>OZ010590.1:22197780-22450280 GCA_963932145.1 Acanthosepion lycidas | reverse complement strand
CGTGGAACTAGAATAGTCTACCCCAGTGATCCAAATAAAGGTTTCACTTCGAAATTCCAAACACGTGAAGAAGGCCGGAGCGTTAACGGCCTAAACGTTGTGATAAATATGGCGACAAAGACGAGGACAATAGTCCAAATAATGTAAATACTATATATATATATATATATATATATATATATATATATATATATATATATTAAAAACAAGATACACCGCAAAGGTTTTCGGTTGAATTGTGCATTTTTTCTTAATTTAAAATATATATTATAATCTCTATTTTTGGCTTGGCGACCTTTTTCAAGCAAAGAGTAGATATTTCCACTTATAAAAATGAATCTTTTGCGTGGTACTAATTCAAATGAAGAAGGGCGATGCACCAGATACACGTGTAGCAGAATTATGGAAAACAGAGTATAATATATATTTAAAAATTTTGAAAAAAGAACTCTTTTCAAACAAAAATGTTTGCGGTTTACCTTCAGTTTAGAATATACACTTTTCTCTCGTTGGAAAACTATAAACTCTTCCCTATATATATATATATATATATATATATATATATATATATATATATATATATATATATATATATATATATGGTAAATGTAAGATTAACAAAAAAATAAATATTTAAAAGGAATATCAATGTTAGTTTTGCGAATCAACTGTGAAAGACTTTAATTTGACTTCCACAGTTTCCTAATATTTATACAATTTCAGAAAGAGTTACCTCCCTTGATGACATTCGCCATCCACGAAACATATTCTTCTGAAACT
This sequence comes from Acanthosepion lycidas, assembly GCA_963932145.1. Taxonomy (NCBI): domain Eukaryota; kingdom Metazoa; phylum Mollusca; class Cephalopoda; order Sepiida; family Sepiidae; genus Acanthosepion; species Acanthosepion lycidas. The sequence continues at coordinate 22,449,500 of OZ010590.1, read as the reverse complement.
ATTTTTATGGAAACCTTGTTAATGGATTACGTATCAAGTTTATATTCCTGCCATCCCCGGCGTCTTCCTTACTTACAAAAATTTGCTTTCGCAAGCTTTTTCGAGAAGACACTACTTTATTTGTCTCGAGGCCAGGAACTAATCACAATTTTTTTTTTTTTGTTGTTGTTGACTTCACTTCCCCCACCCCAATCACCAGTTCCTCTATATAAAATCTACATCTCATTACTTCCATTGTCTAAGGCTCACATCGAGAGAAGCCATCTTTGACTTTTGTTAAAGGATAGATACCATCTTGCCGGATATCCGCTCGAAAAGCTTATGTACGCCTGCTCTCGCTTTTGTGATGAGTCGCTTGCCTCTTATTTTATCGAAAATCTTCTCAACCATTTCTTCAGAAGATGCTTCACGTTCTTCAAGTGAATAGAGAAACAGCAGCACTAGCAAAAATCGATGTAGTAGGGATGGAACAGGTACAAAATGAGCAACAACAGAAGAAGAAGAAGAAGAAGAAGAAGAAGAAGAAGAAGAAGAAGAAGAAGAAGAAGAAGAAGAAGAAGAAGAAGAAGGTAGAGGACGAGGAGAAGAAAAAAGATTTAGTGTGTCGGAAAAGAAAAGTTAATTAATACAGTAAGGAAAAAATAACGAAAGGGAGAAAGAGTGTGACATAAAGTAGAGATAAGCATAAGAAGAAGAAGAAGAAGAAGAAGAAGAAGAAGAAGAAGAAGAAGGAGGAGGAGGGGGGGGGATACGAGAAGAAGAAGGAATCTCAGAAACAGAGGAAGAATAAGAAAAAAGGAAGATGCAGGAGACAAAGAAAAAGAGAAGAAAGAAGAAGACAAAGCAGAAGAAGATGCGAAGAGAAAGTAGAAGAAAAAGGAAGAAGGATACGAATAAAAGGGGGCAGATAAAGATGACTAAGAAAATCAGGAAGAATAAAAGAGAAAAAAGAAGCGGGCGACAAAGAAAAAGGAGAAGAATGAAGAAAATAAAGCAGAAGAAGGAGACGAAGAAAAAGGTAATAGAAGAAGAAGAAGAAGAAGAAGAAGAAGAAGAAGAAGAAGGAAGAAGAAGAAGAAGAAAGATTAAGTGTGTCAAAAAAGAACAGTTAATGAATGTAGTAATTAATTATGAAGAAAACTAAAACGAAAGGAAGAAAAGAGGGTGACATAAAGTAGAGGTTATCATTAGAAGAAGAAGAAGAAGTCTCAGAAAAAGAGGTGAAATAAAGAAGAAGAAATAGGAGACGAAGGGAAAGGAGTAAAAGGAAGAAGGATACGAATAAAAAGATGCAAAAGAAGACTAAGAAAAAAAAGGAAGATTAATTAAGAAAAAAGAGGAAGAAGAAAGAGACAAAGAAGAAGAAACAAGAAGACAAAGGAAAAGAAGGAGGCAAATAGAAAAGCGAAGAAATAATAATAATAAGAAGAAGAAGAAGGAGAAGAAGAAGGAGAAGAAGAAGAAGAAGAAAAAGAAGAAGAAGAAAGAAGAAGACGAAGAAGAGAAAAAAGAATAAACAAGAAAAAGAAGAAAGAAAGAGTTGGCGAGTTGAAGAAAAGTTGCCAAACACAACAATAACGTAAGGATATAAATAAAGCGCAGTATAGAAAGAGTGTTATAAAAAGTATATTAGCATTAGAAGAAATTTAAAAAAGGTGATGACGTAGACGAAGTAGTAAGTAGTAATAGAAGAAGAAGAAGAAGAAGAAGAAGAAGAAGAAAAGAAGAAGAGAGACGAAAAGTAGCAACATCCACTGTGTGAGAGAGGGGAAACCCGTTGACACCCTCTGAGGACATGGTGAGATACCAATATGAGAACAGAAGAAGGTGGGAAGACGAATGACTTCCAAAAATGGAAAATAATAAAATTTTCCTGACCGAAAACAAAGAAGTGGATTGTGGGTTTAGAATTATCAAGGGATATCAAATCCCGACAAGCCCACCCCGGTTTTGGTCGGCGTCCATATAAGCAGAGTCGCAGCGAGTGAAAACCAGTTCAGTTCGAGTTCGAGTGAAGTTCGCAGTTGGAGTTGCACCCGCCTCGCAGATAGCTGACTTGAAAGATTCCACGCAAATCACGACTCAATTTCTAACCAAGAAAAATTTATTTTTGAAGAAAGACTTAGACTCACACCACCAAAACAAATTTTACGAATATCACCTGAAGATACACCAAGAACCAGTTTCTTAAAGAACAAACAATTTAAGACTCGCCTAACAAACACAAAGTTTCACGAATCCATATAGCGGGTTGGGAAGAAGACGCAGTCCTGTATTCAGCAACCAGATATAAAATATTGTTATCCTTTTTTAACACATTTGAACTTTTCGAGTTATTATTTTCTTTTCATGTGCGGTGTTGCCCTTGATCGAACTCGGCTTGCATTACGGCCCGGCGAATGATTGATTTCGTCGGCCTAAGATCAATTCACAACGTGGGTAGGTTAGACTGGAAATCAAAACAGTTACTTCGGTAAACAGACGTTGGAGGCGAGATGGGAACGACAAGGCTGATACCGAATCAAACCAGATTCCCATCCGAATCACCAAAATTTAGAACGTCACATTTGGTGCCGCAACCAATACCAAGCCAGTTGGTCCTCACAGGACAGGATAGCACGACGGACGCGGCTAGGCACACGTCACATTTGGCGCAGCGACACCGGGGAGACGTCACAATTGGTGCCGTGACCAGAATAAGACCCTGGATCAGCCGGGGCCACAGGAGTGCAGAAAAATTTCGACCAGGACAACACACGGCGTCTCAAGGACTCAAATTGAAACAGACTAGAGTGGGAACCAAAGGACTTTGGTTGGCTAAAACCATACGGTTCCAGATACTCTAGTACGAAAACCCGGAACCTGAGAAAAACAAGCTGGAGATCGTCTGTCAGGTAGGACACTTTATTTTCGGTTAATCTCCCAATTTCGATTGTTGCTGCTCAGATTGTTTTTCTTTTGCTGTGTTAAATATGACTGACTACGATTCAGATAGGATAGACATAGAGGAAGAGGGGGCTGGACAGGGATTGCCGGCAGACCTAAGAAAATTATTCGGTGGACCGAGGTTCCCACCCTTTGATGGGAGTTCAAGGGATTTTAGGGACTGTCTGGCAGTCCTCGATAAGAGCCGCGTAATATATAGACTCTCAGACCAAGAGGCCCTATATTTGGCGTATGATGCCACCAGAGGGAAAGCGTCTGAGTTTGTAAATAGACTCTTAGCCAGTGAGCTCCACTTGTCATGGGAAAGGTTGGAAGAATTATTAACTCGGGAGTTCGCTGACGAGGGGACGGCGATAGAGGCCATGAGAGCCCTCCTGAAGATGACGCAGCTGAGGGACGAAACCCCTGGAGAATTGGGGGCCCGAGCGGAGAAACTGTCGTCATTAGCTTTCCCAGATGTAGTGAGAAATAATGCGGTCATGCAAGCCCAGTTGGCTGATCTGTATGTGGAAGCGCTCAGTGACGAGCGTGTTCGTCACGATGTTTTGAAGGAAGGACCGCTAAGGTTATCGGCAGCAGTGGCGCTGGCCAAAGAGAGCCAGAGAGTTTGGGAGAAGGTAAAAAGAAGTGGGAAGAAGCAAGAGCTAAGTCGAGAGGTCGGAAGAAAGGGGGGAAGGAGGAAGACCCCCAGCGTGGAATCAGAAGGTCAAGCTACAGGTGGAATAGCTTGAGGTATGCGAGGGAGATCCCAATAGAAAGGTTTGGTCAACAAGGTATGGGTTTTATTGGCCCACGCCGGGTAGATACGGACTGGTCTGCTGGACATGTGGACATGAGGACCATAGAGCAGCGGAATGTCCGACGAATTGGGGTTTTCCCCCAGACTTCGAACAGGATAAATGTACTAGGTGTGGGAAGAGGGGACAGCTGGCCAAGTGGTGCGGGTTAAGGAAAGGTGCCCCACCGATATCGTTAAAGAAGGCCGAGCCCAAGAGACAAAACCAGGGAAAAGCCAGCGGGCCACCCCAGAATTAAGAGGGAGGGTGGCCCAGTTAAAAGGAAGGAAAGTAAAACTTTGGACATGTGGTCAGGAGAGCCACTTAGGTAGAGGGCAGGTCCCCCCAGAAATAAGAGGGAAGGTGGCCCAGTTGAAGAGAGGAAGAGTAAAATATTGCATATGCGGTCAGGTGGGCCACTTTGCGGTAAACTGTCCAACAAGAAGATGCTGGTTTTGTAGGAGACCGGGGCACCTGAAGATGAATTGTACTCTTAGGAACAGCCGCAAGAGACTGGGAGAGGTCGAACCGGGACCGCCCAGGTGCAGAAAACGCAGAACTCCCACATATGAGAAGAATGAAAGGGGTTTGTTGCTACCGGCGCCTATGTCTGGGATGACCCATGGGTGGGACCTAGGAAAAGGAAAGCCCAAGTAATCTCTTCGCTGACGCAGGAGGGAGAGCTGTCTTGTAGGTCAGAGATAGGAGGTAGGGCAATGAAAAACTGAAAGATACAGGAGCGTCCGTTTCATTTCTGAGAGAGGAAGAATACAGGTGGGTGAAACAGAAGAATGGGTTGCAGGAAGCGGACATAGAAGTCACGCGGGCAGATGGAGTCCTCCTGGAGATAAAAGGGATGGTGAGGCTCCATGTGAGGATTGGGAAATTAATAAGTACCCAGGACTTTTACGTAACCCCCGACCTGTGTACGGAAGCAATCTTGGGAGAAGATTGGCTTCACAGCCGGAGGGCTCGATTAGAGTTCAACCCCACTGTGCTGGTAGTGAATGGCGAGAGAACGCCATTGGGATGCCCACCGGAAGAAGATATAACAATAGTGGCGGAGGAAGATGTAAAGCTACCACCCAGAACGGCGTGATCGGGAAGGGTCAGGCTAATTACAGGGAAGAAAATAGGAAAAGGAGCCCTGCAATGGTCCCTGTAGAAGGGATGGGCCTAGAAGAAAATGATGTAACTCTGTGTGAGACAGTAGTGGGGGTAGCTGAATTAGTGCCCATTATGATGGTCGACCAGGCCCAAAAGACGATAAAGGTTAAGAGAGGGGAAGAGATAGGAAAAGCACTACCCCTACGAACTCTGAATCGGGTGAGATTCGAGGAGAAACGAGGAAAACTCGTAGAACAAGCAGAAGGAATAGTAGACGAAGATATATTGTCATCTGATCAATTTAGGGCCAGAGTGGGAGGTCTGCTGAGAGATAATCAAGATGTGGTGGCCCAATGAGATAGGGAATTAGGCCAGACTCACACAGTAAAAATGAAAATCGACACCGGCGATCACCCCCTTGTAAAATTGAAGCCCTACCGAACGCCTATTCATAAGAGACCCCTTGTGGAAGAGGCAGTAGAAGAGATGTTGGAACCTGGGATGATCGAAAGATCAATCTCCCCTTGGAGCTTTCCAATCGTTATAGTAGGTAAGAAAGATGGCGGGCACTGTTTTTGTGTAGATTTTAGGAAACTGAATTCTATATCGAAGCCGTTGGCGGTGCCATTGCCACTAATCTATGACAAATTGGCATTATTAATGAAAGCGAAGTACTTCTCTACGTTGCAATTGGGGTCCGGGTATTGACAGGTAGCCCTTGATGAGGCTGACAAGGAAAAGGCCGCATTTGCGTGTCAGCTGCGACTATTTCAGTTCAGGGTGATGCCATTCAGTTTAGCCAATGCTCCGGGAATCTTCCAACAACTGATGTCAATAGTGTTAGGAGGATGCGAGAGCTTTGCCATGGCATATTTAGATGATATTTTGATATTTTCGGAAACAGTAGAACAACATTTTTTCCATCTAAAACAAGTGTTGGGAAGGTTAAGAAAGCATGGTTTAAAATTGAAATTGTCGAAGTGTCAGTTTCTGAAGGAAGAGACTAGATATTTGCGCTTTGTTATAAACGGAGATGGTATTAAACCCGACATGGATAAGGTGAAAGACATAAGGGAAATGCCAGAACCTAAGACAGTGAGACAAGTAAGAGGCTTTATAGGATCTATAGGGTACTACCGACGATTCGTCCCGGCATTCTCGAGAATTGCCATACCCTTAGTAGCCCTGATGAAGAAATACGCTAGGTTCAATTGGACAGAAGATTGTCGACGGGCATTTGATACCTTAAAAGAACAGTTGACAGCCGTCCCAATGCTGACGTACCCAGACCTCAGCAAGCCCATGGTACTATACACTGATGCCAGTGATCAGTGTGTAGGAGCAGTTCTTACCCAGCCGTGTCCCGATAAAGAAGGACCAGTGCCAGGCATACCAGAGGAGGTACCGATATACTTTCTCTCTCATAAGCTCTCAGAGACACAACAAAGATGGCCAGTAATAGAAAGAGAAGCATATGCTATCATGTATGCTCTCCAAAACGTAGACTACTACTTGAATGGTGCGGTCTTTACTATAAAGACAGACTACAAGCCTCTGCAGTACCTACTGCAGGCAGAATGGACAAATAATAATAAGATTCAACAGTGGGCGCTAAAGTTAAGTGGCTACCACTGTAAGATAGAGTATTTGGCAGGGAAGGAAAACACGTGTGCAGATTTGCTCTCAAGAATACCGAAACAACTGGAAGAAAGATCTGTAAAAGTAGAGCAGGGAGTATATGATAAAGCCTATAGAATCGGAGTAATTAACTCTAATAAGCTAAAATATCGCCCTATGTTAGAATCGGACGAGGAAGGGGGCGCACAGATAATAACCGATCCTTACTGGACGGAGGAATTGAGAAGGAGCAGTCAGACAGTGAAATAGCTGCCTTTAGAGAAAAGTTGGAGGCAGGAGAGACCACCAAGTATGCAGTAATAGAGGAAAGGCTGTATTATCTCTCAGGTAGGGATGAAGAAGTCAAGCCCAAGTTGTATGTGCCCAAAAGTTTAAGACCAGAGATATTGGAACAGTGCCACGAGAGGTTGGGTCACATGGGAATTGATAGAACATATGATCTAATAGAGAGAAAGTACTATTGGCCCAAACTGTACGGAGAGGTCACTAACTATGTTCGGAGCTGTGTAGTGTGCCAGTCGCAGAGCAGAAGACAGGAAATGGCACCATTGTAGATGGACGTGCCGAACTTTCCCTTCGAGAAAGTGAGTATGGATGTATCAGGACCATATGGGGAAACTGCACAAGGAAACAACTATATAGTGAGTTTTGTCGATTGGCTAAAAAATTGGCCAGAGGCATTTGCAGTAGCAGACAAGAAGGCGAAAACTGTAGCCGATTTGATAATAAGTGAAATCTTCCCTAGGTATGGCGCCCCTGTACAACTTGTCACTGATAATGGCACAGAGAATATAAACAGCATAATGAGAGAAGTGCTGACAGGTTTGAATATAGAGTACGTAAAAACATCTCCATATCACCCCCAAGGAAACTCTAAAGTGGAAAGGTTTCATAGAACCTTGGGAGATGAGCTGGCTAAGCTGGCCAGAGAGAATACAGGAAATTGGGATTTGTATTTGACGCAGGCTCTGGCGGCCGTGAGGTTTACGATAAAAAAACCTCCAGATTTTCTCCTTACTTTATGTTGTTTGGCAGAGACGTGTTCCTGCCTGTGGATAACCTGTTGAAGCCTTGAAGAAAGTATATGGGAGAAGATCATCATCAGTTGTTGCTGGAACAGCAACATAAAATATTTGTACAGGCCAGAAGAAGAATAAAGAGGGCACAGAAGAGAAGAAATTAGAGAGTCAATGCTGAAAGAAAGGTAGTAGAATTCAAGGTTGGAGACCCTGTCTACTATAAAATCCATCAGAGAGAAGGAAAGCTGGGACAGAGATGGGAACCGTACTACCGGATAGTAGAGCAGACGGGTCCAGTATCATATGTAATATGGGATCAAGTGGCAGGACGAACAAGGAGGGTCCATGCCAACGATCTGAAGAAGGCTGAAATAACTAACATGGAAATGAGCGAACCGAGGCCTAAGAAGACAAAGACAAGGAAGCTAACTCTGGTTGAGCCGGAAGAAATGGAGACGGAAGAAGATTCCGAGGAAAATGAAGAGATAGATCGACTTAGCCAGATAGACAAAGCGATCCGAGTGACTGTGTTGGAACCCTCGGCGGGGGCCAGCGGCGTTCAGTCGTCACCTGAATCGGTGCAGAGAAGACCCTGTGGTGTCACCATTGCACCCCCATGTCCAAAGAAAAGGAAGAGAAAAACGAATAGATCTAATCAAGCAGTCAAGGGCTCTAAAAAGAGGCACCCTAAACAAGACGAAGAGTTCAACGAGTGGGAGGAGGAGGATCAAATACCCCTTTCCCAGCTCAAAGAAAGACTAAGAAACAGGGGAGATTTAGACATCGCGTCAAGAAGTAATGAAGACGTCCAGGGCGGGGACTCGAAACAGAAGGAAGAATCAGGAGAGGAAGAAGAGGACAAAACACCTCCTGAACGGGAATTAAACACCAAGGGAAGGTTGGAGGTAGAGCAAGAACTACCTCTGAAGATGAGATTGAGAAGGGTGGAGAACCCCAAGTCTCAGTAGAACAAATAAGGTTGTGCAGAATAGAAGCACTCAGTATCGACAGATAACGACACTGGCTCATCCAAAAACCTACTGGCTGACAGTGGTGGATCTGGATGGAGGGGATGGAGTCGCGAGCTGCACCTCACGAAGGACGGAAGAAGATTATTGGCATTGCTGACTGGCCGTCAGTGAGGTCATGAAGTACGGCCTTTGAAGTAGGAGCCTCACGCACCTGTCCGGCCCATTCTGTCTGCTAGGAGCTAGTTAGCGGAGGGAAGAGCTGAGGGATTACAAACTTAGTAAGAAATTATGGAATAATTGAGTGAAGAATTGAACAAGACTGAATGCTTATGAAGAATAAAAGCAAGAGAATATTTTTGCCTTGGAGGAATGATCAAAATGAAAGGGTTAATGATGATGATGATGATGGTAGCGACACGAATGGTAGCAAGGTACAAGACGGAAACAGAATACATAGCTTTAAATTCGGGTAGAACAAAATTCATGTTGCTAACAGCTGAAGAAGCTAGAAAGTATAGAAATGATGCTCTAGGGACTTGTGCATCGTTAAGCCCTATCTATATAGCTGGTAACCACAAAATGTGCATACTAGAATTGTTTGAAGAGAAGAAATAGGGAATTAAGTGAACTTGCCAAATAGAGGTATTAGCAAACACGGCATTACCACAAGCTATCAGCATTTCAGACGCGGTGTGGGCAGTGGCCACACAGAAACCCATTAGGGTATGTGGGTGACATTAAGAGTAAAGCCATCATTATCCCTGTTAAAGTACCCATAGGATGTTCGGCATTTGGGATATCTATTTCCTTACCCCCCTATTACCAGGAAGAAGAAAGATATGAAGAGAAAGATTCAATAATAGAAATGATTGGCAGAAGCTTAGTCAATTGTACAGAGTTGTGGGAGCCAATAATGAGGTGATTCTCCAATGCTACCTTGAATAAAATGCCAGTACTAATGAAGCCGAAAGAAAAGATCGATATGGATCAATTGAGGGACAAGTTAAGTGCGTTGGGAAATGAAGGCATGGCTTGGGAAGATGATGAGCAGATCGCGATAAGTTTGTCTGCAATGATGGGTACATTCATAATTGTAGCCATAGGGGGTATGGCAATATGGAAGATTAGAAGTAAGAGGAAATTAACTAGCGATAATCAAATTAGCATGCAGCAAATCGAGAGGGAGATGCCGAGCAGTGTTCCTTACTCATACAGAATCGGCGAAGAAATTGAAGAAAGACCGGCGGAGGAGGCTGGCGTGAAACCGACATGTGCGTCGGAAAAACCTCCTACAGCGGAGAGAAAAACATTGACCAAGAAAAACAAGCCATAGTAACCACACACATGCACCCACAGGCGCACGCACACTTTAAATTGCATGAGAAACAGAAGAAGATGAAAAGAACATTACATTTGCATGTAGAACAGAAGATGAAAAGAACATTAGGTTTGCGTGTAGACCAGAAGAAGATGAAAAGAACATTACATTTGCATGAAAAGTACATCACCTTGCATGTAAAACCAAAAAAAAAAGAAGAAGAATAGAATTGCATGGGACAGATGCATGATGCATGATGCATGCTAAATAATGTATTTGTGTTTAGGTGTCATTTACGAGTAAATGACAAATAGGTTAGGGGAGGATTGTGACACTATTTACGTCGCTAGAAAGAAAGAAGAAAAAATAAAGGCGAGAATTAAATTTAGGTGATAAGAAGCCATCACGAAAAAGACACTAAGCGGTGATATTTTTCTGACAAGGAAAAGTGGTAAGATTTTAATTTCCATTGTCGAGAAAGTAAAACACAGAATTTAATCTGATTTATGTTACAGGGCGGAGAGTAAGATATGTCCAATCTGCCCATGGCAATGGTAAAAGGGAATTTTCAAGTTGGACAATTTACCTCCCGCAGAATTCTAAAGAGAAAAAAAAATATTAATTAAGCACGCACTGTCTGAGAAAAACAAAAATGTCCGCTGACAACCATGAAGGAAAGGTTAAGCCTTTGTCTATATGCAGAATATCATTAAGAAGAGCATCTCTTTATCGTCAGGGCTGGCTATGATAGCGAAACTACTTTATCGGATCAGTATCGGATCAGTATCGGATCAGTATCGGATCAGTAATTGGCACCAAGAATGCAAATACGTCCAAATGGCCACCCACTTGATGCTGGCGAAAATCTGATTGACATATCCCAGGTGATTCGGTTAAGATAAGAGTCTAGGGTGTGAGGTCGAAAAAACGAAAGAAAGGGAAAAAAAAGTGAAGATAATTTTTTTTCTTTGAGCAAGATTTTTTAAACCGAGGCTACTCTGGCCACACCCACGCTGCTAAGCGCCCATTGGCTGAATGGTGGCATGAGCGTTAGGCGGAGGTAATCATGTGAAGTAGGGGGAGGCCTGTTGCGCCCCCCTGAAGGGATGGGTGTGAGATGCCACTGTGATTGAGAGGGGAAACCCGTTGACACCCTCTGGGGGCATGGTGAGATACCAATATGAGAACAGAAGAAGGTGGGAAGACGAAATACTTCCAAAAATGGAAAATAATAAAATTTTCCTGACCGAAAACAAAAAAGTGGATTGTGGGTTTAGAATTATCAAGGAACCTCAACCCCCGACAAGCCCACCTCGGTTTTGGTCGGCGTCCATATAAGCAGAGTCACAGCGAGTGAAAAACAGTTCAGTTTGAGTTCGAGTGAAGTTCGCATTTGGAGTTGCACCCACGCAAATCACGACTCAATTTCTAACCAAGAACAATTTATTTTTGAAGACCGACTTAGACTCACACCACCAAAACATGTTTTACGAATATCACCTGAAGATACACCAAGAACCAGTTTCTTAAAGAACAAATGACTTAAGATGTTAAGACTCGCCGAACAAACACAATGTGTCACGAATTCATATAGCGGGTTGGAAAGAAGACGCAGTTCTCTATTCAGCAACCAGTTATGAAATATTGTTATCCTTTTTTTAACACATTTGAACTTTTCGAGTTATTATTTTCTTTTCTTTTACATATACTTGTGAGGTATTGCCCTTGATCGAACTTGGCTTGCATTACGGCCCGATGACTGATTGATTTCGTCTGCCTAAGATCAATTCGCAACGTGGGTAGGTTAGAATGGAAATCAAAACAGTTACTTCGGTAACCAGACGTTGGAGGCGACCTGTGAACGACAAGGCTGTTACCGAATCTAACCAGATTCCCATCCGAATCACCAAAAGTTTAGAACGTCACATTTGGTGCCGTGACCAATACCAAGCCAGTTGGTCGTCACAGGACAGGATAGCACGACGGACGCGGCTAGGCAGACGTCACATTTGGCGCAGCGACTCTGGGGGGACGTCACACTTTCCTACTGCACTCTCCATTGATGTTGTGGCCCTTTTGAAGTTATTTAATTAAGACAATGCGTTTGACATATCAAAAAACTGAGGTCATCAATTTCCCAGCAGCTGAAATGAGCTTAATCTTCTGTGGACCAATTGAATAGGGGTATTTCTACTGTATGGATTGTCTTTTAGTCTCAAGCTAAAAGTGGGGAACTCAACACTCATCCTGGGTTAGGAGAACTTCAAGGAAACCAGTTGATTCTGCTTTAAGCAATTTCATATTGATATGATCAGTCTTGTGCGCGTTTGCTCATGTGTCAGAGGACGTGGCACCTCTTCATCGTAAAAGAGTTCTCCGGTGTATTCCTTCCATTTCTAAAGTATTTTTCTTTCTCTAATATCAGTTTCTCTTCCTTTGGTTTTATCTTTTGAAGAGCAAGTCTTTTGCCCTTTTAGTTCTGTTATGTTAATGCATGTCTGCTTTATCTGTGATATTCATTCTTTCTATATCCGCAGATTTTTCTATCCATTCCTTTTAGCCTTCCTCCATTACAAACTCAGAAAACCAAAAAATAAATAAAGGCTGCTTTATAAAGGAAACATAATGTACAAGAAGCATAAAAAGAGGAAGAACGAGAAGAAGTAGAAGAAGAAGATGTGAAAAGCTAGAATGCGTAGTATAGACAAAGTCTGCCAGATGACTCTTTAAAAAAGAGGAAGAAAAGGAATATCTACAAATCTCTTAAACTGAGCAACAAGAGAATGTGCAAAAACGAGTATATTTAGCAATACAGGTAGACGGTAAAATAAGATTAAATATAAAATTACATTAAACGAAGACGAAAATAAATGCAATAAAATAGAAACATTAAAAAGAATAAAAGGGGAAAGATAAAAAAATGGTTGATTCAGACAGAGGATAAGAGTGTAAGCAAACGAAACCAATGATGGAAATAAAAAAAAACAAAGAATAGTTAAAATATAAAGACGACAAAAAATGACTTATTTGATTATCCTACCTTTCCAGAAGCTTCTTCGTTGTAATAAGCAATATGTTAAGAAAGGGACAAAAATGCCCTTCATCTATTTCTCTCTCATCCACACGATGAGGTAGCAAAAATAGAGCACTTGCCCTTCCGAGAAAACATAAACCGGGCGAACTGATATAATTTCAAGCAAACCAAAATCACTTTACACATAGACGCGCACACATCATTTTCATTCACACTCTTTTTATATCTTCCTATCATGCACATATATACACACACACACACACATGCACAGATGCATAACAGAAAATATTATTTGTATATATTTTTTTCTTCTTTAATGAAATATGTTTGATATATATATATATATATATATATATATATATATATATATATATATATGTATGTATTAGTTTGGTGCAAAAATAATGTCGTTTTCTCACATAGTAACATATACATATGTATATATATATATAAAAGTGAACATTGAACTCAATACTCAGAGGCGACAGGTTGTTTCATGCTGGACGCAATAGTCAAGGTGATGGTTGCGTTTAACATGAAACAGCCTGTCTCCCCTGAGTGTTGACTTCAATGTTCACTTTTATATTTATATTTACATACACTCTATCTCTGATATTGAGCACTTTATCCCCTAAATATAGCACACCTTAAAACCATATTTCTTCATAATAATTAATAATACGTCTGTGTTACAGAAAAAAAATTGAAAAACGTTCAACGAATCCATATTTGTGCTATAGAAGGAAACGAAGACAGTTGCGTGATGTGATATTTTACCAAAAATACATAGACGTGATGCATTCAGTGAAATGTCAAAAATATTAAAAAAGTAGAGTCGTTTCTAGAAAGCCGTGTTATCTTCAGAATTCATTCTGCTGTCCGCACTGTTAATTGCTGCATCTTTGATTGTATTCAGTAATTCTAAACTTAACCCTGTCAGCATGTTGAAAGACTTCTAGATATTTGATCCGTTGCTGCAATTTCCGGCTAATGTTTTGCAGCATCAGTACGAATGCCAACTGAATCGCCAACTGAATCCCTTGGAAAAGGCTTGTTTCTCATTAGAATTATTTCTCAGGACGAATTACTTCGTTTGCACTGTCAAACAATACACAATTGCATTCACTTCTGTGTAGGATTAACTTTATGAGAAATTGCCTATTCAGGCTTGCGCGCTAATATTCTCGCTCTTTATATGAGTGCTGTACAACCGACGCTAAATATATGTAAAATCACTTGAGAGCTTCTGGCCACATTTCGGAGTTGATTTTAAAAATAGTTAATCTCTATTCACGTCACATTCATAATAGTATTTTTTTTAATAAGATTCTGCGTGTTCGACGATAATTAAAACGTTCCCTAATTCTAATTTTGCCTCAGTCCATATCTTTGTCACACTGACCCATATTAATATAATTATTCTTATTTTTAATTTATTTCCTTTGATTTCTGGTGTGTATGCCTTTCTTTCCGGATCCCGTTCGGAGACCTATGTTCAGAAATGACACCATGACATTTTTCCAAAGAACACATATTTTACATAGATAAAAGCCCATCGTAAGGTGTGATCTGTAATCGTGATAACAATTGTTGTTTTGTTTTTTTTCTTTAAGGCATGAGCTTCCAGGAATCCCTTTAATGAGTCTACTGGAATCTTTTCCAAGCAATCCTAGGGCTCTAACTACAAAAGGGATTGTTGATGTTCCCCTATGCCACATTTTTTAGATTAAATTTCAAAGTCCATGCATTTTGATAGCTTTTTGAAGATCTTCAAAGATATATTGCAGTCTGAAGGACCTGCCATATTAATAAACAACAAGCAATTTTTGGTTTGCTCTCTCTCTAATATCACTGCCTGTGCGGTTAGATTTGATAATTCTGTGTGTATTGTATAGTCCCATAAAATTGTATCAGGTCCTATCTGCGTTATTATTATTATTATTATTATTATTATTATTATTATTATTATTATTATTATTATTATTATATTTTTTTTGATTTCTGATGTGTGCACATTTCGCTCCGAGAGACCTAAGTTTAGACAAGTTATCATAGCATTTTCCACTGACTACACAATACACACTGTCTAGTATTGTATAGTCCCATAAAATTGTAACAGGTCCTATCTCCGTTATTATTATTATTATTATTATTATTAATAATAATAATAATAATAATAATAATAATAATAATAATAATAATAAAAATAATGTTGCTGTTGTGGTTACTGTTGTTTCATTTGCTTTGACTTCTTTTGCATACTGATTCCAATCATGACATTTTCCCTTCATATTTATTCAAATAAAAGCGAAATACTACAAATCCGCATTTTACATCGTAATTTTGAGTATTTTGTTTTGTATTTTGTTTTGTATTTCTATAAAACATATTCTACCAGGAATCCATTTTGAAATCAAAACCCAGAGCCTCAACTCCAATTTTATCCTTCATGTGGCACCTTTTTAAAATTTTCTCATCAAATTCCTTGTATTTTGATGGATTTTGAAGATCTTCAAAGCAACATTACAGTCTCTTGGAACTGTCATGTCAATAAAAAGCACTTTTTTTTCTTCCAGTCTTTGAACACTATGTCTGCGCTGTTAACTTTGATTGATGTCTGTGTGTAATTTGAAAATCCCATAAAATTGTTGCATGCCGCATATTCCTAATGTGATTTGGGTAGCACTGATACCAATTTTTACCATTCCCTTCCCATAAAGTAGCAGATATTCTCGTAGCCTATCCTGTCATACTGAGCATTTGAATCGGTGGTAACCGCATAAAATATTGCCAATAGTTTCTGGATATTCATCACAGAATCTGCAATCGGTGGGAAAACTATTTTTGTGAGTTTCTTGTTAGCAAGTACTGCTCCTGTGCAGCACGAATGTTCAGTTTCAGTTTTTATTCCTGAACTACGCTACCACTTATTATTATTATTATTATTATTATTATTATTATTATTATTATTATTATTATTTATTTTCTTTGATTTCTAGCGTTTACACATTTCTTTCCGGGTCCCGCCCAGGGACCTAATGTTAGAAATGGCAGCATGACACTTTCCCCTGACAAAAAAAAAAAAAAAAAGAAGAAATTGCATAGATAAAGCCCTTCGTAAAGTGTGGGCTGTACTTGTCAGAACAATTTTTTTGTATTTCTTTGAGGCATGGACTTCCAGGAATCCCTTCAATTAGTCTACTGCAATCTTTTCCAACCAGTCCTAGGTCTCCAACTACAACAGGGATTGTTGATGTTCCCATATGCCACATTTTCGAGATTTCTATTTCAAGCTCCTTGTATTTTGACAGGTTTTGAATATCTTCAAATATACATTGCTGTCAGCAGGGACTGCCATATCAATAAGGAGGCACTTTTTTGTTTGTGGTCTTTAATAACAATTTTTTATCATTATTATTATTATTATTATTATTATTATTATTATTATTACTACTACTACTACTACTACTACTATTACATTTCGATGTCTGCTATGGTCAACACTACCTAACAAGTTTTGGGGAAGACCTAAGGCAGGTCATGGTGTGTTGATATGACTACATTTCATGATTTTTTTTCGAACTTCAATAATATCACGCGTTACATGAACAAAGTTCTTTTTAGTGTCTGGGTTCTACTTATCCTGACATTTTTGTACTTCTCTTCAGATGGATTTTCTTACTAATCCAAGCGCACTTACTATGAATGGTGTTATTCTTGTTTTCAATTTCCTCACTGTTTCTGGTTCTATTTCTAAATCTTTGAAATTCGATAGTTTTTTTTCAAATTCCCTGATTGTTATGTTATTGTCCGCTCGACAAATCAGATTAATTAGTAGACAAGTTTTTTCTTTTTCTTTCTTTTTAATTATGTCCGGCCTATTTGTCTCAATCTTCCTTTCTGTAAAGATAGTGTAATCCCATAGAATTGTGATATTTTCAGTTTCTGTTAACGGTGCTAGGTGATGTTCATACGAGTGTTTATTAACGCCTTTTCCAAAGTAATTGCACATTTTCCTGTGTAAGCATTGCCACACCCTATCATGACGATTTTTATATTCATTTGGCGCAATTACAGAACATCCCTATTATTATTATTATTATTATTATTATTATTATTATTATTATTATTATTATTATAATTTTTATTATTATTATTATTATTATTATTATTATTATTATTATTATTATAATTTTTATTATTATTATTATTATTATTATTATTATTATTATTATTATTATTATTATTATTTCCTTTAATTTCTGGCGTGTACACATTGCTTTCCATAGAAAAACAAAACGAAAAAAGAAAAACATATTTTACATAGATAAAGCCCTTCATAAAGTGCGGACTGTACATGTGAGAATATATTTTTGTATTTATTTGAAGCATAGGCTTCAAGAAATCCCTTCAATTAGTCTACTGGAATCTTCTCCTTTGGTAAGCAAACCCTATAAATTGTACGTCTCCAATTTCATTACAGCCAACGTTTCCTACTCTTATTAAAAAAATATGGTTTTAAACATAGAATAATATTATTCTAATTTAGTTTTATGATCATTTTTTTTATATTACATTTGTAAGTATTGTTAGGTACATATGATTGTATTTGACATCCTTATTGGGTCGCAATCGCCGAATGATAGTGTCAAATTGTCGTATATTTGTGGTGAGTAGTCATATGCATTTTCATGACTTTTTGTAGCTGTGCATAACATGCACTCCTTATTTTATTTCAGAAAAAAAATGCGTATTATACATAGGGAATTACGAAAATTTATCAATTAATTTATTAATCTAATTTAATTCATCAATTAATTTAATTAAGTAATCAATGTAATCAGTATAATTAATCACTTCATTTAATTTATCAATTAATTTATTAATCTAATTTAATTCATCAATTAATTTAATTACGTAATCAGTGTAATCAGTATAATTAATGACTTCATTTAATTTATCAATTAATTGTCGATTAACCATAATTTTAAATTAAGAAACATTTTAACAGATTCGTTTAAATCCTTCAGATTTTAAAAATATTCTGATATTTCTAAATTAAGGAATATAAGACTTCTGATATTTCAAAAAAAAAAAAAAGAGAGAATGCCAGGCATTAAATAGGAGGGCAAGTCAAAAATTATCCGTACTCTTGTCAAATGACATGTTATGGAGAAAGTGTGGATAATTTTTGAATTAACCTCGTATTTAGCGAACGTTTTTTTGATTTTTCAGATTTCTGCAAAACAACAAAAAAATTCTTCAGTTTATTTTTGGGGGTATTTTGACCCCTTAACATTCTTTCGATTTCACCACTGTTACCGGATATGACAACAGCGTGATGTTTATTCCAAAGAATGGCTAATGGGCACTATTTATAGACTGAGTAATGAAGACACGATAACATTGTTTAGTAATAACTCCGAGCAGATTAGGGTCACGTTGGAGTAACGATATTTCCACTTGATCAGCTGGCGAGGCGAAACGGAATTTAAAGCCACTGGCATCGCATTTGTCCAGGGTTATTCATTAGAGAAAAAATCGCTTGAGGAACTCAAAAAGGTTATGAATACGGGAGATATCTTATCAATTACGAATGGCACGATATTAATCTATGACAGTCACCGATTCCAAAATGGGGCATTGAATTCTAAGCATGTTTACGTAACGCAATAGTAATTATACATTTTGAAACGGATTAAAATTATAAAGTATTCATTTTCATATCGAACTGCCGATGTAGGCATGCGTCTTAGTTATTTTTTTAAAAGTAAAATAATCTATGGGAAAATGGTTTACCCAAATGTTCATGTATCAACTCGTTTTATCTGTCAAGTATCAAAGAATGATGAGATATTTTACGATGGGAAAGAGCACAAGGAGAACTGATTCCATGCCTTTCTCAAAGACATTTGCTCGAAGTGAACATAAATATATTCTTTTAAAATTCGAACTGCGTTCCCTACACTTAGTAAAATTTACATCAATCCATTCAATGAAATAGAACTCGGCCCTTATATTAAACCATTATCCATTTCACCGCAAGCAGATCCAAGATTAAAGGACCTGGTATCCCCAAGCGGCCTCCCATCTAGGGACTGGCGTTACTTAATTTCGGTGATCGGACGGGAACTGGTATTTCAACATGATATGGCAATAAGCCTTCAAGAATGATATGAGAGCTTTGATCTTCAAAGTTCAGGAAGGTCAACCTGTGTAAAACAAGAATGTAATCAAATTGAAATAAATGAATAATACAGCAAAGATTCCAAAAATAAAAGATTAATCACGATTAAAGTGCGGTGGGTAATTCACTGTTAATTATTACCTAATCATAGTATTTTTTTTTTATCTTTTAATCACACATCTGATGTTTCTTCTTTGATCGTCAATGATGTAGTGGTTTTCCTTATCAGCAAACCTCTCTTTATTATGCCATTATATCACCGACCTAAAACCCATCAGTTATCTTACAGATCGAATGAATTTATATTCTGAAAACACTGTGTAACAAAATTTTGCCTGTTTTTATCTTTGTCCAAGAAGCCGTATTTCCTATTTGCTTCTGTATAGAAAGCAAATAAAATTACTTTTATTTTCTTCAAAGTTTGCTTTGGTGACATGGACATCGATGTTTTGAAACTAACCTATTTTTCATTATATTTCACGGAAATTCAGCGCTGAAGGACAATTTTCTGGAAATTTCTAAAAGTTTCAAGAATTTTAGAGAAGTTTCAAAATGTTTCAAAAATTTCTAGACTCTCCGTGCTACCAAGGAATGTATAACGAAAACATGACATGAATATATTTGGTAGCTAATTTCTGAAAGTAATTTACAATATAAGCATAAATCACGAAAAAAAAAAATTCAATTCTAATTTTTTGGTGATCTCTCTTGTGTAATCCTAGAATAAATAAAGCCGTGATTGAAATTTAAATGTATATATTAAAATTTTAAAAGATATTCTAGTGCATCCTGGCTTATATATTCGTTGGAAACTAATAGCATGCTGACCAATACAACATTAACAATTGTTTCTCAATATTTATTAGAGAATCAGCAATTGGAGTCAGCACAATTATTCAGTATGTCTGCTTGATCTTTACTGTTAGCAAGTCTCGGTCTTGTGCAGTATTAATTTGACCTTCAGTTTTAGGCTTGCGTCCTGTTATTATTATTAGTATTTGATTTGATTTGATTTCTGGTGTCTACTCATTTCTTTCCCGGTCCCGCCGAGAGACCAAAAGTTAGAAATGGCATCATGACATTTTTCACTGAGCAATTAAAGAAACACATATTTTACATAGATTAAGCTCTCCGTAAGGTGTTGGCTGTAATCGCGAGAAATTTTTTTGTATTTCTTTAAGGTATGGGATACCAGGAATTTCTTCCACGAGGCTATTGATTTTTTCCCAATCAATCTGAGGGCTGAAACTACAAAATTAGTTGTTGATGTTCTCATGTACCACATTTTTGTGATTTCGATTTCAAGGTCCTTGTATTTTCATAGCTTTATGAAGATATTCAAAGAGACATTGCAGTCTGCAGAGACTGCTATATCAATAAGGAGACAATATTTTTGTTTGCGGTCTTTAATATAGATGTTAGGGTTATTAACTTTGATTTGTCTGTCTGTGTGTATTGTGTAGTCCCATAAAATTCTTACAGGTCCTATCCCCGTAATCGGGTCTGTGTGGTGTTCATACCAATTTCTTTTAGTTTGCTTTCCGTAGAAGATGCAGATTTTCCAGTGCAGATATCAGTGTCATCCGATTCATCATATTAAATATACCTGAATAGGTTTCTATCCATAAGCATATGTGATGCTAGTTTGCTTTTTATATAAAGATGATTTTTCTGCTATACCGAAGTGCTTTTAAATTGTTTTTTTTTTGTACTTGACAATGAAGATTTTAGAACTATATGAACGAAAATAAAGCGCGTAATTACAACAAGAGAAAACGTGGTTCAACCGACGAATGCTAAGGATAGCAAAGAGAGGGCATACGAGTAACGAGGACGATTTTAGGGAAATAGCAACTAAAAGAAAACTGATAATTACGACAATAATTGACATGGTTAGACCGAAAATGCTAACAATACCATGAACAAAACATGTATTTAACGAGGACGTTTTTAAGTGAATAGAAAAGAAAAAAGTAACTTCTTTACAATTAGAACCATTCGGTTGAAATGTCTGGGATACAATGAGGAAAAGGCTTAGAATAAATTAACAAACATGTGTTGTAACCTATTCACGTTTACTGAATAGAATAATCAAACGAATGTCGGTAATGAACGATAATACTTAGGGCAAGAACAACACATATAAGATTTGCCAGCTGCGCGTAGAAGTAGTAGTCAACTACTAAAAGTGAGTCAAGTGAATTTGACAATGAATCTCCAAATAGAGACCAAGATTTAGTATTTACTACTGTATTGAAGTGAATGGGGACAGGCCCATCATTGTCCGTAGGTATGCTACAACAATATGACAAATTGAAGGCAGTAAAATCAAGCAATCTGAGCGAGTTACCTATTTGGATGTCAGTTATCTCCTGTTAATTCCCCTCTCTAAGTTCTCCCCTAACTTAACCAGGTATAGAACTCGAACTATTTGGGTACTGTCTACGAGTGTGAATTCAATACCCGGTTAAGGCAGTGGAGAACTTGAAGAGGGGAATTAACAGGAGATAACGGATAACCAACATCCATTAGACATGGCAAATGGAACTAGAACAGTCTACCCCAGCCAGTGAAATAAAGGGTTCAGTCCGACATTCAGACCATCTGAAGAAGGCCGAAACTTGATAAATATGGCAACAAAGATGAGGATAATAGACCGATAATGTAAATAGTTTGGAGATAATAATGATTTAGTAACACAAGTCTTACTAATTAAGCCATAGTTGTTGGGAGAAGAGGTGAATCCATACCTTTCCCAAGGTTATTTACGTGCAGGCCAATATAACGAACCCAACTGCAAATAGAATTTGGCTCACATATTAATCCATAATCCATTTCACCGCACGCAGATCCAAGATTACAGCACCTGGTATCCCTAAGCGGTCTCCCATCTAAGTACTGACGCTACTTAATTTGGATGATCGGACGGGAACTGATATTTCAACATGATATGGCAATAAGCCATGAAGAATGATATGAGAGCTTTGATCTTCAAAGTTCAGGAAGGTCAACCTGTGTAAAACAAGAATGTAAATCAAATTGAAATAAATGAATAATACAGCAAAGATTCCAAAAATAAAAGATTAATCACGATTAATGTGAGGTGGGTAATTCACTGTTAATTATTACCTAATCATAGCATTTTTTTTTAACTTTTAATCACACATCTGATGTTTCTTTGATCGTCAATGATGTACTGGTTTTACTTATCGGCAAAGCTCTCTTTATTACGTCATATAAATTCTATCGCCAACCTAAAACCCATCAGTTATCTTAAAGATCGAATGAATTTACATTCTGAAAACACTATGTAACAAGATTTTGCCTGTTTTTATCTTTGTCCAAGAAGCCGTATTTCCTATTTCCTTCTGTATAGAAAGCAAATAACATTACTATTATTTACGTCAAACATTGCGTTAGTGATGTGGACATCGATGTTTTGAAACTAACCTATTTTTCATTATATTTCGAAGAAATTCAGCGCTGAAGGACAATTTTCTGGAAATTTCTAAAAGTTTCAAGAATTTTAGAGAAGTTTCAAAATGTTTCAAAAATTTTCTAGACTGTCCATGCTACCGAGGAATGTATGACGAAAACCCGATTGTAGCTAATTTGTGAAAGTAAATTACAATATAAGCATAAATTGCGAAAAAAAAAACTATTCAATTCGAATTTTTTGGGGTCTCTTTTGTGTAATCGTAGAATAAATAAATGTCGTTTTTTTCCCCTTTTGCGTGAACGAGAATGTTCTTGTGTAATCCTTGAATAAATAAATGCAACTTTTGACTTATATGACGTTTTGTTCCTATTTTGCGTGTACGAGAATGTTCTTGTCTAATCCTTGAAAAAATAAATGCTACTTTTGAATAATATGTCGATTTGTTCCTACTTTGCGAGCCCGACAATGTTCTTGTGTAATCCTAGAAAAAATAAATGTTCTTTTGAATCATATGTCGTTTTGTTTTTACTTTGTGTGAACGAGAATGTTCTTGTGTAATCCAAGAAAAAAATATATGCTACTTTTGAATCACATGTCGTTTAGCTATGGATATATAAATGCAGATATACGGAGTTTAGATCAGCTCATGATCAAACTAACTAGACATTCATTGTCTGTTATATTTAACAGATCTTTGTTTGATACACACACACACACACACACACATATATATATATATATATATATATATATATATATATATATATATATATATATATATATATATATATATTATTGTATATTCGGGCAGCGACCTTTCTTTTAAACATCTTTCATTACATACGGAAGATCCAATTAATATTTTATTTAGATATTCCAGGATATTTAATTTTTTTTCCCATTTTGCAGGTGTAAGCGAGTAGATTTCGACCATTTCTTTAGCCATTTTCAAGGGTGTTTACCAATTAAAACAAAACACACACACACTCATATATATATATATATATATATATATATATATATATATATATATATATATATATCGTCTGTAGTTTTTTTAGTTTTTGTAAAGTGCTAATATCCATACATCTGAGTATATATATATATATATATATATATATATATATATATATATATATATATATATATATATATATATATAATTATATGTGCATGTGTGTGTGTGTATGGCGGAATCTCCCTTAGTATTTGACGTATGACAGTCAAGCATCTCAGTTCCTAGTAACCGACAGCCCAGACACCAAGACATATGATTTGATTATAGCAGTGAAGGTTTTGTGTAGATCCAAACACTCTTTTTGAATGGCCCAATGCAGAGACCTGGTGCACTACGTGCCACAAGCCCACCAAAACAATCCTTCACAAGTTTGCTACCCATAGTTTCCTTACAAAGAAATATATGCCATTCATTGGCTGAGTGACCATTACTACTGTCAGTTGAAAATTATAACATATTTGTCTTAAAACAATTTTTCTTGCCCAATCCTTTTTTTACCATCTATTTAAACAACTTTCTTAGATACATTTTACACTATTTACCTTTATCCCAATTGTTTTCAGTATGTCTCATGAGTGTCAAATTCTCCAACCCTGCTTTCCTCTTTATGCGTCCCAGAAATTTCAATTTTTTTATTTCTGTTTCTAAATAAACGTGTCGTAGTTACTAACCAACCAAATAAATAGACAAATACGCGAGATTAAAAAAAAATGTTAGTTTTTGTTAGAAGAGAAATAGATATTAAAATTGAAATCATGAAAAAACGATACGATTTTTTCAACGGTTAGAAGACCAAAATCGTATAATATGAAAATGACGACTGTAGTCATCATTCTGTCTGGAGTGAAATATTTTCGAAAGAAGCTGACGAAGATATTATAGAACTATTCATCAAGGAGCAAAAATAAAAATATCCAGTTAAATATGTGCAAGAAGGTTGAATAGAACGAACAAGGTAGTGAATAGACATATTGGCACATGACCCGCAGCGAAAGCGCCCACTTTGTTCAGGTTCTGAAAGTTAAAAGGTACAACTATTACAATGGTATGGAAAGAGAATCGCTGAAACAAATAAAGAAAGACTTTAATTCGAGAGTCCTTCCTTTTATTCACCCTGCCTTTAATATTTAAAGTAAGTTGTTGAAAACGGTCTCGAAATGACGTGTTGCGTTTGAATTAAAGTGATTTCCTTTCTTATAAAGTGAGTATTTCAGCAACAGATTTAAAAGATCTGCATTTGATGGGAGGGAAATGCGTAATGCGTTGAAAATGGATCATGCATTAAAGCACTTAGATTCCATATGAAGTCGAGAGAAACTGCTGCCAGCTAAAGTCGGAATTTTAATACGAACTTGCTCGTTTCGCTAGCATTTAGCATTCTCGACAATTTAGTACATCGAAGACATTTCCAGCAGTTTATCAGGTATATATAAAGGGCAAATTAAGTGAAATAATTCAACTAGCCTGAAAAAATATACATCAAAATATGCTTCGAAAAAATACTTTTTGCTTGGTATATTCGGATCTCCCAATACTTAAGCAAAGAAAGGATATACATAGGAAACTATTTCACAAACCTCCAATATATTTATCATTTCATCTACCATCCAAAGAGAAAGCCATACAAAATATACAATTGCGAAAAGTAGCATTACCAAGAATAATAATGACAATCTAATAAATGGGCAACATCCACAATCCAAAATAATTATCCAATCTAAGTAACATTAAAATAAGTACAACCACATCCACTATATATATATATATATATATATATATATATATATATATATATATATATATATATATATATATATGTATATATATATATATATTTATATATATATATATATATATATATATATATATATATATATAAACACACACACACACACACACACACACACATATATATATATATATATATATATATATATATATATATATATATATATATTATAATAAAAAGAAAGAACAGTAAGATATATAATTCGGTGTTATTTTTACAAAACAGTTGATAAAAAAAACAAAAAAACAGACGAGATGCGTTGAACGTATGTAAAAATTCGTTGAAAAATGCACCCCTAGACTTAACCTCTTTTTCGAACGTAACTAAAAATTGATACAATAATAGTTAATAAAAAATAAATATGGCTACCACCACTGGTTAAATGATTTGATTTCTTTGTATTCTTGGAACCAAATAATTATGAATTGTATGTGCGTTTAAAACTCAATAAATTAAAAATAAGTTATTCAAAATTTCGCTTAAAGATGAAACAGGTGTAATGCTTTTAATTTAATTATATAATTAAATTTGAAGTTTTTAACTCCAATTTTTGAAACATGGTAATTCCTGTGTAGCGAAGAAACCATATTTTAAATTTGTTGATATATATATATATATATATATATATATATATATATATATATATATATATATATATATCGAGTGGTTAGAACGTTTATTTTTTGAACATGAGACTCGGTTTCCATCTCAGCATGGTCGATTTGTCAAGAAGGCGACTGATATCGGACTGGATGTCAAGAAGGCGACTTCCGCATAATATCGGTCTGGGTCGATCCCAGCGTCCGGCACATTTGGAATGTGCCTGAAAACCATACATGACCCAAGTGAAATTGGGTAGATGGAACTTTATCTATCGATAGCTGTCATAGTGGTCTTGTTCCAATATTGGTCACGCTAGATAACAGGCTCTCTTCCAGGAAATTTTAACTAATGTCTACTTAGCATATAAACCACAGATCTGCCCGAGCAAGCGTCTGCAATAGACATTCCCTAGTATACGAATGGCTATTATTTTAGTATATATATAT
The DNA here is from genome assembly GCA_963932145.1 of Acanthosepion lycidas. Lineage (NCBI taxonomy): Eukaryota > Metazoa > Mollusca > Cephalopoda > Sepiida > Sepiidae > Acanthosepion > Acanthosepion lycidas. The sequence goes on along the minus strand of OZ010590.1, from coordinate 22,423,209 downwards.
ATATATATATATATATATATATATATATATATATATATATATATATATATATATATATATATACACACAAATAAAAATAAATAAAATACAACTATAAACCTAACCTGTTATAAGTAATATTTAATAAAATTTCACAAACCAGGTAAAAAGGAAATCTATGAACTACTAAACAAGAGAAACGAAAATATAAGAAACTGAATACATAAAAACAAATCTTTCCTTAATAATTTAATCATTAATTAACAAACAAATAAATACTATAAAATAATAAGTATTGCTATTAAAAAAAAAAAATAATAATTTAAAAACCGCAATAACTCTGTATTCTGCAAATGTCAGAATGTTCTGGAATATTCAGCTAAATTTAAGCCGTATGTGTCCTCACGACATTATCCTTTTTTATTTTTTAGGAAATGGTATTGTCTAATTTTATAATTTAAGCCTGTGCTGCCGTTAACTACAAATCTACGTGTTAATAACCCATTTATACTTTTTTTTTTTTTGAATTTTTGCTTCATCGCTTATTTTAAATTTAATGTAGGTCATATTTGATAGGTTGATCAGAGTAAAGCTCACAAAATTTATAACCACCCTCTTTTTTCTTTTTTCGTAGAAATGTATATATCTGATAGAAAATTGCAAAAGTACTTAAAGAAATGTGGTTTATTGTTTCGAGTTCTTTCAACCTTTGGTAGTCGTTTCCAAGGGAAAAAAAAATTAGAAATCGCGACAATTGAAGCATTCATGTTGTTAACCGTCTGTAATTTGAAATGTACGTAGGTTCGCATTCTATTTTGGTTGAACAGATTTGAGTATCACATAAGTAAAATAACATTAGAGTTCAATGCTCTCCACATCTAAATCTTTTGCTACGTATATTCAGATGCAATGATAGTTTGTCTTTAGAAATTATTTGCATTGTTTTCACTTTCAGTCGTTTATTATTGTAATCATGTTGGATACTTTCACTGTTAAAATATTTTTTTTTTATTTTAATCTTAGCTGCATTACTAACTTACTTTTTATATACAATAATGTTTTCTCCCAGAGAGATAATTATTTTGCAATAAGTTGTAACATAGAAATAGCTGCAGGAAAACTTAAATCCTTAGATAATATTAGATTTTTGCCTGAATTTCCTTTGTTAAAATGGGGTTCGTCTAATATGATTGTGCATCTTTTATCCAGTCAAATAATGCAATTGCTATTTGACGTTAGACTTTCTACGGATCTAGAGGAATTTGGTAATCGAGGGACATTTTTAACCAAAAGTAACTGTAACAGTGATATTATCTCTTTATATATGTGTAAATATAGGTAGGCGTACGAGCGAACGATCGTATACAAATATTTATAAATAAGCTATAATGAAAGAAAAAATATTGCTCAATATAAAGTTAGAAATTTAATTACGTATTTAGGTTTAGCTCTTTGTGGAGCAAATGTGAGTTTGTAAACAGTGATTATTACTCCCAATAATACTAGAGACTTCGGTAAAACGAATAATGTTCTCTCAGTCACACTGTGTTTTTCTAAAAATAAATAGGCTTAAATTCACCTACAATCTTGCCGTGTACCAACAGTTCAGGGATAGAATCTCAGACTGACGCCAATTCTGCCGGGTTTCCATCCTAGCCAGAGGCAACCAAATTTCTAGCCACACTGGCGATTTATGATAGAGCCAAACAGTCTGTCTGCGGATGACAATAAACACGCAAATATATATATATATATATATATATATATATATATATATATTATGAAATGGACAATTATTTTAAGACATTTTTATGCTTACACATTCTTTTCTAGATACAAATATTTAAGTAAATGCTTTGTTTATAATAAACAGTATTAAACAAAATTTACCGGAGGACGAATATTTTCTGAGAAAAATTTCTCGCTCATTGATGCCGGTAAATGTTGTTTAATTCTGTTTATTATCAACAGAGCATTTACTTAAATATTTGTATCCATAAAAAGAATGTATAAACATAAAAATGTCTTAACATATATATATATATATATATATATATAGATAGATAGATAGATAGATAGATAGATAGATAGATAGATAGATATTAGGTTGGTGCAAAAATAATGTCGTTTTCTCACATATGTTACTATGTTATTATTTTTTGCACCAACCTAATTCGTTATATATATATATATATATATATATATATATATATATATATATATATATATATATATATATATATATATATAACGAAATATGCATATCTTACATTAATTGCACAACTATGAGATACATGCCAAAGAAATTTTCAAGATATTATAAATATTTCTTAATATATATATATATATATATATATATATATATATATATGTGTGTGTGTGTGTGTATGTGTGTATGTGTGTGTGTGTGTGTATGAAGGCAAGCTATTCATAATTTAACTATTTGTCTCAGTGACTGTTAACTAAATGTAGTTCAGTTACGATTCTGACGTTTTCCTGTGATGAACCTTTAATATTTAACAGATTTATCAACCTACATTTCGCACATGAAATCGAAATTGAGAACTGACATGAACCCATTTTTTTATTTGATCCTCGAGAGCAAGCAAACAAGTTCTCCTTTCACTTTCACTACATCGGCATATCATAATAATTACAATCATTAACCATGTCTATGATTGCTAGCGAGCGTGAAATCCCATCATCCTGCAACTTTTGACGAGTAACCATTGGAGTTTGTTTATATTGACGCATTAATTTCCTCGAAGAACTTGCAGAAATCTTCCGAGGAGCACCTGTTCTGCTTTGGTTTTTAACAGTTTTGATTTTTTTTTTAAATCTTGCAATGAATGAACTAATGGTAGTAAATGGAATATTTTGGTTGTCGGAGATTTTCCGGTATCTTTTGCTTTCCTTCCAGAGTTTAACAATCAGTTCTTTTTGCGAAATTGTCAATTCTTTACCACTTACCATGATAAATAACTTCTTCCAAGAATATTAATTACAGAATACTCTTTTTGTATTTTTAGTCTAAAACAAACTACTGATAACATTATTGGAACTTTCTAGAATATTCCACTTGAATATTCTACAGTATGTAAGCAATTTCAAAGTTTAAGAAATCTGAAATTTGCTTTGGGCGAATACTTTTTACACATTAAAATGAATAATTGGTATTCATTGCTATTAAATCATTTTTCTGTTTTCTATACATATTCTGTTATTATGCATCTGTTAATTATATTAAACTTATGTTTATTTATTAGTTAGAAATTAGATAATCTAAAAATTTGTATGTGTACGAATATTTGTTTCCCTCCGCTGTATATATATATATATATATGTTTGTATGGGTGTGTGTGTGTGTGTGTGTGTGTGTCTGAAATTACGATATACAAATTTTTATATATCAACAAGAATTTTAGAAAACACCTATGACAAAGTGTAATTTTTGTCTTTTTGTCAAATGAAGTACGAATAGCAGAAATGCGTTCCATGATTTTGTAGAGTGTTGCACAAGCGAGATGTGCGCGAAAAGAAAATTTAGCCAACTCAACTTTAAATTGATGTGACCTGTTTGCTAATCTAATACTGCGCTGAAATTCATTGGATCTAGATACCACAGCGTAGAACTCAGAGGAGGATTTATCATGAAAACATTTGTAGAAATAGCATAGGAATGCAACTTCACGGCGGTGAGAAAGTGATTGAAGCCGAGACGACAGATCAGAACAAATAAAACTGAATATTCGTCTTTGATTTTATCAAGAATATCTAAAGAGACCGAGTCCAGACAATACATGGCACCAATATTCAATGCATGGACGAATAATAGACTTATAAATTTGTATGATAGATTCTGGAGAGAAAAAGTTTCTAGCACGACACATGAACTGATTTTCCAACAACTGATTCAATTTTATCTTTCCATTACCCTTCAGCAAAGAACGTAAGCCCGAAAAGTTGTACAAATATTTACATCGAGAAATTCTGAAGATACAAGGTTGCTTAGCTTTATATTAAATTGTTTTAAATATTTGGAATCTGATGCACAATCTATCCAATATTATTTGCTTTAATGTCGCTTTCGGCTTTTATTCGTATTTTGTATTGTTTCTAAATATCCCACATTGTAATAAAAATTGCGAAATTAGTGTAATGTTAATACTTTACACATTAAGAAATCACTTCTGTTTTTATTAAAACTGTATATTTTTTGTCAAATTTAAGCCAATTATAACACACGCATTGTTTAAATTAACTCGTCCCTTCGTAAAATAACTAAAAACATTTTGACAATCACTACTCACGACATTTGTAAGTATAGAAAAATATTAACTCTTTACAATTTTATATGTGGTTTCTTTTCACAATATAAATAAAGTTCCATATCGGACTATGGCTTCTTATGTAGGTATCTGTAGTTAGGTTTGGTTTAAAATGTCAAGTTTGAAATTATGGTTATGTCATCAATAATTGCGTATTGTACGAACTTGGAAAATACGTCATCAAAAATAAGCAATTATCAATGAGGTAAGCAGAGTTTGAATATTTATATTTTTCATAAAAACAACGTACAAATAAATATTTAAAATGTCAAGTATCGATATATCATTGTATTTATACAGTAGAATCCATCACTGGAATCCCTCATATCCGGCATCTCTCATATCCGGAATCCCTCATATCCGGACATGATTTTGATGTGTATATTTGAACTATTTGGGTGATATGTAACTGATTTGAAATTTCTGTTTTTCAGGAAATTTATTTGGATAATTGCTTATGCTTATTTCACCCTAATGGCTTGTGCAAAAGATGATGGGAATAAGAGGAAAACAACAACTTTGGAGCTATCGCAAAAAGTGGGAACTTTAAGCAGACTAGACGGTGCTGAAAGTTCATTATAACTAATAGCTGAGTTCGAAATCGGAAAGACAATTTTGTATGTTATAAAATCTTCCAAATAAACTATTCTCCAGCGTTCACACTGTCACAAAAAGCTAAGGAAAAGAATGTCAGTTTTATGGAAAGAAATCCAGCATTCAGCTATGACGATCACAATAACGTACGCAGTGTTAAAAGTGTCTTTCGTTTAAAAAATTTCAAGAACAAAAGCAAAACGAAATGCAGAAAGGGTTGAGAATGACATTAGAAGAGAAAGAATCATCATGCAACAGAGATTAAAAAATCCTCGTTACATTATTTGTTTTGCGTACGTGGTATATTTAATTTAATGAATTTTCATTAACATTATATAATTTTTTTCCTTAAAATTAATTCCGTTATATTTCACTTACCATGAACTTATTTTTTTTTACTAGAAAAAAGAAAATAAATGTTAAAAACCTGATTTCATTTCTTTTATATTAATCTAAATATCACCCCTCATATCCGGACTTTATAACGAATTCCTCATATGCAAGCAAGTATGTAATCTATTTTTTTTAAATTTTGCAAATGAATATTTACTTTCTAAAACCGTCAGGTATTTAAAACCGCTTTCTCGGATTAATGATAAAAAAATTGCTTCAAGTCAATGAATGAAAAAGGGTAAGTCATAGCGAAGACCATATTTCTTAAAACTTTGTGAAATGGCGCTACAAAATCACAGAGAGTGGTCCGTATGATACAACAGAAGCCACATCACTAAGGGACTTTCAACAGCAGCAACAACTAAAGTGATTAGCACCTGTAATTTTGGGAGAAATTAATAGCATAAGCAAGATGTTACTGTCCCACACTATTTGAAAGAAATGTCTAGGACGAGGGCATCCATCTGTTTTGGAGAGTCTAATAGCAATTACTAGACTTGGGGGAACAATTTTCTGTATAAATTGTTTTAAGAGAAAGATTTTAGATATTCCAACCAGCACCGACCCTGGCCGCTCAATCACTTCATGCTGAATGTTTCCCTATAAAGAAACGGTTTATTTTAACATTGTTATTCATTACTCACTAAGTTTATTATATTGATTACGTTTTCACCCGCTTTTAGGATGAAATTCTACTCTGTAATATACTGCATTTTCTTTTTTAAACCATCGAAGAGCACATAGCAATCGAATATTAGCCTATCATTCACAGTATATGCTAACTCTATATGAAACCTTAAGTTCTATGTTAAGTGTTTCTTCTCTCCGACTTTTCTCTTGTGGAATTCTCTTCTGGGCCTTTGCTTTCCAGTCAACAGTGATCATCGAACATTTTGTATGCAGTATTAATCTTCGTTATCTTCATTCTTAATTCCTTTTTTTTCTTATTGTTCTCTCTCCTTAATAACGTTATCTTTTTCTCATATTCTTGCATATGTGGTAACCGATTGCGTCTTAGTGGCTTTATTGCCTTGCTATGAGTGAAATGTTTAAAAGAAACTATCATTATTCTCTAATGTATTAAAATAACTTTCCTAATCGCGAACCACCCATACTAAGATTATTTTAATATAAATATATGTATGGCTACTTAGGATGAAACGCTAGCAACACCACCACCGACAACAACAGACGAAAATGTTTAAATTTTTCATATCTCCGAGATACAAAGCTTCAACACCGCGCAGCAATAAACAACTGCAATTACTCAAGTTCAGAGAACTATAAAATAAATACGAAATTTAAAATACGACGATCTAACTTTCTAATCCAATCGGAAAGTTTCAGCAAATTTGTCAATGGATTTGAATGTGAAATCATAAAGAAAAAAATGCAAACAAACAGTATGTTCAGAGAAATGGGATTTAGTGAAAGTTATTTAAAATTTACACAAATTTAAAACTCGCTTCAAGCCTGCGAGGCATTTACTTATTGTTTCGTCGAGCGAATCTGTTTGATTGAGTCTATGTCATAGGGTGTACACCGAAGCGGAATAATGGCGTCGGAGCGGCATAGAGAAATCCAATATCGAGTAGGTGGCGGTAATGGTGTCTTTTGCTGGGGAGAAATAATTTTACAGATCAAATGTGTAAATTTCTTTTAGTTTCGAACGCACCTGGATCTGAAATCTTAATTTTTTCCAAATCGCGTCAATTCTATGGACAGAATCCCGATATATATTGAAGTTTCTTCGGTGACCACAGTGATGCAGTGATTCGAAACTCATTGGCTGTACGTGTAACCGTAGAACAAAGAACGATTGTCCATCAAATGGACATTGATTACAAAACAATATAATATACCAAGCCAATGTAAAATCAGTAGATAACGAAAAAATAATATACATAGGAGTAACTGTCTATGTACGAATTATCCAACCATTTTGGTGTCTCGAGAACCGGTTGTGTGGTCTTAAAGTTAATTAGCAACCAACAAGTAGGAAGTGAATAATTTACATGTGTTGACCGACTTTCTTAGAACGAGACGCCAATCATTGTTGTTGTGTATAATGTCATCATCAGAATCATATTTTCTGAATTAGTAAATCATTCACGGATATGACCTGGACGAAATTAAGAAGAATATGATGAAAATTTACAAAAAAACATATACAAGTGTGACTGAAGGAGAGGTATACTTGGCCGCAGTTAGGTTATTTTCAAGGGGACTAACAACCCATTGAACTTGGTAGATTATACATTGTATATATTCAATGGATTTGAAGAAGAAGAGGAGCAGGAGAAGGAAAAGAAGATATTATCGCATGGAGTAAACTGTGACAAATTGGAAAATGTTTTTGTGCGCCGAGTTACGTCCCTTAGGACTTCATCGTACTAAATCGATGTTTACGTTAATGCGAGTACAAATACGCAGGAAGGAAAAAATAGTTGTAATTTTAAATGTGATGGAAACATAAACCAACAGAAAAAGAATATAAATGAAACACGGTAGATTATATACATAATATACGCATAAAAGAAAAAAAGAGAGAAAAAGAAAAGAGAGAAAAAAAAAAAAGAGAATCTATGAAAATTTTTGGTTACAATATGGATTTTTAAATATATACTATACATTATTTTCCATATATTTTGCTACACGTTTTTCGGGATTTTGACCTTCATCAGTCGAAGAATGTTTCTTTTTCACATATTTTTTAAAGGACTTACTTTTTTCTTAGTTTTTTATTATGTTTAGCCATTGCGTTTTGTGTATGGTAGCAACTCAAAGACAGAACTAATTTATGGGAAGGAATATAAAAACACATATCACTAAATCTTGGAAGCGATACTTAGATGATTGCTTCATCTTCTGGAAATCTTCATAGAGCCATATTAACCAATTACACAATCTACTCAAAACTTACACCCGAAGATCAAATTCAACCAAGGATACAATTTTAACGAACTGCCATTCACAAATCTACAAACACCCCAAAACATCTTTATTTCAAGAGCCATCACCCAAAAAGCTTCTAGCACGTAGTATTTGCACAGTAGTGAACGACAAACACATCCGAATAACCCGACTAAGAGAATTATATAAAACTCTCAAAAATCGAGCTTACCTCACAGCACTAATAAACAAAGGTTTTAAATTAGCAGAAAAATAGATTTAGGCCAACTAAGAAACCTAAAGAAACATGCAAAAGAACAATCTAAAACTATTTAGTGAAATAACAAGAAATCTAGACTTACTTAACAAGAATGATAAAATGAAAAAGTACTAAAAACAACTATAATAATTAAAAGCAGATGCTAATAAAAACAAAAACAACAAACAAAAAAAAACGTAAAAGACATAATAACCACATCTAAATTTAATTAACATACAATACAATGGGTCACAAAATGCAACAGAAAAGGCGTGTGGACTGTGATATCATTATAGAAGGGAACTTCTACACTTTTGAAAATACCACAATAACATTCACAATAAGGAAAAACTGCAACTCCAAAAGTGTGATTTATGCACCCATAATGTCATATATATGTATCAGCCAAGTAATAAACAACAGAGTTTCTCTTCACAAATGCAACATTAAATTACCAGACAAGAGGAAACTCTTTGTGTCGCAACACATAAACAAATGCAACAAAGAAAAATTTGAAATTTTGCCAAACAGACAATTACTCTTACAAGAAAAACTTCATAGACAAATTTAAACCAGCACTAACCAAAACATAACCATACACACATGAACACACAGCATACACACAGTGACCAAACACACTAGTTGAACCACACGCACACACACTCCCACACACACACACACCATGCAAACACCATGTAGTACTATATAGATTTCTTTAGAATACTATAATATACCGTATATATATATGGAGAACGAATATATAAACACATACTGACCATAACAGACACACTATACGGACTACACGCGCGCACACGCACATGCTCACATAGATGCTACACATCCTGGAGGCGATAGGCTGTTTCATGCGATTCGCGGCCTGACGATTGCATGTTGACTTTAATGTTCACTTTTATATTTATATTTACATACGTCCTATCTCTGTTATTGAATAATTTATCCCTGAAATATGGCAGACCTTAAATCTATATTTCTTCATATATATATATATATATATATATATATATATATATATATATATATATATATATATATTAAATATATTTTAAAAATATGATTCCTTCGCTACATAAGAGTTCTCGTTTCAAAAACGAGAGCCGAAACCATCAATATAATTTTTAAAATTAAGTTGAATCAAGGTTTTGGGTCCCGTTTCATCCTCATTCCATAGTTTAATAAAAGTCTTAAAAGCTTATCCAAATCATTAAATAGAAAAGAAAAACCTTTGTGAATTCGTCAAAAAACAAATTGTAGTTCAGTGCAACACGTTTGTATATGGAACAGCCATTTGAATAAACAAATAAATAAAGATATTAATAGATTGATAATAATAAAACAAAATCCTCTCGACACTTAAAGACTTGACGTCGCACCATGAAATATTCCTTCTCTGTAACCTAAGTAGACCGTGACCGCCAGCATTAACTTTGAAACACATACCCCTACTATACCTTGGCATAACATTTACGAAGGTGACAAATCTTTAGATAAGAATTAACTGTCTGACCACCTAACCAAGATGGTCGGCCCAGCCGTTTCTATAGTAATTAATGTTGCAATGAACCATACTTATAAACACACGCAAACCACAAGATAGCTTATTCCTAAATTTTCGCTTGAGGATGAAACGGGACCCAACACCTTGATTCAACTAAATTTTAATAGTTATATTGATTGTTCCGGCTCTCGTTTTTGAAACATGAGAACTTTTATGTAACGAAGAAATAATACTTAAAAAAATATTATAATTATAATATAAGGTCTACTTCTGTATGGAGCACTGTCTTCTTAAAAATAAAAACAAAAATACTAAGGGACTCCGGATTATTTACCTGACGTGTTCCTTCCTATTTTTCTGCATACTTGCGCATATATATATATATATATATATATATATATATATATATATATATATATATACTATTTTCTTGTAACAAAACAATATCAATATATGGAGAAGGAATATTTATAGACACATATAAGCAAAAACACAGAGCGAATAGTAAGATCAGAAACTAGTGGCGACAATCTGTTTCATGACTGGACCTATTATTCAGAGGATTCCTTTTGGTTTGACAATTTATACAAAATAATATAGCATCTATCAGCCAACACACACGACCTGAACATTGAACGCATGCAGGATATTTACTTTCGACACTCTCATACTTACACACGCCCTATTATATATATATATATATATATATATATATATATATATATATATATATATATATATATATATAACAGTCTAAAATAACATAGATATTTTTAACAAAAAACAAATGCACATTAATTACAAACAAGATGAATCTTCACTTAGAAATGCTATATAGAAATACACTACCCCAATTAACCCGAATAAAAAAAAATCAAATTATCTACTGCAAAAATTTTAAAACAGCTGATCTTATCCTCAAAAGTCACAACACGCCAGAAAAATAAAAAATTACAACGAACAAAGAATATTTATGAGTTCAAAGTCCCCGTAAGGAACTGTGCTCCTGATCAAACCGATTCTATAAATAATTACATAGGTCATACGACTACATGCATATCCATACACCATACGTTACACCTATCTGACCACACCTCTATTAAAATCCATTGAAACACACACACACAAACTTACCAAATTCAATCCGAAACATTCTAGTAGTAAATACAAACATAATAATCTCATCTACCTATAAAAAAAAGATTAAAAATAATGGATTAATAATAACTACATTCTACGTAAAAATAGACTTGGTTTTTTGTAATTTACATTGATGCCATTGTTGTCTGCATACAACTTATAGCCATTATTTTTTTTCTATATTAGTACATAATGTAATTACACCTTGTGCAAATTAATTGAAACACAAGGAATAGTCCCGTTATTATTCACTCTTCTTTTCTTATTTTTCCAATGAAACATGACCCTGTGCACATGTTAGTACTTCGTATCTCCATTCCACGAAGTCGTTCCTTGCAGATTGACCACAGATTCTCGATTGGATTTAAATCAGGAGAGATTCCGGGTCAATCTATAGTACTTTGATTTGCTCATTGGTAATGCTTGCTATTATGTTCGTGCAGTGTACGCTTCCTTGGAGTAACGTCCATCGATGAGAATCGCTGTAAGACAACTAATCGACAGTCGAGACTATAGTGTCTGGGCGTGATGAAAATCTGATGCAATCACGGATGATACAATATTTTTCAAGGCCAAACAAATTTCATAATCTACCTCGAAAATAAATTCATATTACTGCACGCAACTGCAAATGACCTAATCCGGAGTAAAACGATAAAAATCGATTACACCTTGTCATTCCAGTGGGGCTCAAAATGAGTGTTTGGTGAAAGAAAAAAAAACTAAAGCGGTTGTTTCTGTTAATTTACAGAAGGATGTATTTGCCCGTTATGGCAAATTGATTTATAATTCAATGCTGTAGATTTCCTGTAAGGTTTTCCTAAATGTTCGTCGGATATTTTTTTTTCAGGGACATGGAATGAATATCAGCATGTGTTTATTTTTTTTTAATAGGATATTTTTGTATGACCTCTGGGAATTTTTTATGCAATAATTTCCTCACTTCACTTTTTTTTTTAATTTCAAGGACAACGAAAAACTACAGTATCTGTTTATTTAATGAGTGTGATTACAATAGGTTTCTAATTGCAAATCAAGCGAAGCATAAAAGTATTCGAAGCCAGAGGTCCCGTATTTGTCATCATTACCAATTGTAATCATTGGGGTGATGACATACATTTCACGATGTACCATTGTAATGATTCTGGAAGATAATTTCGATCTTATCTGCCGAACGAAACTTGTCCTAAGCAATAAAAAACGTCGTTATTTTGCTATCGGCAAATGTCTAAAAGATTGGATTCTAAATGAAAAAATTAGCTTCCAGGTAATGAGTTTAGCCTTAATGCTATGCCTTAATTTTCATATCCCTTCAGGACATGGGAGATGATGACTCCCCAAAATTTCTTTGAATTTTTTGATATCAATAATCTATGCATTGTTATGGATGTTCTTGAGAATAATTGTGGAGGGGTTTCACTGTGCTTTCTTTGCTGCTTTATTAGGCTGCTCAGAAAATACTGTCCGACTTTAGAAGAAACGGTTGACTTGTTTTATAATAGATTATTGTTATAATAGTTGCACAAAATATATTCCTCATTCCTAGTAATTAAAAATATCCTCTTTGTTAATTTTATATCAATCTTTTCAGTCAGTTATAGGCCATGCAAAAACAGGCTTAGCCATCATGTATCTTTCGATACATGACGGACGATGCAGATTTCCCGTATCTTTCAGCATTAGATCAGATGCCATTCTACAGAACTCGGTCTCTCCTGCTACTTACCCATAGCTGAAAATCAATGCTGGCGAAATGGGGTTCTGGAATCATTAGATGTTAATAGCATTTTTTTTCTTAATGAATATCATCTTTCCGTTTTAAATTCAAACTTAGACAGTAAAATTCTGTCTATAGATATTAATTTCGGTTTTGCAAACTTTTCAACACAGCCAGATACAAAACAAATGCATTAGAGACAGATACAAGTGATATCAGTCCATAGAATATATCGCCATAGTTGTAAAATTGGTGTACAATACAAGTGCAATAAAATAATGTCAGCGTTAAACAAGAGTAGTGCACCAAGAAACTAATCTACCCGATGGTTATCTTTCTCTTAATGCTAAACTAACATAGATACAGAGTGAAATAGCATACCACTATTAAACGCTGTAATTCCAAAGTGGTGCTATCACTGTCAATGTACCCTAATGCCAACGTAGACATTTTTTAAGCAAATACGATTCACAAGGCAAGAGGTCCACTCAAAGTAGATGGTAAGAGATAAGCGGCATAGTTTATAGGTATATAGTGAAAAAATAATGGCTAACCCTGTAGTGATCAGAGAAGCAAGCTTTTCTGTGTCGGTTCTACTAAGTAGCAGGTTTGTGGAAAGGAGATGTTAGTGTTGAATTTACATCTTAACAATGGAATAGAAAAGGACAGTGGGTTGTTCGCTACAATATGCGTAGCAAGTCGTGTAATTATTATAAGTGGTCGAACTAAGGCATCTAGTTCGTCTGAACAGTGTCCATGGAAATAGCGATAATGCACTTTATATAAAATCAATTTAATAATAATTTATTAAGTACCTCCACGAAATCGCTAAAAAATAGCTTGATGTAAAAGTCGCCAAACTTGCCAAAAAAAAAAAAAAAAATTATCGTCTAAATGCTTATCTTATTATGAAGAGAAAAGACCAAATTGTTTTTTAATTATTTTTTAAAATCTTTCCTTCTTTTTAGAACATTCTAAATTTTGATTAAAAAAACCTTGTTTATCTTTGTATCACCGGAACTAGTAAAATAGACAATTTTTAGCACGTTTTTTTGGCATGACACACATTAATTTGGAAAATTTTGCAAAAATAAAGATAATTGTTAAATGTCAATGAAACTTTCAAGAACTATTCACAGATTATCGAAATTATTGTAAATATGTTTTTTTTTGTTTTTTTATTAAAGTCCTGGCAGAAATACTTTTTTAGATTCAATACCCCCACCATAACTAATTTTATGAAAACGGTTGAAATTCGATCGCATCAAGTTTTGTGATTACAATAGTTAAATGCACAAGGCTTTGAGGAATGCAAATCATGTTTTGTTTTTGTTTTTAAGTGGACCTCTCTACCTAAAAATCAGCTCTGAATTGTAACATACAAAACTCAATAAAACAAAAAAATTATTTAACTTCAAATGCTTTTATTTGCTTGTACTTGTTTTTAGGAATATGGACTTTCTGAAAGCAAAAAATATTTTCGATGAAAAATGAATTTTTAATACAATTATTTGTTATTTCTTAATTATAATCGATTTTTATATTTAAGTTGTAAAATATTGTAAAATTAGTTAAAAGCCGCATCGGGTTTCCTAAGTCTCTTTATGAGATAGATCTTTTTTTTAGCGCGTTGTAAATTGTATCATTTTGACTAATCAGGAGATCCGCAGTAATTAACAAATGTAATTTCGTGTTTATAATCGGGCTGTAATTATAAAGTACGGAAGACCAACCAGAATACAATTATGTTGCGTTATTTGAGTTAAGCATTGCTCTCCGCTGTTAAGGCCTTTATTTTTGCGAAACACGTGAGGAGAAGTGAATTGGATTTTCTAATTTCAACTGAGAAGGGTACCTGCAAGTATCAGTATCATCTTATGAAATTTATATGATCTTATTTTTATATTAATCTCAGTTATGACATTTTCCATAAATGAAATATCAAAATTGATAATAATAATCTGAAGGGAAATGCAAATAACACAGTAAAATGTAATAAATATACATAAAATTATAATATTTTGTGTACACTTCTGATAAAATTTCATAAGAAATGTACCTATAAATTAATTAGATAACTTTCTTATAACAGTCTTGTTTTAATTTCTTCATAATATATTTTCCATAAAGCATCGTAAACTAAAGGTGAAAGCTAAGTACAAAAAAAAAAGAGCGCTGAAAGTTTTCCTTAAAAATAACGAGGTAAATAATTTGTTCCCTTAAATGTAAATTATTTCACTTTTCTCCTTCAGTAGAACAAATTATCCTCACAGAATCCGTCAATATGTCATTCATCACCTGTCAAGTGAGGCGAAAGTTTATGACCTGCTTTGTTTTATTTTCAAATTACACTTTTCAACGCAGAAGCTAAGTTAAGCTTGGTTCAAAATATTTTAAATATACATTATCAATTGTGATTTTCTTAAAATAAGTTTTGAAAAAATGATAATTGATATTTAAAAGAATTTCAAAGTGAGATTTCCAGGTTTTTTATAAAATGGAAAAAAAATGATCAATTTTGTTGATTCACAAAAAAAAAAAAAAATAAGGAAAATTTCGGGCGTGCTACGAATATTTGAAAAATGTAAAAAAAAACCCCCAAAATACTTTGATCTTTCCTCTTGATAATAACATAAACATTTAGGCGACAAAATTTTGTTTTCGTCAAGTTTGGCGTCTTTTTCCTCATTCTATGCTCTTTTTTAGCGATCTCGTGGAGGTACCTAATTTATTACCATTGTTAAATTAATTGCAATATTTTCAGCAAGATATATATATTTATATTATTATTTATTATATTGGTGTGAGTTCGTTTCAACAATCTTCATCGCCACTGTTATATTCCGTGCTAAGGGAATAAACACAACACCAGGTGGATACTAGAAGAAAGGTTTATTGTACACAAGTACAATATGAAATACGGTACCGTTATAGACAAATGTCAGTCTAACAGAGAGTGCCACTAATTAGAAGATCGGACGTGCTTGCGTCGTCTCGCTCTCTCAGTCTCTCTTAAACCGTAGATTTTATAGATACTTACTACTTATATGGTAATCATTGATGGGGGTGACTGGTTATTCCATTACATCATTATTTAACGTCGGATCAAAGTCCCAATCATTCTCGTTATCATCAGATGTTTTGTATTGCGTACGTATGTAGGTTGAATGTGTCTTTTCAGTATCCTTATCTAGAGATACCGCATCTATTAACTACTGCTTAATAATTACCGTTCCTATTTCCATTAAGCCTGAATCAGTGCCAGGCCCAGGAATTGAACCCACGTGTATTACCGACGAGGAGTATGTTATCTTGTTCTATTTTTAGCGTTATTTAGTTTATTGCAAGTGATGTTTCCACTGAATATACCACTTTACTACCCGGTTCAGTAAATGAAATCATATCAGTTTTTTTTTTTTTTTTTTTTTAATGCTAAGTTTAATATGTAACAGCAATAAATTAACGATAAAAGTAATTTCGTTAATGAGAATTCTTTGAAAAATGTAATTATGATTTTATAATATTTTATCCGATGTATCACACATGAAAAATAAAATATCAGTTAGAACCACAGAAATCGGCAAAATGTATCAAATGCGTAGTTGTTTGGCTAAACGGTCTGGTTTTCTGTTGTCCGTCTAAGGATAAAATCGGCAGATGTTATGAACTTGTGGCCTACAAAGAATGGCGCATATCCAAATGATAACCTATATTATTGTATATAACACTGGCCTGTTCCAAATCACATACTTAGAGTTCATATATGAGAATAGTATACATTTTCTTTTCTTACCTCATCTATGGACTTAGAGGAATACTTTCTTGATCTCTTTAAGCTTCTGTAGCTACTAGTTTTTTTTTCTTCTATGTTTCTTTAATACGTGGGTGATCATGACTCTCCACGGCGTCTAGTTTGTATCTCTTAGTAAATATTGTGTTTTGACTCTATTTATCACTCCTCAAAGACACATGACACAGTGGATAAAGGCGTTAGATCCAGTGACAGGACTCAAACAGTGTGAGTTCAATACCCGGTTAAGGCAGTGGAGAACTTGGAGAGGGTGATTAACAGGAGATAACTTATAACTGACATCCATTAAACATGGCATGTGGAACTAGAACAGTCTAACCCAGTGAGCGAAATAAATTTTTCAGTTCGACAATTCAGCCACCGGCCGAAACGTTGTAATAAATATGGCGACAAAGATCAGGACAATAGTCCGAATATTTTAAATAGTGTACATAGTACCTTATCTCAGAAATATAGACAGGGTATTAGCACGTAAATGAATGTAATGGATTCGACTAGAATTCGAATTCGGCTCTCCAATTTTTCAGTCCGAGCCGCTATCCATTACTCAACGATATTGAACTGTTACGTGATATCAGTCCGCATATATGACGGAATGTTGAACAATCTCCTCAAAGATGATTAAGAGACATGAAGTAAACAGAAATATACTGAGGATACCATGGACCGAACATGTGAGCAAAGACGAGGTTTTGGAGAGATTGGAAACAAAAAGGAAACTAATATATAATACCAGTTGTAATTTCTGGGGCACGTAATGAGGAAGGAGAGTTTGGAAAGCCTAATACTCACGGGACAGATTGACGGAAAGTGGGATAGAGAAAAGAAGCGCGTAACATGAGATTGAGCAAACAGATGGCAGAACAGGGTTTGGGAGAAATAACAAAATGATAAAACTTATCAAGAGCTACAAGAGATATGGAGGGACATTATAGCCTACGTTCTGAATGGACACTGTACATAAAGGAAGTCATCTGGGTATGACGATAAACTTTATTCCTGTCCTGGGTAAGACGATAAACTACATCCAACAGTAAGGCCTCTAATCAGGAGGTTTTGAGAAGCGTGGAACGATCTCTTAAATGCTGGTGTTCCCAGGTCGACCCTGACCCGGGGTGGTAGCATATGTATGGGTCCCAGCTATCGGCAAATAGTTAACACCCAAACTTGTGTAAAAATAGGTTTTAATACCAGAAATACTTTGTAATACTTTGAAAAAAAAATATTACCAGTAATAATTTTTGAAGGGAAATTATTATCAGCAATATAAACAGCTATACATTTATTAAAAAAAAAATATTACCAGCTATAGATTTCTTGAAGGAATAATATTCTCCGAAAGAGATTTTTGAAGAAAAACATCACCAGCAATAAAAACTTAAATAAACAATTGAGGTTGATAAGCCCTAAAACAAAACAAAAACAAAAACATGAAAGAAGAATTATCCTAATGATTTTAGACTGCTTGGCTGTCTCTTTTACGTGAATAACATTTGTATTTTAAATTGTTACCTGGATTAGGTGAAGGTGACAGGGCTATAAGCAACTGAAAGCGAAATAAAACTGTCACTAATTTAAGTGATTTCTGGATACTTTATGTTGCAAATTCAAACATTTCCCCGGTCTTTACCATTATTCGGTGTTTGAGAAATGTCGGTAATATTCAGTTACATGATTTACACGCCTCTTGGCTGTCACTGAATGTAGTACAGTTGCAGATGACATCAGAAAACTGTTACTGGAGGATATTTTGAAGTAAAAGAAAATTTCAAATGTTGACTCGATTAAACGGAAGACGTGATGCGAAAGGGGAAAAATCTTTAGTAAATATGTTGAGCTTGTCTTAAAGCCAGCTGCTTCTTTCCAACGAAAGCAAATTTCCATGAAGCGCTTAAAAAAGTCGATTCTAGGGAAAAGAAATTTAAAAAGCTGAAAAGGAACGTTACTCGTAAACAAAGTCAGAATTTAAGAGCAAAATATAAAAAAAGCGTAATAAATAACGACTTATTCAATGGCGCCGAAGGTTTCGAATCTCAAAGATGGCTTCGCCTAATGCGAATCTAAACAATGGAGGTAATGAGACTGAGGTTTTAACAGCTTTGCAGGTTACTGCCTCGAGACAAAATGTGTGTTTTCGGAAAACCCTGCTAAAGCAATTTTGAAGGTGGTGAAGGTTAAATAAGCAAAAGGAGAGGTATATAATGACATGGAATCCATTAACATTAGTTTGTGTAGCAGATTACCAAACCTTGAAAAAGCACGATGAATGTAATCAAGGGAGGTAACACAGCATGGAATTTAGAACACTCGTCCAGTATCTCTAAATTGTCTGCTTTTTCAGTCCAGTTTCCTCGTCTTTGTTGTCTTTACAAACACGCTTCATGCTCTATCGGATATTCTTTTAATCTGAATTTTTGAAGCAAAATGATATTACTATTAAGTATTTTACATTTAACTTTTACCTCGACCTTTCATACGGGCATGACGAACGGAATCCTTTACTTGATAAGGTACGCTTATCTATCAAATACAAGTATCTTTACGATTACATTATTTCCTTTATGCGTTTTTGCTTCAGTGGGTTTATAATTATTAATATTCAAGAAAATTTATCCACGAAACGAATATATTTTCCTTGTTAGTACGCTTAACTGAGGAGGTACGGTTGAATAATGGATAGCCGCTTGGATTGAGGAATCGGAGAGCCGAGTTCAAATTCCAAGCGAATGTATTATATTCACTTACGTGCTAATACCCTGTGAATCCTATTCTTCTCCCTCCAGCTATGGGTAAATAGCAGGGCACACTGGGTTCTAAAGCCTTGGATGGCAACTGGCCTAGAAGAAGAACAACTGTGCATTCAAACCTGGAGTGGAGCTCCTAAGGCGGATGGACGGCACTTTTTCGCTACCTTCCAGCAACTCCTGCAACCGCGCTGGTACCAAACTGTATTGGTTTATCCTCTCCTTTGGACTCTGCTAGCAAGGCCGAGGGGGGAACTAGACGTCTGAGAAACCCTAGTTCTCCATATATCCTGAGCTACTCCATTGTCTCTCGAGACGGATGGATGCCGACGACGACGACGGTTATCTATGCCTGTCCATATCTACTTCGGAAGCCCGAGAGGTTAGTTCATCTAAAAGAAATGTCTAATTTTAAACCTCCTCTGCCTTGCGGTCATAATGTTTCTAAAATGCAAAAGAGTGAAAGAGGATAATATTTTGGAAGGACCCAATTCTAGGAATTAAATACGAGAAAAACATCTACTCTTGTTCAATAGACAAGAAAGGAGGTTAAACCGGGTGATGTGTGAATTTAACAAATTCATTTTCCACTTTTTTTTCAACCTGTTCTGTCAAACTTTGTTACAAGTTAGCAGTTTGTCGTTTCAATCTCGGTGTATGACTGCTAAAAGCCCTATCCCCCAATTTATAGACAAATCCGAGAGATGTATGTTAGGATTTCCAACCTTCACTAGCTCATACCTCTCTCTGTAGGAGATTGACAATATCGAGATTATTTTGATCGTGTTTACGAGCTGGATAAATTCGTGTTTTGTTGTTTTTAGCAAATAGAAATATTTCGAAGTCCGTAATAATTGAGGTATTTTTAAAGTTTTAATGGGTTTGAATCGTTACAAATATGTGCTCATGTTCTTAATATATATATATATATATATATATATATATATATATATATATATATATATATTGAACAACAAAAAATATTAAAAATTAAAATCTTCAGGCACATTGGGTTGTAGATTAAAATTCTTTCGTGTTTTTTTATTATTATTTCATTTAGATTCATCGACTAGTTTCGGCCAAAATGGCCATCATCAGGAGAAGAAATACTTCTGCTTGCTGGTAGCAGTGAACTACAGAAATGAATGTCTTGATGGAGAAAATGAACTTTTCTCTGTAGTTTTCATTTGTTTTTTTTTTGTTTTTTTTTATCTTTTTAACATGAATCAGTTCCTCGTGTTGGTCAAACAGTCTCTTTTAAGCTGTTCCTTGACATAAGAGCTGGATGGATCTATGCTTCTCTGAATTCTACTGGTCAGTTTGACATTTTTATTCCTCCTGGAGAGGGGATGTGTCTCTGTTAAATGTTTGTGTGTGTGTTATTTGGTTCTTATGGAGTGAGTGAGCATGATATGTGTAAGCGTGTGTATTGCTGTGGGTGTATTATATATATATATATATATATATATATATATATATATATATATATAACAAAGCTATATTTAAAATTGTGACCCGATGTTTCCTGAAACGAATAAATCTTGTTAATTTGTTTTGTACATGTCATAATATATTTAACCTTTTTTTTTTTCAATTTGATACTCCCTTTGAATAATTTGCGTTGCTACTGCTTGCTACCTTTTTAACCCTAGAACGCTAACCATGGATATATAGTACCCAGCGCAAATTTTCATATTTTTAATTACAATTTTCAGTACCAGATTTTCTTACCTTAGTAACATCTTTTTTAGTTCCTATTAACATTGACTCAAAGTACAACGTTTAAAATGCCTTTCATTGAATTTGTGTAAATAGTGGTGCAGCTGCTTAATATGTTATATCAATTTGAGAAAACCTCGTTTTTATATTTGAATAAGCGGGTAGATCAATGTATAATGACTCGGTACGTGAAACCAGAAAGCCGAGTTTGAATTCAGAATTTGTTACCTTCTCTTATGAGCAAATATCCTTGGCGAAGGCATTAATCCTTTTCTCCGTGTTCCTCCCCATCACTCAGTTATATGTT
Organism: Acanthosepion lycidas; assembly: GCA_963932145.1. Taxonomy (NCBI): domain Eukaryota; kingdom Metazoa; phylum Mollusca; class Cephalopoda; order Sepiida; family Sepiidae; genus Acanthosepion; species Acanthosepion lycidas. Next base: position 22,401,810 of record OZ010590.1, on the reverse strand, counting down.
AAATACTAAGGCAGACTAGGCTCTTCAGCCTTAGTTGGAAACCAGTCTAGGTGAAGGAAAACTCGGAATACACTACCGGAATTAGATCTGTCGAAACACAATCAATGCAGCTAAGGAAAGGATCGAGGAGTTTGCAATAACTATGATCTAGATTGTGGTCAGCCTTAATGGATATATTTCACAATTTTTTACAAAAAAAAATTTCTCTCTTATAGCTTGCTCGGTCAATCTTATTTCTATTACGACCGTTCTAACCGGTCAGTGGAAAATATACTTAACGAAGTGTAAAGTATATATCAGTCGAAACTTTGCGTTAAACTCAATATAGGTATAGATGAAGACTTACTTACTCAGCAGGCAGTAGCAGTTCTGATTATACAAAAAAAGTAGCAAAATAAAAAAGTGGAAATATGTAGTGATGTTCAAAATAGACGAATTAATCAATAGATACGTCTCAAAATTCCGAAATGTAATCAAGAATATTCTACTTGAAAACGAAATGAGATATGCTTGTGCTTCATTTAAATATTTAATGAGGGAAGTTGCGGGATTGATATTTCAATTCCAGGGGTTATATTATTGGATCTTATATTCCGTGCTAACAGGAATATATACTTGAAAAACAAGGTGGATAAAATAAGTAAAGATTTATTGTAAAACCAGTACAATAAGAATAAAAGTAACGGTTATGCCCAAGGTCATCGCAAGTCAATCCAGTAGTGAGTGCGACTATTGGAAGGTTGGTAGTTCTTGCGTAAATCTGAGTCGTATTCAACAGATCCCAGCTAGTCAATATTTACTAGCCACCCCAGCCACACACGAGGATAGATGTGACACAAGGCCGAGTTTAACGTGGGACATCCGAGCCCGTAGGCTGAGTCAAAATTAACCCGGAGAACCCGCATAAACGGGTTTGGGTCTATTCACCTCCCCGGATGACACTCTGCCCTTCGGCACAGCCTCGTTCGGGTTCCTCTCTGCCTGAAGGAAGAGAGTTCGACAGCACAGCTGGAACAGATTCCAGCCACTGTATTTACTAACCTTGCCATGCGATAAAATGTGGCACAGGGCTAAGTTTAATGTGGGGTATCCGAGCCCGAAGGCACAGCCAAAATTTCCCCATTGATCCCGTATAAAATGGGGTCGGGTAGCTGTTTCCCGAGAGGAGACTGTACACTTCGACATAGTCTCGTCTCGGGATCCTCTCTGCTCAAAGGTAAAGAGTTTGACCAGCACAGCTGGAACAGATTCCAGCGAGTCCCTATAGTCAGTTGACTACAATATAGGTAGATAGTACCTATAATGTAGTCACTCATAGGGGTGACAAGGTATTCCATTACATCAAAGGACGAGAAGAATAAATTAGAATAAGAAGAATATGAAAAGGGAGTAATAAACAAAACGAAAAAATATACGTGTGTATGCATCTGTATCAAGTAATGTTTGTTTAGCGGCATATCAACATCTTATGGGTCATTTAATACTAAAAATTAATTTTCTTGGACACATTAGTATTTTCTTTTACAGAAATGTATTGCTAATAATTTTTTGCTATGAAAATGTGTTGCCGATATTTATTTTATTTTAGTACTATAAACTTTCTGATACTTTCATAGTGTTTTAACTCCAATTTTGGGGTTAACTATTTGACCATAGGAACATAGAGACAAAAGCAATTAAGTGGTGTTTACACGCGCCTCAAAAACTCCAGATCAGAGCTGTTGCTCTCGGATGTAGTTTATCGTTATACCCAGGACGGGCATCTGGTATGCTAGCGGTTAGACATACATATATGGACACACACACACACACATATATATATATATATATATATATATATATATATATATATATATATATATATATATATATATATAGAGAGAGAGAGAGAGAGAGAGAGAGAGAGAGAGAGAGAATTTATATGAAATTGAGTTAGATAGCAATATCGAGGTTCAAATCCCCCCACCCCCCAAAAAAAACAAATAAAAAAAATCCCTTTAATTCCAACGACGGCAAATACCAGGTCCGTAAATCAAAAAGGCAAACAAATTCAGGCCATACCTCGCAACGCAAAACGAACTCTTTACGAAAGAAAAGCTAAAAAAAAAAAAAAATGTTGTTGAAGTTAGTTCTTTTATTGAATTAAGAATGATCGCGTTACTGGCAGCGAAGCACAAACAAATTTCGACGAAGAAAGTCGAAACCATTATGGTTTGGATTTTTTCTTTCGGCGGTTAGCACATTTTTTTTTTCATTTTTCGTCACCACATTAATACATGAAGGTTTTCAAAAGTTCCAGATCTGAACTGATTCTCAAAAAGCTAACGATATAAACGTTTATATGAAAAATGTTTTCAGTATTTGTAGACAACATAAACATCATATTATACTTGTATACGGTATTTGGAGAAATATTAAATTAAAATTATAACTAACTTAACTATCTGCCTACGCCGGGTAACCATTCTTTATTATATACTAGTACTTCGCCTTAGGGCACCTCGAGGTTGTGTAATGGTTAGCAAGCTTGGCTCGCTAGAACAATTACGACTGAGTAATGAGTACGATCCTCACTGGGTGCCCCCTAATTTCGGCCACATGCCACATCTAAGCTATGCTTGGGAAATCGCTACTAGTAATTCGCCTAATAAAAGTTCTAAGGATCACTCAAGGTAGACGTTAACTAAGTGAGAATGTTGTAAGGGATGGGTAGGAGGAAGTAAGAAACATTCTGCTTTCTGGGTCATCGCATGCGACCTTCTGCAAATTTTGGGCTGTGGTGCCAGATAATTTAGAAAAGTTGGACAGAAGCTGAAGCCACCAAAAAATGTACTATATCCATCTCTCTAAACGAAAAGTTCGCAACAAATTTTCCTCATTCTCAGCAATAATTAAATTTATAATTCTCAGATTGTGTTACTGATGATCAAAAATACATTATTAGTGTCGTTTGAAGTGGCTATTGTTTCTTCTGTAGTCTTAACTGGAACCATCAAAATCTTAATAGCAAAATTATATATATGATCACAATAGTGAAACTGCGGGAGTTGAAAAAGCTTAACGGAGCACCTAAACTGCAATCCAAAAAAACTTCTAAGCAACCCTATCCTAAAAGAAAAATATATTGATTCTAGTCACACAATGGAAACTCGAAATGGGACGCACTAAGAGACGTTTCAGTGACATCAGCAAAACCTAACATTCCAAAATAGACGGGTCGAAGAAGAAAAAACGAATGGATGATGGGTGATATTCTCGGCAAAATGGAAAAGAGAGAGTAAACACTGCCAAGATAGGGAACAGTGTTGAGAAAATTATGCAATGAACTAGGGAGCAAATGCAAGCAGTCTAAAGAAAAATGGTTGAACGAAAAATGTGTAGAAATAGAAAGACTGATTACTACCCACAAAAGATACATTGACAAACAAATAAGACGACAGGACAGAAGACACGCACGTCAAGAAGCTCCCTAAAATGAAAGGATAGAACACTGATATTTTAGTTTTATGTTGAAGTTACATAGTCAACTGAACTTGCCTCATTAAATCATATGGGCAATCGTATTTTATGTGGGGTTGTGAGATCGATCGCGTCCTCTTCCATAAAATACGGTTATCTAAACAAAAGTAACCAGTTTAATATTTTACAGTATATTTTTTTTTTAATATTAAAATGGTTATTTTTTTGTTTTACATTTTAACAAAAAGCAAGCTAGTAAAATCTAATATAATTTTAAAAAAATACCCGTGTGTAAATAATTAATTTTTAAAACAAGTTTTGTTATGAAGAAATAATAACAGAGAAAAATATATCTTAAATTTGTATTCATTTTTTTTTTTTTCAAATGCACAAATTTCTATATAATAATTTTAGAAAATTAGCATTGCAAAAAGTTTCAATCTTTTTTTTATTTTCGGTGGATTTTCTTACAAGGACGGTATCAACATATTTTACCTGTTATAAAGAAAACCGATTATTCCTTAAAAATGCATTTTATAACCAAGATATTTGATATTATAAAAAAATAATAGCATAAAGACAAAACTTAAATTAATTTTTTGTCAGCAGATTCTTAATAATGACATTATTTGTGAATTTCACTGTTTAAAATAATCGAAAAAGACGTATAAAGAGAAAGACGCCATTGACAATAAAACAATTTCTTCGCCTTTAAATTTTTGTCGTATATTTTTAATAACGATAAAATATTAGATTTACTGAATTTTACTTTTGACAATAACTGTGTGATATTTTATTTAATAACTATCATTTTGCATTGGTTTTGCAGGGAAAATTGTTAGATTTTTATTTAATATATTGTTTCTGTTTATTTACGAATTACAAAAAATTAAACATGCTTCATACGTGTTTGTTCTTTTAAAAACAAATGAATCATAAAACAAATAATTGTATACTTAATATTTTCATTTTTGAAGTATAGTGCGTTCCAATAACTTAGACCGATTTTAAAAGTGAGTTAAGTTTAAGCGGCTAATGATTTTATTGTTTTTCTTTCATTTTTGGTGGACATTTGGGCGATATTATTTTTCACACATAATTGCCATGTTTTAAATGATATTATCCAATAGAGAAATAAATAATTTTCATTACCAATAACACTAACAATAACAATTTATTTACTGCTGACTTTGATCTGTCTTAATGAAACACCCTTTTATATAATAGCATCAAGAAAAATATTAATTTATATTAACTTTTTATTTTTTTGTGATAATTTTCTTAATGACACTTGTGATTTTAGCACAGAAAAATTTTGTTTAAAGATAAAATATTACAAGCCCGAAAAAAATAAATAATCATTAATTCAGTATCTTGAACTTAACTTAATCCAAAGATAAAAAGTAAAACTTTCGTTAAAAGAGACTTAATTTCTTCATCCAATTCCAGCAACGAACGTTCGTGTGTATAGTCCTGAGTAGAGGCCTGAGTTAAGGATCACTTGGTGCGTTTTAATGACAAAGCAAAATGAGTTAAATATTTCGTTATAATGCATCAATAAATAAATATATGATATGTGCCAAAAAATATTTTCATTTAAAAAGAAGTTGCTATTTTTCAGGTCGGTTCTTTTTCAGTCAAAACGTCCAAAAGAACACTTTCCATACTTGTTAAAGTAATGCGTGGATGGGAAAGGAATATCTATGAATCATTTCAGGAATACCCGTATGTTTTAAACGCTTTAATAGAATAATAGAGCAGAAGATTCAGTGATTTTGAAAAGCATAACGTCTCCCTGAAACTTGATTTCAGCCTCACATAGTGTAATACAGAAATAAAGTATCACTCCCAATACTTGAGTTTGAACATAGATCACCAGCGGGCACACACCGTCGATCCCATTATTGAATTAAGTAAACTAGAGAGTCATAGAGGAAACGGATATATAGGAGGTAGCGTATATCTAATCGATCGTTATTTCTACTCTATCCTATATTTTTATACAGACTACTGTTCTCTTCTCTATACTTTTCGGATCACTATACGGATTACTGTTTGAGCGAGTATTATTAAGCAAGTACTATTTGTACGAGGGATATTCAAAGTCGTCTGACAGCAGTATTGTTCAACAGCGTTACTGCGGTCGTATCTGCAATTATTATGTCTCTACTACAACGAGCATTACGAAAGTGTTATGGAGTCCTTCCCTTTTTCATATAAGTGGACTCGACCAGAGTGTTACTTGGACTGCTGCCGTTAAATACCCAGAGTCAGTCAGAATATATATATAGAGAGAGTGAGCAGAGATTGTGATTGAGTTGGAGGTAGAGTAATAGTGTGAGGTAACCGCTTGTAGAAGTCAGTTACAAGCACGTAGACTCTAAGGAAGTCCTACTTCGAGACTGTATATATATTATTATTATTGCTACTAACCGCGTTCCTGGATTTACTAACATAATTACCCATTGTATTATTGTGTAAATATATTTAATTTCTTATTTTTATTTCTTGCGTTTGTCATTCATTGGAGACCGAATTTCATCTCAGAATCTACAACAGAAAGTGTCAGCGAGTATTACATGACATCCCAAAAGTGGCAACCAGTGTTCGTTGACATCACAAAACGCATGTATTCTATCAGAGGCTGACGATGGTTTAAAAATAGAGTTTATCTAGTTGTCTCCAGATAATATCCTGAAAACTCTTTTTGACAGGAAGAAAGATCCCATTGAAATTTGGAAAAGGGCAGTAGAATATCCTCGCCTCCGTCAACATGCACACCGACTTCTTCAACATACAGCTGGGAATCCACATTCTCATACTTGACACAAATCAAGAACACAGTTGACAGATGAGCAATTGGAAAACCAATTAAAGCTAAAAACCACCATAGTAGACACTGATCTCAAAATGTTATCTCGATAAAAGCAATGACAAGGATGTCACTAATTTGACTAAAAAGTGAATAAAGTATTTGTTTGAACATGTTTTTCAGGTTTATTAGGTCTGTTCTAATTAGATTATATATTTATTAAATTCTATTCCATGCATTATTTAACTTATATATAAAATGTGTAACTGTAAAATAATCACTTTGTAAATGCGGCCTCTATATGAGGCACGACAAATTACAATGCACAAAAAGGTTCCCCATCCCTGGTCTAGTGTCTTCTCGGTGTAGATGAAATTTTACTAGTTTCTGGTCTAAAATGTAAAAAAAGAGAAATGAAAGAGTAATATGAATAAGGAAACGACAATGATAAAAAGAATTGATAGACGAAGGAAAAAATAAAATAGGCCTTGTTAAAAAATAAAAGATTAAGATAAAGAAAAAAATAGCGACATTTATAAAGAAACAGAAGACAAATCTTATGAGCGGGGAAAATGAAAAGAAGGAACGTCCATAACGAAGAAAAAAAAATGAAAACGAAGCAGGTGTAATACAAGAAAGATACAATTGTTTTAAACGTTATCTATCTTTAATTTTTATATATACATTTTAAACTAAATGTCAAGGAAGTGTCAGCGATGATGCTGCTCGACGTCAGAACACAACATCTACATTATAAGATGCACCAAAGCAGATAGCTTAATGAAAATTGCAATTAATCTGTTTGGCGATTATTGACTCCAAGATTATTCGACTATCATATTAAAGCATGGGTTTGAAGGTTGCTTCGAAATAGGCATCTGTCAATAAATTTTGGCGGAGAAAATAATGGCATCTGCAGTTTACAACGGTTAAGAGTGTTCAAGGTTTTATCTAAAACTTTGTAAATGCCTTCAATTGCACTACCGTCGGCGCATTTAAAATTAAAGACGTATAAAAAACAGAAAGCATGAATTACTAGGAGATGACGTTGATAGTTATAACAATGATAGATACTGTCCTCAGAAAACTAAAACTAAACAAGGATTTAATATTAATATCGGAGTTTCATAGAAGAAGTTAATAACTTTGGAAACAGTAAATATTCTGGAAATATTTTTGTCATCAATAAAAGAAAAAAGGGGAAGAAAAATATCCAAAGACATTGGACGAACAAAAATAGTTTTCACCATCATCAACAACATTCAGTTAGTTATGTGCATGCGTGATACACGCCTAGGCGATCATGTAACTTTTCGATACATGACTGACGAGGAAGATTTTTTCAAGCATTCTTTCAGTTGCTATCCAAGGCTATAGAACCTGGTCTTGCCAGCTGCGGAGAGAAGAATAGGAGTCCTACTTTTCCCAAGGGTATTAGCTCGTACGTGAATATAATGGATTCGACTGGAATTCGAACTCGGCTCTCCGATTCCTCAATCCGAGCCGTTATCCATTATTTCATCGTGCCTACTCTCTCAACATTAAAAGAACTATCAATAAAATTCCCCCATTCTTATATATATATATATATATATATATATATATATATATATATATATATATATATATATATATATATATATATATATATATATATATATATATATATATATATATATATATATATATATGAGGAGGATTTGATAATTATATTAATTGATTCATCGAGTCTGATAGAAACCTCAGGAAGCACTGGACGGCCGTTTCGTCCGACAGTTAGGTTGGCAAGCGAACACTATACCAACTGCTCCGCCGAGCCTCGGTGACGAAGAGATTGCAAATCAGACTCTAAGAAGCGCCGCTCACTCCCACATTCCGTGGTGGAACTCAATTGAAATTCTCTCTGACCATAGGACTGAGCCTCCTGGAGCCACGACTACTCTCACCAAGCCGCTCCAACTGGAGCATTAGAAGCTGGTTCAAGCGAAGATAAACACACATAGTAATGAGGAGGATTTGATAATTATATATATATATATATATATATATATATATATATATATATATATATATATATATATATTTGAAGAGTTTGGAGGATTGCAGAAATTTTCTGGGTAAGCAGAAGACCAGGTTTCCTTTTTAGAGGACCGATAAGAAATTTTTAGACACATTTCCGCATGGGGATCATCAAACTCTTTATTTATCACCTTTCTCCACTCTTTTGGCGGGGATGGTTGTGAAGGCCGAGCCTACTCATGACGAATACAGAGAATTGTGAACGTCGCTGTGTGATTCGGAACCTTCTGACACGATGTCATAGAAGGACGTCATAGTGAACATAAACAAGAAAATATGGAGAAATTTAGTTTCTGAGATGATTTTTTATGGATTATGCAAAATCACTAGAGAGAAATTTTTCTACCTACCATCAGGATGTCTGATGCTTAACCCCAGGAGAGCAAAACTTCGTGACCTCAATTGCTACGCCTGCTGCAAGAAAAGTTGGTACACTGAATTGTGTAAAAAATGTATATCTATAAATCTACCATTGGACCTTGCATTGAATACTGTTGCAATGTCTGGTCTGGTACTCCTGTTTTGTAACACAAGATTCTCGCCAACATTTAGAGAAGGCACTGCAATACAATCGATTCTGACCAAGCACCTCGTCTCCAGCGATTTTCTCACCGACATGACGTCGTTTCGTCTCTCTCTTGTACAAATATTTTCATGGTAACTGATCGGACAGGCTTTTCTATCTGGCGGTCCGACTATATTAATTTGAGCATGCTACAAGATTGACAACTAGGTCTCACCCTTTTACTGGTGAATTAACGAGATGCAAACGTCATTTCTACAATAACAGTGTTTTTATTCCCAGGTACCACCTGTGGAACTTCTTCCCAATTTATTGCTTCACTGATAACTACAATATTTAAAACATATGAAAGCAACATATATCATCTTCGATTAAAAAAAAAACATTAAAAAAATGAATGTTTGACAACCAAATCCTGTGAGAGTGAGAAGTCCTACTCGGATTCATTATTGGCTGCCACAATGCATACAACATTATATGAAGATAACATAATGTTGGTAGCAGACACAGAACAGAGTCAAAAGCTAAGCAAAGTATTAAGAAGGGTAAATATTTTATTAAAAACAAAAAAAGGAGTACTTAACTGATATGTAATGTTAGTATTCCTATATGACAGTGAATGCTGGACAATCACCTACAAATTTTCAATATTAATTCTCATTCCTTTTCACTTAATGTAATCATCTGAATTTTAGTAGCATCGTCCCCTTCCTGGAAGTAAAACGATTAATAAAATGAACGTTTGACAACAGAATCCTGTGCTAGTGTGAATTCCTACTCGGATCCATTATTGGCTGCCACAAAGCATACAACATTATATAAAGATAACATAATGTTGGTAGCAGACACAGAACGGATAGTGCAGAAACTACTACAAAGGAAAAGCGAAAAGATAACATCAACTATAAGAAGAAACAATGTATAGTTGTGAGAAAAGGAAGTGTCTTATCAGAGGACAGAAAAAGCGATACTGAAATACGAAGGCGCGTTGACATAGAGAAAAATGCCTTCCAAAAGCTAAGCAACGTATTAAGATGCGGGGATATTTGATTAAAAACAAAGAAAAGAGTACTGAACTGGTATGTAATGTCAGTATTCCTACATGACAGTGAATGCTGGGCAATCACCTCACAGATAGACAAAGAGGCTTGAGACAAGAGAAATGTGGTTCTACAGAAGAATGTTAATAATATGATGAGCTGAAAACCGACGACGTTTTAACGCAAATGAAAACAAAAAGGACACTTATATTTAACATTATAATGTGAGTTGAAATTTCTAGGGCGTATAAAGAGGACAGAGGGTCTGTAAAATTTGACACTCACAGGACAAATTAAAACCAAACAGCACGTAACATATCCAACGTCCTTATATAAATGGTTTGAAGAACAGCGGTTGTGAGATGTAGCTAAAAGACAATATTTATTAAGAGCTAGAAAAGATAGGATCAATGTCATGAAGAAACACGACACATAGTACAACTTACGTTACATACAGATGCAAGATTTCTTAAATACTCATTTTATTTGACGACACGGGTAAATTATTATATATTTCTATATAGTGGTCAAAACTGAAGCAGAAGTTAAACATGTTATATAATACGTAGCAAAAATATCGCAGTTCTAGAGGATTATGGCTGTCTGTGAAACTGTTTCTATTCACATATTAGTTAAGCGTTGAATGATGATTCTAAAAATATAGGTTAATCCCGAGTAGACACAATTCAATCCCCACGATTGCTATAAAAGGACAACACTCGTTTTTCTGTCTTTCTCAAGAAGTTACTTTCTCTATTTCTCTCTTATTGTCGTTTATTTTCTCTTTGGATATTTTATTCTTTGTTTCAGTCTCATTCTCTTCTCATTTTGTCACTTGAATAACGGACATCATTCTAATGAAAAAGCGTCTGGGATAAAACTAAAACTATAAAAAATAAATATTATACTTTCAGGAAACTATCAACCTTTCAAGAAACCACTGTTCCTCTAAACTTTTTGCTTGGTGGGCTAAAACGTCATTCTCCCTGTTGACCTTCATCACGCCGAAAGATGCAAATAAAAAAGAAGGTTTTTTTTTGCATTTGTTCATGACCTTTACACTAGACCTTTTGCAGAAAGCATGCTAATTCTGATACCCACGGCTCCAAAATTACAAAGCCGAAAATCAGAATAACATCGGTCAACACTTGGTCCCAAACTCCAGTCAGGCTGGTCTCTTACATTCTGAACTCTCGTCTCATCATCTTCGCCGACATAAACCTTGGCATGTCTATGTCCACTCGTATAGTTACTTTTTCAGATTATACAAACCTTTCCTACTTTGTAATAATGCGCAAGTCGCGAACTACGAATTTGAGATGTCAATATCAAACTGGTACATACGTCTAATTTGACTCTTGCAAAGATAATGAATGACAGATTGAGTCGAGTACTTTCCGGATTTCCAGCCCAGATACGTCACTTTTGGTCTAATTTGACTGTTGAAAAGATAATGCATGTCAGAAGAAGTCGAGTACTTTGGAAACATCCAGCTCGGGTATCGCAGCAATACTCCATTTAGGGTCTAATCTGATTCTTGCAATGACAACGAATGTCAGAAAATGTCGAGTACTAAGAGTTATAGAAACGATTATCGAATCATGTTCATCGGATTTCTTAGGGAAATGTTATGGTAATTTACCCACGTACGCATGAACATTTCCAACTATAAATAGAAGCAGGTACTGCCTTTTAGATAGGAAATTTCCAGCTGTCAGCTCTAACAGTCGGACCGAACGTGCTTGCTATCAACAATTTCGTTTGTATATGTTTGTATTACTGTTTCTGTTAATATATTTGTTTAACTCAATTCCTTTTTTTAACAAGGCCACAGCAGTACAGTTATCAGTTATTATTTTTATTTATTATCTGTTAATTTCCCTCCCCAAGTTTTCCAATAAAAGGACCCAAAGTGTGTCAGTTCAATACCTGTTTAAGTCGGTGGAAAACTTGAAGAGGGGAATTAAAAGAAGATAACTTGCAACTGACATCCATTAGACATGGCACGTGGAACTAGAACATTCTAACCCAGCGAGCGAAATAAAGGATTCAGTTTGACATTTCAACCACTTGAAGAAGGCCGGAGCGTACAACAGCCGAAACGTTGTAATAAATATGGCGACAAAGATGAGGACACTAGTCCGAATAATGTAAATAGTGTACTTAATACCTAATTTCAGAAATATAGACAAATATTTTATAATAAAATTGCCAAGAATAACTATGATAAAATTACCAGCCATAACTATTTATATTTAAATTACCAGCAATATATATTTATAGTAAAATTATCAACAATATCTATTTATGTTATATGTTTATTTGACGCAAAAATGGTCAAATTATTTAGATTTCGGCATTAAATAACCCATAGAGGCTGTAATGCCGGGATACAAAATGAACCAAATAAACAAAATGAACCAATCAAACCACATTTATGTGTTAAGTATCACTAATGCCCTTCGGGAAAGTGGCGTATGGATATACAAATTAATTATAAATGCGTTACTGTCATCTAGCGCTATGAGTTGAAACATTGAATCAGGTGGTGAAGCACCAATTCAGTAGGAACGTATAATAATTGAGGTCAAAAGGACAACTATCACAATAATCAACAGATATGTCATATCAGGTAACCAATGAAAACCTGATGATGACCAGAAGACCTGGTGGTCGAAACATTGTGTCTATAATAGCATCTATATCAACAAGATGAGAATAATATTTCGAAATAATACAAGAAAAGTGTTTACTTGCAGATTTGCATTAAGATCCCCTCTGTATTGTAGCAAAATTACATCAGAGGTTCGTGAGATAATCAAAATGGGTGGATACTTTCCGAACATACCAGGCACTGAGAATTTAAAAAAAGAAAAAAAAAAAAAAGAAATGAGGTTGCGCCGACGTAGTTAACAAAATGTTACTAACAATAAAATAATAATATTTGTAACAGGGAACTGGTATAAAATTGAAAGAAAATCGACGAATTTAAGCGCACTACTAGATAGACAGATAGGTCCCATAATTGCAATGTTGAAAATAATAGTTTTAACCATAACGTCTATATTATTTACATTATTCGGACTATTGTTCTCATCTTTGTTGCCATATTTTAGTATTACAAAGTTTCGGCCGTTGTACGCTCCGGCTTTCTTCAGTTGGTTGGCATGTCGAACTTAATCGTTTATTTCGCTCACTGTGGTTTCACGTGCTATGTTTAACGGGTGTCAGTTATTAGTTATTTCCTGTAAATTTCCCTCTGAAAGAAGCGAAATAAAGTGCTAAGTTCGACATTCCAACCACCTGAAGAAGGACGAAGAGTACAACGGCCGAAACTTTGTAATAAATATGGCGACAAACATGAGGACAATAGTCCGAATAATGTAAATAGTGTACATAATACCTCATCTCAGAAATATAGACAGATACTGAAAGGCCGAAACGTTGTAATAAATATGGCGACAAACATGAGGACAATAGTCCAAATAATGTAAATAGTGTACATAATACCTCATCTCAGAAATATAGACATATACTGAAAGGCCGAAACATTGTAATAAATATGGCGTCAAACATGAGGACAATAGTTCAAATAATGTAAATAGTGTACATAATACCTCATCTCAGAAATATAGACATATACTGAAAGGCCGAAACATTGTAATAAATATGGCGACAAACATGAGGACAATAGTCCGAATAATGTAAATAGTGTGGCACCATTTAACGAGGCAGAAAGGGAAAAGAAAGAAAAGAGGAAAGGGAGAGGCTAAGGACCGAATCGTGTGTGATAAGCAAGAACACACACACGGCTAAGAGACAATGGATAAAAGGATATTTTGATAAGTAACAAATGGCGAAAGAGTGTCATTACAATGACAGGTAAATTCTGAGTAAAAAGAAAGGGAAAGAAATAAAGAATCAGATATGTTTTGGCATCGGCTGTGTTATCTAAGGATATGAAAACAAACTATTGGTACGGGAAGACATCTTATTATCAACTACAGACCGGCTGGCCAAAAAAAAAAAAAAATCAAATGAAAATGTTATTTCGATAAGTGACGAAAAACAGGCAACTAAAGGGACTTTAGACAGATATGAAAAATTAAGGACCACCTACGAGTGTCCGTTGACCGATTTTCCTTCGACGGAACATTCTTGGCCTGCGATAATAAAATTATGTTATCAGAAATATGTACCGAAGGAAAATGAATGCGAACCTAGAAGTGTTTTTTTTTTTTCTTCGAGGCGACAGACTGACTGAAACATTGGAGATGTTTCTTTTTGAGACCGTGTTAGGAAGACCACACATTCTGATAATTAGCGATAAAATACCTGACGTAAACCACGTGTAGAACAAGAGTTATGACCGCCATTGTCATATTGTCCCGTTCGCGGCCAGAGACATGATAACGGCAATTAAGAGGAAGAAAAGGGAAAGAGAAGAGATAATTTTTTTTTTTTAGTTAAGCAAGATATTTTTTTTCTTCTTGAAACAAAGCCGCGGATTCGTCCACGCCCGACTAAGACATCATTGGTCGAGTGGTGATCACGTGACGCACGAGGGAGGCTGTTGCAGCCCATCTGGAGGATGAGTAAGAGAGGTTGCTACGAAGATGTGGGGAGGGCAGTTCACGCCCCTCTGAAGTATGATGAGAAGGTGGGAGTGAGGAAAGGTTCCAAAAAATGGAAAAAAGTGGAAATTCCTAACCAGGGAGGTGGATATGTATTTAGAATTATCGAGGAACCCCCCCGGCGCCGACAAACTCACCCCGGTTTTGGTCGGCGCCCACATAAACGAAGCCACATCGAGCAGAGTTGAGTTGAGTCCCAGCAGTTCCCAGAGTCAGTCTCCAGTTGAAGCAAGCCTCGCAGATAGCTGACCAAGATTCACGCACATTCCGGACCCCTCTTCAACCCAAGAACAATTATTTTGAAGAGCGACTTAGATCCAGATCACCGAAATAAGTTTTTTTTTTTTTTTACTTTCGTCCAAAGACCCACCGAAACTCCAATTTCTTAGAGAGCAGACAACTTGAAGTGTTAAAACTTGCCTAGCGGAAAACGACGTGTCACAATCCATAGAACGGGTCGGGAGATAGATGCAGTCCTATGTATCGAACAACTAGACATAAAGTTTGTTACCTTTTTCTTTGATACTTTGAACATTTGAGTTTTCATTTTATTGTCTTTTATGCATATTTGTGTGGTATCACCCCCGTTGAACTCGGTTTGCAGTACGGCCCCAACCACTGTTTGATCTCGTCTGCCTAAGATCAATTCACATCGTGGGTAGGCGGACTGGGGGATCAGTGCAGTTACCTTGGTAACCAGGCGTTGGAAGCGGGTTGGGAACGACGAGGCTGATATCAAATCTAACCAGATTCCCACCCGAATCACCAAAAGGTTAGAACGTCACATTTGGAGCAGCGACCCCCGAACGGAGCAGCGAGGAGCGAACGGCTGGCGCCGCGGCGAGGACGTCACAATTGGTGCTGTTTAAAGACGTCACAGTTGGTGCCGTGGTAGACTAGGATAGAACGTCACGGTTGGCGCTGCGACCAGGGGACGACGTCACATAGTGTACATAATACCTTATCTCAGAAATATAGACAGATACTGAAAGGCCCAAACATTGTAATAAATATGGCGACAAACATGAGGACAATAGTCCGAATAATGTAAATAGTGTACATAATACCTCATCTCAGAAATATAGAGATATAACGTTTATGTTGATCGTTTCTTCTTTCGCTTCTTGAACTCTCTTCCGGTTTCCCTTTTTTCATCTTCAAAAACATAAATACTGTGTCAGACTTTATTTCCACTCCTATCTACACTAACGGACGCTTAATTTAATCTTTTTCGTCGAGCGGCCCCCGGGCCTTGTACATGGTGAACCTTACTGTTAAAAAAACAAACAAACAAAACAAAACAGGAAATCTTATCTTAGCCGCCGATTTTCCTCGTCTGACGGATAGGATATTAGAGGATATTATTTTGCAGCAGGTATTTAAAAAAACAAAAGTAAAAAATGTTTTCAAAGGGATATTCATATATATTCATCACCTTATCTGAAAATTCTAGGTACATTATAGTGATGCCAAGTGACGTAATTTCCTGTCTAAGTAACAAGATTATATTGTGGATTTTTGTTTCAAGTTTGTTTATTGTTTTTTTTTTATAACATCATCTCATTTGCCTTGATAAAGTCCGTCAGTATATGAAACAGGACGGCTGATAAGTCTTTCTTTTGTCTTTGTTCATATCATATTACAGATATATTGTCTTTATATCAGAAGTGTTACAATCACACACACACACACATATATATATATATATATATATATATATATATATATATATATATATATATATATATATATATTCAAATAATCAGGTTGGAAATGACTGTCTGCTACTATTAGGTTCATATTTTCGCAAAATTATCAGGTAGCCAGTAATATTTACAGACCTCTGTATGGCAAATCCGAGCCCGTAGGCTCGGGCAGAAATTTCCCGTAGACACCGCATCAACGGGTTCGTGTCTGTCTAAATGCCCGGATGAGACTCTGCCCTTCTCCAGTCTCGTCCGGGTTCCTTTCTACCCAAAGGCAGAGAGTTCGACAATAGCTAAGAGTTGAGCACGCAGCTAGCTCTAGCTGCCTAGCTAACTGTTCTTCAGTTAGTCAGTGATTTGTAATAAGATGAATACCCTATATATCAGCGGGTAAGTTCTATTTGACAAGCAAACCAAACCTGCACGGTTGGGGGCAGGATAAATCATCCAGCCAAGTTCTAAAATGGCAAAACAGTAAAAAAAAAATTTCCCACCTGGAAAGGCTTATTACCAGGAATACATTTTTGAAGAAAAAAAAATATTAACAGCAATAAATAACAGCAATGCCGGTATTAAATAACTCATTGATGTTGATATGTCGTAAAATAAACCCAACGAAACCAAACCAGAAATTCAGACATATATAATAGTTATTGCTATATATCCTCACAGTTAAAAGAAACCATGACAAAAATTCACAAAAAGACTGTGACACAAATTAAAAATACACTTTTTCTTTGATAACATTTTCTAGAGGGAGTATGTAAAGTTATAAAAAACGAATATTTTATGGCCTTCTGATTCGATCACTAGAGAGATCTAAATTCTTCATTGCGAAATGACATTGATAAAATCGAATCTAGTTTGTCGTCTTCATGTTTACGCAAAATGAACCTGTCTTTTCGACCAAGTTTTATGCAGAGATATTCTTCAAGCAGGTTATTTTTCTTTGTAACTCTATGCAGAAACTTTGCTTTGAAATATTTAATGCCACGGTGCGTTGCGTTGGAATCACTTTACGCCTTCGTTTAATTGGTTCCATTATGTAGTAACGCATTTAAATTTTATATGAGTGAATGGTGAATTATATTAGACCGACAATTTTGTTGTCGGTGTTTAGGATAACTAAAGAAATGAAAAAAAGAACTCATGTAGACGATATAGGTAAATCTGAATTCAAATTGCTGAGATGATGGAAAACATGGCACTCATTAAATTTGCCGAAATGAATAAGCTTTGCTTTATTAGTACGGGATGACATAGAAAGCAATATTGGAGTAAGGAGACGATCACGTGTGGTAAAATCATTTTCTGAATTCTGGACATTTTTTTCGGGTGCTATATACCATGATGATTTACAGAATAATATTGAGAATGCCATGGATATAACACCTCAAAGAAGAAATTTTAAGGAAAAAAATTGAATAGAAAGGAACTCTTACAGTTAGAATCAGAAAAAAAAAACAGTTGAATATTTTGGGACACATAATGCGTAAAGACGGCTGGGGGAATGTGACATCTCAGTTGCAATATCTTTCCCACCAACGTAAATTAATTTCACTCTATGCTTTCCAAAGTATAGAAACTTGTACACGATACAATTTTACATTTCTGGATCTTTGATTGCACACACACACACACACACAAAAAAAAAACAAACAAAAAAAAACATACAATCACAAAACGTCCGTTTTTATATATTTTTTTATAATTCCATGATGAAGTAGCAATACCGGTGTAGTATCAGAGATTTACCTCTTCTAATATATATCTGGGTCAAGTTTATCCTGCTCCAGAATAACGTTCGAGCTAATTTCATAACCTCGTCTGAACTATATACTCACTGGCCAGTTTATCCCCATTTTACATGTAAATATTCGGCATCCAATGAACAAGTTCTTCTATCGTTTGATAAAATCTTTCTCTTGAAACAACATTTCAGGTAAATAGGATTTTCAAGATCATTAACATATATTGTTCTATTCAGCATTGATGGGAGTTTCCTTCCTTACCTTCTGTTTGAAATATTTTGGAAGATCAACCTTTTGATTATGCCATGACGTTCTCTTGGAGTTACATGTACTATGCATTTTAGTTGTCACATTTGTTTAAAGTTTTAAGGTGATTTAGTTTCTGATATTTGGTTATGTTCTTTGTTTTGGATTCTGCCGTGCCAGTCAAAAAGGAGGATGGTCTTTGCCAAAACACTCAGGTTTCATTCACTCAAAGCCCTTTTTTGACCATAAAAATCGTTTATACACAGCTGACAGTTTAGATAATCTCTCAACGGATTTACCGCCAGGCTTGACATCCAAATGGAAGTCGCGATCAGACGAGGCTATTTAAGAACATGACTCGTGTTTTTCGGCTTGAATCAATTTGCGAGAGTTATGTAACTTCACTTCTTTCATTCAATTTCCGCATTATTCTTTCTGTCTTTGAAATTTTTATCTTGATCGCTATTCTTTGGAACATGTTAACATGGTGTTGATTTTTTTTTGTACATGCTCATATCTATCCCAAATACAAATACGTATATCATCGACATAGAAACCCGAATCATTTATACATTGACCTCGAAATGAACAGCAGGAACGCTTGTTTCATAATTAAAATAAAGACCCATGAATTGGCACTTTGGGCTCATAATGTAGTTTATGACTTTGGTGATTGAAGACACCTGATTTCTCACAGTTTTATGGCAGTGGTGTTCAGTTTTGCGACATTTATTACACATGAGCTCAAGGATAAGGGTGACGTCCCCACCCAGTGTTGCTGTGCCAAATGTGACGTCTGCCTGGCTGCGTCCGTCGTGCTATCCTGTCCTGTGACGCCCAACTGCCTTGGTATTGGTCGCGGCACCAAATGTGACGTTCTAACCTTTTGGTGATTCGGATGGGAATCTGGTTAGATTCGGTCTCAGCCTCGTCGTCCCCAGCTCGCCTCCAAAGGCTGGTTACCGAAGTAACTGCTTTGATTTCCAGTCTAACCTACCCACGTTGTGAATTGATCTTAGGCAGACGAAATCAATCAGTCGCCGGGCCGTAATGCAAGCTGAATTCGAATAAGGGTGATATCGCACATGTATATGTAAAATAAAATAAAATAATAACTCGAAAAATTCAATTTTGTTAAAAAAGTATAACAATATTTTATATCTGGTGGCTGAACTGAATATAGGACTACGTCTTCTTCCCAACCCGCTATATGGATTCGTGACACTTTGTGTTTGTTAGGCGAGTCTTAACATTTTAAGCTGTTTGTTCTTTAAGAAACTGGTTCTTGGTGTAACTTCTGGTGATATTCGTAAAACTTGTTTTGGTGGTGTGAGTCTAAGTCGTTTTTCAAAAATAAATTGTTCTTGGCTAGAAGTTGAGGTCGTGATGCCTGGAATCTTCTGCGAGGCGGGCCTTCAGAGCGCTCAGCTCACTGCAACTGCTTGCCTCTCTGTCTCCAACCCCAACTGCAACTTAACTCGAACTGATTTTCGCTCGCTGCGACTTTGCTTATATGGACGCCGACAAAAACCGGTCTGGGCTTGTCCGGGTTTGAGGTTCCTTGATAATTCTCAACTCACAATCCACTTATTTGGTTTCGGTCAGGAAAATTTTATTATTTTCCATTTTTGGAAGTCTTTCGTCTTCCCACCTCCTTCTGTTCTCATTTTGGTATCTCACCATCTCCTCAGAGGGTGTCAACGGGTTTCCCATCTCTCTCACAGTGGCATCTCACACCTATCCATTCAGGTGGGGCGCATCAGGCCTCCCCTCCTTCTTCACATGATTACCTCCGCTCAATACTTCTGCTATCATTCAGCCAATGGGCGCTCAGCGGCGTGGGTGGCCAGACTAGCCTCGGTTTAAAAAAATCTTGCTCAAAGAAAAAAAAAATTATCCTTTTTTTTTTTTTTCACTTTTCCTTTTCCTTCTTCTCTTCGAGGAGACCTCACACCCTAGACTCTTTATCTTTTAACCGGATTACCAGGAATTCGTCAATTAGCTTTTCGCCATCACCAAGCGGGTGGCCTCCCAGACGTACCTGCACTCCTGGCGCCAACCACTGATCCGATAAAACAGTTTCGTTATTATAGCCGGATTTCATATGGAATTCGTCAACAAGATTTTCGCCAATTATCAAGTTGGTGGCCATCTGAACGTATTTGCATTCTTGGTGACAATTACTGATCGGATAAAATAGTTTCGCTATCCTAGCCATCTGACGATAAACAGATACTCCTCTCAATGATTTCTACATATAGACAAAGGCTTAACCTTTCCTTCATGGTGGTCAGCGGACACTTTTGTTTTTGTAATTCAGCGACACAGTTAATTTTTATCTATTTAGAATTCTGTCTCTGAGGTTGTTTGACCAAGCTGGAATTTTCACCCGCCTCGTAACATAAATCAGATTAAATCCAGTATCTTCCTTTCTCGACAATGGGCATAAAAATCTTACCACTCTTCCTTGTCAGAAAGATAACACCGCCTAGTGTCTTTTTCGTGATGGCTTCTTATCACCTAAATTTAATTCTCGCCTTTTTTTTCTTTTATGGTCTATTATTGCCTATTCGTACTTTACATCATTATTGGTACCTACTAAATATAAAACTCGGCCAGACAGTGTGGGCCATATTTGCACTTTTACGGAAAGGAAACTGCAAGAAATTCGTATGAACGTCCAACCCCCTCACAGATTAGGTTACGGAAATGGAATCTGTAACAATTTTATGGAACTTTACTATACACACAGACAGAGCAATCAAAGCTAATCGCCCAGACATCGGGATTAGAGACTGCAATGACAAAATGGGCCTTCTTATTGACATAACTTTCACTGCAGACTGCAATGTATCTTTGAAGATCTTCGAAAACCTATCAAAATACAAGGACCTTGAAATTGAAATCTCAAAAATGTGGCAATTGAGTACATTAACAATTCTAGTTGTAGTTGGAGCCCTCAGATTGATTAGAAAAAATTCCAATAGACTCATTGAAGGGATTCCTTGTAGCTATTGCATTAAAGAAATAATAAAAAAAGTACTCACAATACAGTCCGCACTTTACGATGGGCTTTATTTATGTAAAATATACAAAACCAATCAGTTGAAAATGTTATCATGCCATTTCTGACATTAGTTCTCTGGTCAGGACTCATAAAGAAATAAATATACACCAGAAATCAAAGGAAATAATAATAATAATAATAATAATAATAATAATAATAATAATAATAATAATAATCAAAGTATAAAAACCTAGAAATTGAAATAGAGAAAAAATATCGAAACTGAAAACAAGAATAGTACCATTTCTATTAGGTGAGCTTGGAATGATAAAAAAGGAACACAACACATATTGAAAAATTCCCAGAAAATCCCAGATTAAGACAAATACAAAAAATGTCTTCCTAAGTTGAACCCACGCACTAAAACGAACTTCGTCCATGTAACGCTAGTAATGTTTTGGCAATTAGAAAAAATACATCAAGAAATGTAACCATAACAACATATCAGTACCTGCTTTAGGTTTTTCCTGTAGACTTGGTATGTCGTGTGGCTGTAACAGAAATCGAAATATAATGTTGATAATAATAATATAAGTAAAAATAAGAATGAGTATTAATGCAAAGGGAAGGCGTAACTATAGAGTTTTCCAATCATCACAGACAGAAAAATTGATGCAAATAGACCAGATATAGTCAGATGATACTACATTTTATCATAGTAAATCGAAATATAATACCGTTGATAATAATAATAATAATAATAATAATAATAATAATAATAATAATAATTGTTGTCATTAATGGCAAAGGGTTAACTATACAATTTCCCAATCCTCACAGGCAGGAAAATCGATGGAAATAGATCAGAAATAGTCATAAAAAACAAAAAAAAATAAGAAGAACCGGCTAACTAACTGATATACTTTGCCCACTGGATTACAATGTTTATAAAATAAATATTTTCAAAAACTGTCAAATGGCCATATCACTTTAAAAGAGCAGTTCCCGAACGATCACGGAAGTTCAGCAACGTCGAATTTGGTCAGTACTTAGATGGGTGATCGCTAGGGAATAACATTTGCTCTAAGCTAGGATGTGCAGTGGTGTAATGGATAATGACTCGGAATTTTTAATCGGAGAGCAGAGTTCTAATACCTGCTGGGTTCGATATATTCCCTTACCCGTATATACACTTGGAAAAGGTATGAGTCCAACTATTCTCTCCCCAGCAACGGGTTAATTAGTAATACTTGTATCTCTAAACCGATATCTCCAAAATAATAAAATAAAATTGCTGAAAAAATATTTCGCTTATTTCATATATTCTGCTATAGAGATTTATGTATACTACTAAAAGAAAAAAAAAAACAACAACCCTCCAACTTAGAATGGACGACGTCCAAGTGAGACGAACTAGCTGTCGACGGAATATGAGGTCATGTTTTGTTAGAGGTTCTTTTATTTCCATTTCACGCGGCTTTTTCAACCGACCGTGAAGAGTCGTCTGTGTTGCACTAAAAAAGCCCCAGAAAATGGAAGAGAAAACTAATGAAAAGTTTCTAATTCCGATAAATCATCTATGAAATCCGGGCACCATAAATGTATTTATATTCATGGAATTGAATATGTGTTTTTTCGTAGGTTACGAAATCATAAACATATGTCTGGGTAATTACCGACATTTGCTGATATCCCTTATCGCCAAGTTCCATGCTATGTTAAAATAAATTTGATTTTAAGTTTTTCAATTAGAATTCCAATCCCAGTTAATCCCTTGTAATTTCCCCGTAAACAGTACTGTTGAAAATTATGTAATTGTTTCCACGCTCTGTTTAACTTGAATAATTTGTAAGCATATTCTAATAGCTTTCTTTTTTCTATTTCTAGACACTGTCAAGTTTATCACTATCCCTCACACATACGTAGTTGATAAATGTACGATTCCGTAGTTGATACTTTCCACATCATCTGGTAAGCCTATTAGTTGATAGTGCCACATTTTTTTTGTTTGTTTTTTTCCGAAAAACTTCAAAAGCTAGTATGCAAACTAATATCCCATGTAAAGTAAGTTTATAATTCTTACCGGAAAAAAAAATATTAGTGCCACTCAATATTATGTCGATCTTTGAACTCTAAGGATTTCAGAGACGCTGGCCATCTTTTTTTGGGTCTAATACTTTTATGGTGTCATAATATATTAAATTTTGGTAACTATTAAGTTATTCCCATTTACCGTGAAAGAGAGGAAAAGGTGTTTCCGGAATGTCAGAAAATTCTTTTGATAAGCTCACGCTGTTTTACCTAGTGGCTGTGTGAGTGTTACTCGTGATAGATCCCAAAAACACTATGTATACATGCTCTGAATTACAAAGTTGTTTTTGGAAAACCAAACTCGATATATATATATATATATATATATATATATATATATATATATATAGCGTCACCAATCGTATTGCGTTGGTTGAAAGATTTCTTCTTGGAACTTCGTTTTCACCAATTGTAGAGGGTACTGCGTGCGGGATTCAGTTGTGGCGGCATTACGTTTATATTAACGATACTTCCAACGTACAAGATTCAAGTAATAATAACAACAACTCCAATTTGTTAAACAAAAAAATATATATTGAAATAAAATACAACAAGCATTAAATAATTTGTTATTCACAAGGTAGATTAAAGAGAGAGAAGTTGTTCCCCTTTAACTGTAGATTGATTTGTAATTAATTGTTTGAAGAAAGTTCTCTTGTGAGATAAATGTTCCGAAATAATTGTTAGAGCAAAGTTTGCATGTGAAGAATGAATAACATGAAGATCACAATTGCATGAAATGTGTTGCGAATAAACTGGTTTGAATCAACAAAGTTCTGGTCGATTGTACTTGGCGAAAGTTACAGAGAGAAAATGTAAGTTTGTAGTTAAAAAATTCTGTATCTGTGTGTGCGTAGAGCAAGATCGTGGATTTGTGTTGACGACTGGAATTTACTGGATCTTATTGGCGGATTGTGAAAAGTCGCCCGTTTTAAACAAAAAAGGTAAGCTCCCACGAAACCGCGGGAAAACTCGATCGCACATTAAAAATATGTGATTGGTTAAAAATTAACCAGTCACTACACTCGTACTAAACAGAATAGGTAAGTACGGTCAGAACCAAAAGATTCAAAGAAACGACGGCGATTGCTAAATTGTCCCACATAAAGGTAGTAGTAATTTATTAGCCAATCGCAGGTGCATAAAATGTGCGCGCGGAAGATATACTAAATCGTTATATATATATATATATATATATATATATATATATATATATATATATATATATATATATATATATGAACAATTCTCAGAGTTAACCTTTAGAAAAAGATCATATTTCTAAATGTAAAAGACAATACGAGAACTGTAATGGTACGCGACGCGATTCGTCCAATGCAGAGTTTTTCAAGGCAAAAAACGAAACGAATTCTGTTAATTTCACATTTCTTCACAGAATTACTACTCCCCCAAACAAACGTACAGAACAGTATCAAGAAATCAGAAGAAAATGGTTGAATCCATCAACACAACAATAAAAACAATATCTCTACACGTGACAGTCATTGACGTAATTTTCAGTTAACAGGATGAAAATAGCGTGCTTTAAATTCTTCCAGTTGCTAAGGACATTTTGTTTTTGTTATTATTCGTTCCCTGTATGGTATCCCTGACCACTCGTGCGACATGCGGCCTGGCGTTGTCATGGAGGAAAAGTACACCTTTGCGATTCACCAGTGCTGGCTCCTTCTGGCGCAATGCCTGTTGCACACGTTTCAATTGCTGCGAGTATAGGTCTCCAGTGACCGTTTGACCTGTTGGTAGCAGTTCATAATGAACCACTTGACGACCTGTCCACCAGACACAAAGCATAATCTTGCGTGGCTGCATAGGAGGTATTGCGGTGTGAGGGACAGCATCCTGGGGAGACAACCAATGTCTGGAACGCTTGGGAGTTTCATATAGAACCCACTTTTCATCACTGCTAAGCACTCGATTGAATAAGGATGCGGTACGGTGTCGAGAAAGCAGCGATACGCAGGCTGCCACTCATTGTCCCTTGTGGACCCCCAACAGCATTTGCGGAACCCACTTGCTCAGTTTGTACGTCGGTTCAGGTGAAGTCTAACTGTTTCATGGGAAACGTTGAACTGTCTTGCAAGTTCGCTACACATTAGACTACTGTCCTCTTCAATGGCCGCCTTCAGGACTCCGTCGTTCAAGACCTGTGGTCGTACACTGCGAGGCTCATCATTGAGATACAAATCTCCCGACTTGAATTTTCGAAACCAACGCCTTGCAGTACGTTCATCCAAAGCACTATCCCCAAACGCTTGCCATATGCGGCAACTTGATGCAGCTGTTGATAAGCCCACTGTGAAGTCATAAAGCAAACAGCCACGAACGAGATCTCTAGACACTTCCATCCTTCTCACAGCTGTCCGGCTTATAACTGATGACCGGAAACGGTGCGCATGTTTTGTTTTTTTATAATGTCTGATGTTCCTACTTCTGGCTGTCCGAATTTGAAAACAATTGCTTTAACTTCATTCAATGACTAATCAAAAAACGGGCAGAACTTTTTGGTTACTTTGTATATAAAGGGACAAAATGATTGAAGAAAGTGGCGCATGATTAAAATATGAAATTGCCATAATCGAGGTTAAAAAGAAAATAAAAGTAAAAAAAAAGAATCAAATTAATAAACAAACCTGTAAGTAAATCAGAAATAAATCAAGAGAGAAAATGCGGAAAAGGAATGCTCCCCCCGCCCCACCAAAAAAAAAAAAAAAACATAACGGGGTAAGAGCAAAATTGGCCAAATCGTGTAACAGCATAATTGTCCATCCCACAAAATGTTTAATATCTAAAACAACAGTAAACTAATTGAGTTACTTTTTCCGGGTTTTTAGATAGGACGTTTAACCATCTTGACGCCATTTTTTTGTAAGAATCACTAAAATGTTATTTAGCTAGAAAGAGAAAAAATTACTATCGTTTTGTGTCAGCCACACTATATCTCCCCAACTGAGCAATGGTGAGAGGAAAAAGATCATTCAGGGCTTCATGGTACCAACATTTATACACTGGCTTCTATCTTCATAGTCCATTCAAGAACCATCAAGAGAAAGGTGAATAAGTTTTAAAAAGACTGAACTGTAGAGAGGATAACTGGATCAGGAGATCTCAACGGGAAGAGTGATCATCATTTCAACTGAGAGATAAAGAGATCAATTAGAAAAGATCCAACTCAATTGATAAGACGTTTAGCAAGTGAGAGAGAAGTTTCAGCTATGGCAGTCTAAAGAGCAGTGAAAAAAAAACTTAAAAAATGAAATCATACGTGAAAAGTGAGAGGCAACTTGTTACTACAGGACAGATAGTTAGAAGGTTAGATATGGCAAAGATCATCTTGAATTATCTGGGAAAGGATCCTGGACTATTACATAGCTAAAAACGTTTAATTTAATTATATAAATTAAATTAAAAGCATTAGTTCCGTTTCATCTTCAAGCGAATATTGGAATAAGTTATTATTATTATTAACTTAAATTTACTGAGTTTTAAACACACATATATATTCATAATTTACTGTTTCCAAGGATACAGATAAATCCAATCAGACAGTTCATTTTTATTAACTATTGTTGCATCACGTATGTGTTACGTTTGAAAAAGATGTTAAGTTTAGGGAGGGTAGGGGTGTATTTTTCAACGAATTCTGACATCCTTTAAATGCATGTCGTCTTGGGGTTTTTTTTTATTTTTATTAACGGCAAAAAGGTTTTCGGCAACTTTTTTTTCTTACTTGTATATACTTAAAGATTCTTTCTAGGGGTGTTTAAAGGGTTAGAATATGTTTTATTTAACTACAATGTTAAATTATTTTTACTCTTAAAGACTAATAGACTATATTTCTTTAAAAAAACACATAAATATAATAGAATTACTTACATTATTTAAATTTATCGTTTCGTATCAAATATAAGTATCTATATTACCAGCTCCATTTTTTTAATTTTATTTTCAAATAGTATTTAATGAAAATTTTTGACAATGACGGCAAAATTAACTATTTCATTTCTCTGATTCAGTAAATATTTGTTATTTATAAACTTATAGATTCTCGTGTATGTACAAAGGACATGGGTCATTTAATGGCCTACATATTCGAGATTTTCATATTAATTTCATTTTACTGTAGGTGTTTTATTGAATTCTTTTAAGAGCTTGTAGTACTTTGAGAGAGGTGTTTAGGTTAGAATATGTTTTATTAAACTACAATTTTAAAAACAATTTTAAAATATTTTCACTGTTAATTTTAATAGACACAATTTTTTTTATAAAGTAAGTAAGTGTAATAGAATTACTTACAGTATATAAAATTATTTTTTTCGCATCAAATATAAGTATGTATCAAGTCGCACTTTTTAATTTTATTTTTAAATATTATTTAAAGAAAATTTTTGAAATTACGGCATATTTATTTTGCTATTTCCTTTCTCGGATTCAGTAATTTTTTAAATTTTTTTATAAACTTTGTATCAGGTCTTTGTTTCAATATATATATATATATATATATATATATATATATATATATATATATATATATTAGGAGAGGCTTACGAGAAAGTGGAAAAAGGTTTCCTTTCTATAGAACATCATCAGACAAAAATGATTTTAATTTGATACAAATGTTTGCGAAGGAAAGTGAACGAATTTTTATAAAGTTGACGCTGAGAATTTTAAAATTAATTTTCTTTTAATTACAATCGAGTTTGTGATAATTTATACCTGATCTATATTTCAATTCATCTTCTCACCATAACGTTTCCAACCCACTCGATTCTCCAAATCCTATACTTTTTATTCATATGAACGCTAACAGTTTCATGATAGTTCCTCATTAACCTTTTCAGGTACAACCAGTGACACTTTATAGGGTCACATAATAATTATATTGGAACTACCACTACATACCTATGAATAACATTAAACATAGCTCAGTTAAGACTCATTTAAACAGAGACGGAAAACTACCACTCTCAATCAACGACGTACTCGTAGAAAATGTATAACAACCTCCACATATAAAAAAGGCTAAAAAAATAATGGAAGCTTTAATAATAATAATAATAATAATAATAATAATAATAATAATAATAATAATCCAACGCACAATAACATCAACTATAAATTCAGTCCCAATGTGCTGATATGCGTTGAGAAAAACATACCTATGATTCATTGTTTTAAATATATTTTAATGTTTTTGCTTCTGTTCCCTATTTACATTATTCGGATTAATGTCCTCATCTTTGTCACCATATTTATTACAAACTTTTCGGCCGTTGTACGCTTCGGCCTTCTTCACGTGGTTGGAATATCGAACTAAATCTTTTATTTCGCATACTGGGGTAGGCTGTTCTATTTCCACATGCCATGTTTAATGGACGTCAATTATCAGTTATCTCCTGTTAATTCTCCTCTCCAAATTCTACACTCACACTATTGAATTCACACTCTCTGGGTCCTGTCACTGGATCTTACTTAAGCCTTTAATATCGAAAACCCTTTTATTTCGCATACTGAGTTGGACTGTTCTAGTTCCACATGCCATGTTTAATGGATGTCAGTTATCAGTTATCTCCTGTTAATCACACTCTCCAAGTTCTTCACTGCCTTAACCGGGTATTGAACTCACACTCTTTGGGTCTGTCACTGGATCTAACTAACGCCTTTATCCACTGTACCATGTGTACTTGAGGAGTGATAAATATAGTCAAAATAAAATTTACTAAGAGATACAAACTAGACGCCGTGGAGAGTCATGATCACCCACGTATTGAAGAAACATAGAAGAAAAAAAAACTAGTAGCTACAGAAGCTTAAAGAGATCACTGCCTTAACCGGGTATTGAACTCACACTCTATGGGTCCTGTTTGAATTACAAAAAAAATGAACGAATACAAATATAATTGATGTACACTATTTTAATTGATTTTTAAATGAATGTCGAGTGATATTGATAAAAACCATTGACTGTTATCATTATCCTGGTTTATATTAAAATTTTAATCCGTATTAAGAAGGGAGCAGAAAGTATAATGTCCACTGGCACTGAAATCGAAATCGCCGTATCAAATAGAATTCGCGCTCAGTTATGTCATTTAATTCGCGCTAATGGATAAGTGATAAATCCATCTCTCGACAGTGACAGGTTAAAGAGCAAAGTAATCTGCAGTCTATCATCCTTCTCTGTCACTCTGTCTCTCTCTTTCTCTTTATGTCTCTCTCTCTGTCTCTCTATCGTTCTCACTCTCTCTCAAAAAATATACATGAAAGAGAGGTTTAATTCATAACTAAACTGAAGAGGTTTGTGATCCCTCATTCCTTCCTTCAGATAATCAACTGCTATGGCTACACTACATGTGGTACCCCAACTAATGAGTTGCGTGGCTCGAAATCTGCTTTATGTTTACAGAAATTGTCTCCCTATTATTTGCCCATCATTATAGGTTAAATAGCAGGAGTGACAGGTCTCTCTGTCTGTATGTCTCTCTTTCTCAGTCTCTTAAAACAAAAATCGAAGAAAAACTACAGGTGCTCCGTTGAAGCATCACCCACAAAAGTAGGCTGCTATAGATTCAATATATGTGGTGCTCCTAGTAATAGATTACGGGGTTCGTGATATCTGATTTAAGTATCCGGCAATTGTCTTACTCATATTTCTGCCTCCAGTTATGTGTTAAATAGTAAAGCAAACTGCTCTCTCTCTCTCTCTATCTCTCTATCTCTCTATCTCTCTATTTCTTTCTCTTTCTATCTTTCTCTTTTTCTTTCTTTCTCTCTTTCTTTCTCATTCTCTCTTTCGCACTTTCTTTCTTGTTGTCGCTTTTTTTTTATTTTACTGCAAAACTATAAGATGGAAATTCTAAATTCAAAACTAGCCTGAAGACGGTTGTGATCCGTCAACCCATAATCCTTCAGACAAACATAGCAGCTCCAGCTGCACTAACTAACGCGTTACGGGGCACGTGACGTCTGCTTTAAATATACAGCAATTGCATTTTTTCATGTTTTTGCTTTCATCACAATGTTCTAGTGTTTACGTAAGTGACACTATGACAGTCGATTTGGACCGTACCGAAGCCCAAGACGATCCATAGAAATAGCAAAAGTCGAATTCTAGTGTCAGCGCAAGGAAGTTATTTCGTTTCTTGCTATTGGAGAAAGAGAGTGCATCGAAAAATGTAAGTACAGATTGAATTCAATTTGAAGAAAAGAACACTATTTACATTATTCTGACTATTGTCCTCATCTTTGTCGCCATATTTATTACAACGTTTCGGCCGTTGTACGCCCCGGCCTTCTTCAGGTGGTTGGAATGTCGAACTGAACCCTTTATTTCGCTCACTGGGGGAAGACCGTTCTAGTTCCACGTGCAATGTTTTAATGGATGTCAGTTATCAGTTATCTTCTGTTAATTTATGTTCTCCACTCACACTATTGAATTCACACTCTTTGGGTCCTTTCGCTGGATCTAACTAACGCCTTTATACACTGTGATATGTATCCTTGAGGACATCTGTGTATAAATTTCTGGGTATTATAAACATAATGTCTTCAGCAGCTTTTTTTTACCAGTGCTCATATTGCAATTTTTGATGTTATAGTCGTATGCTTTTTTTTTTTTACCAGAGCTCATATTGCAATTGTTTGTTGTTATTATCTCTGGCACTCCTTATTACTGGTTCCCATATTGTATTCAATTCTATGCTTGGTCGGCTCAGCAGATTTTTGTGGCCTAGCATATGTGCTGATTCCTTAAGTTTACGAATTTTCCAATGGTGTTCTTTGTGTATGATCTCAACCCGATCCTACAGAAGGCGGTGATCTCTCTTTTCTCTCCAGATACTGAAGAAAATAGGGCGCTAATTTTTTTGCCAAACGAGAACCGTTTATGAATGAACAGTTATTTAACTCTGGCAGACATTTGCTGAAACATCTTTCCCAATGACTGACGATATTTGCTATCAACTAAAACTGACGTGCCGCTTCGAGTTGAAATCTTCGATCCTTCTGCAATAATATCTCCGATCAATTTCATGCAATGAATAGATCAATAATCATACGATTACTTTTCGCTGGTCGATAGGTGCAGACATCTGCGCCTCGATCTGAAAATCATTTGGAATATGATAGAAAGCAGTGACAATTCGTCGGATAATCGGAATAGTTCGCTTTTCCCATGTGAATCATCGAAATGGGATTAGTGTTGGATTGGAAAAAGCGAACAATGGCGACATTAGCTATCACCAGCAAGATGTTAATCGAAACATGGGATAGAGGCGTATGGAAGGAAACCTGGTGATAAATAATCTGCAATTTAAATGTTAAAAAAAAAAGAAGAAATGATCTCCTCCAGCGTTGTATAAGATATGAAATATATCGATGACATAGATTACCGATCTGAAATATTTGAAAAGTTAATCGATTTGGCCCGACGGGGAAAACGAAACATATCCATATAGACATTTCTGTTTACTTAATTTTCATGAATTCTCTGATACAGTAGACATGACAAAAAAAAAAATCATTTTTTCTACATATAACTTTTTTTTATGTAACCCGTAAATCTCACCAGTAGGTTCTTTTTCTTCTTCTATATCATTTCAGAACGTGGGCGATCATGGTTTTCCACGACTTCCTATCGCTTGTAGCTCTTAACAATGTTAGTATTTCTATCCATCCCACCAACACTCTGTCGCCCTGCCAGCTGGGGCTTCAGAATATACTGACTGCACCTCTGCAGAGGGGTAAGACCCCTCTTAATAAGGCGTCATTGGCAAGACAATAAATCACGTCCGACAGCAAGGTCTCTGATAAGATGATTTTGAGAAGCATAGGCCAGCCTCTCAATTGCTGGTGTACCCAGGTCCACCCTGACCCAGGGTGGTAGCACATGTTAGGGTCACAACTGTGTAAATAGTTTGCCCCAAAACTAGGGTCAAAAAACTATGAAAGTATAAAAATAGATTTTACTACCAGCAATAAATTTTTGAAGAAAAATCATAACCAGCATTTCATTATAACCAGCATTTCATTATAACCAGCTTTTCATTATTACCAGCTTTTCATTATTACCAGCATTTCATTATTACCAGTTTTCATTATAACCAGCATTTCATTATAACCAGCTTTTCATTATTACCAGCTTTTCATTATTACCAGCATTTCATTATTACCAGCATTTCATTATAACCAGCTTTTCATTATTACCAGCATTTCATTATAACCAGCATTTCATTATCACCAGCATTTCGTTATAACCAGCATTTCATTATTACCAGCATTTCGTTATAACCAGCTTTTCATTATAACCAGCATTTCATTATTACCAGCTTTTCATTATGACCAGCATTTCATGATAACCAGCATTTCATTATTAACAGCTTTTCATTATTACCAGCATTTCATTATAACCAGCATTTCATTATTACCAGCATTTCGTTATAACCAGCTTTTCATTATTACCAGCTTTTCATTATAACCAGCATTTCATTATTACCAGCATTTCATTATTACCAGCTTTTCATTATTACCAGCTTTTCATTATAACCAGCATTTCATTATTACCAGCATTTCATTATTACCAGCAATACATTCTTGAAGGGAAAAGATATTACCAGCAATATACAATTAAAAAAACAAAACAAAAAAAAAAAAACGTTACCAGTAATAAAAATATTGTCGGTATTAAATGACACATTGAGGTTGATATGCCGTAAAACAAACCAAACTAAAGCAGAACTCCATTCTGCCATCTATTCGCCTAACCTGGGTCGGGGGTAGATGTGACCAGCAGCCTCCACATGTTTCACCTGCTTTTGTTATGAGTGTCAAATATTCCAAGCGCTATTTTCTTATTAGGTTGGTTAAAAAAAATGACGTAATAATGTCGTCTTTTGAAGTTAAAAATACGTCAGAAAACGACATTATTACGTCATTATTTTTGCACCAACCTAATATTATATGTTCACGAAATTTCAAATTTGTAAGAAAATCTTTCGGCACATACTTTCATATAGGTGTAGAGATAGTGCGGTTCATCGCATCTTTTATTCTAACAGACTTTATTGTATCTCTTGATATCTGTTTCTTTCTGACGGCATATTTTACTATTTCAATGCGAAATCATGTTTCGGTGTCACAAATATTATCATTATTCTGGGTCACACAGATGTTATTTATTACACTACTTAGATATGGGTGAATAGCAGGACAGACTGGGTTCTATAGCCTTGGATGGCAACTGGTCTAGGAGAAGGACATCTCTGAATTCAAACCCAGAGTGGAGCTCCTAAGGTGGATGGATGGCACTTTGTGCTACCTTCCGGCAACTCCTGCAGCCGCGCTGGTACCAAACTGTATTGGTTTATCCTCTCTTTTGGACTCTGCTAGCAAGGCCGAGATGGGGAACTAGACGTCCTGGCAGACCTAGTTCTCCATATATCCCGCTTAGTCTCGTAGCGCACCAAGCTACTCCATCGTCTCTCGAGACGGACGGATGGCGACGACGAGGTAGTTAAAGGGGTGTGCCTGTTTGATTCTGTGCTTAGCTGAAATAAAAAAATGTTTCAGACGTTACGTTTAAAATCAGGATATGGTTTTGATATAATATTCGTGATAGTAAGTGACGCTTCTGAAAATGTTTTTGTTCATAAATATATAAATAAGCATAACAGAAAAAATATACATAGGATGTACAATGTAAAGCCACTGGAAATGATTTTACGATGGAAAAACACTAAAAATGAGGAAAAATTACGGATGGCTTATTATAGGAAATATATAATGGAATGAATTTTACTGTTGACATGCACTAAAAACAAGGTAAAAAATTGATGGGTTATAGTGAATAAATATTTAAGAGTTATACACAAAATAAACTGTTAAATATCTAATTTAAAGTCATTGTAAATTATCCGACACTTCAAACATGTTAACGATCAGGGAAAATGGGAAATGTTTGCCTAAGGACAGAAATGAAGACAATATATTAGGTTGGTGCAAAAATAATTTCGTTTTCTAACATATGTTACTATGTGGGAAAACGAAATTATTTTTGCAACAACCTAATAGTTACGGATAAGATGGGGTTATTATTTCTACACAAGAAAAAAAAAACACATAAATCTAAAAGAAAAAAAAATGAGCTCAACGCACCAGGAAACACTGTAGTGGCAGTTTTCAAGCAAAAAATGGGCTCAACAAAATCTGCCCCGAAAGGTACCTACGGCAGAGCTTTCTAAAATTAATAGAAAAAATAGATCTTAAAAAGAGTCTACCGTGAGTGCACACAGGAAAGAAAAAAATGCTGAATGGCATATAAAATGGCAGAGCTTTTCTAAATTACGAATTTAATTTCAGGCGTCCAGTTTCTGTTCACAACAGTAAGTCTCATTCTTTTACTCAATTGCCAGGGGCCGGGAAACAATTGTGTGTTTACGGCTGTATTTCATCTTGGCCAGATGGGTGCTTTCTCCCTTCCATGTCAGTTTGGTTGGTGTGTGCATGGTGTATACGCACCGACGATATATTTTTCCACCCCGGACTTATCTGGGGAAATAAATGTTCCAATTCACGCACAACAGCTGCCGACCGCTTGACGATTGCGTAAAACCTTGAAACTTACAGTAGTTGTCAAACAATGTACGCCTGAAATTTCCTCCGAAAACCACTGCCATTTTCTATGGCGGTGAGCACGTTTTCTTACCGGTGTCTATTCATTTTAAGAGTTGGTTATTTGTATTAATATATATATATATATATATATATATACTCAGTTGTATGGATATTGGTTTGCCATTTTGGGTAACACACTTTTGCGATCATCAGACAAAAAAGAAAAGAAAAAAAAACAGAACAATAAGAAAGTCAAAAAGTCATATCCACACAACTGAATATGTTATCTCTATCTATCATATTGAGCACATTCCATTAGATACTGCGCATAATATATATATATATATATATATATATATATATATATATATATATATATTAGGT
Source organism: Acanthosepion lycidas (assembly GCA_963932145.1). Classification (NCBI taxonomy): domain Eukaryota; kingdom Metazoa; phylum Mollusca; class Cephalopoda; order Sepiida; family Sepiidae; genus Acanthosepion; species Acanthosepion lycidas. Next base: position 22,366,450 of record OZ010590.1, on the reverse strand, counting down.
TGCTGCAAAAGTAATGATGTAATAATGTCGTTTTTTAACGTTAAAAATACATGCATGTATATATGTGTGCGCCGTACTTATTGGAAAGTGCTCAATATCAGTGATACAGCTAACCTATTTTGTTGTATGGATATGACTTTGTAACCCTCGATTTCACTCTTTTGCGATTATCGGACAAAATCTCTCTCCCTATCTTCCTCCCCCCTCTCTCTCCATTTCTCTCTTTCTCTATCTCTTTCTTTCTCTCTCTCTCTCTCTCTCTATATATATATATATATCTATATATATATATATATATATATATATATATATATATATATATATATATATATATATATATATAACCTAGTGAGCCAGAACCTACATACCAGGTTTCACCTGACCGATATTCAGGGTACTACTGACTATATATATATATATATATATATATATATGTGTGTGTGTGTGTGTGTGTGTGTGTGTGTGTGTGTGTGTGTGTGTGTGCGCGTGGATAGATAGATAGATAGATAGATAAGAGAAAGAGAGGGATGTCGAATATAAACGATATTATCGACGGAAAATCAAGTATTCTGTATTCATACATTTAATAGATATTTCTTTCTCGGCCACCTTTTGTCATAGATCTTTTCAGTTCTATTTTGAATCTAACATTCATGCAGTGTCTTCTGGACAACGCACATTGCTAAGGTTTCAATACATGGTTATTTTATAAGTTTAGCTTAAATATAGCACAATAACGATAGTATGATGAACTCGCTATCCAGTCGGTATTGATCTAGCGAAACATGCTTGCTATTCATTACAACCCCTTCGAAGTGTCCATTGTCTATTTACATAAAATAAACCGAAATATCGACTTTAAAATATCATCACAAAAAAAAATCTTGTAAATTAGCCGAAGAATTACAGGAAACCGTATTGCTTAAAGTAATTTCGGGTGATGAATATAAAGCTAAGTTGAGTAGAAATGGCGTGTGATTGAAATAGGCAACGGACCCTAGAGAACAACGAGGAAATTTTTCTGTCGGTACGTTTTCTGGCAAGATATTTTCTCGGACTTTAATACAATAATATAATTATTAAGTTTCACAGATTGTACAAAATAAAACTTAAAGCATTTGATAACTTCTGGCACAATTATCTATTTGAAATGCTAGAAAATTTTCACGTATTTGGAATATATATATTAGAATAATCTATAATAATTTACTTAGAAAAAATGTCTACCCGAAGAAGTACACGAGATAATCATGTATAAAAATAAGAGACAGTGATGCGACATATCACTTGATTTATTCAACTTTTAACGCGAAGTGTTATGAATAAAACTCGAAGACCTAAAGAGATTTATTATCAGTGGTACAATTAAAATGAAATAAGTTATGCAGCTTCCTGCCTTCCATCAGCATGGCTGATGCTAACCTCCAGGATAGTAACTCATTGCGTTTTCTTGTGCCAACATTCTTGACTGACATGAAGCAGAAAACGATATTGAATGCATTGCTTGGTCATCTGCTGAGAAAATTGTTTCACGGTATCGTTCTAGACAATATTTCTCCCCAGGATCTATCTAACACATGTATAGGTCAACTATTCGCCCATGCTTAGAGTATTGCCGTCACATATGGTCAGGTGCTCCTGTTTATAGATTTATAATGTCTTAATAATTTCACTTACAAGGCTACGGTCAACCCTTGATATGGTTTTCAGGCACTTTCTAAATGTGGATCAACCTCTTTACCTCTCGATGCAACATTTTGATGTATTTTATATTTAAAGATATTATATTTTATTTATTGTAATTTTTTCCTGGAGACAATTACTCACCACAAAAAATGGAAACTCGTTTCGGTACATTTAGTTGCACCTCTACTGGTGAGAACCAAAATGGTTACCTACCTATAAGCAGATAATCTATTTGTCTCTCAACAGTGGAGTGGCAACTAAATGCATCGACACGGGGTTGCATCTTTGTAGTGATTAAATTGTTTGTGTCTATATGAAAAAAAAATATAGGAAATAATTATTGTTCTGCTATTGGTATTGAGCCTTCATTTGAATTAATGCTGTGAACGTTAGAATCTATATATTATTTTGTTCTCATTGCAATAGTATATATATATATATATATATATATATATATATATATATATATATATATATATATATATATATATATATATATATATATGTTGGATATTAGCTAGTTTGCTAATATTATTAGTTTGGATATTATGCCTAGAGTGCTTATTGGAGACTTAAATTCAACCCACAGCAAATTAGATTGGATTCGAAATCCAATGGGTTATTCCCTCACAGGTTCGAATCCTGTTCACAGCGCCATGTTGGATATTAGCTAGTTTGCCAGTGGTTTAGCACACAAGTAGGCAAATGTAGCCAAAGCCAAACTGACTTGAGTCATTTATGGGGAAATATATAGGTGAATAAAGACCCCTCATGCAAATGTATTGGGAAGGAAACAGAAGGAGGCAGACATGTTGGCAGGTAAGTCACTTGACTTCTACAATATATATATATATGTATATATATATATAAAGAACCAGCCTTATAATTGGTCGTACCATGGCATCTTGGTTTTCAGTCAAATTCCTAGCTCAATAAGTTTGCTTCACTGTGATATGTCTATAAATATTTTCATGGCAATTATTTGGCAGATCTATTCTCTATGGTACATAGACTTTATGAATTAAAGATTAGTATTTGATTGGCAAAAACGTCTTATCAATTTACCGTTGAATTAGATAGTTGTAACCGTAAGTTCTGTGGTAATAGATTCTTTTTATGCACTTCTAGGTTGTCGAACTCCATTCCGACTCCATGCTTTCCAGCCATCTTTGATACTGAAAAATTAAAATGCATTGTCAACAATTATCTACGGTCTTCTATTGTTCTTGCCCATTACTACGGTTTCTATTTTTAATTTTATACCCAGTATCCCCTTGGGTCTTTGTGACTTTTCTGCCTTGCTTACAGTAAATTTGATTAAAACAAAAAAGAATATGGTGTTTTGATTGCTGACTAAAATGGAAACTGAAAGATCTAGAAAAGGTTGTAAAGGAATTCGAGGATAGAGAATTTAATATATTCTGTAGACAATATATGATCAACCACAAATGGGACAGTCCAATATTTGAGTTAGACGTTGTATATAGCAGCGGCAGTTAGATTTAACTGTCGAGGTTCTTTGGTAACAGTGGAATAGCCAGAAGAACAAACAATCTTATAGACGGAAAATGAGACCTGAAATATCGGAGACATTGGAGAATTCAACACTCGCAGAACATAATGAAGGCAAGATTGAACAAAACCTACATAATGTGTTTATGTAAATAGATAACAGCAAGGACAGGGTGGGAAGAAATGCAGAAAATATTCTTCAAGATACAAAGGACACGAAATTGGGGAATTAAATTATTTTCCAATTTGTGGAAGATCACAGAATATAAATAAAAAAAAAATACAGGTATAAATTCTCATTCCGCTACCGAAACACCCGTGGCTGGATAAACTGAAAAATGTTCTATCGCAAATATGCTACAATATTTGATATACGAATGGGTAAGTTGACAAAATAAATCTTCAAAACTTGATCAGTACTAGATTAAAGGAAATTTCTTTCATTACATCTCAATAAAGCCAATAACGTAGCTGCGGCAGAAATTCCTCCCACATATTAAGTGTTACTTGTCAGCTTATCAAGACACAATGGTGTTTTCATTAAAATAATCTCTTACATTACGTCGGAGCTATTTTGTCGAACCCTGTAACTAATGTGTTACCATTATTTACATTATTCAGACTATTGTCCTCATCTTTGTCAACATATTTATTACAACGTTTCGGCCGTTGTACGCTCCGCTCTTCTTCAGGTGGTTCGAATGTCTCCCCCAGTAAGCGAAATAAAGGGTTCAATTCGACATTCCAACCACCTGGAGAAGGCCGGGGCGTAAAACGGCCGAAACGTTGTAATAAATATGACAACAAAGATTAGGACAATAGCCCGAATAATGTAAATAATGCACATGATACCTCATCTCAGAAACATAGACAAATGTCTTACCATTATGTAGGAGGTATTTCGGCTACACTCTGTATTTAGAATATGTATCCCAAAACTCAAAATATAGTGGCGAATCAGCTGAATCCAACAATCAAATTTTGAAAGTTCATCTGCTTTTATGAATATGTATAGCACACTGTATATCAATATTTTCAATTCTCTGGTTCGAAACGTGCTATCAACTTGCAACACAGCACGGACCTTTAAGAGAAAGGAGAGTCTTCGCAAGATATATCAACTCCTTTCAGTCATTTGTTTGGATAGATCTTTCCTGTATAGACGCATTCACCGGGTTAAACTTGTTGGACGATAACCAAGGTGGTTTGCTGTCGACCTTTCGACTCCGATAGGAAGAACTATGGTCTTGCCTAACATGATGATATTTTGAAGATGTATTTATTCGCCATGTCTCGTGAGTCTGACAGGTCGAGTCAAAGATGTCGGACAAAGTTCTTTGAATGAAGCCGTTTGTAAATTATTTTCAAAGCAACTATAGGCTCTTCGTTGGAAGCACCGCAGATGTATAGAGATTGTCAGGCTTTCTTGTAAAGACAATGTTAATAGGGAAAAAGAGAGCTAAGAGTTAGAGAAAGCGGTAGACAGATAAAGGAATAGAAGTCGTGTAGCCGAGAAGAAGAATAGAGACATTTGGAGAAGGATATATATATATATATATATATATATATATATATATATATATATATATATATACAGACCCCCACACACACATGCGCATATATATATATATATATATATATATATATATATATACAAATAAATATATATATATATATATATATATATATATATATATATATATATATATATATATATATATATATATACAAATAAATATATATATATATATATATATATATATATATATATATAAAGTGAACATAGAAGTTAACACTTAGAGGCGACAGTCTGTTTCATGCTTTATGCATATAAATAAAATAAAATAAAAACTAAAACTAAAAAATAATAATAAAAATAAAAAATAAATAAATACTACGTTACCTAAAAATCGAAAGACCGAAAAAGATAAAATATACAAGTAAAATAAATTGATCTAAATTAATCCAAGTAAATAAATAAACAAACCAACCCCGATTATGTTACCGTTAGAAAAAACAAATAAAGATAATCTACCCAAATAAACACAAATTAAAAACTGTCCCTGCCAAAATAATAGTTTGAACAAACTACAACAATCAACCCCAAAATCGAATAAATAGCTTTAATTAAATTCTCAAAACAAAACTACTAAATAAGTGATATAAACAAATTTTTACTACGTTAATAAAAACACCAAATAAAAATAAATAAATAAAAAAAATAAAATAAGAAACAAAAATAAAAATATAAAAACAAGCAAAATAAATTAACCCAATTAAATAAATAAATAAAAGACTTCCGGTAAAATAACCGTCTTAATGGACTACCCACAATGCACCATTAACCCGTATATATATAAATGGCCGAGAAAAATAACAGAATTTGTGGCTTGACGATTGCATATAGTATGAAACAGACTGTCGCCTCTAAGTGTTAACTTCTATGTCCACTTTTATATATACACACGCTCTATCTCTGATATTGAGCACTTTATTCCATAAATATAGCACACCTTAAGACAATATTTCTTCATATATATATATATATATATATATATATATATACACATCCACACTCACACACATATATATATATATATATGTGTGTGTGTGTGGGTGTGTGGGTGTGTATATATATATATATATATATATATATATATATATATATATATATATATATATATATATATATAGATAGATAGATAGATAGATAGATATAGATATGCGTGCATGTGTGCGCGTGTGGGTGTATACTTCCACTCATTCCTTTGGTTGTATTATCCTCACCTCTCTTCATAGACATATATATATATATATATATATATATATATATATATATATATATATATATATATACTGTCTCTCTCTCTCTATATATATATATATATATATATATATATATATATATATATAGATTAGATAACTTTTGAGCAGTGTGTTCGATCCTCACTCTGGGCTTCCAAATTTTCGGCCTTTTGACACAACTAAGCTACGCTTAGTAAATCGTCATTTAGTTCATTCAGGGAGATGTAAATATCGGTAGTATCTATTTATGTTTGTCTGCATTCGCTTTTTTTCATGCGTCGTTAATAACAGTCGATTTCACTTTAGTCAAACAAAGCTTACTTGGTCTGAACCAAGCCAAATATATGTCGTTCATAGTTGAGTCAGAGATCATTTACTTCGTTTTTTTGTTAAAGAAATAATGGCCGATTATATTTAAGATTGTACGCGTTTACTAATTTAGCGGATATATATATATATATATATATATATATATATATATTAATAAATAAAAAATATTTAAATAAAAAATAAATAAATTTGTAACCTAATAATTTACATACTTATACTTGATGTGAAAATAATTCTACATTCTAATTACATTTAATTGTTCTTAAAAGAAATATAGTATATTAAAAATTAAAAATTAAAAGTGAAAATATTTCAAATCGTAATTAAATAAAACGTATTCTAACCTAAACACCCATCAAAAATCTTTAAATATACAAATAGGAAAAAAAATCCCGTAAGAATTTTTGCTGTTAACAATAAAATTTAAAAAAAATCCAGACGTCATGCATTTAGCAGATGTTACATTTTATTGAAAAATACATCCTTACACCCTACCAAAACGTAACTAATAACTGATACACTAAAATACAGACGTAATGAACACGCAGACACACCTGTCTAGTGGAAGTGGATTTATCTGCAAACTTGGAAACGTGAATTATGATTTTAGCTGTGTCTTTAAAACCCAGTAATTTTAAAAGTTACTCCAAAATTTGCTTGAGGATGAAATGGAACTAATGTCTTTAATTTAATTTCAAAATTAAATTCGGGGCTTTTAGCATCCATTTTTGAAACATGATTAGATCTGTGTAGCGAATATAACCATATTTTAAATCAATTAATTTATTATATATATATATATATTTATACACACACATATATATATATATATATATATATATATATATATATATATATATATATATATATATATATATATATATATATATATATTAAAAACAGGGATAATAACATTCATCTTGCGGTTAATGTAATTTTAATAAATTTGTTTGCGAAGATGTATTCTCGGCATTTATATCATTAACTTCACTAATCTGTTTTTTGTATCAATGATTCATGTAATATATATATATATATATATATATATATATATATATATATATATATATATATGTGTGTGTGTGTGTGTGTGTGTGTGTGTGTGTGTGTGTGTGTGTATGTATAATTTTAGATTTGATTCCATAAAAATGTATCTGGGTCAAGAATAAGTCAAAATCAGTCGTTTGTATGAGGTCTTAAAAGTAATTACATGGTTCATGTAACTGTAAATATTGCACGTCTACATTTAGATTTCTAAGCTATTACTGGGTTTTGTGATACGCGAAGGTTCTTCCTTTATAAATGTTTCCATGACAATCCGCTTTGCTCAGGAATGTTTATATTTTTTATGTCCTCCTTTACGGCATCGAATGTTGGACGCTCTCTTCAAAGATGAAGAAGATACTCGAGCTAACAGAAGAATGGTTCTACAGAAGGGTGTTAAGTATTCCATGGATTGAGCCTGTGAGCAACGATGTGGCTTTGAAGAGGAGGCAAACAAAGAGAAAGCTTATACTTAACCCCAGGAAGAAGCAGCTGAAATTTGTAAGACGCGTACTGAAAATTGATGGCTTGGAGAATTTGATACTCACAAGTGGAATAGAGACAAAGGAAAGCAACGCAAGTGGAGATCAGAATATGGCCTGGGGAAGTAGGAAAAGGACAAAACTTATTGAGAGCTACAAGGGATGGGGGAAATGGATGGCCATGATCGTTAAGTCATGTCTATGGTTTAATAAATTTTCATTATTTTAAAACTTAATAATGTGTAGTTTTTCATATATGAATTAACGGTTTTTTGCCGACATCAACAAATTTTCGCAGTAAATAATTAGTATAAAAAAATAAATTTCATAGTCTAATAAAAGGTTTAAAAGCTTAACCCAATTATAAGATAGAAAAACCCTTTATGAATTCGTCAAAAATACAAATTGTAGTTCAGTGCGACTCATTAATCTACGAAACAGACCTTTAGGAAAAAATAAATAAATAAATGAAATTCTTTAGACATTTAACGGCGTATTATGGTACCAACAGCTATTTGCCGCTGTGATTGACCAGACGATGTGCCTACATGAATGTCATTATTCGCTTGAAATGGACACCCCGACCGTCTTTCTTTCTTTTGACCTCTTTCCGAAGGTAACTGATATGTGCATACAAATTAAATCTTTGTCCTTTATCAAAATGTTAATTCAGGTGTTTCCATAGTAACTAATTTAGCGTATGAACATGCTTATAAAGATGCGTAAATTTCAAGATTGGTTATTCCTAAATTTTCGCGTGAGGATGAAACAGGTCTTGATACTTTAATTCAATTTTATTTCAATAATTAATTTTACGTTTTTGGCTCTTGTGTATGAAACAGGAGAACTCTTATGTAGCGAAGGAATCATATTAAAAAAAAAGACAATTATAATTTAAGCTCTACATCTGTATGGAGCACTGTTTTTGAAAAAAAAATACAAATACCCCGGATTATTTACCTAACGTGTTCTTTCCTATTTTTCTACATATTTGTATATATATATATATAGATAGATAGATAGATAGATAGATAGATAGAGAGAGAGAGAGAGAGAGAGAGAGAGAGAGAGAGAGAGTGAGAGAAATAGAAATAGAGATGAACAGACAGACAAGAAACAACTATTAGAAAGTGGTAAATGTCTCCTTATGTCGTGTTTCGTCCTTTCGGACATTATGAACATGAATACGCATGCGCACGAAAGAAAAGGGACGCTGAGAATTTTTAATATTCTGTTTTGTTTTTTAAATATATCTTTTATAAATATGTAACATATATTTATGTTATCTATATAGCTTAATTATATGTCTATTCGATTTCCTGTATCACTCGATATTTTCATTGGTATTTCCTTCAGCTTCAACTAATAATCTTGCTTCAGTCCCTTCCTTCTTACGCATGCGCACTGATCTGGAGTATTTCATTCCCTTCACAAATCATCTGCTTTCTTTTTTTTAAATCTTTGCATCACTATTCTTATTAACAGATCGTGACAACTATTAGAGAGATATGATTAAATATAGTTTACATTTTTTTTTTTTAAATATTCACTATTATTATAGTTTGAGTAATAAACATTATAACATAGCAAGAATAGCTATATACATCAATTTTATGTATTGATGGTTATTTTTTAATTTTTAATATCTGTTAGCATCACATGGAGAATGACTAATATAAAAGGATTAATATCCCATGATGTAATATTTGAAATACGTTCTTTTGTTAGAGATATTATCAAATATATATTTAGCCATTTTCAATGATTAAATAATTTAACAGTTAAATAAGAGAATATTTACTCCTTGAAAATGGCTAAATTTAAAGACGAAAGCGCTCGGATAGAGGGAACATTCGGACAGTTTTTCATATGATTTATCATCTGAAAAGAAAAAAAAAATGGATCGGATGAGAAATTGTATAATAAAATAAATAAAATCACCATGTCTGTCGTATTCAATGAAACGTGCATGAAAGAAGGACTGTTGCCTAAATACACACGTACAAACATATATATATATATATATATATATATATATATATATATATATATATATATGGTGTATGAATAATATGTATTATATATATATACACATACATACATATATATATATATATATATATATATATATATATATATATATATATATAGATAGATAGATATATATATATATATATATATATATATATATATATAGATATAGATATATAGGTAATATTATTCATAATTATATATATGTATGTATGTGTGTGTAAGTATGGATGTATGTATAATTTAATTACTTTTAATAGATGTCTTTTTGATTTTTAACACTTTACATGACGTTTATCGCTTGTGCAATAATAAAGAAAACGAACTTCCCTGAAGGCTTCGAACCTTTGTAGGAGAAACCAACATTTGAAGTAAAAGATTTTTTCAGAAAAAAGAATAGACACACACAGAGACACACAGAGACACACAGACACACAGAGACACAAACACACACACATATATACATATATATATATAGTTATCATTTTTCTGTCATTCACATATTAATTTCGAGTTGTATTCTCGCTTCACTAGGCAGATGTCATTCTCAGTTATATCAGATAAAATTTCATTATAACATAGTAAGTTAGGTCCGTGGTCATTCTGATGGAGTAATATCGTCAAATTTAATATTCTTATAGGTATTCAGTTACAGTAAACTTGTATGGAATATGGGTAGAAGATTTAGATGAAACACAAACGGAAATGTTTGGATGAAACAATATTTGAAATATTTGTGTGAAAGAGAAATTGAATTTTTTTAAGTAAAACTAAAATTGAAATATTTGAGCGAAACAGAAATTCCTTTATTGAAAAGAATTGAAGTATAGTGTAAAACAAACCTTGACAGATTGTGGTACAACAAAAATTGAAATATTTGGTAAGACTGTAATTGAAATATTTGGGTGAATCTATAATTGAAATATTTGAGACAAACAAAAATTCATATAACGAAAACAGATCTTTTGCTGAAATCCCAACTAAAATTGTAAGAGAAATAGGCAAACAAACGAAAGTATTTACTGGAAAAATGAAATTGTTTGCGGACACAGAACCAGAATTATTTTCCAAATATATTTGTCAGTTAGCAACGGAAACAATTTAATCAGAATAAAAACTGAAAATATATGACAAGATGGCAAATAAACGAAACGAAAGTATTCGCCAAAAATGAAATGATTTACGGTAAACGAAGCAGAATTATTCATAAAAAAAATCATTTGACAGTTATAAAATCCAAATAATTTAATCAAAACAATCAAAATGATTACAGAAAGTGAGACGAACATATGAGTCGAACGTTGGCCGGAAATGAGTAAATGAAAAAGCCAAACGTATTATAGAAAGTAAACAAAAATTGAAAAAAGTTAAACAAAATCATTTGAGATAAGGAAAGCCAAAATTAGCATCGAATAATGCTTTAACGTAATTGACAAATAATATAACCAAGATCAAACAAAAGCTTCTTTTCTACATTTTCGAAAGTTTATCGACAGCGGCTATATCTGTGTGTTTTCACGAATGAATAAGAAACTTAAAACAAAAGAGATGCCGTTCTACAGTGATATGTCCCGTAAAAGGATATATTTATTCGAAATAGCAAAGTGGTTTTGGACTACAGTAACCGAGTAGGACAATCTAGCAGGTAACCGTAATGGACATGTCCTCGTCGTAGTGGTAGGCAATAGGCGTAGGCAATAGGCAAAGTCAATAGGCGTAGCCAATACGCGTCCTCCTGTACCTCCACATCAGTCTGTATTTATGGCTGACACCAGGGGGAACCAAGGTATATGCATATTCATTACATCATACAGAGAGATGCTCAGAATACCATGGACAGAATATGTGATCAACGAGGATATTGTAAAGGGAAATGTAAACAAAGAAGAATCTGACACTCACTGATGGTAAATGCAAGAGAAGGAAACATCGAGTAAGATCACTGAGGATTTTGCCTGAAGGGATGGCAGAGCACGGAATGGAACCGTTTGTGAAAAGACAAAGATTACTAAGACTTACAAAGAAAAAGATGTTGGAGAGAACCGTGATTTCCCACCTCTTGATCGTTGCAATAGAAGAATGATAGCATAAAGGAAGTTGTTCTTAAGAATTAACATGTAATTTAAAAACATAAGCCAAATTTAGATTCAACATTTTCATTTTTTCATGAATTTGCCGCTTTCGAATCTTAAAGGTCTTATCTCTAAGTTTATTAACGATAATCCCAATGGATAAACTTTCCGTCTTCCGAGCTGTAGAAACACAGATGAATTCAATAATCAGCTTTAACGCTTGTCCAGTGTTCCAGGAACATGCTTGGGTGAACATCTTTATTTGTTCACTGTCAAATTTGAATCTCTTTGTGCATGGTCAGTTTGTGAAGAACGTACTTTAACCTGATTCCTAATTTTGGTACGCTGGTTTACGCTAGCCACGGTTGGTCCTTCCGTAATACCCATTTAGCGCTCAAATGAGTTTTTATCTCCGAAAAGAGTTCTGCGATCGTTGCGGGTGTTGTTTAGTTCAAACAAAATTTGGGAAGGGAACGAAATCATTCAAATCAGTGGGCATGCGTAAGAAGGATGGGAATGAAGCGAGCTTATTGGCTGAAAACAGAAGCAAATAGGAATGAAAATATCGGGTAATGTTAAAATGAAATGGTTCCGTTAAAAATGGGGAACAGTTAGGAGTAAAGAAAAATATATGAGTCAAGGAATTAAATATGGTCAGAAGAATAAGTTGAAGAAATATTGGCTGAAAAACAATAGAAATAATAAGAGAAAGACTGAATGTAAATAAAATTGAAGAAATAACGGAGAATAAGATTCTATAAAGGAAAAATAATTCAGAGAAAGACAAGAGAGAATAGAATGAAGGGAAGTAAAGAAAAGTTGAAAAGAAGGAACATATTACAGTACAAGATATAAAAAGTTTTAATGTTAAAAGAAATAAACAGGATAAGCTAATTAAATTTCAACATATATTTATATCTAAACGATGACTAACGAAAATTCAAAACACAATCGACAGTAGTCAAAAGAATAAAAATAATTAAAAAAAAAAAAAGAGTGGACATTGGCTTGCTGAAAGACTGACACGTCAGTAATGGCAAAAATAAAAATAAAAAATAAGGAAAAAATATATATGTAAAGGTAGGGAAATAATAATTTAAAAAAAAAAAGTGCCGACACGTTAAAAAGAAGAAATGGCTAATTTGGATCTTCAAGAACGCAAGAAAACAAGTGGAATGAAAAAAAAAAAAACAAATATAAATAAATCTGAAAAGCTAACACAACCTCAAATATGAAAATACCAGTCGATGTGGTAGGACTAGAATATACAATAAATAAATAAATAAATAAATAAATAAATAAATGTCACCCGGATTCAAAGTATGAGTCAATATAAACGGTGGTCCTAAAGTCTTGTCACTACCTACCTACCAAAAAGTAATGAGAACAGTAGAACAACAAGTAATACAGTAATACAAAGCACATGTACTGGATTCAGTTTATTTATTTTCATTGACACTGTTACACATCGGGAAGGTCTCTATGAACACCATAATTTTCGTGGTACAAAATGATGCTGTGTCATGTTTTGTGTCATATTTTACGAAACTGTGGATTCTTGATTTTATTTCAAACGCTCCCCGAACAGCGTCCTTCAACTGATGAGTATTTTCGTATGATTCATGTGAAACTTTCGCCTTGATAATACCCCACATTGATTTGTTATATTATGTATCGGTGACAAGACCTTCGGACCAAACTAGATATGTTAATGTAGAAAAAAAGGGAAATGGGAGAAGTAATCGATAAAGAAGAAGAAGAAGAAGAAGAAGAAGAAAGAAAGAAAGAAAGAAAAGGAAGGGAGAAATTAATTTAAATCAAGTGCTAGTCGATAAAACATACTTGACGAAGAAGAAGAAGAAGAAGAAGAAGAAGAAGAAGAAAAAGAATGATAAATTGAAGGAGAAAAAATGAAACAGAGGAACATGAATAAGAAGATATTAAGAAGGAGAAGATAAAAAAGGAATCATTGAAGAAGAAGCCTCAGAAAAATAAGAAGAATTTGAAGAAGCAATGAAAAAGAAAAAATTCTAGTAAATGATGTACTTGAAGAAAATTTTTAAAAAAGAACTAGAAGAAGTTGAAAGGAAAAGCGAAAAATGAAAAAAATGGACTGAAGAAGAAGAAGAAGAAGAAGAAGAAGAAGAAGAAGAAGAAGAAGAAGAAGAAGAAGTGGGGTAAATGAACAAGAAAAAGAACTCAAAGAAAAGCGTGAATAATTAGAAATTGAAAAAAAAACATAGATGATAAATGAAAAAGAATTTGAACAAGATAAAAAAGAAGTACTTGAAGAAGAAAAAATGAACCAAAAGAAGTATTAGAAATGAAAAAGTTAAAGAATTCACAAGGAGAATTTGAAGGAGAAGAAATGAAAAAGAAGAAAAACAAAGGAGGCATAGAAATGAAAATGAAAAACATGAAGAAAAATAAATGAACAATAAAGAGAAAAACTCGAAGCCAATTATAATAAAATAAAGAGAAATGAAAAAAGAGAATTTGAAGAATTTGAAAGTATTAAAGAATAAGAACTTTAAGTGAATGTAGAAATTGAATAAAAAGATTGACTTGAATTTTATGAATGTGATGATGAGGGAGAAGAACAATAATCTAAGGCAATGAAAAACATGAAGACGAATAGACAGGGCCTGGCGACAAAGAGTGTGGGCAAATAGAAATAAGGAAAAGTGATTGATAATGACGTAAGGGGAAAAAGACACGTCAAAGCGGGAAGAGATTTGAAATTGGGATTTCTCGCCCTGGCTGACAATAACATAAAGTCCAGCATCATGATTTTGTTAATCTTGTGTAGAACCAATATCCCAACCAATAAAGATCACGTGTCGTCTTTGAAATTGGAGATTCCAAGATTATACGTCACCTGGATTCTAATCAAGGAGAATACGAGGCTTAGAGTACGGAACAAAATGTCACGGTAACAAAAGCGGCGACATTAATGAAAGAGAAAACAGAGAGAAAAGCATCGACGACGAGAAAGACAGGTATAATCCTGTTTATTTTGGGGTTTTTTTTAAATCAAAAAACATAAATTAAAATCATTATTTACGTTATCCGGACTATTGTCCTTATCTTTGTCGACATATTTCTTACAACGTTTCGGCTTTTGTACGCTCCGGCCTTCTTCAGGTGATTGGAATGTGGAACTGAACCCTTTATTTCGCTCACTGGGGTAGACTGTTCTAGTTCTACGTGCCACATGTCTAATCGATGTCAGTTATCAGTTATCTCCTATTGTCCTCATCTTCGTTGCCATATTTATTACAACGTTTCGGCCGTTCTACGCTCCGGCCTTCTACGTGTGATTGGAATGACGAACTGAACCCTTTATTTCGCTCACTGGGGTAGACTGTTCTAGTTCCACGTGTCATGTTTAATGGATGTCAGTTATAAGTTATCTCCTGTTAATTTCACTCTCCAAGTTTTCCACCGCCTTAACCAGGTATTGAACTCACAATTCTTTGGGTCCTGTCACTGGATCTAACTAACGTCTTTATCTACTGTCCCATGTGTCCTTGAGGACATCTGTGAGTGAAAGACAAGTCGAATTCTCAGTCGATATTCATGAACTTTGGTCCTACTGAGCAATTAAAAGAAATACAGATACACACATACATAATCTACACATATTGGTCTCAATAGTAGAATTGCAAAAAGAGGAAGTACACCTAAAAATTCGAAACAATGTATGCTATTTGATTAGTGATTGTCAAACGTCGCTACAGAAGATAATGACGGAGAGTGAGAAGAGACTAAGCATAAACTACAAGACCGAATGCATGGATGAGCCCATAATACGATTTGCAGGTTGGGAACACTAGAATCAAGCAGACGCGAAAGTTTAAATATCTGGGAAGCGTTTTGACACAGGACGGTAAGAGAAACACTGAGATCCGTAGATGTATTGGGATGGCCAGAGACGCATTCAAAAAGCAGGGCAGAGTATTGCGTGACAGGAGGATTTCTTGGGTAACAAAGAAAAGAATACTGAGCTAAACTTTATTCAACTGAGAATCCATGGTTCGCGTATAGTGTCCTTATATAGTCGCAATAAACAGAAATAGCTCTCTCAAAGAGGGGAGTAACAAAGTTGATTATTCATAACATTAAGTTCATATTTGTTTATTTTTTAAAATATATACGCAACCCCTCACCCGATAAAAGTAAGTTACTCAACGCTTTTTTAAAATCACTATTGTTTTTCATTAAGCGACAACAGAAGACAGGTGAAATGCTGGAATAATATGAATACGTATTTTTCATGTAAGACTCAGAAATCTGTGCCCTTTCTATATATTTTTCCCAAGTACATTATTTTCACATATCATTCACGCAGTAAAAATTCGAAATTGCGGTTATTGACTAATACACTTAATGTACTGTTTTATTAATTGATCGAATGATTTGTTTTTATAGCTTACCAATCCATTTTACAGGTTAAAACCGGAAAATATTACAGATTTTAAGAAATCTTTCATTTTACAGACGATTTATTATCTTTACATGTTGTTTTTTTTTTAATGATACCTAACTGATTAACCCATAACTGCGGGGAGAAGAGGTGAAACCATTCCTTTTCCAAAGGGTATTTTGGCGTAAGTGAATATAACTAACCCGACTGGTATTGGAACACGACCCTCCGATTACCAATTCCTAGCCGTTAACCATCGCACCACACGCTCATCGAAGCTTACTGCACCTGATACACATCACGAGAAAATCTGACATTGCTTCAGCCAGATTCAGCTATTTTCCTTTAAAATTTCATAACTCTATATCAATTTTGTTTTCATCACTTCATGAAAAATAAGTAATTAATAATTACAGCGGTCAACCATATAGGTACTGACCATGGTCGACGTTGCTTAACTTTTCTTGTTAAATTCAACCAGCAAAGTTGTCTATTTAATGCTTTCAAATCTTATTCGAATTAGAAGCTAGTTATCAGGATTAAAATTATGAATAAATTAGCCAAAGTTCATGTTTTTCTTGCTTTGTCCAAGTATTTTTGAGTATCTCAGTCATTGTCAAGAACGGGGTCATGTCAGTCCCTTGAACGATTATCTATGACTAAATCCTGGCGTTGCTAGGTCACTAGAATTGGAAATGGGATCAAGTCAATAGGACGTCACTTGTGCCTGTTAAACGGAAAAGGATGTGGCTAATATTGATACGTGCAGTTGTATTTGTATGAGTAGTAAATATTTCGTAAGCTTATTAAATATCTTATAAGCATATTTTAGGATATATCCTATGGATAAAATCATTTTATTTAATGGGACTCTTCCTTTTTTGGTTATAATGACTTCCAGATGATGTCGGTAAATAGAAAAGAGATTAACAAGAAAGAAAATCCAGTAAAAGAAAGAATGAAGAGGGGAAAGAGAAGATGAAGAAGAAACAGATAGGAAGAAAAAAAAGGAAGTGAAAACATGAAAGAGAAAAGAGTAGATAAATAGAGAGAAGAAACAAAGGAAAAAAGTAAATCAGAAAAAAAAAAGAGAAGAGGAACGTGTAGAGAGAAAATGTTTAAAGGAACGAAAAAGGATAAGAAAGAAACGAAAAGAATTAGCTAAAACAAAGAAAAGGAAGAAAAACATAAGAAAAGGAAGAGAAAAATAAGAAAAGGAAGAGAAAAATAAGAAAAGGAAGAAAAACATAAGAAAAGGAAGAGAAAAATAAGAAAAGGAAGAAAAAAATAAGAAAAGGAAGAGAAAAATAAGAAAAGGAAGAGAAAAATAAGAAAAGGAAGAAAAACATAAGAAAAGGAAGAGAAAAATAAGAAAAGGAAGAAAAACATAAGAAAAGGAAGAGAAAAATAAGAAAAGGAAGAAAAAAATAAGAAAAGGAAGAGAAAAATAAGAAAAGGAAGAGAAAAATAAGAAAAGGAAGAAAAACATAAGAAAAGGAAGAGAAAAATAAGAAAAGGAAGAAAAAAATAAGAAAAGGAAGAAAAACATAAGAAAAGGAAGAGAAAAATAAGAAAAGGAAGAAAAACATAAGAAAAGGAAGAGAAAAATAAGAAAAGGAAGAGAAAAATAAGAAAAGGAAGAAAAACATAAGAAAAGGAAGAGAAAAATAAGAAAAGGAAGAAAAAAATAAGAAAAGGAAGAGAAAAATAAGAAAAGGAAGAGAAAAATAAGAAAAGGAAGAAAAACATAAGAAAAGGAAGAGAAAAATAAGAAAAGGAAGAAAAAAATAAGAAAAGGAAGAGAAAAATAAGAAAAGGAAGAGAAAAATAAGAAAAGGAAGAAAAACATAAGAAAAGGAAGAGAAAAATAAGAAAAGGAAGAAAAAAATAAGAAAAGGAAGAGAAAAATAAGAAAAGGAAGAGAAAAATAAGAAAAGGAAGAAAAACATAAGAAAAGGAAGAGAAAAATAAGAAAAGGAAGAAAAAAATAAGAAAAGGAAGAGAAAAATAAGAAAAGGAAGAGAAAAATAAGAAAAGGAAGAAAAACATAAGAAAAGGAAGAGAAAAATAAGAAAAGGAAGAAAAACATAAGAAAAGGAAGAGAAAAATAAGAAAAGGAAGAAAAACATAAGAAAAGGAAGAGAAAAATAAGAAAAGGAAGAGAAAAATAAGAAAAGGAAGAGAAAAATAAGAAAAGGAAGAAAAACATAAGAAAAGGAAGAGAAAAATAAGAAAAGGAAGAAAAAAATAAGAAAAGGAAGAGAAAAATAAGAAAAGGAAGAGAAAAATAAGAAAAGGAAGAAAAACATAAGAAAAGGAAGAGAAAAATAAGAAAAGGAAGAGAAAAATAAGAAAAGGAAGAAAAACATAAGAAAAGGAAGAGAAAAATAAGAAAAGGAAGAAAAACATAAGAAAAGGAAGAGAAAAATAAGAAAAGGAAGAGAAAAATAAGAAAAGGAAGAGAAAAATAAGAAAAGGAAGAAAAACATAAGAAAAGGAAGAGAAAAATAAGAAAAGGAAGAAAAACATAAGAAAAGGAAGAGAAAAATAAGAAAAGGAAGAGAAAAATAAGAAAAGGAAGAAAAAAATAAGAAAAGGAAGAGAAAAATAAGAAAAGGAAGAGAAAAATAAGAAAAGGAAGAAAAACATAAGAAAAGGAAGAGAAAAATAAGAAAAGGAAGAGAAAAATAAGAAAAGGAAGAAAAACATAAGAAAAGGAAGAGAAAAATAAGAAAAGGAAGAAAAACATAAGAAAAGGAAGAGAAAAATAAGAAAAGGAAGAGAAAAATAAGAAAAGGAAGAGAAAAATAAGAAAAGGAAGAAAAACATAAGAAAAGGAAGAGAAAAATAAGAAAAGGAAGAAAAAAATAAGAAAAGGAAGAGAAAAATAAGAAAAGGAAGAGAAAAATAAGAAAAGGAAGAAAAACATAAGAAAAGGAAGAGAAAAATAAGAAAAGGAAGAGAAAAATAAGAAAAGGAAGAGAAAAATAAGAAAAGGAAGAAAAACATAAGAAAAGGAAGAGAAAAATAAGAAAAGGAAGAAAAAAATAAGAAAAGGAAGAGAAAAATAAGAAAAGGAAGAGAAAAATAAGAAAAGGAAGAAAAACATAAGAAAAGGAAGAGAAAAATAAGAAAAGGAAGAAAAACATAAGAAAAGGAAGAGAAAAATAAGAAAAGGAAGAAAAAAATAAGAAAAGGAAGAGAAAAATAAGAAAAGGAAGAAAAACATAAGAAAAGGAAGAGAAAAATAAGAAAAGGAAGAAAAACATAAGAAAAGGAAGAGAAAAATAAGAAAAGGAAGAAAAACATAAGAAAAGGAAGAGAAAAATAAGAAAAGGAAGAGAAAAATAAGAAAAGGAAGAAAAACATAAGAAAAGGAAGAGAAAAATAAGAAAAGGAAGAAAAAAATAAGAAAAGGAAGAGAAAAATAAGAAAAGGAAGAGAAAAATAAGAAAAGGAAGAGAAAAATAAGAAAAGGAAGAGAAAAATAAGAAAAGGAAGAAAAAAATAAGAAAAGGAAGAGAAAAATAAGAAAAGGAAGAGAAAAATAAGAAAAGGAAGAGAAAAATAAGTGATGAAAAGTACGAAGACCAAGAAAGAAAGAAAGAAAGAAAAAGAAACTAAAGGGCGACAGAAGAGATAACAGGATATAATCAAAAAAGAAGAAAATAAAGTTTAAGGTCGAAAAAAAAAAAAAAAAAAGTAAAAGAAAGAAATCGTGAGATAAACAATGAACGAGAAAAGAAAACCGGAAATAATAAATAAACAGAGTTTAGAAGAAACATATAAATATAATGAAAAGAAGATAAAAGAAATAGATAAAGCGATAAATATTTGCATATTAGAAAGTACACATCAGCTCAAAATAAATTATATGAACGAATAATTGGTGTACACAATAGCGTAAATAAGAGAACACGAAAATGAGCAAAAACGAAATGGAGTCACCAGAATAGATCAGGAGAGATTAGACAAAAATCATAGAAAGCAATAATTTAAGACTAAGAGGGGAAAAAACCTGAAACCAGGAGAGAATAATAGAAAAGAGAAAGATAAAATACGGGAAGAAAAGTCACTCCAAAAGAATTGTGGACGATGGAAAAGGCGGGAATAATTTTGAATGTGAAGGTAATGTTAAAGTGCGGAGGAGGGAAAGAAGCAGAGAAATAAAACGGTACGAGAGGGCGGACAGTGTGTAAGTCAAATCGTGGTAAGGGAAAAACGAATGAAGAGGAAAGAAGTTAGAAAATCAAACTCGTTTACCAACGCCGAAAAAAGAAATGAAATGTTCGTTAATAGAATTTTCTCCCGCTTACGATCGGACAATCTTATTTTCTGGTGAACGGAAAAATTTCCACCATTTTTGCCTGCAATAACAAACACTTACAGTGCTTGGGTCAGCGATAGCTCACCTTTGCTACGTGTCCCTCGCAAGGGAGCAGAAACGAGCCAGTCCGAAGGGGTATGAGTCAGGAGGAAAGAAACAAGAGTGGAAAAATATCCCTGGAATCTTCTCCTTTTCCTTTCAGTCCTATCTGCTCCTCCCAAACCTTAAGCGTTACCCCAACCCACAAGGCAGGTGCTCCTTCTCGGTGAGAATCATCAAATCCTATAACTAGATTGTGCGGCCGAATGGTGAACATCTGGGCTCACAATCTCGCATTGGTTCTAAAACAAAAGAAAGTTGGCGTAGATACAGATAAAAAATGATGAATCGCTCAAGCAATGAAAATAAACAATCAGAGAGAGCGAAAGAAAGAGACAGGGAGAGAGAGACAACAACATGCAAAAACAAAACAAAATATTTCCCTAAGAGGGCATTTCCCAATAACATTATTGGCTTTTCTAAGACTTTTTTTTATCACGTGAAGAAAACCTGATGATTATTTTCTTTTTTCTCTTTTAACCCGTAACGAATCGATAAATTCCCTATTTGGGACATATTCGCAAGGACATTTTTATGGCCATTGTCATTCGGAGTGTATATATTTTTTATGCATTCAAATTGTACGTTCTTAGAATACTTATGCAACGGAGAACTGAAAAGTTCTCAACCAGACCAACTTGGCAAAATCTGTATATTTATTTTGTATTCACTTCTTGGTTGTGGCAAAAACATGTTTCAGTATTCCCTCATCGAAGACAATGCACTGACAAGAAGACTTATCTATTTGTTACTAACGTTCACCCAATATAAGGCTCAAGAGGAAATTGTGTTGGTGTTACAGACTGAAAGGCATGATTGAATATGAGAGGAGGTAGAAAGAATTGAAGCTTATCAGGATGAGGAGGATATATAACGATTGATCTTCAAATGGTTTAATTTGTTATATGCAGGTGCAAAGAAACAACGAAATACCGCCGACTGAGCGCCGGGATAACTCAGGACCGAGACGACTCAGCACCAGAAAAAAACATAATTATTTTTTTATAACAGAATAAATGTAATTTATCACGGTTTAAATCTTAATTATTAATATTATTCTTCAAATAAGGAAATTGAATAAGCATTATGTAAAATATGAACCATGTTTTTTTGTTTTTAATTATTTTTCATGAAGTGATGAAAACAAAATTGATATAGAGTTATGAAATTTCTAAGCAAAATAGTTGAATCTGGCTGAAGCAATGTCAGATTTTCTCGTGATGTGATCAGGCTGGTACGCTTTTGATCAGGTATAAAAGCACCAAGTGGTGAACACCATCAACGTTTTCTTCACCGGTAGCAGTTGGATGACGTCCAGACCTTGGGTCATTTTCTAAACTATCCCTTCCCCTCTTAAATTCAGCTGCCCACATTTGTACTGTTGATAAATCTGAATCCTCACCCTCGAATGTAGCATCCATGCCAGCATGAAAGTCCTTCGGACACCTAAGCCTTTTTTGGTTTGGTTTAATTTGCTTTGTTTGTATATCAACCTCAATGGTTATTTTCATGCCGACAAAATTTTCATTGCTGGCAATGTTTTCTTTAAAGAAATTTATAGCTCCGTCTATATTTCTGATATGGGGTATTATGTACACTATTTACATTATTCTGACAAATGGCCTCATCTCTGTCGCCATGTTTATCACAACGGTTCGGCCGTTGTACGCTCCGACCTTCTTCGGGTGGTTGGAATGTTGAACTGAATTCTTTATTTCGCTCACTGTGGTAGACTGTTCTAGGTCCACGTGCTATGTTTAATGGATTTTAGACTTAAAGATTTAATAGCAAGGATGCATACATACTCATACGCGCATATTACGGTAAGGCAATGATAAAAAAAAGGAGAAAACCGTTATAAGTAAAATGTTTCGTTTGGCTGTTTTCCCAGGGAATCAATATTACATAGGAAAGATAGGAATGAGACCAAAAGAAAAATACAACACAACGCTATTAACAATGTCTATCTACAGGTTAATCATATAAAGATTTTAAATCAAACTTAAAACTGAGCGATTTTGTGTTCATATTTATCGTATTAGTATATCTCTATGCTTAATTTTGCCTATGACAACCAGATTTTTTGTCGATGCTTTTTTTTTATTTCATGTCAATTCTCACACGTCCTTTCTTTATTTTCAACACCCAAAGAGCCAACCTATGGTTTATACGGCAACTATGGTGAGCAGACCTCATTTACAGTTTCTGAGAAGAGCTTGTTATATAGCATAATCAACAATCTGAACAACACCAGCACATTGAAAACCTCGGCCATGATGACTTGTAACTTAGGGCTAACACAGCTATTGACTACTACCTGTTAAACCACATATATATTTATATATATATATGTGTATGTGTGTCTGTGTTTGTTTGTGTGTGTGTATTATACACACACACACACACACACACACACACATATATATATATATATATATATATATATATATATATATATACATATATATATATATATATACATATATATATATATATATATATATATAATATTATTCAAAATTATATACATGTGCGAGTGTGCGTTTGGGAGTATGTATGCATGCATAATTTAATTATTTTAATAGATGCCCATTTGATTTTTAACACATTATATGGCGTTTATTGCCTGTGCAGTAATAAAGAAAACGGACTTCCCTGAAGGCTTCGAAACTTTGTGGGAAAAACCAACATTTGAAGTAAAAGATACCTGGATTCTATCCTCTTGAAAAATTTTTATACAAAATATATATGTATTTTATTACCTCAAATGTTATTTGAGTGGATATTCAGAGTGCGGGTTCGCTCGAGAAAATTTGAGAGAGAAAATATGATCACCAGCGTGGTTCGAACCTGCATCCAGCCAGATGACGCTTGTGCTGTTGTTTGCAACACATCGTCTAATATTGGCACGAAAGTCTTGTCCTACCCTTGTTGCAAGGCGTTGATTGGTTTTCTCGTATATAGCCTCACACTGACATTAAATTTTATAAACAACAAAACTACTTCGAAGGCAGTGAACTGTGTCAAAAACAACACGTAAATTAACAGCAGGAAAATATAATGTGACACATACCGAAAGCCTATTTGCTTACTATGTAAGTTAGTTTTCTTACTTTAGAAAACTTGTACCGAAATTTCGCAAAACAAAAAAAAATTTCTTAGAACCTTCTAATCCCACAAACGTGCACACACATATAAACAAGGTTTATTCCAGAAGTTTTTAATCTTTTTCAGGAGAGATATTTATTAATTTAACAAGAACAAAATCCAAATCACATTTACAGTAAGAAATTCTGATTTCCATGCGCTTTATTTTTTTAACAATCCAGCAATTGCTAGAAGTCCTCAGTGAAGTCATCTAGAGTGAGGGTGTCCAAAATCCTTGTCACAGCCTCGTTCATTGACTCAATGTCTTCAAAACGACTGCCTACGAAGTTATCCTTCGGCTTGAGGAACGACCAAAAGTCATAGGGAGGAACTTCTGGACTCTAGCGTGACTGTGAAAGAGTTTTGACATCAATCTACGACAATAAAAAAAAAATAATTACATAGATAGTTTCAATTTTGTCTTCACTTCCTGACTCCATTTTACAAAAACATCATTGGTAAAAGTAATGTTTTGTAGGGTGTTTTCGAAGAGCAGTTCCAATCGTAGCGTTTAATCTGGTAAGTAATCTTCACAAAATTACAATGATGGGCTTCGAATATATAAGTGTTTACGTGTGTTTTTTATAAGTTTATATATAGAGAAATTAGGTATATTTATGGGGGAAATATGCTCGATATCAGGCCTAGTCTGTGTAGACATAAAAACAGTGTAAATATTAATATCAAAACTGCTTTATATTTGAAAGGTTACCACCCTTACAAAATGTTAAATCACTGTTGATATTTTTGCAGGGGAGCGCCAATTATTCTCTAAAAAATACATTCACGGACATTAGGTCGAAAATAAATAAATATACTGTTTTATTAAACGGAGCGCCTACTCCAATACGAGTATCCATTTAAAATAGCGTCATAAAAATATGTCGGATTAATAAAACATCCATTCTAAAATTATCACTTATATCTGTTCTATGTATTTAGGCAGGAAATCTTCTTTCGGGCAGATACTATTCAAAAACAGCATACACTTTGTGTCGATTAATTTTAATGACAAAATTTTCCAAGTTATGAATAAAATAGTGTTGTTTACACCATTTCAAATTCTTACTAAACCCACGAAATGTCTCCACATACACCAGCGATGAATTAAGAAAGTCGAATGTTTGAACGATATTTTTTTCTACAGATTTCTTCTGAGATAAACTAAAAACAATTTCTGACGAAAAATTTCTACTTGTCTTTGAAGGGTTGTTCGTAATATGAATATACGATTATTACAGTTAATCGACACACACAAACACTCACCTCACACACACACACACACACATATATATATATATATATATATATATAGCGTATATTTTGGCAGCATGCCTCATTTAGATAATATCTGTCTAGATATTTTCAATAGTATCATCAAGGATCATCATTCACGGACCAGCTTTTTATTATCCTTACTAAAGGAAGAGTATCAAATATACATATTGATACATATTAATTTTATTCCGAGTATTTTCGACATTAGCACAATGTCATCATCAGAGTGTTGTAAAAATGAACAGAAAAATCGGGACCTCTACATTATATGGTTTAACCCATATTTAATTGTAAATTTTCAAACAAATGTGGTAAAAAATGTCCTAAATTAAATTCATAAACACTATAATCACCGTAAAAAAATAGTTTTAACAAAAATAATATTATGATCTGCTATATCTGCTTTAGTAAGATCGATAAATCTATATATTAACAGAAAAAACATATTAGATAAATATATTTCAAACAAAGACAAAGTTATTTTTTAAATAAATACAACTGTCCAAAAATAACGATCTTTATTTTTGGACAGTTGTATGTTGTATTCAACGGCTGATAATATTACATACCGAGCTAACATACATTTCAGTAACGATGTTATATTTTATTTTGGTTCAATAGAAAACCTTTGAAAATTTCGTTTCTGCCATCATCGAACGACTTTAAGCAATATAAAATACATAAACAACAGTGCTCTCTCTAAATATTTCTGGCAATTAAAGAATAGTGGTAATACACCTATTATCATATGGGATATTGTGGCAAGAACCAAATCTAACAATGGGAAAGGCAATAGATGTAGTTTACGTCTTAGTCTTATTTTAAAACTTTTACACAGCCTAGCTTATTAAGCAAGATAAATGAATTGATGGTTTAGGAGATGACTTGTAGGCATAAAAATGAACATCTGCTCAAATATCTTTCATAATATGAGTATAAAAATCCATGAGTTTTTCTTTAGATTGATACAGGAGTGGTTTACCTTTGCATTCTCCACGGTGATTTTATTGAAACACCACCTTTAGTTAGCTAGTTTTCTCCCGCTCTTTGAAAAGTCTAAATTTTCTAATTATTTTTTGTTTTATATATTATGCCATATATATATATATATATATATATATATATATATATATATATATATATATATCCCTCATCGATAACACTACTCGGAGTTTGGTGCACAGCGCAGTCTTCAGGTGCTGAGTATGTACTGGCCGTTAAGTAAATTAAATTTTAATAAAAATATCTGTTTATCATAATGTTAGCGCAGTTGTATATCATATTGGGATTACAGTTTTTAATTTAAAAAATATACTTGGAATTTAAAAAAGGGGATTTATATATATATATACATATATATAAAGGCGATTTATATATATATATATATATATATATATATATGTGTGTGATATTTTATACTCGTGCATATTAATTTTTGTATTAAGTATAAAGAGATGTTACTTGTTCTTTAAAAACAAAAAAAACTATAATTTGCATTAAAAATTAATCTGGTTGAGACAATGATGATGATGATGAAGGTCGTGGTAGTAGTAGTAGTAGAGATGTAAAGTCGTATTAGCATAGCGCATGTAGTATGATAACGTCTGTGGTAAAGCGGTAAGAGAATGGCCTATGTAGTAACGTTGTAGGAAGGTGACGTCCAAAGTGCTCGCAATGATCCTTAGTAAACCAGCTTTACAACTTACTACGGACTCCGTTTTCTATTAGGTTGGTGCAAAATAATATCGTTTTTTGACGTATTTTTTAACGTCAAAAAACGATATTTTTTTGCACCAACCCAATACCTTGTATATGATCTCGATTAAGTTTATTGCTTTTAGTAAAATAGTCATCCAAACCAAATCTCAGATTTCTGGATTAATCAAATCGTGTTATGCGCCCAACACCTGTCCCCTACATTCATCTCCCTGTTCAAGGAATCCCTTTTTTTAATTTGAACGAAAAGATATTTCGATTACTGGCCCTCCATCTTGAAATGGGCAGACGACTAATCGTTAATTGCGATTAACTCATTGAGGCGCCGAGTTACTCAACCTGAAAACAGATTTCGTCGATTAGAATCAGTCGACCATTTTATTAGTTCATTCTCTCTCTCTCTCTCTCAAACACAAGCACACAATTTAGACCCCACCTTTATTTCCCCTCTCGAATCACCTCTTATAAGCACTGTCGTTCTCTCCCGAAGACGTCTATTCCCTCTCTCTCTCTCACATACAATTTAGACTCCTCCTCTATTTCCCCTCTCTAATCACCTTTATAAGCACTGTCGTACTCAAAACATCTATCCTCTCTCTTTCACGCACACAATTTAGACTCCTCCTTTATTTCTCCTCTCTAATTACCTCTTATAAGCACTGTCGTTCTCTCCCGAAGACGTCTATCCCCTCTCTCTCTCTTTCTCTCTCTCTCTCTCTCTCACATACAATTTAGATTCCTCCGTTCTTTCTCTTCTCTAATCACCTCTTATAAGCACTACCGTTCTCTTCCGAAAACATCTCTTCTCTCTCTCTCTCTTAAACCTTACCTTCCACACATGATTTATTTATAACCCTCCCACTTAATTTTTAACTCTCTCCTCTCTTTCCCGTTCTCTTTCCCACTCATTACTTCTCCCTATGCCTGCCTCTTTCTCTTTTAACCTTTCTCGTCTCTTTTAATCAAAACTCGTCCTTCCCTCTTTTATTTTTTACACTCTCTCTTTCAATGTTTTTTTTTTTTCATTTTCGTTTTCACTCTCTCTCAAACCTTATCTCCCACGCATTCTCTCTTTACCCCTCTCTTTCCTATCCATTTGTCCTCTCCAGTTGCTATTTTTACTTCATCTCTCCTTCAAGAGGCAGTGACAAGGTTTGGGATAAAATCAAACCTTGAAATTATCTTTTTTCATTCTCTCTCTCACCTTCCAGGCCTACGCCCATATCACGTTGAAACATTGGTTCCCGTACGATAAACGAAGTTAAGCGACTGGTCAGTACCTATATGGGTGACCTTTTAGGAATATCCGTCGCTGTAAGCTTAGATGTGCGGGTAGTCTAATTTATAATGGTTAGAATTGTTAATCGGAGAACCAATTCCTATTTGCGTCGTTACATTCAGTTATGAGCAAATACTAATAGAAAAGTTATTAATCTACTTCTTCTCCCCTAATTCATTGTCAGTTAGTAAGAACTGTATCACTAAATTCTTATTTTATCATCGGAAATATTCTTACAATATAAAACTATGTTCTAGCTTTAAATAACCTGCAAAGGGTCGATAAACCGTAGAAAATTAATCATTCTAAATCTTCTCTCTATATTTCAACTTACTTTTCTGTCTCTCTGGACCATTTTTCTCTAACTAGTTCTCTTCTCGTTCTTAATAATTTTGTGTTATTGAAAATTATTTCTGGTATGTTTATATATTTTATTCCTCATTGTACTATCTTTTATTTCTCTCTCATCCCAAATCTAAACCCTTATCTCGAATACTAAACTTTAATTTATTTTTTTTACTTTCTTCGTATTTTTTTCTTCCTTGTCTTCAATCGTATTTTATTTGTTTAATTTTCATTATTTGAATCTTTTCAGAAACTTCATAATTATAGTCTATCTAGGATAGTGTAAATTCAGAAATAGCTTACGTGGAGTGAATAGCTTTGGTAAAATGCAAAATAAGTAAAAGAACTGTACAAACAAACGAAATTGACAAAGTTTGCAATAAGTAATGACAAGAAAAGAGAAGAACACGACAAAAATAATATAAAGCAAACAAACAATATATGCAAGACAAATCAACAGTAACAAGCTAAAGGAACGATAATAAGTAAAAAGCTCATAAACTATGAATAGAAGTTAGCACACAGAAGTTAACATAGCGGTCGAGAGAAGACAGACAGGACTGAGTCAAATAAAACCGAGAACCGGGCTATTTTATTGGTTATTAAAAAATCCTAGCATGCATGTGTGTGCCCCTGCCTTCAAAAAGGGGAGAAAAAAGTCTTTGAAATCATTTCCTTCCTCGGCTAAGGGACAGGGCGCGCAGAATCGCTTTCCCTGATTGTGCTCGAGCGAGGGTTTCCGTGTACTCCGATGATATATCCAATTTTGTGTTACGCCGTAGCGACATTGAGGCGGTACAGAAGACGCTTGAGCAGTAGGAGAAGGGTACAGGAGCGAAGTTTAACAACAACATGCCTTCTGGCTTGCGGTTATGTGCCTGGAAGGAGTCACCATTCCGAGGCTTTTTAGTTGGACTGACGAACTTGTCCGTATTCTTGGAGTGTGGTTCGGTACCAGGGAACTTCTGAAGAAGAATTGGTCAGAAGTACAGTCAAAGGCCGGAGCGGCACACCGAACTTAGCTCCGAAGGCGGTTGTCTGTGAAGGGTAGGGCTGAGGTATACGCCAAATACGTCTTTCCTTCATCATTTATGGCTTGCTCTACTCCCTCTTGTGTGGTGGTCGCAAGCATCAGGGCCGAATAGAGGTGTGTATCCAGCATCGGTGTCATGGGGGCTTGGTATGCCACGCTGGCGAGTCATCGACACGCCTCAAGGTTGGTTTTCCTATGCCGCATGTTGCCAGAGGACTAGATCTTGGAGTGGAGTATTAGGGATGCCTTCCCTAGTATTACAATACATAGACATTCCCTATGAGATTGAAACTAATACCTTGAGTTCTATTTCGAGGACATTCTTATTTCAATTATGAATACCTACGTTGTCAGCATAGCCACCCCAATATCGTCTCTTCTTTGTTTAATTTTCAATGTTTGCCTCTCTCCTTACTAGCTGACAATTGCATTAAAATATTTCCATATTTTATATCTTCTCGCTTTCTTTTCTTTTACAATTTTTCGTTTTCTCTGTTATTATTTTTTCCTTCTTACTTCAAATGTTCTCCCCCTTTTTCTCCCTATTCATTCACTGAATATACTTTCTTTTCACTTCCTTTCTCGGCCATTCCTTTTTGTTCCATTTTGATTTCATTCGTACTGTGCCCCTATTTCCGAACTTCATTTCATTCGCTCCTAAATGCCGGGGAATTTTCAGGAAAAACGATCCAAAGAGAGAGAGAAAAAAAAAAAAAAGACCAAAAAAAAAAACAAAGATGAAGAGAGTCATTTTTTCCATGAGCTGATGCAAGCAAATACATAAGTGGACAAGCAGTGTCACCGAAAATGACACCATTCAACACATCATTTACCAAGCAGAAAGCACTAAAATCACAATTAAAGATTCCCTATCTATCTATCTATCTATCTATCTATTTATCTATCTATCTATCTATCTATCTATGTCGGTCAGTTCTAATCTATCTATCTATCTATCTATCTATCTATCTATCTATATATATATATATATATATATATATATATATATATATATATTTGTATATAGATATATATTTGTATATATATATATATATATATATATATATATTTGTATATATATATATATATATATATATATATATATATATATATTAGGTTGGTGCAAAAATAATATCGTTTTTGACGTATTTTAACGTCAAAAAACGATATTATTTTTGCACCAACCTAATATATATATATATATATATATATATATATAACAATCTGTCCATATCTCTCTAATCTCTCTAAAGTCTGCTTCTATCTATTTATCTATCTGTCTGTCTATCTATCTATCTATCTATTGTAGCTTAACTACAGACGATAATGCGTATATCCCCATACACATAAATACAGTAAAAAATATTTTATATTTATCTCCAGTTGGAGAGTCATTGTGGAATTCAATTGACTGACTTCTAGCAGTTGACTACTTCTTTTACGTGCCGCTGGCGAATCTTTT
This sequence comes from Acanthosepion lycidas, assembly GCA_963932145.1. Classification (NCBI taxonomy): domain Eukaryota; kingdom Metazoa; phylum Mollusca; class Cephalopoda; order Sepiida; family Sepiidae; genus Acanthosepion; species Acanthosepion lycidas. The sequence goes on along the minus strand of OZ010590.1, from coordinate 22,335,376 downwards.
GTGTGCTGTTCTTATGTTCTATCGTTCATTACCTTCGTTTGATTATTCTATTCAGTAACCTTCCCTAGGATACAACACTTCCTATCTATCTATCTATCTATCTATCTATCTATCTATCTATATATATATATATATATATATATATATATATATATATATATATATATATATATATATATATATATATATATATTCTCTAGCGGTAGCAGTAGCAGTGTGTCTTAGGCCAGATAGCCTGACTGAGCCCGACACTCTCCAGGCTGGTGTGAATTCAGGAATACTCTTGGGTCCTATTTCTTCGAATATTTTATACAGGATGCTGATATTCCTTTTTTTAAAATCGTATTATTTTAACTATGTCGAAAAGCATACCCGCTCGAAGCCATCATCAATACACTGGACACAGTGGAGTGGGGAAAGATCGCTTTCTTTCATTAGTCGAGTCATTTGGGATATGTTATGGAATGCTTAAATGTAGATGTTAAGACGGAAATAGTTACTTCGGGCTACAATAATCGGGAATTTGTTGAGAGCCATGATCGTTGATGTTCTGAAAGGGACTTGACACATAGCAGAAAAAAGAAGTATGATTATTATGATGACGATGATGATGACGATGATGTGAAAATGCATGTGATTATGATACTTCTTCAAGACGTAATTAAAAGAAATATATGAATTCAAATTATAATAGGAAAATAACAGTTACGACAATACTCTAGTAAATGATTATTATATAATGACTATTCTGTAATCATGACGATCTCAAATGAATCTTAATCACATGACTAAATGAAAAAGAGGTAGAATGAGACAAACGGAGGAAAAAAGGCTGAAATATGTCGAGAGGAAGACGGAAATGAGTGACGGAATAAGGCCTCTGTTTTAAATGAGAAATAAATCCTATGCATAATGACGGGCTAATTAGCTTCCGTATCAAGTCGGCCGTAATAAACTGATTAATTAGAACACGCAATTAATTTTAGCGCAAATCTATTTCTCTAGAAAATGAAAATGTGATTTCCAACTGGCATATATTTGTTACCTTCTTTCAAAATCTTACTAACAACGACTATTCTGACTAATTAGTGCTACAATTAATGCCATTAATACTACTCCTCGTATAACTTAAGCTTTAGCCTGATGGCATATACGATAATTTAGAACACTCTGACAGGTTATTGCTATTTCTATTAGAGCTCAATAAACTAAAAAGGACGAAACACAAACACTTCTTACTATTGGGGTGTTTAAAAATTATATTCCTTTCGTAAATTTCCCTGGAACACATTGGGTGTCATCGAGTCTTATTTAATACACAACATGAACAGTGTTGATAGTGTATTTAGTTACCCCTTCCAAGTGGGTTGCATGTGGCACAAAGTCGGTTTATCGTGGGTTCTCCGAGCCGGTAGGCTCGGCCAAAAATATTCCCTTTCGAAACTGTATAAACGGGTTCAGAGGCAGTTGACCACCCCGAAAGAAACTTTACCCTTCGGCGGGGCCTCTTCCGGGTTCCTCCCTGCGCGGCGGTGATGATAGTAGACACAAAAAGCTAATGCACCAGGCATAATGATTAAAGACTTTTAATAGAGATGGTAATTCCATTAGCTAAATAATTCTGATTTAAATAACAAGAATAAATGAGGATAATTTAATTGAAATTAAAAAAAAAATGTCACTTTAACTTTACGGTTATTCTTATAATAGGATAGGATAAGAAAATTTAGAGACAAGGCATTTTAGAAATCAATGGCAACTCATATTTAGAAGACATTTACAGTAAAATAACTATAGTGGAAAATGTTAATTTTGACAGTATGGATATTTATTTGACCCCACACTGAGTCAGGTTGTGAGACAAGGTCAGGTTTTTACGTGGGGACCGTAGTGTTTTCAATCGGGACGCTGGTCTAAGCTGGTCAGAGCCGGTCCAAGCTAATACTACCAGCCCAGGGACGGAGCCCTGGGCAGGGAAGTATTAATATTGACACTATTGTCAGAAACTACTGGAGCACTGGGGACACTCTAGAAATTCATTGAAAAAGCGCAGTTGAATGCTATAATAGGGAGAAGATTGTCGGGCGTTTTTTATATACACGAGGTTCAGCTAATCGGTAGTCACTAGATAAGATAAAATCACATTTATTTTCATTGTATTCCAGTTTTAAAACGAAAGTTCTACCCAGATTTTTTTTCTCAATAACCCTTAATTTTTAGAACAGATTTTTGGTTAGATTTTTTCTCGAACGCTACGATTTTATCCACTTGAAGACCATGGTCAGTCGTTATCTATCTTACTCAACTTCACAATCTCCCCTTCCTACCAGTCTTTGTTTCATATCACCAACATTATTGCAGCTATTTTAAAAGTAACACTCTACCTTGAGTGGTTCGGGCGACCATTTAATAAATAAAATATTCACATAATACATTAGATTAATCTATTTTCAATGGATTATTTTCTATTGAAGCATTTTGGTGGAAAGACAATAAAAGCACCATTTAAGTTATCTCTGCTGCAGCGCCAGGAGTTTAGCACGGCTTCGAATTCAGTGTTCCTTCTTCTAGACTTATTGGCAACCACAGCTAAAGAACCCAGACTACGTTTCGTTTTTACACCTTTTTTTTAATATTATTTCATCCCAATCAAAGCAGTATTTCCATTAGAACACATTTTGGTACATGGAGGGAAAGAGAATGAGAAGACTGAGAAAGGGGAGATGTGAGAAAAGGGAAAAAAAGAACAGGATTCCAGAAGATAAAAAAATGGTGATTGACTTTGCATTTATATTTTTGAAGATTGTAGTTTGCAGGGAAGCAAGAAATCTGAAGGCAGGTGAGAAAAGATAATGTTAAAATAAGTGTTGTTGTTGCATCTAGCTAATTCAAAAGTTAAACAGTGGGACCTAGATGCCAATCCAGTAGCACGCTTAAATCCATGTCGTTGTGGAACCAGGGTCAATACGCTCGTCAGAACAGTTGTCATGAAACTGTTTTGATGAAAGACAGAGGGAAACCAAGTTGAGTCGAAGATACGGACTGAAATCGACATGCCTGGTCAGGACAAATTCCATTATAGAGCTTTCCTTGGATTTTATCAAGAATATCGAGATTTACAGCAAGAACACCAGACAAGATGTGACAACATTATTGGATACACAGAAGAATGGTAGATTTATAAATGTGCATGATGGATTCTTAAGAGAAAAACATTGCTGACTCAATACAGTGAACCAATTTTCCTTGCATTAAACGAAGCAATTGATTCGATATAGTCACCCATTTCATGTCAGTGGAAAACGTGAGACCAATATTGCGTAGCCTCTGAGCAAGAAGTTTTGAGGAACATGAAACCATCTCTTAATTGCTATTGTTCCCATGTCCACTCTGACTCAGAGTGGTAGCGCCTGTTAGGGTCCCAGTTATCGGCAAATAGTTGACCCCTAAACTGGGGTCAAAACGTGTAAAAATAGGTTTTAATACCAACAAAGAATTTTTGAAGAAAAATATTATTAACATCTATACATTATTACCAACAAGACATTTCTAAAAAAAAAATGTTTTCGACAACAAATTTTTAAAAAAATATATTACTAGCAATTAATTTAAAAAAAAAAAATATTACGAGCGATACATTTTTGAAAAACAAATATTGCCAGCAATAAAAATCTTGTCTGCATTAAAGAAAACTTGAGGTTGAAATGCCGTACAACTAAACAAAATTAACCAACTCCTAGCCTGATATTGTTAAAAGAATAAGTTCTTTATAAATATATATATATATATATATATATATATATATATATATATATATATATATATATATATATATATATATATATATATTGTTGGCATTTCAATTGATAAGCCATAAAACCAAAGAAACTAAAACAAACCAAGAATGATTCCTGGATTTTAGCATCATCCATGATGTTAGAAGGTAGAAAAACTTCTCTGTGTTGACTGAATGAAATATCTCGGTGGAAGAAGAATAGATGTATTCCTACCTTTCCAAAGTCGAGTAGAATTTGAATCCGGGTCTCTAATTTCTCCTCTCGAGCTTCTAGCGATTACAAAACCGACACACCATCTACGTGGACATTTCAATATTCGATACACACACACACACACACACACACACACACACACACACACATATATATATATATATATATATATATATATATATAACTTAGGAAACCTAAGAGGATATTTAAGAACAATATAAAGAAATGCAATCACATAACGAGCCATAATCTTATGTAAGGAATCCATAGTAAGATTTTCTGCATTCTTCCAATACACGAAAACAGAAGAATTTAAGCTTAAATAGGAAAATTATTAACATTTATAAGACCTGACGTTTCAGATACGACGTCGAAAGAAGCTATATAATGAAAAATAAAAATGACAGGAAATTATTATGAAATACGACAGAGTTGAATACAAAAACTCAATCTAACTCCTATATACAAAAGTTATAAATACTATATATATATATATATATATATATATATATATATATATATATATATATATATATATATATATATATATATATATATATATATATCGTCATGCTGTGACATAGGGATAGATTCTCCGACTGACGCCAGTTCAATCGGGTTTCGAACCTGGCTAGAAGCTACCAGACATCTAGCCACAATGATAAAACTGTGATTCAACGAAACAGTCTGTGGATGACAATATATATGCTCCTGAAAAAGTGATTAAAGTGTGAGTTTTTAAACAGTGACGTGTGCTGCTACTAATGCAATTCTCTTCGATAAAACGAATCGAGTTCTTTCATCTACAATTAAATACGCTTAAAGTCACCTTCATACTTCCTGTGAGCCAACAGCATGCTGTTAGATTCTCCGAATGACGCCAATTCAGGCTTTTTTCGATCCTAGGAGGCGGCAACTGGAAGTCTAGCGACACTGATGAGCTGTGATACAGGATAACTGTCTGCTTGTGGATGACCATATATATATATATAAATATATATATATATATATGAACCTAAAGCGCCAGGCAAACCTACCCGGATCGTCAGGGTACTCGTGTCGGAAGTTTTTTTCTTTGAACTCTAATCTTGGATTCTGGTCGATTGAATTCGTCTGAATTACATGTTCTTAGTTCTTTCTTTTTTTCATTCCTTATTTTTCCTTGGGTATTGGTTTGTTCGTTTAGAAGCCAAAACACCTAAAGATTTTCCAGACGAGTATGGTGGGTTTTAGCCGTGAAGTTTAGAACTGGTGGTCCTAAAGAATGTAGTTAATATATATATATATATATATATATATATATATATATATATATATATATTATCATATTTTTATAATGTACCTTTTTTGGGTGATGGTAGAATAATGACTTATTTAGAAAATTTGAAAACATACCTTTATCTATTTACAAAGTTAAAAGTGGGGACTAAGATCAAAATTAAAAAATATATATATATATATATATATATATATATATATATATATATATATATATATATATATATACTATGTCTATATTAACCATTTTAAAATATCTACTATTGCATTGAACATATAAAAAAGTAAATGTCATCTGTTCTGTCTCTTATTTATTTTCTATATATACATTATATATCTGTATATATATTTATATATATATATATAAACTAATATATATATATATATATATATATATATATATATATATATATATATATATATATAAACTAATATATATATATATAAACTAAAATATATAAATAAATAAAGTAAATAATAAACAAAGTAACACACTATGTATGAACACCTATTACCACTAAATGTAATAATCTTAATCAACAACAATATTAGGTAATCAATAATAAGTAATTAGTAAAAGTTAACAAGTAACCTTATTTAGATCTACAATTATTTTTTCTCAATCGCCTCTGTAATAATTTGAAACATAATCTTGTCGCCCACGCATTAACCGTAACATGAATAATAGATTCATTCTTTTTCTACAGCTTATTTAAAGTCGGAATTTGATTTTTAGATCATAAGAATGTTTTAGATAATAGTATAGTGATAATCGTCTTACTAATTAACCCGTTGTTGCAAGAATAAGGGGTGGTTTCATAATTTTCACCCGGGTATCTGCAACGTAAGTGAATATAACCAGCATGACTGGGATTGGAACTCGGTTCTCCAATTAATAATATCGAACATTTATCTATTACGCTACCCGCACATCCAAGCTTAAACAATCGCCATGATAATATAGTAAACCATACTAAAATAATGCACCGCTGATCTGCCTTTTTAAATGGTCGATTCAAAATACAATCCACATCGGCTGTGTTGTTTTAAAACAAAATTTCTTTGAAACAGGCAATGGACTGTTCTTGTTTGGTGTTCACCTAAGTGTCGACTTTTATATAAAAGTGGACAGTGAGCTCAACATTAACCTACTCTCTGATATTGAGCACGTACTTTTACCTATAAATGTGGCATACCACAAAACTATACTTTATATATATATATATATATATATATATATATATATATATATATATATATATATATATATATATATAAAGTATGGTTTATATCACGTGACGTCCGCATCTCGCGACGGAAGCTACTTGTAAACAAACCTCTAAAAACAGTTATTTCTGAAAAAAGATCAATGTCGATCTGTATTATCAAAACTATATATATATATATATTAATAAATATTATATATATATATATATATATATATATAATTACTTTCATAAAATAAATTATTATTTTTTTCAATTTACAACTTTTTAGTTGTTATATATATATATATATATATATATATATATATATATATATATATATATATATATATATATATGGGGGTGGCGTGTGTGTGGTTGTGTATGTGTGTTTGTGTGTGTGTGTAAAGGGTAGTGTACCGTCCGTTCGTTTTTCGATTTTGGCGAGACATAAACCACCTGAAACAACAGGTAGTAACTACTATAGTTTCATGCGATTAAAAATTAAATAAATAACTAATTTAAAGCTAAATTTAATAATTTAACAGATTGTTTAAAAAGACAATTCTTTAATAAAGTTTTAAATTTTAATTTCACTTTTCGTCGCAATTGAAATTGATATCGTCTAATTAAAACGTCTGATTAAGTAAGGCACGGTAAGTTGCACATATTTTTTTTTTTTTACTTTTTTTAGCGTGTGTTCTGTGAAGTTTTCGAAATGATACATAGTTTTAACTGCATAATATCATTTAAGAGTGACTTTATATGAAGTGATTTCATAAAGAAAAAAAAATAGCGTAAAAGAAATGCAAACTAACTACAGAGATCACTTGAGTATCGGAAGAAAGATTATGTCGAATAAGGATAAAATAGTTTAATTATTCCTAAAATCCTATAAATTTTACATACCTAGGACGGTGAATGTAAAAGTCCGAAGGCCCGAAAGCCCTCGGAAGATATAGACTGAATCCGTCCGAAGGGCGGCTTCCAAGCTATACATATATATATATATATATATATATATATATATATATATATATATATATATATATAGTACCTAGTGTGTATATATATATATATATATATAGTACCTAGTGTATATACATATATATATATATATATATATATATATATATATATATATATATATATATATATATATATTCTTAAATAGCAATTGAATAATTTTCTCAAGAAAACTTAAATTAAATATCGAAAATACCATAAACTGAGAAATGATGAAGTTCTACTTTAAGTATATGTGCATAACAAAGTGGAACAAAATTTTCGTAGGAAAAGTTTCGTCCTGTAGGATTCCATCGGACTATAGTGATGTTTGCGTTGATATGTTTACATATGCGTTGAAGGAGAATGTTCACTGAAATTTTAAATCTATTTGTTGTTTTTTTTTTTAAATATGTGCTTGCATATATAGTCTAGCCTATTTCATAAATAAAATAAAGATAATAAACAAAATCAAGTAAAATAAACTAATCCAAACAAATAAATAAATATACTAAGTAAAATATAAACAAATCAATAAACCACATATGCACAGATGAATACAAGAAAACGTAGTAACAACAACACTAAAATAAGCATTAAAACACTATATATATATATATATATATATATATATATATATATATATATATATATATACATATATATATACATATATATATATATATATGTATATATATACATATATATATATATATATATATGTGTGTGTGTGTCTAATTATACGCGTGCATGTGTGAAAGTTTGGTTCTCTGTGTATATATGATATACGCAAGCCATTTCTTAATATAAATTTAATTTATGTAGACAGGGATATTTGATTTGAATATGTTATTTCTAACAAAAGCAAGAAGATTACATGGGCGGTACGCTTGAGTAATCAGGGTGCTTAATTTAATTAGTGTAGGTAATCACTGGTTAAGCGTTATTTGATTTTTCATTGGTTGCTAGGGAAAATTGTGTCCACGAAATGAGAGAGCGGTTGATAAAGCCGTGCTTATTATATACAGAAAAAAAAAGAAAAAAAGAAACACGGTATACACAGTGGCAGATACTTTCCTGGCACATGTCAGAGGGTATCCCCCAGATGTGGCTATGCCCGTAGGCAAACTCTCGTTTCGGGAAACTGACTCTGTTTTTACGTGGTTTATAGGGAGTTTTTGCCCGAACCTATGGGAGCAGATACCCCACTTTAAAATTTGGCCTTGCTGCGTGGGGCAGCGGGTAAATAAATATACAGTGGCAGATTAAATGAATATATACGTGAAAGGAATATACTGATACGAAATTATCAAAATGTTTTCAAAGTTGCAGCATAGATATTCAATGGCTTGAAATCAGGAGAAAAACAGATTCACAGATCACAGGAGCAAACATTAAAAAGAATTACCGATGAACTGACATGGGCAATATATAACTGAACTGAAATACATATGAAGAGCAGCCTAGAACATTAACATTAGGATGTCTCAACACAGTTAATGCAAAACAGTTAATTCAAAAGAAAACAGATTAGACCAAAAATGGATTGTATCTGGGCTAGAGTAGCCCATATCTCACCATTTATGGAGTCGTAATAAAAAGCTGAAAAATGAAAACGCATAGAAATCATTGCAGTCTATATCACTCCAGGATGTACCTGACAACTCCATCCATGTTTATATTTACAAGAATCAAATAACATCAAAAATGGAGTATTGATGCCGTAATTGGACTGAAGCAGTTCAATCATACCTGCCAATCCTTTATGTAGTACGTCTGAATTTATTAAGCAAATCATGTAAATCCCAATAACTCAAAATTTGTCTACATTTCTGAGATGAGGTATTATGTACACTATTAACATTATTCGAACTATTGTCCTCATCTTTATCGCCATTTCACTCACTGGGGTAGATTGTTCTAGTTCCACGTGCCATGTTTAATGGATGCCAGTTATCAATTATCTCTTGATAATCCTCTCTTTTTAAAGGCTTTCGTTAGATCCAGTGATGGAACCCAAAAAGTGTGAGTCAATACCCTTTTAAGGCAGTGGAGAAATTGGAGAGGGGAATTAACAGGAAATACCTGATAACTGACATCCATTAAACATGGCACGTGGAAATAGAACAGTCTACCCCAGTTAGCGAAATAAAAGGTTTAGTTTGACATTCCAACCACCTGAAGTAGGTCAGAGCGTACAACGGCCGAAAAGGTTGTGATAATGATGGCGACAAAGATGAAGAGAATAGTCCGAATAATGTAAATAGTGAACTCAAAATTTCTTCTACAATTTTTTCTCAAATTTTAAACGATTAACTTTGACACCAAAAAAAGTTTGAGGTAAATCCTTTGGTAGTTCTAACATGTTTCATTAAAGTGATTTGATTTATTATAAAAACTGAACTCTGAAGTTAGGCAAAACCTGAAAATCCTTTTTTACTTCAATAATAAGGTAATAAAATCATCAAAAATTGATTACCATCTCGAATAGAATAAATAACAAACATATGATATTTGAAGTATTTACATCTTAATATAGTGACCTTTCTTAATAACAGCCAGAAATCGATTATCCATTGATTTTGTGAAAGATTATTTTCCCATGTTTAATTCCGATATATTGATTTTAATTGCTTCCTCACCGTTCGTTTTGACTTTATACTGTTTGCCGCCTTCAGATGATTTCATCTTCACAATTGACCATAGATTTTCAATCGGATTCTGAGCGGAACTTGATTGAGGTAATTCTATTATCTTCTCCCACGTAAAAATCTTACGCTCAAAAATTCAAGGCTAACCATAGATAGATGAGAAGGAGCATTTTCAAGCATAAATACACACTTCCCTTTGAAACTGCCTGGCTGGGAGTTGTACCATTCAAAGAATGTCTTGCCCATGAAATCGCAATAGCTAACTGTTCAGTTTAACTCTTTCATGGTGTTTGATCAGTGCAATAACGATTTAGTCGACAATATCACCACACTGCTTCCTCCTTCCTGCTTTCTATTAGCCACGGGCACATCTGCGTCTGATAAAACCCATCGGCACCATCGAGTGTCCCTGAGATTCGTCCGCGAGAATTACTTTAGAAAAACCAATATTCATGTATTCCTTGGCCCAATTTTGTCACTTAAATGTTTGCTTTAATGAGAGGACTTGGTCTAGAAGATCCTATTTTGCGAATTATTGTACACCTTTTTTCCTTCTTGACTTCCTCAAATTGCCTGTTCAAATATCTGAGCACTGGGCAAATGATCTTGTTTCGCTAAAACCCACTTTAATTTACGTTCCCCTCGAGGAGACAAATTCTTAAAGCTTTTTTCCTTTGCTTCTGGTTACCAATTTATTTATATTTTCAACAGCTCTCTTAATGATAGGATATCTGTGAAACTCCTTTGGTATCTCCAATATAGACATTCAATCAATCAAATTAATTGTTATTTTTTTTGTTTTTCCTTATTTTTAGTTCAATTCTATTACACATCAAATGAAAAAATATTAGTTGAGTCTGCATAATAAATTCAGACTCCAGATTTTATCATCAGTGGTGGAACAACAACATTGAATCAATAGCTTTAACTACGGCAAGAAAATTTGGTTATCTTTGTCGCACCAGAAGCTTTTTCTCGCCTGAGTCCATCCTTCAAATCTACAAATCAACCATTCTTCCTTGCATTTGATACTGGTGTAATATATGGTTTAGTGCACCCGCTGCTCATCTCGAGCTCCTCGAAAAAATTCAGAGATGGATATGCAATGTGATAGTTCCTGATCTGGCATCTCGTCTGTGGCTTCCTTCTGTCTTTTCTACAAGTATTTTCATGACAACTGCTCAGAAGAGATTCTTTCACTGGCACTCAGACTGCCTGAATTTAAGCATGTTACTAGGTTAGAACCTCGGACCCACCCTTTCACTGTCGAAACGGTTAAATATTGCCATCTCTTCTACTCCAACAGCTTATCTCGCACTTCCTGTCAGTGGAACTCCCTTCGTTTTACTTGCTTCCCTGACAGCTATAATCTTCAAATATTCAAATGTAATATCAATCGACATCTTCTAATACCTTGATCTTAATACCCGTCCTTCTTTTTATCCTTTCTCCAAACACACAACTTTTCTCTTGCTCTCGCTCACTGAAACCCACCTTAATTATTATGTGTGCGTCGCAGTTGAACAATAGACCAACACAACTCCTTGTAAAATCAAAGATGAAATTAAGGCAAGGATTATGGCAGCATTCACCAACATAAACAAGGAGACCACCCAGAATTGTTACTGGAGATTCTGAAGTCTTTTGGAGGCTGTGGTTGAATCCAATGGCGGTTTTATTGTATGAATTTGCTCTTTAGCATTTCATCATATTTTTGTGTAATTTTGGCAAATATATATGTTAAAATGAGATGTCACTGTTATTTTAATTGTTGCGTAATTTAGACGACAATTCATTCATCGCACCATCTATCTCTCTATCTCTCTCTCTCTCCCTCCCTCCATCTATCTATCTATCTATCTATCGATCTATCTATCTATCCTGACAATTTAGACATTTTTTCCATCGCACCCTCTATATTGATATGGAATTTGAATGAGTTCAGTGACGTCTACTACACTGAATCCATCAGAAACATTCTGTATGTGAAATTCTAAACAGTTCAAATGCTTCCGCTTTTGGATCAGATATCCGAAACTTAGTGCAAGGGATAAGGAAAGGTAACATAAAATAGGCTGCACTTGGGTTAGTTTCGCTCAAGACCGAAACATTAACCTAAAAACTCAAATGCGATTCTTAAATAGTTACGTCATGTAGATGCCATGCATGACGCTAAACTCGTTCAGAGATATCCAAACAGTGTTTATTATGGAGACGCATCCACCGAGCCATGGTTATAAATGGCTTGAAGTGAATGAAACATGTATGTTATAGCTACGACCATCTTTATTTGAGCCTTGGTGACTGTGATTCGCAAACAAAGAATAGTACAAAATAACAGACGTTTACGTCACGTGATCGCTTTCAACAGCGACAACTAAAATGGATAAAAACCGATGAGAAAATATTGATGCAATCATTTTGATTTGTTATCATTTATGGTTGCAAGCAGCATAATAAATCATTGCTAAAATAATTAGGTGATTAATATTTATTTTGATCGATTCAATCCTTTAATTGTGTTGTCTGCGCCTTTTCAATCTCTATCCTGCCACTTATTCACTAGTTTCCCAGGATGGTATTGCTAACCGGTAAGAACTTTTTTTTTTAATTATTTTGCCCCAGGCAAGGCAATAAAGCAACTAAGACTCAAAGGGTTACTGAATGTTAGAAAATAGGAGACACAAGGCAATACAATAAAAGAACAAGAATTAAGATGACAGAAGATAACGATTGATATTATACATACATTTTTGAAGATCAAAGTTGACTCGGAAGGAAGAAGCCGAGAGAGAGCTCCACAAACTAGAAGTGAGAGACAAGAAAGTGTTAGCTATATCAATTCTAAAAAGATGAAACATTGTCGTCAATCTAATACTGCGCTTAAATCTATAAAGTCTAGGTACCATGGAGGAAAGTTCGTCAGATCAATTGCTATATAAAAGGCAGAGGGAATCTATATTTTGATCGATTCAGTCTTTTAACTGTGGTCTTCACTATTCAATCACTAGTTCACTGTTTCCCAATGTAGTATTGCTAAGCGGGAAGGACATTTTAAGCAAGGTAATAATGTCACTAAGACGCAAAGTGTTACTGAGTGTTTAATAATATGAGAAAATAAGACACCACTCATTAAAAAGAAAATTAAAAGTACATGAACTAATGAAAGAGAAGATAACGACTGAAATTTCATTTAAATTTTTGAAGATCAAACTTGACTGGAAAGCAAGAAGCCGGAAGAGAGTTTCACAAGCGAGAAGTGTGACAAAAGAAACTTTTAGCTTAAAACCTACGGTTACATCTAGCCATTTCAGCAGTAAAATAATGAGACCTAGCCGCCAATCTAGTACCATGCTTAAATTCATAACGTTTAGGTACAATAGAGGAAAGTTCAGTAGAATAATTACTATAAAAGTATTTGTAGAAAATGTACAGAAAGCTACATTACGGTAACAGGAAAGTGACTGAAGACGAGTTGCTAGGACAGCACCAATAATATTGCAGGTTCTTTATCAAGAATCACACAATATGAAGGAGCAACATAAGACCAGCAGGAGAACTAGCCATATTCAAAGCAAGGACAAATGGTAATATAGAATCTGACAAGAAAAATTGTCTTACATGGCACATAGAACTTTCTCGGGAAAAGATTTAGCAATTGGTTCTACATAATCTTCCACTTCATATTAGCGGAAAACGTTCTTGCATAAAGGAATGATATGTCACTTCAATGGAGGTTAGCATCAGCCATGCTGAGAGAAGTTCAAACGGTTTTGTAGCGATGATTAAGCAGAGGTTGTCAGGAGGACTCGAGACAATTGAATTCAAATTATGATAAGCAGAAATCATAATACATAAATGTTGTTTATAACGATTCCTTCCAGTTTATTGCTCAAAGTTGACATTAACATTACTTCCAGTGTAAAACCATAAACTACATCCGCGTGCTGGGCAAGACGATAAAATACATCCAACAGCAAGGCCTCTGATGGGGAGGTTTTGGGGAGCGTGGAACCAATTCTTAATTGCTGGTGTTCACAGGACCACCCTAACCCGAGGTGGTAGAACCTAGTAGGGCTCAATCAATGGGCAAATAGTTAAGCCCCAAACTGGGTTCAAAACACTATGAAAGTGTAAAGTAGGTTTTACTACCAACAAAACATTTTTGTAAAAACTATTACCAGCAATAAATTTTTGAGGAAAAGATTTTTACCAGCAATACATTTTTGAAAAAAAAAAGAATTATTAACAGCAATATATTTAAAAAAAAAAAAATTACCATCTATACATTTTTGCAAAAATATTACCAGCAATATATTTAAAAAAATTAGCAACAATATTTAAAAAAAATAATTTACCAATAATATTTAAAAAAAAAATTACCAACAATATTTTTAAAAAATATATTTGAAAAAATATTAACAGCAATACATTTTTTGAAAAAAAATTATTATCAGCTATACATTTTTGCGAAAAATATTACCAGAATTATATTTTTTTTAAAAATTACCAGCAATACATTTTTGAAAATAAATATTACCAGCAAGAAATTTTTGAAAAAAAATATTACTAGCAAGAAAAATTTTCGCGGCATTAAATAACCCACTGTGGTACATATGTAAAACAAACCAAACGAAACCACACCAGACATAAAAATTATAATTTGTTCCTTTGTTATTAAAGCAAACTAAATTCATTCAATTAGATCCCAACGGATTTCCCAGAGATAAATAAAACTAATAACTTAATTTAAGTTCATCAACCTTAATTTTTCATTTGGCTTACTTTCACCAGGTTTGAAAAAGAAGAGTTTAAGATGTTTTGTTTTATCACCGGTTAAGGAACGTCTGTACATATATGGGTGACCGATTCGGAATACCAGGTGTTATACTATAATAGGTGAGGGCTTGGATTTGTTAACCGGAGAGCTGATTGCCAATTGGGTTTGTTATATTCGTTTACACGCAAATACACTTGGGAAAGGCATGATTTCGACACTCCCCTTCACCCTTGGTTAAGATTCACTAACCTATTACAGTGTAACCCGGATATGAGAGAGTTGGCGGGACAGGAGAAGAAGTATCTTATATCCGGGTTTCTTTTATATCCGGTTTGGTCTATTTTGTTTAGGTAAGTATGGCTCTAATTTGGGACCAGAGAAAAACTCTTTTATATCCGGGTTTCTCTTATATCAGACTCTCTTATATCCGGGTTACACTGTATCATATAAAAAAAAATCATACGATCTAAAAATAATTTCTGACTTTAAATAACCTGCAAAGTTTGAATAACGTCGATAACGAATCCATCAATTCACTGTGAAATTAATGTCATGAGTAATACACACGAAAAAGCTGAAGAATACTATGCCTGGTAGTTGTTGATAATAGAAGATAAAATTGCAATAATAATGACAAATTTACGTAATATTAGTAAAATTACTACAATGATAATCTGAATAGAGGTAAATAGTATAAACAACGTACAATACTGGAGAGCTAAAACATTCAGACAATCCAATCAACAATAACGAAGAGAAAACTTATGCATACGCACCTTAAGTGAATGAAAAGAAATCTTGCCAATAACTGAGCATTCGCCAGACGTGTATTAATTATAATTCAAGACAAAAAAATCCTTTGCAATCCTAAGTCTATAGCATGGACGAAAACGACCAAGCAAATATTTCAAGGAATATCTTCTGAATATTAATATCACGTAGTTCATTTGGGCGAATAATTCTTTTCAGAAATGAGGATTATTAGGCCAATATATATGTGACGAGCTCTATTCCAATGTTAGGAAGATATTAGAACTGTATTCGCTCTTTTTTTCTTATTCTTTCACACTCTCTGACGAACTAATTTCACTGGTACCCCAATACATGAATTTAAGCGTGCTACTAGATTAGCCTTCCGGTCCCACCCTTTTATTATCGAAACAGTTAAATGTAAGCTGCTCTTCTCCTCTAACACCTTCTACTCTCGCACTTCCCGACAGTGGAACTCCCTCCCTCTTACTTGCTTCTTTGATAAGTATATTCCTAAAATATTCAAATGTAATTTCAATTGACATTCCCTGATGCCTTGATCTTGATCTCCGTTCTCAAACACCACGCTTTATTCTTATTTTCACTATCTGTAATCCTTTGAGTGCCAGTGGCACTCCCGCCTTGCTTGGGGTGAAATACTTTAAAAAGATTCTTTAGGTTTCTTAATCTTAGTACGTCGTTTAGAAACCTTTGACATGATCTGGATATATCAAGTTGAAATAACGATCATGCCTGGATAAAATGTTAGGTCAATTTCTAGAATAATGATTCACATTACGATTTCAGCATCTATCCTGAAGATGACGGAGAGGCGTTTCCCTGAACATTCTTTCTTCTCTCTCTCTCTCTCTCTCTCTCTCTCTCTCTCTCTCTCTGATTTTTATGATTACATATTGATATTTAAAGAGTATATTTTTGTCTAACACTGGGTCAAATTATTGGTGAGCAGTAATTTAGAGGAGAGTAGGATATTCCGTTACGTCTGACTTCTCAGTTGAAACTGCTGTCCTTCTTTCAGAATCTGCATCCAATGATCTACGCAGATTCAAGCGGCGGCCTGTGGCGTATATTGCAAAATGTAGCATGTTTAATAAACTATAAAAGTGATATTTGCGAAGAATAATTTGTCAAAAATTATTGTTAATAAATATGGGCAGATATTCGAAGTGTTGTGAGGGATGGCAAATGGTGACAAAGCACGAAGTGAACAACCTTATCGGAGCCGACACAAATGTTACTATCGCACACATTTCAATTTTTAATCATGGCATTTTTTTTAAATTAACGTTTTACGACACACAGGATATCTATTTTTGTCGAATGTGTCACTGTGTACGGCCCTGTAAAATACTCAAAAAATAAAGTCCATCGCCGAAAGGTTTTTCTCGACTGAGTCTATCCTTCAAATGTATAAATCAACTATCCACCCTGCATGCAATAGTGCTGCCATATATGGTCTGGAACCCCCACTGTTCGTCTTAAGGTCCTCGACAAAATCCAGTGACAGATATGCAATATGATTGGCCCTGATCTGGTATCTCGTCTACACTCACTTTCTCACAGACGTTCCATCGCTTCCCTCTGTCTTTTCTACAAATACTTTCACGGTAACTTCTCCGACGAGATACTTGCTCTGGTTCCCAAACTGCATGAATTTAAAAATGCTTCTAGTTTGGCATCACAGTTCCACCCTTTCACTGTCAAGACAGTTAAATGTAGCTTTCTCAATAATCCAAAAGCTTCATGTCCCGAACTTCCCTTCTGTGGAACTCCTTCTTATCTTTCTTGCTTTTCTGATAGCTATAATCTCCAAATATCCAAATGCAATGTCAATCGACATTTCTCAAGGACTTAATCTATTCCCCGTCCTTCTATTCATCCTTTCCTCTATCAGGCTTCTTTACTCTTGATCCCAATCTCTGTAACCCGTTGTGTGCTAGTGGTACTCTCGCCTTGCTTGGGATAAATTGCTTAAAAATATTATTCTTGAATAAATGGGAAAATAAACAAAAATACATATTCTGAAATTTGTCGAGGTTGAAAAAAGACGAAACAGAAACAGTATACAATCAGTGTAACTTTAATGTTTTATGCATTAATCTTTTTTTAATGAGCCGTGTCACTTCAGGATGTGGGCGATCATGTCTCTACACAAATACCTTTTATTTGTACCTCTTAGCGATATTTGCTCTTTTATTTTTTTTCCTTCCCACAACCTGATCTCCCGTCCATTTACACAAACTTCTCTTTTTATAAATTGATCAGCTTGATTTCAGTATATCCTGCGCGTGTTAAATTCTCCAAGCCCACCTTCCTCATTAGTTATCAGAGAAATTCCAGTCACTCCGCTCTGACTATTTCTTGATAATTACTGAGATAATCGAAAGTATATGGAAAACTAGACAGAACATAAAATGAACTTTACAGAATTTGTTCACAATTTTGATTTCGAAATAAGACATCTCATTCAAAATTGGTAAAATGTAATTAGGACACTGACTGATCTCTCGTATGAATCCAAGCCTACAGTGATAAATTATTCTACGCCATTTTCAACTGTGGGCGCAATATAGTAAACAGTTTAGGCGGAACAAAGCAAGTAGGCAACGTCGTCCCATCTTGTGAAGTTGCTGAGCATCGTCAAGAGAAGGTTGAGTAACATAGGCATCATAGTGGCGTATTATACTGCTGAAATAGTATCTCGGTATCTCGTTTGCTTGAATGACAACAGGACGTGTTCAAAGATTTTGTAGACGTAAAAGACTCTGCTGAATGTTCATTCTACAAACAAATAACATTGAATGGACACTAAGACATAATATTTCAGATAACGATACTGTGTGTTATGCTCGAATATGCTGTGAAAGTTGTAACCTCCGTTGTCTTACATCCAGTGTCGTCTTTGATTTTGTTTCGTCAGATGCCTACACTTCTTCATAGACTGCATCAATGAAGGAGTACTTCTTTTTCTTATCAGTCTTTATTATAAAAGAACGGTCGCGTTAGCATCGTTTCTAGGAGGAAGCAGGAAATAGATGGCTAATGGAAAGGATACCGACTCCATAGGTCAGCATTTCGGCACGTGCTGTCTAGCTTCATTGAAGAATCTGGGTGCGAAAGGCACGTTGAGACTTCAAAATTTTTACAGCCGTCTACCTGTCTTCACACAGTTTTGATCTTATATGAAAAACGTAAACAAAGGCAATTCTTCATTGTCAAAAATCCATTTATATTTAAAAATAGAACATTTTTTATAGAATTCTATCATTTTAGTCCATCCAATGCTAGCTAAGATCTTATTTATTGTATGGTTCGTAACAACCATTTTTTCATCTGCCATTACACATTACGACGAATTAGTGGGGCGGAGATGAAAAAATTATGAAATTGTCAAAATAAGTAACAATAATGGAATTAATTTGATTTCTTTAAACAGCACGGAATAATTCAGGCAATGAAATAAGAGTAAGCGTGGTAAATAAATTGTTATTATTATTAAAAACATCAGTAAATGTTATCTCATGTCCAGATTTACGCAGCTATGCAAAGAGTAGGAAATTCAAATGGATTTAACACAATAACAAAGATAGTTTTATAAAATAGATGCCTTACTGTACATATTGTTTATACAGAAATTTAAAAAAAAAATACAGTTTGTGAACAACTTAATTGTCTCTGTTCATTGAACGTGTATTTGGCTAGTATATAAAACACAAAACATTACCGTTTTGTGTAATATATTGTTGCTTATAATTGAATTGATCCGAATTATTGCAAAGGAAGAAATTTATTCGTTCTCTTATTATTGCATTTCAATAAACAAATAAAACATTTGTTTTTACAACGACACTTTTAGCAGTAACTTTATTATTAGTATTATTATAATAAAATTTATGATAGTTTTTAAAATTAAATTCTTACATTTCCAAACGAGGCGAAATCACTATCCAAGTGAATCCCTTTCTGTTTCTACTTTGTTTTCTTGAGATAAAATATTAAATAAAATTAATGATGAAATTTTCGATATTTTTATTTTTAGTCAATTATTCCTTAATTGTTTTGTCTTCCTCTTATTTCTTTTTTTTTTTTTTTTTTTGTATTCTTCAGAAAACCCATCTCTTCTCCCAATGATCAATTTACACAATCCACTGGCAATTGCCCGCCTCCTCTTGTCAGCGCACACCTCTTGAATTCTACTTTAAGCGTTTTCAATATTTTCTGGCTTCCTTTATTAAAATCAACATTCTTTGTGGCATTTTCTCCAGCACACTCAATCGAGAATTAGCTAAACAGGGCCTAAAAGTGGCATATAGCCAGAAACAAAGAAGTGAGGTTCTTATTAAAAAATCCCGTTGTCACGCCGTTACCCTGGCAACGGCAGGAATGGCATTTAGGCTTGTACAGTTATGGCACGATAATGATGTCTGCGTTAAGTACCCGGATGTTGAACCTTTAACTGTCGTCATCCAGCGCCGGGAAAACGGCTCAGCTGGTTTTTCCAATATACAGAATGATGGAATGTTTTAATTAAAATATTTGACGAGTGAAAGGCTGCTGTGTTAGAGACGTAAGTGAATTTTAGGACCTGGTTGTTAAGGGAATTATAAATTTGAATTAAGTAGGTGTTTATCATGTTGCTTATTGTTTAACAATCAGGAGTATCATCTAATGCGTAGGTAATTAGAGAATATATCAACTCTTTGCAGGTTATTTGAAACCAGAAAATATTTTTCGATCATGAGAAATTTTTTTGAGATAATGATACAGTGATACAAGTAAAACTAATTAACCCATAGCTGAGGGGGAGAAGAGGTGGATTCATACCTTTTTCATGGTGTATTTGCGCGTAAGTAAATATCACTAACCCAACTGGTATTTTAACCCACTTCTCCGATTAACAATTCCGAGCTATTATCTATTACGTCACCTGCACATTCAAGCTTATAGCAACTGCTATTCCCAAACAGTCAGCCATACAGGTACGGAAAAGTTTTGACTTTGCTTAATTTTAGTGATAGTATGGGAACCGGTGTTTCGACGTGATATGGCCCTTACGGACACATGGCACAGTGGATAAAGGCGTTGGTTAGATCCAGTGACAGTGTGAGTCCAATACCTGGTTAAGGCAGTCTAGAACAGTGTAGAGGTGAATTAACAAGAGATAACTGTTATTAGACATGGCACGTGGAACTAGATCAGTCTACCCCAGTGAGCGAAATAAAGGGTTCAGTTAGACAATTCAACGTCCTGAAGAAGTCCGAAACGTCCTGATAAATATGAGGAAAATTGTCCGAATAATGTAAGTAATGTACATAATACCT
This sequence comes from Acanthosepion lycidas, assembly GCA_963932145.1. Taxonomy (NCBI): domain Eukaryota; kingdom Metazoa; phylum Mollusca; class Cephalopoda; order Sepiida; family Sepiidae; genus Acanthosepion; species Acanthosepion lycidas. Next base: position 22,314,355 of record OZ010590.1, on the reverse strand, counting down.
CATCTCAGAAATATAGACAGAGATGGTTTATATTGGAATTGAAATTGTGAGTTTGACACTCATGGATTTATTTTGTCTGGGATTTGGATAAATAATATTTGATAAAAACAGTAAGAATTCAAAAGAGAGCCGCAAGAATTGTGTAGCGTCGATAGGCTTCCCCCACCAAAGTTCGAAAAAACGGCTAAGACAACCCGCAGAAGGACGCTAAGCCAACGTGCGACATGCGATCCTGTAACGTGATTCCTCCCGCCGTTTCTTAAAATTCAAGCTGCCATGTCTGTCCCTCTATTCTAATAATAACGAATGAGCAAAAGAAATCGTCTTTTTCCTTAATACCGTTTTATGTAGTAGTGTGTGGAAACAGAGGCAACAAAGAACGCAACATCTCGCACTTTGTAACTCGGTACACTTGGCAATCCGGTAGCGTCCGTAGATATGCCTTCCACAAATCGATTAGGCAAGAAAACACTATTCACTGAACATCATTTGTGACTAACACAATAATTGGGATTCGTTTCGTGATTTTCTTCACTATACCACATGGAGCAAAATCTAAAATCTTCTTGTAGACAATTTTGCCAAAAAAGATTTCTTCGTCGATGATAACCGACATCAAATTTTTCGTGCCATCGCTGCAAAACCAAATAAACCCTAATCATCTCATCAGTTAATTCCTGCCTCTTCAGTCACTATAGTCCACAGGAATCCCTTATTCCGCTTATACCAAACTGATAATTCGGTTAATAACAGGTGCTTCTTTTATCTGCCCGGACTAATTGTAAGTATTTCATCAACAAGGCTAAGACACGTTTTGCTGATAGAATAAGAATTATGGAAATTGTAATGGTGATATTAGCCGTTTCCATGTAAAGAATCATTCGGCATTCATTGACTAAGTGTCCAGTGCTGTTTTCGACTGAAATTTATAAAATCTTTCTCTTCCAAAAATTTTTCAGGAAAATTGGTTTCTCGAGTTGAGTAATTTTTTTTTTTTTGATTTTCCAGGATTGTTGTATATTTCCGTCCTAACCTTTTGTTTGTTGTGTTAAAATTTTTGTTATGTTAATATATTGATTATGCCACCTTTTTTCTCTTTGAGTTATATCCGTTTTAATTGATGCTGCCGTTGGTAGTCCTCAAGTCAAATGGTTTCTGTTATTTTGTGCAGTTTTTTGTGATTGTATAGCGTCAGTTTACAATCTTCAAGTAAGGTCGGTCTTTACCGAGGCCCGCAGGCTTTACCAAACCAAAGCCATTCATCATAGAAAGCAGATGTATACTTGTTATTTCGGAATTGGTTTAGTGACATGTATGAGATTCATAATAAAGCCTCGATTTGACTAGGCTATTTTAGAACATGACTCGCGTTTTAAGGTTCATGTATTGATTTTGTAGAAATTAGCCCTGTTGCGCAAAACTACATTTGGCGCAGCCTATTGTGTTCAGTCTCTTTTTCTCCTATAGAAAATTTGTAAATTTCTTTTTCTTCTATACTAATTTTGGAAATGCTGCCTCCTTCAAAACGAATATACCGTCTTTTAGTCATCATAGAGAACAAGGTTTGCCTTCCATTAGCACAGTTCCTGTTAAGTTCAAGAAGACCAAATCAGTGAGTCAACTTGGCGTAACTTATTTCCGCTGACATTAAAAGAAATGATTATACTGAATCAATCTCTAAGTCTTTTTCTTTCCTTTTTATGTGGCGTATCCCTTCAAGGCGTAGGCGATCATGGCCCTCCACTTCTCCCTACCCTTTTCAGCTCTCAATAATTTTTTCTCCCTTTGCTACTTCCCCCAGGCCATGTTCTGTCATCCACTTGCTTAAGCCAGCTAGGTATGTCATACATTGCTTTCCCTTGTCTCTCTTTCTCTCTATTTGACCTGTAAGTATCAGATTCTCCAAACCCTGCTTTCACATTATATGTCCCAGAAATTTCAGCTACCTCTTCCTGATGTTACGTATAAGCCTCCCCTTTTTTTTCATCCTCTTCAAAACCTCATAGTATAATATTGCTAATAAAATTTATATGGTTCTGCTGTTACATAACTTCAGATTCTCCACAGAATCTAAAGAAAGGTCTGTAGTGTTATCGATCATGACCTAACATCTGGAATTCAGTCACTCCTTATTGCTGAGCCGCTGTTTCCATGTGCCCTTTTTTTAACAAATATTTTCATGGCCATTGTTCTTATGATTTTTTTTTCTCCTGGGTACATGGAACGCATGAATTTAATCGTAGTAGCAGACTGGCAACTAGATCTCATCAGTTTACGGTTGAAGTATCTTGATTTAACCGGAAGTTCTATACTAACGGTTTCTTTATTCCTACTTCCCGCCTGTGGAACTCACTTCCGGTTTCTTCATTCCCAGCTTTATTTGGTATTCAGAAATTTAAATGCAATGCCAATGGCCATCTTGTGTTTTCCGGAATCCTCTTCTTTAATCGTCCTGTCCTCTCTCTTCCTATTTTCCTTTACTCTCAGTAACTCTGCATTTTAATGGTTTGTTTGGAGTGAAATTATTAAAGACACGCAAAACAGGTGTCTATCATTATAAACCTATTGTGTTACAGGTTCTTTCTTCCTTGTAAGAAAGCGGCTATGCTCGTGATACAATAGACAGGGCTCATTCGGATGTGAATACTTTGTTTGGCTTCAGAAGGGGGTCAGGTTACAAAGAATCTACACAGAAAAATGGACTCCCTTATTACAATTTATAAAATGCCATTAAAATATTAAAAATAGAAAAATAGATACTGGTTAAACATCATAATAAAATACTAATTATTACTACTCTGATATAATAATAAATTATATAATTATAGTTTTATTACAAGTATTTTTGAGAGGTATCATCCGCGCTTCAATTTTCTTGTCAAAATGTTATTTTATTCACTTTTATTTCCCTATGACGGTCGTTCAAAAAGTTCTGAGCCTTCACCATTGGTGAACATTTTCATCGTGGCAAAACACTACATCTTATAAAACTAGAAAAACTAATTCAGATATATCTCTTAATTTCTGTGAAGGTGAAACTCACAGAAAGGTGAGAAGTGCAAGACAAATCTTAAAATAGATCAAACAGACGGCCGATCAGTCATAACATATATATATAAAGAATGGTATGAGACCAAAGAATATCCATGAGCACATGGAAAAGAAACTTGCTGAGGTCTCCCTTTCCGCTGCAACTGTGAAAATGAGTACTGTGGAATGCAAGCAGGGCAGGGGCAGCATAGTTGACCTTCGGCCAAGTCGACCAAAAACCTCAAACACTAGTTCACAGTTTTTTTAGATGGCAGACGTCTTACTGTCCAGCAGTAAATCCATAAGTAGTAATTCTTACTCAGTCCATAATGATTTACCTTGTTCCAAGATATCTGTCCCAAAAATGCTGACACCAAAGCAGATGCTGAAATGTGTTGGCATTTTCAGAACACATCTGACTCTCTTCCAGACTGACCATGAGTGTTTTCGCTATAGATTAGTAACTCAAAATGAAAACTGGGTTCACCACTTCGAACCTGAAGCAAACTTTTTAGCAAACAGTAGAGAAAATTCTGGTTCTTCATCCCTGAAGAAAGTCAAGCAGTTAGTGTCTCTTGGTGAGGTGATCGTTTTTTTTTTCTGGATTATGAAGGGGTGATAATGACAGACTACCTGGAAATTGTTAACTATTTGTGGACAGTGTTATGCATCAGAATTATGATAATTGAAGAAGTAATCAAGTCTAACGACAGGTAAGCTGAGGACAGGTGTGCCCCCATTCACAATTGCTCAGGTTGCAGTAGCTGAAGTAGCCAAATGTGACGTTGAATTGCTATCCCTTTACACACCAGAGATCCGTAAGATTTCTTCATGTTTTCATAAACTCAAATCCCAACTTCGTGATCGCCATTTATCAAGTTATGACGAGATCATATCTACTGTGGGAGAGGTTTTGGAGGACCAGGACGTCACCTTCTTCCGTAAGGGGATAGCAGTGCTTTAGCATCGTTAGACTATATTGTCAAGGCGGACTATATTAAAAAATATAGTGAAAAACTATTCTGGACGAGGCTCAGAACATATTGATAGTTTCTCGTATGTTAAATCATTAAACTTATATGGCATGTTAATCTATTTAGTAAGTTATATATCATACGTGATACACACTTTGGCGATCATATATTTTATAATACATGACTGACGAGGAGTATTTTGCGGCAGTAAGTTGCCATTTCTTTCTGCGGTAGACTAGTTGCCATCCAGTGCTATAGAATCCGGTGTTTTCTGTTATTTACCCATAGCTGGGGTGGGGAGAGAAGAAGAAGATTCATGTCTTCCCAAGGGTATTAGCACGGAAGTGGATGCAATGGATTCGACTTGAATTCGAACTCGGCTCTCCGGTTCCTCAATCCGAGCTGCTCGAATATTATATAGCATATTAGCACATATTAACATATTAGCAAATGGGATAGGTTCATATATTCGACATGTTTCATTTTAATTTGAATGTCATCAGGAATTAATTGAAAATGATTAGGTGCAGTCATTTCTTTCGTTATTTTGAGTTATCTGCTGCTTTTTTCCGAATTGGTCAAGTATTAGTTTGGTGCAAAAATAATGACGTAATAATGTCGTTTTGTGACGTTAAGAAGTACGTCAAAAACGACATTATTACGTCATTATTTTTGCACCAGCCTAATAGAACACCTTTCTTTATATATTGTCGATTTGATGCTAAACACCTGAAATCTACATGACCAACGAAAACAAAGAAAATAGAATTCCAATCCGTATCATACTTTTCAAAAAGAAACTGATCATACTAAAACAAAAACGAAACATGTCAAATTCATAAACGTGATCATATTTATTCCTTATTTAATCCATTTTAATGCATTCTTTAGATTATGCAAAGAGACAACTAATTAGGAATATATTTATCTGCTGTAATTCTTTGTTCCGCAGCATATTTTTCTGTCATCGATTGTAGCGACAGAATTATACACAAGCACGAACAGAGAAAAAAAAAACATGCACAGACCTTCATGACAACGTCTGCGCGCACAAAGAAGCTACGATTCACACATAGGTATCTCTAACCCGTCATATGCAGACATGAAGAATCACACCTGTGCATCTTTTGTCCTACAAATGAAATAGACGGATTAATATTCTCTGAGTCCGTTGACGGGATGACACAAGCGTTGGGGAAAGGAAAATAAATGATGCTAATCGATGAACGAAAATGGTAGCTAAAGAGAGAGAAAGAAAGAAAGAGTATTCAAATGGGAGTTGCATCAGATGTCAGCAGAGTGAAAACTGGCGCTTTAAGAGAAAACAAAGAAGGAACCCTGAAGCGGAGTGTTGGATACATCGCAGGTGTTGCTTTCCGAGCACAGACTCAGTACTGAATGGATTTGGCGCATGGCGGCAGGGTGGTGTGATGAAAGAAGAGAAGAAAGGATAGACAGAAAGTATGACCGACGAAAGGAAGAGGTAGAAATAGAGAACGAAGAAAGCAAAGATCGATGGTACAAAGAAAGAAAAAATAAAAGAAAGAAAAAATAAAAGAAAGAAAAAAAGGAACAAAAAACAAGAGAAAAGAAAAGAAAAAAGAAAGAAAGAAAGAAAGAAAGAAAGAATAAGGAACTTAGATGAACAAAATGAACGGCTGATGGAGGAAGATGGAAACTGTGAATGAGTAATGGAAGTGATGACTGAAAAGATAAAGAAAAATAGATTAAGACAGAGTGAAAATAAAGAAAGGGTGAAAGAAGGAGGAGGAAACAGAAAATGAGTAAAGGAAGGGACATCTTATGAAAAGAAAACCCGACAGACAGAAAGAAAGAAAAAAGAAAGAAAGAAAGAAAGAAAGAACAATGGCGGAAGTAGAGAAAGAAAAAAAAACGATGCGACGACTACAGAAATAAAGAAAGGAAGAAGTAAGAACGGTGAAAAAGACAAAGGAAAGACAAAGGAAAATGAACGAAATAGAAAACGACTAAAACATGAAACCAGAACAGAAAGAAAGAAAGAAAGAAAGAAAGAAAGAAAGAAAGAAAAGCTAGACAGAAAAGAAAGGACGAAATAGAATGGAGGAAATATAGAACGAATAAAGGATGCGACTACTACAGAAAGAAAGAAAGAAAGAAAGAAAGAAAGAAAGAAAAAGTGGAAGAAATAGAGAGCGAGTAAAAAAGAAACCGTAATAGAAAGAAAGAAAGAAAGAACGAAAGAAAGAAAGAACGAAAGAAAGAAAGGCGAAAAGCTAGGCAGAAAAGAAAGGATGGAGTAGAATGAAGGAAATAGAGAATGAATAAATGAAGTGACGACTACAGAAATAAAGAAAGAAACAAGAAAGAAGGAAAGAAAGAAATGACAGAGTAAACTGGAAGAAATAGAGAAGGAGTAAAGAATGAGAAAACAATAGAAAGAAAGAAACAAACAAACAAACAAAACAAAGAGTAATTCTACGGAGGTTGCTGAAAGGTTTCCTTTCCAAACTACTTCTCAAAATCAGACTTATAGACAAAACATCATTTTTTCTGGAAGGGCTTCTGGGTCGAGCGGAGAAACTGGAAAAATCCATAATATAATATTAATCTGACAAACGCGGGTGCTAAAGCTGTGTAGGCGAGGGCCTGACTCTATTATGTAGTTACTGATCATTTAAAATGATTTCAGAATCCTCTTCCGTACCTTGACACAACAAATCTAAGCATAGCACTAAATTGGCAGATAGGTCTCATTATTTTAATGGTTAAAGTGCTAAATATTAGCGTAAGTTCTATTTTAATGAATGCTTACCTCACACTTCCCGATAAGTGGACTCACTTCAAGCATCTTGTTTTCCGGTCACCTAAGATCTTCCAAAATTGAAATGCAATTTCAATTCTCATTTCTCTCTCCTTGTATCTCCTCAGTAACGTATTCTCGGTGTATCTCATTCAGGCATATTGCTTGGCAGAGGAAGCAAAATATCAGTAAAGATTTTAATATAAAGGCACTCGATGGAAGAACTTATGCACTGTGTCCCCTAAAGACCTGCACAATCATGACATTCCATAATTTCCTAACATTTATATCACTTAGCTATGTTTGTTTTATCCTAATTATTGATCATTAAAATTTGATCGTCGACTGGGTCTCAATTTCTCCCCACATCTCAAGTGAAACTCGTAGATTTGACGTATTACTAAAGATCCTGGCAAAATGGTTGACTGAATGTATCGCTCCAACTGATCTCCGAAACATTACAATCTTTATTTATTCATGCCTCGTGTGAAGCGTTATCATTTCCGTTCGTACTCCTATAGTAAGAAGTAGTTTCCATGCGAGTCGCTTTTTCACAAGAACTGCTGCTTTTTGGAACAGACACCCGGTAGAATGTTTTCCCAATCATTACACTATTCAATTAATCATGTCTTAGGTAAACCGTTATCTTTTCGTTACGTATTCCGTAGTAAGAAGACAGTTCCATTCGAGCAGCTTCTTTCCAAGAACTGCGGCATTTTGGAACAGACCATCGCCAAGGTATTTTCACAATCATTACACTCTACAATTAATCCTGACTTAGGTAAACCGTTAACTTTTCGTTTCGCATTCCTATAGTAAGAAGTAAGTTCCATTCGAGAAGCAAATTTCCAAGAACTTCTGCTATAGTAAGAAGTAAGTTCAAATCGAGAAGCTTCTTTCCAAGAACTGCTACTTTTTGGAACAGTCTCCATGCAGGATATTTTCTCAATCATTACACTCTTCCATTAATCATGTCCTAGGTACACCGTTATCTTTTCTTTCGGAATTCCTATAGTAAGAAGTAAGTTCCATTCGAGCAGCTTATTTCGAAGAAACACTGCTTTTTCGAACAAAATCCCGACGGGATATTTTCCCAACCATTACACTGTTCAATTAATCATGTCTTAGATAAACCGTTATATTTTCGTTTCGCATTCCTATATTAAAGAAGTAATTTCCATAAGAACAGCTTCGTTCCAAGAACTGCTACTTTGTGGAACAGACTCCCGGCAGGATATTTTCCCAATCATTTCACTCATCAATTAATCATGTCTTAGGTAAACCGTTATCTTTTCGTTTCGTATTCATATAGTAAGAAGTAAGTTCCATTCGAGCAGCTTCTTTGCAAGAACTGCTGCTTTTTTGAACAGAATTCCGTTAGCATAATTTCCAAATCATTACACTCTTCAATTAATCATGTCTTAGGTAAACCGTAATCTTTTCGTTTCGTATTTCTATAGTAAGAAGTAAGTTCCATTCGAGTAGATTCCCGGCAGGATATTTTCCCAATTATTACCCTCTTTAATTAATCATGCCTCAGGCAATCCGTTATCATTTCGTTCCGTATTCCATTAGTAAGAAGAAAGTTCCATTCGAGCAGCTTCTTTCAAAGAACTACTGCTATTTGGAAGAGTCTCCCAGCACGATATTTTCCCAATCATTACACTCTTCAATTAATGATGTCTTAGGTAAACCGTTATCTTTTCTTTTCGTATTCCTATAGTAAGAAATAAGTTCCATTCGAGCTGCTTCTTTCCAAGAACTGACGCTTTTTGGAACAGACTCCATGCAGGATATTTTCCCAATCATTACATTCTTCAATTAATCATGTCTTAGCTAAACCCTTATCTTTTCGTTCCGGATTCCTATAGTAAGAAATAAGTTCCATTCGAGCAGATTCTTTCCAAGAACTACTGCTTTTTGGAACAGTCTCCCGGCAGGATATTTTCCCAATCATTACACTCTTCAATTAATCATGTCTTAGGTAAACCGTTATCTTTTCTTTTCATAATTCTATAGTAAGTAGTAAGTTCCATTCGAGCAGATTTTTTCCAAGAACTGCTGCTTTGTGGAACAGACTCCCGGCAGGATATTTTCCCAATCATTACTCTCTTCAATTAATCATTTGTTAGGTAAACCGTTATATTTTCGTTTCATATTTCTATAGTAAGAAGTAAGTTCCATTCGAGAAGATTCTTTCCAAGAACTACTGCTTTGTGGAACAGACGCCCCGCAGGAAATTTTCCCATTCATTACACTCTTGAATTAATCATGTCTTGGGTAAACCGTTATCTCATTGTTGCGTATTCCTATGGTAAGAAGTAAGTTCGATTCGAGCAGCTTCTTCCCAAGAACTACTGTTTTCGGAACAGTCTCCCAGCAGGATATTTTCGCAATCATTGCCCTCTCAATTAATCATGTCTTAGGTAAGCCGTTATATTTTCGTTTCGTATTTCTATAGTAAGAAGTAAGTTCCATTCGAGCAGCTTCTTTCCAAGAACTACTGCTTTTCAGAACAGTCTCCCGGCAGGATATTTTCCCAATCATTTCACTCTTAAATTAAACATGTCTTATGTAAACCGTTATCTTTCCTTTTCGTATTCTTATAGTTATAAGTAAGTTACATTCGAGCAGATTCTTTCCAAGAACTGCTGCTTTTTGGAACAGATTCCATGCAGGATAATTTCCCAATCATTACTCTCTTCAAATAATCATATCTTAGGTAAGCCCTTATCTTTTCGTTTCGTATTTCTATATTAAGAAGTAAGTTCCATTCGAGAAGATTCTTTCCAAGAACTGCTGCTTTGTGGAACAGAATCAAGGTAGGACATTTTCCCAATCATTACTCTCTTCAATTACTCATGTCTTAGGTAAGCCATTCGAGCAGCTTCTTTCCAAGAATTACTGGTTTTCGAAACATTATCCCCGCAGGATATTTTCCCAATATTATACTCTTCAATTAATCATGTCTTAGGTAAACCATGATCTTTTCTTTTCTTATTCCTATAGTAAGAAGTAAGTTCCATTTAAGCAGCTTCTTTCCAAGAACTACTGCTTTGCGGAACAGACCCCCGGCAGGTTATTTTCCAAATAATTACGATCTTAACCTCTTCAAGTTTAGGGTTCATATTTATCTTTCCTGCAAAGCCCTATGTACTATAATTTTTCATATACTCATAAAACGCCAAACAGTTACCCTGACCCTTTTATTGGGTGAAATACTTTGTCGTCATACATAGTCATCTGAAAAATACTGCAACGTTTTCAATCCAATCTTATAAATGTAACCAGGTACACATCTGCATGGGTCATATATTACGTAATCTTCAAAATATGACAATATCATTCAACTTAATATTATTCTCACTACATGTTCAAAACAAATGAGCCAGCCCCACACTAAGATCAAGAATTTCTCCCAGTGGTTTAGGTTATGTAAAATAAATGAACAAGGCAATTTGATAAACACTAATTTGTATGTGTGACTTGATTAAGACTAAACCCTTTTAAACCACAATCATTGCCGAATGTAATATACAGAAAACTTATCTATCTCTGGTGTTTCTTATCTGGTACACCATGTTAATCTAAGTTTATTCTTGGGTAAACGTATCTGTCTATATCTCTTAGATGAGGTAATATGATTACTTAATACTTGATTATATAATATGATTTACCTTATTTAGACTGCTGTCCTCATCGTCATTGCCATATTTACATCATTTCGGCCGTTGAACGCTCCGGCCTTCTTCAGCTGATTGAATTTCGAGCCGAATCTTTTATTTCGTCCACCAGATTAGATTCTTCTAGTTCCACGTGCCATGCCTCTTCCGGGTGTCTCATTTATTCCCCTTTATCTCAACTGTCTAAGATTTGATTCACCACTCTTGTGGCCTGGTACTGAATTCACAAATGTTTGGGTCTTGTCACAGTATCTAATTTACATCATTTCTACTTATGTAACCAATGTCTTTATGTGTCCTAGAATTTTGGGGATTTATAAACCTAATGGCTCAGTAACTGTTTTTTAACAAGTGCTAATAGTTAAATGTTTCTCAATATTATTGCATTTTTTTACTTACTTTTTTGTTCCCGCTTTGGACACTTATAAGACACTAAAGGGCCTGTTAAATAAGCTCGGTCGGTATAAAGAAGATGTTATTTACTAGTAGATAGTGCCAAAGGAATATATTTTCCTTATGATGTTTTAACCGCCGACTTCTGGAAGCTCACATTTCGTCCATGCGCGTAAAAGCATATTTTGTAACATCCACTAGCTATCATTTTCAACAGAATTTTTTTACAAAATGAATTCACATCCTTTTGTCTTATTCATCGAATTCTCTTTTTAAAATTAGAACTCTTCGGCTAAAATCTGTATCAACACTATATACTACGAAGTTTGTCAACATGAATTGGTAGAACACAATCAGACGAAACACGTTTTCTTATTTATGTAAATGTATGAATGCCCAAGAATCTTTTGTTTTGTTGTTATATTTTTCCGGCATATCAGCACTTCTGTGGATGATTTAATGCTGAAATCTAAATATTTTGTAAGGATTTTTTTTGTTTTTTCGAGCGCTCTGATCAACAGTTGTATAATATCAAGGTGACTGTAATGCGATTTGTCGCATGGATTCGTGTTCCTGGACGCACCGCGGCAGGCAACCATAAGCCACATAATGTTTCAGGCTTCGCCAGCTGTGTTCTGCCCATGTCACATACAACAAACGTCTACTACTTCTACTTCTACTCATTTTCACTATCAACCTTACCCAATATAGCAACAAACGATTAGCAAAGTAAACCTAAACCAGATCTTTAAAAATCAACTAACCCCTTTAACATTTTCTTTTCTAACATCCGTGTCATTCGAACCAAATTCTGCAATGTGGAACCGTTCCCCATTGAGAAGTCTACTTTAAAATGGCTATCTACGAGATCAACTCAGGTCGTTTCTCCATCTCTGACTTCTCGATCGCCGATTACCTCCATCTCCTTAGAAAAGACTCTCAAACCCACATGCATGTCCTGGGAGTTTACGTCAAGGACCATTTTCCACAGACTAGGGATCTCTCTCTCTCGAATCTCCAGGCCAATCACACATGTTTCTCCGTCTATCTATCCTCAATGATATAAGGTATTTCTCCTTCCTCTATCCAAAGACTGTGCTGTACTCGATAGCATTTTTCTACAATGTAGAATAGGCTATCTCTCTCCATCCATTTGCACATATTTTCGTGTTCGGTGACTTTAACGCCCACCATAGCAAGTAGCTTAAAAACTCTATAACTGACCTTTCTGGAATACAAACCCATAACATTTCAATTACTCAATCCCTCACAAAAGTGGTTGACTTTCCTACACGTTTCCCCAATACCCAAGACAATAAAGTTTCCTTTCCAGATTTCTGTTTCACCGCCATCCCCGAGTCTCGTCGTGCCCCGCAGCTCTTCCCTCTTGACAACTCAGATCATGGTGTAGCGTCTGTCAACATCTTCTACACCATCCGCAGCAGAGAACCTCCTACCGACAGAAAAAAACTTTCTGTTATCAACGGCCATACTGGGACTCGTTCTGTGATTTCCTTCGAATGTGGTCATTAATCTCACCGTTCAAAAATGCGCTTCCGAAGAGTCCTCCTGGGTAAAAGCTCTAATCGAGGCTTTCATACCCGCAAGGAAGTATAATGTTATGTCGCGTTCATTCACTTGATTCTTTGTTGCTTGCTCAGCAGATATGGCACATAGGAATCCCTTCTTCCTCTTGTATAGTAGTGACATGTCAGATTACAACGGACGTCTTTTTGTCTAAGCCCGTAATGAGTGCTAGCGTGTCCTCAATGAAGCAAACTCACTATTTCCTGAAAGAATGAAACAACGTATTGTATCACGTAACTTGTTCTGTTGTGGATTCCGGGATAAAATCCGGTCACAAATGAATGACAATCGCAGGAATGAAATATAGCAAATAAATGTATTGACGTAATAATACAATTGGTAATACGGTTAGTTGATCCAGAAATGCGGTTAGAAATGTCTGATGTTTTCAAATTCACGAAAGTACTTCTTTGTGACTACTTAGTCTCATACTTTCCGCTGACCTGAGACGGAACAAAGGCATTGAATCAAAAGCTTAATCTATCGCAAGGAATATTGGTTCTCTATGCTGCGTCAAAAAAGTTTTTTCTCTCGACCGAATCTATCTTTCAAATGTAGAAGTCAACCATTCGCCCTTGCATGAAATATTGCTGCCATACATGGTCTTGAGCCGTCGCTATTCGTCTTAAGGTTCTCGACAAAATCCAGAGACGGATATGCGATGTGATTGGCCCTGATCTGCATCTAGTTTAGAGTCGCTCTCTCACTTACTACAAATAGTTTCACAATAACTGATCCTACGAACTACTTCCTCTGGATCCCACACATGAATTTAAACGTGCAAGTAGCTTGCTGTCTCAGTCCCACCCTTTCACTGTCGAAACGGTTAAATGTAACCGTCTCTTCTACTCCAATAGCTTCATGACTCGCACTTCCCGTATGTGGAACTTCCTTGCTCTTACTTGCTTCAATGATAGCTATAATCTCCAAATATTCAAATGCAATGTCAATCGACATCTCCAGATGCCTTGATCTCTTCTCCATCTTTCTGCTAAACATTTTCGCTTTATTCTCACTCCCACTCTCTGCAACCCCTTGAGTGTTAGTGGCACTCCCGCTTTGCTTGGGGTGAAATGCTTAAAAAATAATGAATAACAATTTTTAGTAATGCAAGCTGGCTGCACTAATTAATCCATAGCTGGGGGAAAAGAGGTGGATTAAGTGAATATAGCAAACAGAACTGTTATTAGAACTTAGCTTTTCGATTAAAAATTCCGAAGCATTATCCATTACTCCAACAGCTCATCCAAGTTTACATTACCTGGAATTCCCAAACTGTCACTCATTTAGGTACGGACCACGCTCGACGTTGCTTAACTTCCGTCATCAACGCGATGCGGCCGTAAGGATATTACTGGTCAATTTTGTAAGGCCAAGAAACAAAACACATTCTTTAGCTAATTTGATGGTGCTGCTTCCGAAAATGCCATTAGTTTTTAATGAATAGCTGCCGTTTTTGCTGCACTGAAATAGCTCATTTTCGGAAAAAAAATCAATTTACGATTTTGGACGATCACAAAATTTAGTTAATAAATGTCGTAGAAACCCATCAATTTTCAGAAAAATTTGTGTCAGCCACCTGAAATAAACAAACTCTCTAAAAAAAAAGTATTTTAAGTCAAAACTTTTAAAATAGATGTACCGTATTTTTTCAAATTATCTCCAAAATTCAAATTAACTAAGAAATATTATCAGTAATACACTTTAGTAAACCTGATAATTAATGTGACATAAAAAATGAAACCCTAAAATCTTCTCTTTGATATTCATAAATTTATACCCTCACTTTTATCCCTTCACTACGGCTGGAAACCAAACACATTGAGAGCATTTTGTTTTCACAGTTGGAAAGAAACTCCAACTAAAGACATCCCAATTGAATGCACCTATTCCATTGTACATGATAATACTTTAGTATCAAAAGGGACTTAAATAACATTGAATATGACAGAAAATGAAGAAAGAGTAAATTTTTACTATAGTTCTTATTATCACGAAGGTTTTATTTCTTCTGTTTGTTTATTAAATGGTTTGATGAAAATACTTGTTGTTCTTGGTATATTCAATCCTGTTATTTTTAAAGATTTAGGGTCTGATTCTTATCGCAAACATATTTTTCTTAATAAGCAGACCAATATTTGTTGGTTTAAATACGAATTGAGAGGTTTTTTACGATTTTATTTTGAGAAATATTGCCATCGTTCAATATCATAAATACAGAAAACTAATAGAAAAAAAATGATTTTTCCTCCAAAAAAATGAAGCATGTCTGTACAGCAAACCAAGAAAAAGTAAGGTCATTTTCAGATTCAGCGCCCTCAAAATTAGATAAAAATGATGTTTGTTGTCTCGACATTATCTCATTTTTTTTTTTTTTTTTGTTGACGATTGTATTTAGTAAGTGTCATCTCACCTCATCGTTGCTGCAGCTGGATTACTCATTTCCAGTAAATATCAATATTATATAGACTAACCAATTTTGGAAGGAAAATTGGCGGACACTTAACAGATTAAAATAATTGTTTGATATTCATGCGATATTCAGTTTATTTGTGTGGGGTTATTAAATTTTCCTGTAGACGACTTCGCTACTGTAAACTTAATAATTATATAAATGTCATGGGGGTAACATTTGAAATTAATATATTGATGAATTGCAGTGAGTTCGATCCACACTGGGTGCTCCCAACAGTAGATCTGTTTTAGATTAAACATAATAAGCAGCTAAATAGCATGAGGCTAAAATTAGAACTCATATATTAATGAACTGCAGATTTAGTCAGAGCGAAGATATCGTTACTCTTGTCCTAAGGGCCTATTTTGTAAATACGGAATCGATTTATGCGACATTACCTCGGGTCTAAAATATAAGAACAGGTGTTTGGCACTGGGATTACATATATGTCACAGTTTTCCGCCTCGCACGTGTGACGTGAGTGACGAGAATACTGTTTCCCCCTTCTTATTGAATGTAGAATTATGTGTGTGTAACATCCTGGTTCGTCAAATATGTTGCACTTCCATGAGTAAAGGTTAAATGGAAAGATGCACACTGCTGCTTCCAGTTCATCTTTTTATAAAGCTCTTTTGAAAATTTGATCGGGAATGCAATGGAACTATATCTTTGCCTCAAGACAACATATAAGAGAAGAATTTAACAGCGCGCCCAATAGAACGGCATGTGAAACATGGCCAAGTTTAAAGTGGAATTACTTGGCAAAGATCAGAACAAACGTCCATTAATCCAGTTTCACGTATCGGTATAAAACAATCGATAGAAATGCTGAATATTTCATTTCACCCCAAGCACATACACATAAACAAGCACACATACACACATAGATGCGTCCTCCGACAGGAATCGAACCTGTATCCTATACGGAAACGTCATATAGCCTGACGTGTCTTTAATACTTTTTATTATAAACAGACCATTTACTTAAATATTTGTATCTATAAAAAGAATGTATACACATAAAAATGTCTTAAAAATAATTGTCGGACTTTGTCCATTTCATAATGTGTGACGTCATTTTTTTACATTTAGATACGCATTGAACATATATGAATGTACGTGAGAGAATCATGGAAAATTGTTGTTTAAAAACAGTAAAATCGACCTTCCTAACCTCTTTGGCGAAATCGGTAAAAGCACGCCAGTAAAATTTGAAATTATTTCCATTAGAGTTCCTTTAGGAACCTAACAACAGGTAAATTTAGAACAAGTTAAAATGTCTTCATTTAAAATTTACTAACACTATATACACATATGCATACTAACAGATAGATAAATCAATTGGTGAAAAATTGAACTAAAAATTTAATAATAAAGTTGAATTGTAATAAGAATTAACGACGGGTCCTAAAATGTTCAAGGTTCGAACTATTTTCCAAAATCTGTTCAAAACTCAGAATTTGAGAGGAATCCCATTCTGGTCTGGAGGATCAATCCTCAGCATCACGTTCATGTATATAAAAAAGAAGTGAAACTTGTAAATTTTTAAGCGTAATAAATCTAAGTAGTAAAAAAAGAAACGATGATCAGAAATTAAAAGTACATAAAATAATTGTATATATACATTGTTATCTAAAGTGCCACGGGCGATACAGCCATTGACAAAAGGTCCGAAAGTTTGGCTCAACCTCTGCATTTTGAAGTATAGCTTAAAAATTAAAGCTCGTTTGCTTTTTTTTTTATATCTATAACTAATTTCGTATTCTCTTCGAGTTAGGGTAGACTTCTCTTCCTGAAAGATTTTATCTTATATTCAATAACAATAAGAACAGCAGCAGCAGCAACAACAACAACAACAACAACAACAAGAGCAACAACAACAGGAGCAACAACAACATATTTTTACAGTTAAAGTGGCTAAATATAGCCGTATGTTTTATGCTAACATTTTCTTCAATTGCGCTTCTTGATTGTGCAAATCTCGACAGGCTTCTTCCTTCTCAGTCAACTTCATTCTTCAAAAATTTAAATGTAATTGCAATCGTTAAATTCTGTCTTCTTAAATCTTGGGCTTTTATTGCTCGCTCTTCTTCATAGTGTTCATTTTTCTTAAAGTCTCTAACACTCGGTGGACCCTTGTGTCTTAGTGGCTTTATTACCCTGCTTCGGGTGAAATGATTAAAAGAAAAAAAGTTAATACAATGAGGCCTAACCTGATCACCAGTGAAAGTAAATTGATGTTTAAATAATAATAATAATAATAATAATAATTATTATTATTATTATTATTATTATTATACAGCATAGACAAATGAAGGAGAAGGTGAGAAAAGAACACTACAGGCGTGAGCGTCTGGTAATGAATACCGAGCTGAATTCATAAAACAGAATATCAGCCATAAGCACCTTGGCTGTCCCTGTGGCGCAATACAGTTTTAACAGCATAGACAAATGAAGGAGAAGGTGAGAAAAGAACACTACAGGCGTGAGCGTCTGGTAATGAATACCGAGCTGAATTCATAAAACAGAATATCAGCCATAAGCACCTTGGCTGTCCCTGTGGCGCAATACAGTTTTAACATCCTTAACTGGACCATAGCTGAAATTAAGTGAATGGGTGACAAAACAAAAAAGCATCATCTCAAAGCCCAAAATCTGTATGTTCCCAGATCCGATGTAGGCAGAGGATTAATTCAACTAGAACTGTCCTACAAAACTACAACAATTTGCCTTCGAAGATAGCTTGAAACTACAAAAGACTGGATGATGAGATGTGTCAAAGAACATAATAGCTGTAAGCAACTTTATACCGTAATAAAAGAAGCCAACAAGTTCAGAATGGAGTTTCAAATGGGTGCAAAAACACAAGTAAAGCACAATAAATCTACTGAAGCTGCGAAATACTTAAAAAAGAAAACAAAAGTAAATGCAACCGACCAGATGCAGAAACACTCGCAAGATAAATCGCTTCATGGTCAATACTCTTCCCGTAACAAACTAGCTGATGTTGACAAGCCTCATACCAATCAGTAGTGCATGGTTGAATGCTTAATCCGTAGGTTTTAGCTTTTAACTCTGCTACACAGGACCAATGCTACACAGGACCAATGCTTGTTAACTAGAAATTGTCAAGGATACATACTAAAAACTTGTAGTTACCCAAAATTCAGATTATGTGATAAATATCCAGAAAAAAATTGATCATCTTGTATCAGGTTGCAAGTTATTGGCATCCACCGTATATAAAAGACATTTTGATTGGAAAGGGATTATTGGTAGTACATGCCTTAAAGAAATACAAAAAATATTCTCATGAGTATAGCTCACACGTTACCTAGGGCTTTATCTATGTAAATCATGTTGTTTTAAATATTTTGCGTTTAGCTCAGTGGAAAATATCATAATGCCATTTCTGACCTTAGGTCTCTGGTTGGGACCGGGAAAGAAATGAATATGCCAGAACTACTACTACTACTACTACTACTACTACAAGAAGAAGAAGAAGAAGAAGAAGAAGAAGAAGATGATAAAAATGAATGAAATTAACCCATTATCTTGTTAATATTTCCTTAAACAAATATGTATTTCTTTGCCTTATTTGCCTTGCTGGCTAGTGATAATTATAAGGCTGGCAGAAATTCTAAATTCATGTAAATACTTCTCTAATACATGGATGCCATATATTAATGGTTTAAATACTTTCAATATCATAGCTCACTAGGTGTTAAAAACAAAACAAAAGTAATTTATTAATGATTAAATTCAGAGGGCAGACCCGAAAAAATTCAACATATTGTGAAGCATACGTAACTTAGCAAAATAGTTAAATGACTGCATAAATGCGAAGAGGCTTACATAGATAGATATATAGATAGATAGATAGATAGATAGATAGATAGATAGATAGATATGAATAGGCTTAGATAGTTTGATGGGTAGATAATTTTATTTGTTAAATTGATTAAAGGTAACATCGAAAAGTTCTACGAGCCCGAGAGGTAGTTATCTTGCGCACGCAACACTGCCCATATATATATATATATATATATATATATATATATATATATATATACTCACGCTTCAAACGATAAGTCGATTTCTGGCTTGGATGATTGCTAGGTTCGAGCTAATATTGTTTTTGGTGAGAATGAACACTTATAAAGGCAAGAAACTTTACTGACCGTCGGCTCTGTTCTGTTCTAGATGAGTTAAGTAGTCCCCTATTGCCGTTATAGAGTGAATTAACAACGCTTCGACGGCATTAGCCTCCTTTGTATTCAAAGCATCCCTTTCAAAAAAGAAAGTGTGTTAGGTAACCATCTTACTTTGCCTGAAGCCGTAAAGATTTTTGCAAGAGCTGAGCATCAACTGAGACAAGGGAAGAAAGATAAACAAAAAAAAAATAAATATGGCGGTTATACGAGTACGTATGCGTAGTCAAGTATGTTTTAGCTATCCCCGTGAGAGTTCTTTTGAATGAGATCTGGTTTAAACGAGACACACTCGAAACTGTGGTGGGGGAAACAAAACGCATATTCTCACCCTGCAGCGAAAAATGGACTCTGCAAAAGAGTTGGAAACATAAATATATATATATTAGAGCGAGAACTCACAAAATGGATGGAATATTAAATCTGCAAAGTACATTGCTACGCAAACACACACGCAAACACACACACACACACACACACACATATATATATATATATGCTTTGTGTGTTTTGGTTTTTATAATGATATATATTCGATCATTGTGTTGGTTGGATAAATTAAACTCCAAGGTAAATCGAGTTTCCCAGAAGAATAAACAATAATTTAGTTTGCATAATCAAATATTACAAGACACTTTCTTTTAGAGAAGCTTGTTCGGAGCCATTTTATATCGGAAAATTGAACTTGCCTAATCTAAGTATTGGTAACATGTAAAAACGCTGAAATGAATCGTTACCACATGTATGTGTCGCAAAAGCACATATGCATTTTGTTTGTTTTTGTTCCATATATTTTTTTCTTTTTTTCTTATACCTTCTCTTCTTCATTCTTTTTTGTTTCTTATCCATTCTTTTCCTTCTCTTTTGTTATTCTCCTCATTCATTCCACTTTCCTTTCTTAATAACCCAGTCCCATGCTTTTTCTTCATTTCTTTTTTTTTTTTACATCTTGTCTTTTAACTTTGGTGAGGAAATATCTAACTCGTCTTTTTTCCATGGCAAATTTGGGGCGATTTCCATTTTTTAGTTTCACCAATTCAAACATTTACATCTATGACCCACCATATTACGTCCGTGGATTCGAATCACCTACGTTCCCACGGTATTCACATTCTAAGGAGGAAGTTCCAATCACATTTTACCTAAAACCTCTTGATTGAAATCTTCCCGAAAGCAACAATCGTCATCTCTTCAAGTCAATGTGTCTTGGGTATGACGATAAACTGCGTCCGACGGTGGTGTCTCTAGTCGGGAGGCTTTGTGGAGCGTGGAGCCGCCTGTTAGTTGCAGGTGTTCCCGGTTTCACCGTGGCTCGATGTGGTAACACCTGTTTTGGTCCCAGGTGTGGGCAGGTAGTTGGTCCTCGAACTGAGGTAGAAGCGCTGTGAAGGTGTATAAATAGGTTTTAGTACCGGAAGTACTTTGTAAAGAATTATTGCCAGCAATAGATTTTTGAAGAAAAGTAGTACGTTTCTGAAGATATATTTTTGAAGGAAAAAATATTACCAGAAATTGATTTTTGACAAAACAAAATATTAGGTTGGTGCAAAAATAATATGGTTTGACGTATTTTTTAACGTCAAAAAACGATATTATTTTTGCACCAACCTAATAACTACCAACAATATAAATTTTGTCGGCATTAAATAACCCATTGAAGGTTTTTGCCGAAAAACAAAACAAACGAAACAAAACCAATCTTCATGTCAAAAAGCAGTCGCTGACTACTTTTTATATCCTCATGACTTCTTTTTACATTATTCGGACTGTTGTCCTCATCTTTGTCGCCATAATTATTACAGCGTTTCGGCCGATTTGAATTTCCAACTGAACCCTTTATTTCCTTCACCGGAGAATATCGTTCTAGTTCCACGTGCCATACTTCTTCCAGATGTCTCAGCTATTTCTCCAAGTTTTGGTTCACCACTGCTGTGGCCTTGTATTGAACTCACAACTCGTTGAGTCAAGTCACTGGATCTAACCGACGTCTTTATCCAATGAACCATATGTCCTTGAGGAACTAGAACAATCTACGACAGTGAACGAAATAAAGGATTCGGCTGGAGCGTACAACAGCCGAAACGTTGTGAATATGCAATGAAGATGAGGATAACAGTCCGAATAATATAAATAATGCAAGTAATCATAATACCTCACCTCAGAGATGTAGAGACCAAAACGTTGTGAATATGGCACTGAAGTTGATGATGACAGTCCGAATAATGTAAACAATCCAAGTAATCATAATAATTAATCTCAGAGGTATAGAGACTGAAACGTTGTGAATATGGCAATGAAGATGAGGATAATATTACGAATACTATAAATAATTCAAGTAATCATAATACCTCATCTCAGAGATATAGTGGCTGAAACGTTGTGATTATGGCAATGAAGATGAGGATAATAATCCGAATAATGTAAATAATGCAAGTAATCATAATACCTCATCTCAGAGATGCAATCACCTGAAGAAGGTCGCGGCGAACAACAGCCGAAACGTTGTGAGTATGGCACTGATGATGAGGATCAAAAGATCAATTAATGTAAATAAAACTAGTAATAATAATACATCATCTCAGAGATATAGGCAGATATTGAAGTTATTTCTTTATTGAACTTTTACGGTATAATCGGTGTTAGGAAAAGCTGCGCCTATAAACAAAGGTTTCATCTCCGGTGTTAACTAATGATCTGAAAATATTCATAGGCAGATCGTTCATAATAACAGAAAGAAAGCAGGATCGAAAAAAAGCTCTGAGGGACACTTGTATTGATCTCATGAGTTTCGGCAGACTAGCAATTTAAAACAAATTCATGGAACTGCCTGAGAGTAAAGAGTTGATGATTGCATAAACACTTTCAAACAAGGCAAAACTGAAACTTATATGTTATTTTTGTTTAGTTTTGTTCTTTAAAATACTGATACTTACTTTCAATACGTAGGTTAACATTACTTTCTGCATGTTTTTTTGTTTTCAATAACGTTGTCTTCGAAAACTTAGTGAATTTAGTTTCAGCTGCCTTCTCCACGATTTCATATTCAAAGTGTTCCTTCTGCAAGCCAAGAAAAAAATAATCTACCGCTGTTATTTAAACCATGGAGGAAAGAAACGCATTCCTTGTATTTCCAAAGAGAATTGTCGCGACGGTGACTACAACACACTGCTTCGCGATTCAAACTCGGTTTAGTGTTTCTACACTCCGTGTCGACAACCGTTAACTTATTAACTTTTTCTTATTTATTTAAAATCTCAACAGACGACTCAAGCAAATTATCCGGGGAAAATAACTTTGGTCCGATATAATACTGTAACGTTCAAACAGACTTTTAATTATCTATCATGACTTCTTATTTTTCTCGATCAGTTTTCCTCAAACTGACTGATTTCCTTGAGTAACGGACTATTTTTTTTCTACTGGGCAGGATATCTGTGCCAACCATAAATCGTGCTGCAGTGAAACAGTGTCTGTTGTTTCCCGTTGTTAGAGAACGGCACCATATTGGTGTCAAATTGTAAAACGCAGTAAAAGATTAATTGATCATACGTAGTTAATTATTATCAGAAAACATACCATGAATATATGTTATTTTTTAATTACATATACGTAATATAAACAAATTATATTTCATACAAAATAAAATTAATAATCAATAAATAAACTTTCTATAATAATAATTAAAGAAATAACGTATCATTAATCTAGAAATAGAAAATTATAAGTAGATAAAATCTTATTAAAGAGTAATGCATAAAAACAATATTAATGAATAAATTAGTAAACTATATAAAGTTGTAGCCTCTGTTTGGTTTCTACATCTTCATAGTGTTTTGGAGATAGACCCCATAACATATATATTCTGAAACTACATTACCCAGGATACTTGGATAAGTACATTTTGTTTTCAGCAAAGAAAGGTTCGGGGGGAACCCCCTACTGAATTTGTTTCCATTTTTTTTATAAATTAAATTTAAATTTGAACAAGGGAATGACTCCTAACGTACCTTCATAAGCATATTCTATTTTGATGAAAGAGAATCCCCCGAGGTGAGGGCGGGTTGGGGGTTGGGTTGTCAGAAACCTCTCCATGATTTTCCCCCACTTTGATATGAATTAAATCCATATTTGAACAAAGGGAACGACTCCTAGGGTAAGTATATTTCATTTTGATCAAAGAGGGTCCTCGTGGGGAGGCACAAACCGCCCACTGATTTTTTTCCCTTTGATTTAAATCAAACTTAGATTTGAACAATGGAATGACTCCTATGACTTGGATAAGTATATTTCATCTTGATCAAAGGAGTCCAGCCGGAGACGGGGTCATCCCCCTGAAATTATACCCCTTTAATCGAAATTAAATTTAAATAAGGGAATGAATCCTATCCAAAATATAGAAGGAGAAAGCCAGAAGATGGAGGTCACATCGGCATGATCAAAATGAGAAATATGAACGTCAAGTTGACTAAGAAAATCGCCAAACAGTGGATAGTGCCTTACAATGGATATTTGAAGCGAAAATTCAATTGTCATATCATTGTTGAAATCTGCTCATTAATTAATTCAATCAAGCATTGCATCAATTACGTTTAAAAGCGGGCAAATCAGCTGTTTTTGCATAAACCACCCACTGAAAATTTCCCGGCGTTGATTTAAATTAAATTAAAATTTGAACAAGGGAATGACTCCTATCCAAAATATAGAAGGAGAAAGCCAGAAGATGGAGGTCACATCGGCAAGATCATTGAGTAATAATGACATGCATAATTTTTTTTCTCCCAAAATTATAATAATGATTTAAAATCATCATTTTCTTACAAAAAATATGTGACACGCAGCAAGTTTAGGGTAATTCGGCTAGTTAATGAATAAAGCAGTAAACAATATATAACGAATAATAAACAGTATATAACGATAAACAATATCAAATATTGACATGTTTCTAATATAAAAGCTAATCCTGGTTCTTGTCGTACAATGTAGATTCAATTAAAGACAATACCAGATGCAAATGAGAATGGATAGCCATTGTTTTTTTTTGTATTACATCTGACTGACTGTATTCGTCAATAGTTTGTCTCGCAGAAAAAGTGACGGTAAGTGATAGTAAGAAAAAGTGATAATAAACGGAATTTCGAAAATTGACGTAAGAGAAAAACAAACGAGTGATTGACTGATGAAATTCTCGACAAGATAGAAAGAAGAGAGAAAACGCTGCCAAGATACGGAACAGAATACAGAAAATTAAAAAATGAAATAAGGACGAAATGCAGGCAGGCTAAAGAAGATTGGTTAAACAAAGAGATATGCTGAAATAGAGAGATTGAGTAGCGCCAACAAAGGAGATATGCATAAACAAATAAGGCAACTAACAGAAGAGAAGAAATGCTCGTCAACAGGTTGCTTAAAAAAAAGGATGGAGCACTCAGACTAGAGAAT
Organism: Acanthosepion lycidas; assembly: GCA_963932145.1. Taxonomy (NCBI): domain Eukaryota; kingdom Metazoa; phylum Mollusca; class Cephalopoda; order Sepiida; family Sepiidae; genus Acanthosepion; species Acanthosepion lycidas. The sequence goes on along the minus strand of OZ010590.1, from coordinate 22,289,801 downwards.
GAAAATATTCTTCAACTCTGGAGTGAGTTTATTGGAGAACTCTTCAACGAGGAAAGATAACAACCAGTTATACACAGAACTACAGACGGACCTGAAATTCTAAAAAAAAAAAAATGAAAATAGAAGCTGCACTCGCCAAATTGAACAGGAACAGAGCGGCAGGGCCAGGCGGAATTGTAATGGATGTGCAGACAGCTTTAGATGACTTTGGCATAGACAAGATCACAGAAATAATAAATGAAATCTACAATAGTTGGGATATACTGGAAGGTGCTGTTTTCGGTTAAAATCTATAATTTTTTTCTCTTAAAAATCTTTTATCAAGAAAATAGGTATCTGAAATCAAGTAGCTGTTATCGCTCTTCCCAGTATTAATGAGTGTTTCGCCTTTTCGTCAGATATGTCTCTACTGATTAATGCTGAGGATCCCATAACCGAAACATGTGTTGAACTCTTAATGACAGTAACAAAATATAGGAAAGTGTGAAGAGCAGTAAGTGCAGAAAGAAGGGGGCCCATAAAACAGAAAAGTTAAATATGAATTAAATTAATTTAAAAAATGAAAAAGAAAATTAATTTGGTTAATAAAATAAGCGGAAATTTTATAAAAATTCAAGCAAAACATCTTAACAAATACAAAATTATAAAACATACCTTAACAGTCGATATCTGCATTTGCATTACAAAACTTATCTTAATCTTATCTTTCAAATTATTACGAACAAAACAGAAATATAATACAAAAAATATCCTCATAATGTATGAATTTCTCAGCCTTGGATGGCAACTGGTTTACCGCTGAAAGAAATGGCAACCTACTGCGTGAAAAATCTGTCTAGTCAGTAATGTATCGAAAGATACATGATCGCCTAAGCGTGTACCCCGCATAGCACATAACTGACTGAAATTCAATTACGTGCCAATAACCTTGGGAAAGGTATGAATCCTCGTCTTCTCCCTCGACCCTAGCTATAGGTAAATAGCAAGACAGACCGAGTTCTACAGCCTCGGATGGCAACTGGTCTACCACAGAATGAAATAGCAACCTATTGCGTGAAAAATATCTGCCACTTCAGTAATGAATCAAAAGATACATGATCGCCTAAGCGTGTACCCCGCATAGCACATAACTGACTGAAATTCAATTACGTGCTAATATCCTTGGAAAATGTATGAATCATCTTCTTCCCCGCCCCTAGCAATAGGCAAATAACAAGATAGACCGAGTTCTACAGCCTTGGATAGCAACTGGTCGCAGAAAGAAAAGGCAACCTACTGCGGATAAAAAAAACACTTCCCTTCAGTAAGATACATGATCACCTAAGCGTGTATCCCGCATGGCAAACCTACAACCTCCAAACAGATTCATATCTACATTCACGGGCAACAGTATGTAAAATGCAATATGCTTAAACCGTTACTTGACGTTATGGAAATGCCTAGACCAATGCACACTTTTACTGACATCTAGCGAGACAATATGAGCACAGGTTTGACAAGCCATCATGGCGTATGAGTGTCCGAACGAAGCAGATATGGCATTCAATTTATTCACTTTTGTTCCTCAGAGTTTCATGTATACTCGTGATGTTTGTCAGCGCAAAATGGATTACAACGGGTCATTTATGATCGTGACCTGATGGACACAGTATAATGATGAAGAATTCTTATATGACTCTGAACTTCGTATATCCAATTTCTTGTTAAGAAACACGACAACAAGACAAGCCTTCTTCGAAAATTTAAGCCGAATGGATATCAGAAAGCCATAATCCATTCTACAAGGATTATCATGATGGAAATCCATAGGATGTCGAGGATCATGTGGGAAATCTATAGGGAGACAATGATCATGTGGGAAATATATAGGAAGACAATGATCATGTGGGAAATCTATAGGAAGACGATGATCATGTGGGAAATCTATAGGAAGACAATGATCATGTGGGAAATATATAGGAAGACGATGATCATGTGGGAAATCTATAGGGAGACGATGATCATGTGGGAAATATATAGGAAGACAATGATCATGTGGGAAATCTATAGGAAGACGATGATCATGTGGGAAATCTATAGGAAGACAATGATCATGTGGGAAATATATAGGAAGACGATGATCATGTGGGAAATCTATAGGAAGACAATGATCATGTGGGAAATATATAGGAAGACGATGATCATGTGGGAAATATATAGGAAGACGATGATCATGTGGGAAATCTATAGGAAGACAATGGTCATGTGGGAAATCTATAGGGAGACGATGATCATGTGGGAAATATATAGGAAGACAATGATCATGTGGGAAATCTATAGGAAGACAATGAACGTGGTTGAAATCTAATGGAAGACTGGTCATGTGGGAAATCTATAGCAAGACGATGATCATGTGGGAAATCTATAGGAATAATTATTAACTCAGTATAAAAACAATGAACAGAAATTGGAAGATAAGGGTATTAAAAGAAACAACGCATATGTTATGCTTTATTAACCTCCTCATTAGGGCTTACCCATTCTTAGTATAGCAGGTTTTCGGAATTGACATTGCATGCAATATTACATCAAATAGCCACAGCAGCCAGGCATAAGTTTAATCATAGTTTACTCCGCGTCACGAAATAGAAAATAAAAATGTCACCGCGAATGTGGGTTCATTTTTTAAACGTTGTAAAGATGTGTGACACATACAGTTATTAAAACAATCACCCAGAGAGGAGATGGACATATTCTCATATTTTTCTAGATTGACAGAGATGCATAAAATGAAATCTAAGATATGATGTCTTGTGTATAAGGTGTCTGAGCAGGATCTACAGGTGTGATTAGCTGACCACCCTAGAAAATGAGCATATTCGGAAACGACAAGTTAAACATGTTTATGTCTATATAAATATAATAATAATATACATGATATATGCAGTCCGTCTCAATTTATGCAAATCGCATAAACCTCAATAACTCGAATTCGTTTAACAATGTTTAAATTTTAAACGATTTAGACGTCAAAACAAAGAGTGAGGTAATTTCTTCAGATAGTTCTAACATATTTTGTTAAAGTTATTGGATCGATTATAAAAATAAAAGCTGCCTAATGTTGTTATGTGACGTCGTCCCCGTGACGTTCTATCCTAGTCTACCACGGCACCAACTGTGAGGTCCCTAAAAAGCACCAATTGTGACGTCCTCGCCGCGGCGCCAGCCGTTCGCTCCTCGCTGCTCCGTTCGGGTGTCGCTGCTCCAAATGTGACGTTCTAACCTTTTGGTGATTCGGGTGGGAATCTGGTTAGATTTGATATCAGCCTCGTCGTTCCCAACTCGCTTCTAACGCCTGGTTACCAAGGTAACTGCACTGATCCCCCAGTCCGCCTACCCATGTTGTGAATTGATCTTAGGCAGACGAGATCAAACAGTGGTTGGGCCGTACTGCAAACCGAGTTCAACGGGGGTGATACCACACAAATATACATAAAAGACAATAAAATGAAAACTCAAAAGTTCAAAGTATCAAAGAAAAAGGTAACAAACTTTATGTCTAGTTGTTCGATACATAGGACTGCATCTATCTCCCGACCCGTTCTATGGATTGTGACACGTCGTTTTCCGCTAGGCAAGTTTTAACACTTCAAGTTGTCTGCTCTCTAAGAAATTGGTGTTTCGGTGGGTCTTTGGACGAAAGTCAAAAGAAAAACTTATTTCGGTGATCTGGATATAAGTCGCTCTTCAAAAAAATTGTTCTTGGTTTGAAGTAGGGTCTGGAATGTGTGTGAATCTTGGTCAGCTATCTGCGAGGCTTGCTTCAACTGGAGACTGACTCTGGGAACTGCTGGAACTCAACTCAACTCTGCTCGATGTGGCTTCGTTTATATGGGCGCCGACCAAAACCGGGGTGAGTTTGTCGGCGCCGGGGGGGTTCCTCGATAATTCTAAATACATATCCACCTCTCTGGTTAGGAATTTCCACCTATTTCCATTTTTGGGAACCTTTCCTCACGCCCACCTTCTCATCATACTTCAGAGGGGCGTGAACTGCCCTCCCCACATCTTCGTAGAAACCTCTCTTACTCATCCTCCAGATGGGCTGTAACAGCCTCCCTCGTGCGTCACGTGATCACCACTCGACCAATGATGTCTTAGTCAGGCGTGGACGAATCCGCGGCTTTGTTTCAGGAAGAAAAAAAATATCTTGCTTAAATAAAAAAAAATTATCTCTTCTCTTTCCCTTTTCTTCCTCTTAATCGCCGTTATCATTTCTCTGGTCGCGAACGGGACAATATGACAATGGCGGTCATAACTCTTGTTCTACACGTGGTTTACGTCAGGTATTTTATCGCTAATTATCAGAATGGGTGGTCTTCTTAACACGGTCTCGAAAAGAAACATCTCCAAAGTTTCAGTCATGTATGTCGCCTCGAAGAAAGAAAAAAAACATTTCTAGCTTCCCATTCATTTTCCTTCGGTACATATTTCTAATAACATAATTTTATTATCGCAGGCCAAGGATGTTCCGTCGAAGGAAAATCGGTCAACGGACACTAGTAGGTGGTCCTTAATTTTTCATATCTGTCCAAAGTCCCTTTAGTTGCCTGTTTTTCGTCACTTATCGAAATAACATTTTCATTTGAATTTTTTTTTCTTTGGCCAGCCGGTCTGTAGTTGATAATAAGATGTCTTCCCGTACCAATAGTTTGTTTTCATATCCTTAGATAGCACAGCCGATGCCAAAACATATCTGACTCTTTCTTTCTTTCCCTCTCTTTCCACTCAGAATTTCCCTGTCATTGTAATGACACTCTTTCGCCATTTGTTACTTATCAAAATATCCTTTTATCCATTGTCTCTTAGCCGTGTGTGTTCTTGCTTATCACTCACGATTCGGTCCTTAGCCTCTCCTCTTTCCTCTTTTCTTTCTTTTCCCTTTCTGCCTCGTTAAATGGTGCCACAATAAATTTAGAAGATCGATTTTTCAATCTATAATGAAACAAATAACAAACATATTCTAGGCACCTCGAGGTGGTGTAATAGTTTGCAAGCTTGTCTCGCTAGAACTTTTACGGTTGAGTGGTGAGTTCGATTCTCACTTGCTGCCCCATAATTTCGGCCTTGTGCCACATCTAAGCTATGCTTAGAAAATCACTATAACAAACATATTCTAAGAATTGGAAGCATGTATATCTTAATATAGTGACCCATTTCCACCACAAAGCTGTTATGCACTGATTTTGTTAAATGTTTTACTTGAGCGAGTTTAATTTCCGACATCTTGGTTTTAATTGCCTGCTTTTTTGTGAACTTCATATAATTTCATCTTCACAATTGACCATAGTTTTTCTGTCGGCTTCAGGTCGAGACTTATTTGTGGCAATTCCATTATCTTTTCTCTTGTGAATACTTTAGACTAAAAGCATTCGGAGGTAACCACAAAATCCGTGAGATGGAGTATAAATACATACTATTACCATTAAAAATCTTGTCCATGAAATCGCAATTGTTCTTTGAACGTTCTAATAATAGTTTGGTCGACAAATCCATCCCAAATCCTCGCACTACCGCTTCATATCTGCCTTTTGCTTTAGTCACAGGCATATGCGCATCCGGTAAGAGCAATACTTTGGTCCTTCCATTAGGTCCATCGAGTACACCCGAAATTCGCCCATGAAAATTACTTTAGAAAAGTCAATGTTCATTTATTTCTTTGGACAATTTTGGCGCTTCGAAAGTAGTTTCCCTAGATTTATTGACAGATTTCAAATTGCAAACAATTACACAACTTTTCCTCAAATGTTAGCTTGTTCAAAGATCTGATCGCTGATCAAAATGGGTAGGTTCGCTGTAGCTCGCTTTTGTTTGCATTATTCTCCATGAGACAAGTTATTAAAGCCTTTTCTTGTGCTTCTAGTTCTCAATTTAGTTATATTTTCAACAACCCTCTTTATCGTTCGCTGATCTCTATGAAGCTCCTTTGATATATTCAATGTGGACATTTCCTCATTCAATAACTTTGTTATTTTCAGTTTTTCATCATTTGTTAGATCCTTTACATTACACATGTTTGAACATAGGGACACATATTTCTTTATTAGATTTCATATGTCATGAGCAAATATTTGTGTAATCTACATAAGATCATCAGATTGCAGTTTTTTTATAATAAATACAATAACTTTAAGAAAACATGTTGAAACTACTTAAAGTGTCAACCTGAGTTTTGCGTTAATTTCTAAATTCATCGCTTAAAATTTGGCAAATATTTTTCAAAGCAAATGTTAAATATTTAGGCTTATGTGATTTGCATTATAATTTCAGACGGGTTGTAGAATTCTGCCCGTCTTACTATTTTGCCGCCATCCCTACTTCATTGCATTGGGTATGATACAAACCCCATGCAATCATTGACCAAATTGTCAACAAAACACAGTGCAGTGGTAATATTATAATACTGTGGAATTTGTCCACATGGCTAAGGTTATTTTCGCGGTTCTACATGAATGCGTCATTGACTTGTGATTGTAACGTCGCACTGCTTCATGGACTGTTATTCCCATATATGGACCCAACATATCCCAATAAGGATTCCAGCATATTTCATCGTTTCTTAAAACCAAATATGCCAGCTTTGAGTAATGTCTTGGAAATTTATTTCAGGTTGTAATTCATCTGAAATTATCCCATTAGAACATTTATTCTAGTAGTGTGTAGGTCTATTTACATGTAAAATACTGCATGGCGAAAAGACATCGAGAAAACATTACTTGACAACACTCTTCTCTTATCTGAACGCTTTTGAAACCGATGACATGTCAATTTTCTACAGTTCGTTTTGCTGGAGAAAATTTTACATGATAGTAATCACATTTGGCACATCAGTGTATAACTTTAAACTCGTCAGTGTATCAGTTTTGGCATGTCAGTTTATCACTTTTGGCACGTCAGTGTGGCACTTTTGGCACGTCAGTGTGCCACTTTTGGCACGTCAGTGTATCACTTTTGGCACGCCAGTGTGGCACATTTGGCACGTCAGTAGATATCCTTATATGTTATCTTCTATCATGTCCCTATGAGACGCATTTCTTTCTTAGACTCTCACTTCCCTTCTCTTTCTTCTTCTATCTTTCTTGCTTTAATTATTTATTTATTTAAGAACATTTTGTGTCACTCTCTCTCTCTCCCTTTCGCTCGCACAAACGCATCGTCGTTTTCTTTGTATTTCGCGTCGTCTCCATCTACTCTCTCTCAGCGATCAACTTTCCTCCAGTCGTTTTAATCCTTTCCAATTTCTCATTTTATTCATCATCTTCCTCCGCGACAAATCCCCTCTGTCCAATATTCCATGAATCTTTATTACTTTGCTTTTAGTTCCGATGGAAATTTCCTCTTTGACTTTTTCCTTCAATAATCTCCCCGGACACCCTGATCCGAAAATAAAACGCGACTTACTCCCGCTGAAGCCAAACATCCAAGAATACATAACTACAGATGGTTTAATCATCCTTTCTCCAACCTACCTACCAGACACCCTTCCCATCCAAACAACGATCCGCAAATATTTGATCGGTATAATCACGGTGATATGCAAATATACTCTTGAGCCAAATACATGGTAGTCAGTCTAGTAAAAGTTATTCCTGTCTGTCCATGAACAATTCATTTAAATACTTGTAAAATATATTAGCGCTTTACAGATCAAATAATAACAGAAATTTAAATTTTGTTAAACAGAGCACCATTGTCACTAGGCTGGATACATAAAACTAGTAAAAATGCAGTCACTGCAAACAAAAAATGAAATATGATACATAACCATTTTTTTATTTATAAATATCACCAAATGAGTGTGGAATGCACTGACATTGACAGAAGATCGTCATTATATTTGATGCGATATCATATTATTTTATGAATCAGCTATAATTAAAACCAATTCAGTGCCAACACATTTTGAAACATGCCCACTGAACTCATTCACAACAGTCTCACTGATTTATTCATGAACTCTACCCGTCCTGGGTATCATGATAAACTGCATCCGCGTTTTGGGTAAGATGATAAACTACGTCCAACAGCAAGGCCTCTGATCAAGAGGTTTTTGAGGAGTGTGGAACCACCTCTTAATTGCTGATGTTCCCAGGTCCACCCTGAACCGGCGTAGTAGCACCCGTAAAGATCCCAGCTATGGGCAAATAGTTAACACTCAGATTGCATTCGTGTCCTGGGTATGACGATAAACGACATCAGCGTCCTGAGTAAGACGATAAACTACGTCCAACAGCAAGCCCTCTAATAATACATTTTTGAAAAAATAATGTTGCCAGATGTACGTTTTAGAAAAAAATAATATTAACAGCTATATATTTTTGAGAAAATAATATTAAGAGAAATGGATTTTTGACAAAATAAAAATATTACCAGGAAAAAAAGTTGTCGGGATTAAATGACCAATTGAGGTTGATTTGTCGTAAAAGAAAACAAACCAAACCAAAACAAACATGAACTCTGCAGAGAATAAACGTTTTGTTGGTAGACACTGTAATAAAACTACAGGAATTCCTAGACAAGGTATTAGAAGAAAGAGGGAATAAACGACTAACTGTCAGTTTTCAGAGAGAATATGTAACTCTTAACAAGAGAGAAAGCCGAAGATGCTAGCTAAGAATTAGACGTTTCAGAATCAAGCAAATACAGATATCTGGCTATCGAAGAAGCATTTTAACAGACGTTAGAAACTTTGACACCGAAAAACAAACGCGTATTGGAAGTTAAACAATTTATGAAGAAATATCAAGATTTCATTACAAACGGTTCTGCAATTTCATACTGATACTCCCATATAGCATATTCTGGACAATTTCATCAGAGATGCAGAAGAGATTTAAGCCAACTAAGACGTGGTTCCACAGAAAAAATGTTCAGAATATCAGGAAAGAGACATGTAATCAACGAGGACAAAAAGGATAGGTCTGCTTGGAATATGAAACGGACATGTGTAATATCTCCGATGCATAATTAATGACGAGAACTTGGTAAAATTAGGACACGTTTTCACGGCAAGGACAGAGGACAAAAAAAAAACTGATGTGAGATCAGAGAGAAGGGCTGGATGATACTTCTAAATCAAATAAAGCTATAAAAAAGAGGACGCTGTAGAGAGCCATGTTCAGCTACGTTGTAAAAAGACACGTTAAACGGAAGAAAAAACAAAAAAACTAACAATAGGATTGAATAGCTCGATATTGGAAGTACTGAAATTTGGTGTGGAGTCAGAATTATAGATTAGCTAATTGGCACCGTAATATTTGACGCAACGACTATGTATTTAGGGTGTACATCATGTAATTTCTGTCTTGATAACAAACGACAAATCGTCTAGGCACTGAGAAATAATAAATAGTTCTAATCGAAATTATGAGTATAAAACTTTAAGCAATGGCAGATAACATTAAGAACGACAAATCGTGAACTGATCATAATATGTGTTTATGCTGGGAGGTTCTTACTGCTCGACGGCTGATACGTTCGTTGAAGTGGAGAGACATCAAAAGAAGACAATATGTGAGACTAAAAAAATGGATGCAACAGAGGAACGAGATAACTTGAAAATATTCAGAACAAGTGTTAAAAAAAGCTGGCACAAACTTGATTATGTTAGTCGCTTTCAAGTGTGCCTTCGCAAAAGCAAATGAGCCATATTCTACCTTTTGGGGACAAATTTTCATATGTCGTGAAATGTGAACATCTTAAATGAACAAAGAAACCCCTACCTTTATAGTGAGATAGATCAACGCTAACCGTACAAAAGATAAGTTTTTTCCACCAAGGAAAGTGATTCTATGTATATGTAAATGACTGAAAAGTATTTGCAACTGTTTATATCCATCAAGGAAGCAAACGATTGATTCGATCAATTACTGCTCCCAGTTGCACAAATTACGACAGAATTTGATGATAAATGTCAGGAATTAGACCACATTAAAGATTGATATTGCATCAGTATATCACTAGTACACATTTATTTTCAGTGGCCCGGCAAAATCGATAATGATTAAATGGGAACTTTTCATTTATTTTCCATATACAAACGCTATTATATATTCGAATTACTGTTTAATGTGTACCTTAAGAAATAAAATGAAAAGAAAAAAAAGTAACTTCTTTGAATTGATACGAAATCAAAATGAAACAATTCTTAGCCGTTAAATGAAAATCATATATTTGAAAACGGATTTATGGTTTAGTTTGGTTTAGTTTGTTTCGCAGTGTGTAAACCTTAATGGACTATCTAATGCCGACAAGATTTATAGGATAGGTTCGTATGAATAGAATATGTATTCTTTGTAAGAAATCAGTTTGTAGATCAGGTTTCTTTTGTCGAGAGTCCATTGTATTGATGTTAAGGGGTTTTTTCAAAAATTTATGGCTAGTAATATTTTTTTCACGCGGTGGAGTAATGGATAGCGGCTCGGATTGAGGAATCGGAGGGCCGAGTTCGAATTGCCTTCAAATCCATTACATTCATTAATATGCTAATACCCTTGGGAAAGCAATGAATCCTCTTCTTCACCCCTCCATCCATGGGTAAATATCTAGACAGACCGGGTTTATAGCCTTGGATGGTAAATGGTCAACCGCAGAAAGAAATGGCAACCTACTGCGAGAAAAAATGTCAGTCATGTATCGAAAGATACATAGTCGCCTAAGTATGTATCCCGCAGGGCACATAACTCACTGAATGGTGGTAATATTGTTTTATCAAAACTGTATTGTTGGTAATATTTTTTTCTTAAAAATGACAGAAATACATTGGTTTATTTGTTTTGCGACCATATCAACTTCAGTGTGTTATGGATTGCTGGTAATATATTTTCCCGAAATGTATTGCTGGTAATATTTCTTTTCAAAAATATATTGCTGGTAAAATTTTTTGTAAAGAGGATTTTGGTCAATACTGTTTTTTCATCGATGCATTTTTGGTTTGATTCACTATGCTTTGCGGCATAAAAGCCTGAATGGGTTATTAAATGGCAACAAGATTTTAGAGTATAAGATCGTATGAATAAAATACGTATTCAGTATAAGAAATCAGTTTGTAGATCTTGTTTCATTGACATATTTTTTTAAAGCGGGTTTTTGTCGAGAGTCAAAAATGTACTTCCAGTAATATTTTGTTTTTAAAATATGTATTACTGGTAATATTTCTTTAATAAAAAATGTATTACTGGTAATATTTTTTTTCATCAAATCTGTATCGCTGGTAATTTCTTTTTCTTCAAAACTGTATTGCTAGTAGAATTTTTATTGTCAAAAATGTACTGCTGCTATTTTTAGTATTAAAAACCTATTAATACGTTTTCATAGGGTTTTGACCCAAGTTTGGAGGTTAACTATTTCCCCATACCTGGGACCTTAACAGGTGCTACCACTGCGACGGATTTATGAAATTGCCTTAAACTTAGCATAATTTGGTGGAACAAAGCAGAAAATAAATTATTCAATGAATTAATGACACTTTGAAAATAAAAAGAAATCAATTTTTATTCAGAAGACCGAACGAGCATTTTGAATACTTTAGTCTTATATTTTTATCTGCTAGGACGTATCGATCGTGCTTTCTCCACAGCTTCCTATCATTCACAGTTCTATGTAATCTTGTACCGTTTAGCATACTTTATCCGCCATATCTCTTTCCTGACATTTATTCACTGAAACTCAAGTAGGTTATACTCTTTCTCACCTATGTTTATTTTACCTTTACTATGCGCCGTGAGGGTTCTGTTCTCCAACCCATTTTCCTCATTATATCCCATCATTTTTAAATCTCTCTTTGGATCTATATAGAAGTTTTCCTGCTATTCATATCAGTCTTAAAACTTCTACTTCCCTCATATGTTCCGGCCATCTTATCTTTAGTATTCGTTGAAAGGACAACATATCTGTCTTTTCATGTCTCGTCTCCATCTGTAAGGAAATTGGCCATATAACTGCCACAAACATATAGATCATTAGTTATTACATAGCAGCTTTTTTTTTTATTCTAACAGGATTTATTATGTCTTCATACTTTCCTTAGATTCTATGAAATAATATTGATGTGCACATTCGGATTGATGTGCCATTGTTCTATCGTATTACCCACAATTAAATTTCTGTAGCTGCTGGATACCGCCATCCCTAGTTCATAGCTAGCATATTAGGGTGTTCCTTTTGTTGACACATAACTTCTATCTTATCATTTCCTGTACTAAAATACTACTCTGTCTAATTGTTATTTCAGTTTCCATTCTGAGCACGATATCATTGCAGTATCTCCTGCCCATCATATGATGATAAGATGCATGCAGGTGCACAGATCAGTTCAGGCATCATTCAAAGCTCTCTTCTCGGTCCTATTTTTTCTGCTTTATATAAATTATCAACTGCAGAACAAATATTAAATCTATATGAAACAGATACCACGATTTACGAGTGAACGGACAAAATTCAGGATGAGCAAGAGTATAATAACTGATTATTTTTACTCCTTTCACTTTACATGGAGTCAGAGACAATTAGAAATCAATAGTGAGAAGTGATGCGAGGGGAGAAAAGAACAATAAGGGGACATGATTCAGTGAGACAGAAGAGGGCGATTGACGTTGCATTTAAATTTTTAAAATTCTAGGTGCCTATCTACAAGATATGGGAAGAAATTTTCTCAGTGTACGCTTTCAGAATAGCTCCACGCTAGCAACAACCCTTGTGCCATATTCCGCCTTGTGGGGATGTCTCGGATAAATAACGAAATCTAACGATTGACTGTTTATTAGTTCTCTATATGTGAGTCAACCTTTCCTCTTTACGACATAATATGATCCATCGCTCAAGAGGGAGTACAAATGGGCGGCTCGCTTTACAGCTCCCAAAAGTGTCTGGCTCCTCCTGCCATGATCTATTTTTACATGAATCAGAGAAGACTAAAAATGGATTATTTTCATGAGATCCGAACTAGATTTGCCAACTCCTTACTTTTCAGCACTGGCGGATTTCAAAAGCCGCTCTGCAACATTGTGGGCGATGGTTGACTTTTCACCATTTAATCTCTATCCTACAGAACATTGTTAATCGTTCGCCAATCTATTGCTATTTTTATGATAGATGTTCAGACGATCTGCAGTCCTTTTTTTCCAACAGTCCAAACCTTCACGGCGAGAGCCCGTCATGCCACTTCCAAGGAATAGACTCATACATCCATACTCCATTGATAAAGAGGAATTTCTACTCAGATTGCTTCTTCTCCAGAAATGTTACTTAGTGGAAGTAACCCCCGAAAGTATGCTTCCACGAAAACAACAAACTTAGTTTCAACCCCTACAATTCCTCATAATGTATACCCGTCACTCCGTCTTTAATGCCCTTACAACAATTTTATTTACTAATTATCTATCTTGAGTAGCTCTTGAGCCTTGTATTTGGTGTTATATAGAAATATAATGTCGCTGCCGACACTGGAGTTTGAACACAGTCACTAGTGAGCAAACATAGGTGATTACATTTCTAATAAATAGACCATGTGATTGCAAAGGAAGTGTATATATGGGAATTGGCGCGGCGTCTAATTGATCACAATTTCTATACTATCCTCTATTACTATTCGGATCACTATTTCTATACTATCCTCTATTACTATTTGATTCACTATTTCTACACTATCCTCTGTTACTATACGATCGTTATTCTCTATATTATTCCCTATACTATTTCTCTATAATGATCACTATACGGTGGTTACTTTTCGAGGGAGTGTTATCGATATTCGAAGGGGTCTGACACATGACACGACGTTACTGAGTTGTATCTACGATTACAATGTTTCTACTACAATGAGCATTACGGAAGTGACAATGACTATTGTTGGCATCAGAAATAATAGTATAAAATCGGAAAAGATCTTGCTATGCCTTCTAATAATTTTAGTTCTATAGCTTGAATAATCCGGCGATAAAACGCAAACCTTTTTTTATTATTGTGCTGGTGTTGGAATAATGGTAATAGTTCCTCTGGGTATTGTAGATAATGTCAGGAAGAAAAAACGAATAGCAAAACTTGGGTAACGTTGTGACAATAACAGTGGATGTGAATGTATTAAGTGAATTAACGACATAATTTAACAATACTAATGGCTCATGTATAAAGTTCAAGAGATAGTCGAGCCGCTGTAGAGTTTAGAGTATTTTATTGAATTATGATTTTTTGGTTGTCAGCAACAGATGGAGCTGAAGACGCCAACTCCAAATTGGAAATAGTAAAGTTAAGCAATTTAGAAAAAATATATTTCCGAATTGTTATAACACAGGACAGAAAATGCGACATTGCAAACTATAAATGTATCGAACTTTTGAAACTCGCCTTCCAGAAGCTAAGTAAAGTACATTACAATCCATTTTATCCGGAATCTCTCATATCCAGAATACTACATAGCCGGAGTGTCTCATACCCGGAGTGTCTCATATCCGGAGTGTCTCATATGCGGAATCCCGAATATCCGGATATATTTTTGATGTGTATATTTGAACTATTTGGGTGATATGTAACTCTTGAAATTTCTCGTTTTCAGGAAATTTACTTTGGATAATTGTTTGGAATTATCGCAGAAAGTAGAAATTTTAAACAGACTAGACGCCCGTGAAAGTTCATTGTAACTAATGGCTGAGTTCAACATAGGAAAGTCAACATTGTATGAGATAAAATCTTCGAAAGAAAATATACGCGACTCACGTAATTAAATGAATTTTCATTAACATTACACAATTTATTTCTTCTTTCTTAAAATCAATTCCGTTATATTTCACTCAACCTTTAGCTTATTTTGTTTACTATAAAACACTGAAAATCAATGGTAAACCTGATTTTAATTCGTTTATTTTAATCTAAATATAATCCCTCATATCCAGAGTTTGTAACCAATTCCTCATATCGGGAAGGTCTTCTTCGTCCGGTTTTACAGTATTAAGAAACATCATTCTCATTTTTTAAAAAAAAGACTAAAGAGTGATGGACTGTTGTGCAATATCGACCCTCCTATATGAAAGCCAATACTGGAAAATTTCATCATACATGAAGGATAAATTTGAGGCAACAGAAATCCGGTTCTACAGAAGGATTCTGAGATTACCATGGACTGAAAATCTGAGTAACGAGCAACTTTAAATATAATGGAAACGTAAGGCAGAAAAGAAGCTACTAGAATAGAACATACGGTTGTATATAGCTAAGTTCAACAATAAAACAGCGAAACATCGATGCCGGTCTAATAGCACGCTTAAATCCATACATTTGAGGCACTAAAGTGAACACATAATCAAAGCGATTGCCATGGAAATATTTGTAGAAAAGACAGAAGGAAGCTACGTTAGGTTGTTCTTGGTCAGGTTCGATTATATTACAAACCGTTCATTGAATGTTGTCGCGAATGTTAGGATACAACGCAGGATCACCAGACCAGATATGACAGCGATATTTAATTCGCGAACGAATGGTAGATTTATAAATGAGCAAGATGGATTCTCGCGGGAAGGAGAGTTGACACGACACAGTGAACCTATTTTCCTGACAATTAATCTAGCAAACATTAATAAAAATTAGATGCTAATCTACAGGAGCTTTTTTAAAAGCAGAACATCTACATGGGCAGATCCTTCTTGGAATACTACCGTTCTTTTCAATTTGACACACACACACACACACACACACACACACACACATATATATATATATATATATATATATATATATATATATATATACCCAAGTATAGGATTGTTGTATACTGAATAAATTCCAATAACCAACAATTACTATTCTTAAAAGAGTACTCAATACAGAGTGGAGCAATATATAATTATTTATTCGAAAATTATAGCATAAATATGTCATAAAATAACTACAAAAATAGCCATTTTGTTTCAACACTTCTGGTGTCTTATCAAGTGATAACATATTTATGGTATAATTTTCGAATAAATGATTATATATATATATATATATATATATATATATATATATATATATATATATATGTATGTATAAAGAAATATAGATTTAACCTGTGATATATTTATGGGATAAGGTGCTCAAAATTAGCGATAGCACCTATATAAGTATAAAAGTGAACATTGAAGTCATAACTCAGAAGCGAGAGGCTGTTTCATGCAAGACGCAATCGTCAGACGATTCAGACCTCAAACAGCCTGACGATTGCCTCTAGCAAGAAACAGCCTATCGCCTCTGAGTTTTGACTCAATATTCACTTATATATATGTATGTATGTATGTATGTATGTATGTATGTAGGTATATAATTAGGAAAAAGGGACAACGTGTGATTCTTATAATATGAAAAGTAGACAAGTTAGTTAATAAAACAATGGCAAACGAAAGGTTACCAATATAATCAGTACGATAAACATTTATTAAAAATTATTAACCATATGACAGAAATGAAGCACGGAAATAAAGGATTTTAGTTTGGAATTTCGGACACGACTGTATACTCCATCAACGGACCGAGGAATAAACAGAGAACCGGGCATTACTCACGGACAGATGTTTTTGTAGAGAGTTTATTTTTTGGTAGTAATCATTTTTTTTTTTTTAAAAAGAGTTTAAAATAGAAACAGTAGTAGAGAGGAATAGTGGAACAGGAAGTCACAGCGTCAAGAGGGATCATCATTTCAACTTAGATTTAATGAGTTCAATTAGATATGCAACTCAAAGCATAAAACGTTTGGCACATGCAAGGGGAGTTTCAGTCTAAAGATCAGTGAATAAAGACTTGATATTGAACTCGTACATAAAATCTATGAGGCACTTTTTTACTCCAGGACAGAAAGGTACAAGTTTAGAGAGAACGAATGATCCTGGAATAATATATATATATATATATATATATATATATATATATATATATATATATATATATATATATATATATATATATATGTGTGTGTGTGTGTGTGTGTGTGTGTGTGTGTGTGTGTGTGTGTATGGGTAAATGTAAAAGTGAACATAGACCTTATGATTGCATCTAGCATGAAACAGACTGTCCCCTCTAAGTGTTGACTTCTATGTTCACTTTTATATTTACACACGCTCTATCTCTGATATTGAGCACTTTATCCCATAAATATAGCACACCTTAAGACTATATTTATTCATATATATATATATATATATATATATATATATATATATATATATATATAAATATATATATATATATAAATATATATATATATATAAATATATATATATATATATATATATATATTAAGATATATACGATTTAAGTAACGTTCACACACACACATACACACACACACACATATATATATATATATATATATATATATATATATATATATATATATATATATATATATATTTATTTATATATGAACTTTATTTAAATCCGTCATGGGCTTCCGATTTCTTAGTAGTTAATGGTTAACTTGTAATTTCCCTTTATGATCGATACTGTCATGATTCTTCTGCTAAGCTTAAAGCCTAATTATACATTCTTATTGCTCAAAGTAGAGTCCAATAGTGTTATAAAACCCTCGGAGAATTCCAGTAATATATCTTTAATCATTTCTGGGATACAACGATTCAAATCTTAATCTAACAAATAGGACAATTTTGCTGTTACAGGATTTGGACAATTTTGCTTTTACACCGTCTATATGATTTTCACTTGAGGCCTGATCTCCATGACGTGTTCCAAAGCTTCAAATATCTACTCTACATTGTTAAACTTCGTAAAGTTCGAGAATTTCTCATGTAAAGAATTAATTATTTACAAAACACAGATGAGTGATTTTTTCTTTGAAATAACGATTCGAATTACATATATATTGATGGCATGGATCTGAGTCTAACGTTCCCCAAGTGGTATAAATCACTGATCTTTCCTTTGCAACGAATTATGGCCGTAATTTACGACATGAAAAGAGAAGATTTCGAAATTTCAAATGAAAAACCCAAGCATTGCGAAATACTTTCTCAATAAAATCAACCCGATTGTTTCTTTGATAAGTCGTTAAATGTAGATGAAACGAAAGTTGAACGATTGTCTCAACGATTTATCTGGACATAAATCTATTTATACGTTAGGACAATAGAAACATTAACTAACAGAATGGTAGATGGGTAGCTAATATAATGAAATTAATTGGCCACTTCAATGTGGTGTAATGCTTAGCAAGGTTCTCTCGCCAGATCAATTAAATTGAGCAGTGAGTTCGATCCTCACAAGGTGCTCAATGCTTTCGGCCTTGTGCCACATCTATGCTACGCTTGGAAAATCACTATAATGAAATTAAATGTATATATATATATATATATATATATATATATATATATATATATATATATATATGGGGGGGTAATCATCTTTTAATTAACATTACATCTTGTCATGACCAACTTAGACACTCGGGTCGTCACGTTTAAACTGACCTTGTGTCACAATCTGACTCAGTTGCGGGGGCAAGTAAATCTCGGGTGCTCCTCCAAGGATTCTACCGGGGGAATTTGCAGTGGAGGAGAAGGGTGATTTTGGTTCTTTTTTCCCTCGGAATAGATGCTAGTTTTTAAAATAAAAATAGAGCGTCTATTTAAACATAGGTTTTTCATTTCATTATATATATATATATATATATATATATATATTCGATTCGACTTCGAATTCCATTCGAATCCGTTACATTCCCTTACGTGCTAATACACTTGGGAAAGGTATGAATCTTCCCCCCCCCACCACCACCAAGAGCTATGTGTAAATAGCAGGACAGACTGGGTTCTAGAGCCTCGGACGGCTAGGAGACTGGTCTAGGATAAGGAAAACTCTGAATTCAAAACCTGCGGAGGGTCGTTTGGGGACCTTGTGCCACGTAGTGTACAAAGTCTCTGTATTCGGCCCTTCAAAAAGTGTGGATGGTTCTGCATAAAACATTCAGCACTATAATCAAATCTCATGTACTGTTGTAGGGCTGTCGGTTCTTAAGAACTGATCTGTTTGACACTCGTACGTCGAATTCGATAGGAGATTCGAATATATATATATATATATATATATATATATATATATATATATAACTCTTTCGATAGGAAAGAGAGTGAGTCACATATATTCAGGTACATAGCGGGAAAATAAAAGAAATATCGTACATGTGAGACAGGACACCAATTATATCAATTGAAAGATATTGAGCTTCATGAGGATGGCAACATAAACGCAAGGAAAGGCTGGTGACTCTTTACGAATTCTACGGCACTAATCACGGTGATGCAAGTGCAAGTCGTATATGATCGTTTTGGGAGTCTTATATAACGAGAGATATATATTTGCCGCTTAATGTCTTCCAACGCATTGCCTCAGGATCAATGCCAGAGACAAAATGTATGCATTGGGTGTTTAGCTACAAGGTTTCCAAGAGGATTCTGAGACCATCTAATATGGTCCACGTGACCCAGCATTGTCTTTTACCGGTCCTTTATATAAATAAACACTTAAACCTAAATAATAATGGTAATTTAGAACGGAAAACAATAATATTGACAGTGAATTATGCAGTTGTAGAAATTCCATAAATTATCTACTGGAAAATAGATGTGTTATTGAATCTATTGTAGCTCAATGCACTATTTCATCAACTGAAAATGCAGGCGTTAAGAGACTTTATATTTGCAGCACCAAATACACTTTTAAAATAAGATGTTATCAACATATTTCTTCATTTAACAACTATACGTACCGTTACCTAACTTCCCTCTCAAAATATTTTTGGTATTTAAAAGAAAAACAATAAACCACCACAGTTAAATAGAAACTATTTTCAAAAAAAAGAGAATTTGCAATTCCTTAAATGATCTATGTCCCAGTTGTCTACATGAAAAAAAATTCATATAATTCCTTTCCTAATAATAATGATCTCTTAATCATCCTTACGTTAAAATATTGTTAATAGAATTTCCCATAAATATCTATGCATTACATTTACATTATATATATATATATATATATATATATATATATATATATATATATATATCGTTGTTGTTGAAAGATAATATGTACTGATACCACTTAGCTTTAAAGGGATTCTTGGTACTACTGATATAAAAAAAATAACTATTGGGTTTTCTATATGAGAAATATTACTTAGGTAAATAAGGAAATCAGTTTGACATCTATTTTTAATGGAAACTCGTCAAGATTTCTACAATGACACATGTTAATATTATTACCGTTTGCTTCTTTGGAATGGCAATTTTTACTTAAGTTTAGTAATGATTTAAATTTTTATTATTATGTCTTTTAATATTTTTTCAGGATTATCTGTACAACTATAACTTAGTTTTAGTGCATTTCTATTAGAAATCTTACTAAGTCGATTATTTTTGGTAACTGTTTCTCAATTAAATTGAAAAAATTCTGCCCTAACTCAGTACTAACTATATGGTTAAATGGGGTCATGTACCAAATGATATTCTTATAGCCACTATTTTTAAGGTATGAACATAAAATTTGTTATGTTTGTAAAAGACATCTTCACTGGAAGTATTATGGTTAATTCTCTATTCTATGGAGGAGAGTATGTGATTATGGATAAAGGGTGGTTAGAATTTGATGTATATATATATATATATATAGGATTTGCATTTGTTTTCATGTAGGGTTGGTATGTCTTATTAACTAGGTCTAGTGTAATATCAAGGAAATACGCGTTTTATAAATTTGTAATGATTTTACCTTTAATGTTGAGACTTTTGTCAGCTTTAATTTTTGTATAATTTTTCACCAACATAAGGGCGTCATCTATATATAAACCTATGTCGTCAATGTTGATATTGGGTTTTTTGCTATGGATCAGAGCAGATTTTCTAGAGTTCATAAAAATGTCCATTTCCTCGTTGGAAAATTAGGATATTCGGTGTCGTATTCCAAAGCCAAAGTAAAAAGATGCCTGGAAATGGATCCCCAATATAAAACTGGATCAATGAACAAGTTCTTTTATCGTTTATATCATTAAACAAATTGATGACATCTGTGGTATTAATACATTGTACAAGTCCAAGAGAGAGAGATAGATATATTTATTTTTTAAATTTCCCTAAAAACATCATTTTATCACCAGTTACCATCCATCGCCTGAGGAAATGCAATCATTGTATTGAAACATGAAATCTTTTGTGTAGGGATTTAAAATGTGTTTATTATAATGTCCTATAATAAAAATGTAATGTACAGGGTATTCATAAAGTTTGTGTGAACTTTAAAAAAATTATAACTTTATTTGTATTTGCGATAGAAATAATTTGTAAAAAAGGATTAGAAAGAAGTAAATCTATATGTTTTAAGGTTTTATTGAAATTTCATTTAAGTTTCCACATGTCCTCTATCATTAGCAATACAAAGGGTAAAATACCATTTTGCAGTTCACGGAAAACATTTGCCAACTGAGTTACAGTAGTGCCTGAAATCACATTAGTTATTTTATTAGATTGGTGCAAAAATAATGTCGTTTTCTCACATAGTAACATATGTGATAAAACGACATTATTTTTGCACCAACCTAATAACTATATTTAAAACTAGGTACATTAAAATTTATAACAGTTTTAACAGATTATTTATATCGCAAATACAAATAAAGTTATAAATTTTTTAATTGCAAGTGATCTTTATGGACACCCTTTTTTAAGTGTGTGTGTATGTGCGTGCGTGCGTGCATTGGTCTGTGTGTAAAATTCGTCGCACACTATTAGCCACTTTTAATTTTCTGTCGATTTTTCAAAACTAATCAAAGTAATTGACAGTTATATTTTCAAAAAAAATATGCAAGATATTTCGCAGAATATTATTAGGTTGGTGCAAAAATAATGACATAATAATGTCGTTTTTTGACGTTAAAAAAAAACAACATTAATACGTCATTATTTTTGCACAAACCTGATAACAAAAAGTGATGTTCAAGCCTTCCTCTGTAATTCATTGACGAAATACAATCTTCTAACACTTATTTTTAAAAAATCTAGGTTTTTCTGGCGATATGCAGAAATGTCTCCCTTACTCTTTGTCTGCATATTTAGATAGATAGATAGATAGATAGATAGATAGATAGATAGATAGATAATGAACAGTAATAGCTTGCTAAGTAGATAGATAGATAGATAGATAGATAGATAGATAGATAGATAGATAGATAGATAGATAGATATACAGGTTAACCAAAAGTCCCGAATCTATCTGATATTATTTATAAAAAGTCCTTGGAGATTAAGTAATGCAATTCTGTATATGATAATATTTTAAATTTATAACAAAAATAATGTATTAAATACGTTCATGAATTTTGACCCAAACATATACGATGACTCAATATGCGAAATATGCTTGTGTAGATAGATTCATGGATAGACATGTATAGACTTATATATATATATATTGAGAGAGATAAAGAGAGAAAGTTATGTAGAGACTGAAATAGATATACTGACATATATATGAAGAAACTGAAATAGATATGCATGAAGAGACTGTAATCGATAGACAGTCAGATATGAATAGAACGAGATAGATAGATCGATAGATAGACAGACAGACATGAATAGACTTATAAATATATATAGAGAGAGAGACAGACAGAGAGACAGAGAGACAGAGAGAGACAGAGAGAGAGAGACAGAGAAAAAGAGATATGTACGAACTTAAATAGATGTACTGACATATATATGAAGAAACTGAAATAGATATACAGTCAGACATGAAGATAGATAGATAGATAGATAGATAGATAGATTGACAGACATGAATAGACATGAATATATATATATATATATATATATATATATATATATATATATATATATATATATAGAGAGAGAGAGAGAGAGATAGATAGATAGATATGAATAGACGTATATATATATATATATATATATATATATATATATATATATATATAGAGAGAGAGAGAGAGAGAGAGAGAGAGAGAGAGAGGGGGAAAAAGAAAGAGAGAGAAAGAAATTGAGAGAGCTGTGTAGAGACTGAAATAGGTATACTAGCATATATATATAAAAACTGAAATAGATATACATGAAGAGACTGAAATAGATAGACAATCAGACATGAAGAGAATGAGATAGATAGATAGATAGATAGATAGATAGATAGATAGATAGATAGATAGATAGATAGATAGATATGGATCATGTACAACCCCCTTTTCTCTCTAATGTTTACAACTTCCTAAAGGTCGATGTCTTACATTTAATCGGATTTTTCGTCTCGAATTATTTCAATGCCCAATCTACACTTAATTCTTAATCTGACAGAAAGTAAAAACCATTTACTTAGTGAAAAACGTCTAAAAAATATATTTTGAAGATTTGCAAAAAGAAAACGACAAAATAATGACTATAATAAATTATCTTTAAGTCATAAATAAACTATATGATTTAGCTTTTTTTTTTGTTCTCCGTACGAAAGTAACAAAAACGAATAATATTGTTTATTTAGGTTGTCTTTTTTGTGTACTTGTGGATGATAGCGAAGCGTGATACTTTCATGATCGGATTAATACTCACTTTTTGGTAATTTTGAAAAAAAATAAAACTTTGTGACAAGTAATTAATTCCTCTTCGGAGATGGATATTGACTTGCAGCTTTAAACAAATGCGTCTTCAGATTCCCTTGGTATCATTAATGATATCGTTATCTCAGTAAATGTAGATACATCAATAAATCAGTAACCCAATAAGATGGGAAAATAAATCATTATTAATGATATTTTCTGCTTTCGGATAAATATTTAAAATTATTATTAAGTTTCGACTCACTTTTTTCACATTTCGTGTAGTCAAAAATTAATAACATTAGATTATAACAAAGAACCGTTTCTTCTTTTATGAGTGAGTCCCTTCAATACGTAGGAAATCATTGCCCTCCACGACTTCTTTTCCCTTGAAGCTCTTAATGTGTTTTGTCATCATTTTGCTCAAGCCCATTACGTATGTCACGTGTTGATTTCCCTTGTTACTTTTTTCCTCTATCCATCCTGAGAGTTTCATATTCCCAAGCCCTCATTCCTCATTAGGTGTTCCTGAAATTTCAACTGACTTTTCATAATGTTAAGCTTAGTTTGCTTTTGTGCTTCCATTCTCTCCAAAACTTCGTCGTTGTTCAGCCGATGGTATCCTCATCATCCTTCTGTAGAACCACATTTCAGTGGTTTTGAGTCCCTTCGGCAGGTTTTTCGCTGCCATAAAGGAGAACAGATATTACATAACAGTTTAGTACGCTTCTTTTTGTTTCCAATAAAACGTTCCTGTTTCTTAATACTCTGGTTAGCTTTTGGGATGCGTCTATGACTATTCCAATATTTCTTCGGATCTCAGTGTCATATTTTCCGTCTTCTGTTAGAACACTTCCCAGACATTTAAATTTCTGTACCTGCTTGGTTTTAATATCCCCTACCTGTAATTAACAAAGAACAGATTACTGAAATATTTTAGAACAGTCTTCTTATATGACACTGAATGTTGGACAATCTCCTCACAGATAAAGACTTGAAACCACAGAAATGTGGTTCTAAAGAAGGATGCTGTGAATACAAACAACATGTGAGCAACGGCGAAGTTTTGGAGGAAATAGATTCATAAAGGAGATTTATACTTAACATGAGGAAGGGACTGTTGAAATTTATGGGACCCATGATGACGAATTCAACACATAACTTACCCAGTGAGTATGAGTAAATAAATGGCGGAACAAGGTTTGGAAGAGATAACAAAAAGAAAAAATTATTAAGAGGGGTACAAAGGACAAGGAATTGTAGAGAACCATGATCGCCAAAGTTTTGAAGGGACACGGCAGATGGAAGAAGATCTTCAGGTTTTTACACCAGTGCGTCTCAACCTTCTTTAGCCATAAACCACTTTCACTCTTTTTTTTTTTTGTTTTTGGGGACGAATATAAGCATTCGACAAAAAAATAGCTAGTTGTATTTTTTACTAACAGATCATTTCAGGAATTGTATTATAGAAATAGTAAATGTGTATACTTTATTTTTTTTTAAATAAACTTGTATTTAACAACTAAATTCCATGGAACATTTATGCAGACTTGTAAAATAATTGTTAATAAACAAATTAATACCATGTGATTAACTGATAAATTTTTAAAAAGTGCAGACTTATTCAATGAGATCCCTTTGATTGATGCTACTCTGCGAGTTTATATATATATATATATATATATATATATATATATATATTCGCCACCTCCAATGTCAATGACAGTCGAAATTCGCCTCTTTTCACAATGGCAAGTCTATATTAATTTATATTAATATATCAATGTTTTATTTATATTTTATTAATATTTAAAATCAATATCATTACATATTATTAAAATATAAAATAATTTTGTGTAATAAATTATAATCTTTATATATTTTTTCTTAATATATTTACAATTCGCCCTTGCATGGAGTATTGCTGCCATATATGGTCTGGTGGCCCTTCGGTTTGCCACCGGGTTCTTGATAGGCTCCAGAGGCGGATATGCAATATAATTGGCCCTGCTCTGTTATCTCGTCTACAGTCACTTTCTCAGACGCGCCGTCGCCTCTCTCTGTCTTTTTTACAAATACTTTCATGGTAATTGCTCCGAGGAGCTGCATTCGCTGGTTCCCAGACTTCACTTCTACGAGGCTGGCATCCCGCTCTCACCACTTCACTGTCGAAACTCTTAAATGTAGCCGTCTCTTCTACTTTAATGGCTTCATGCCTCGCACCTCTCGCCTGTGGAACTCCCTTCTCTATTCCAGTTTCCCTGAGAACTATAACCTGCAGCTATTCAACTGTAATGTCAATCGACATCTCCAGTTAACTTGATCTATCTACTACACTTCTTATCATACTCTCTCCTATCGCTCCTATCTGATCTCGCTCTATATTTTCTGTAACCCCTTGCGTCTTTGTGGCTTCCCGCCTTCATTGAGGTGAAATGCTTAAAAAAAATATAATAATTCATTTATCTATTCTCTGTTTTTATTCAACATGTACAATAAAAAAAATATTCGGTTGAGTAAAAGGAACGGTAACTTACATTGCTTGATGAAGTTTACAGCTGGTATTTTTCTATTTTTAGTATTTTAAAATGGCCGCGGTTACTGTAAAATTTTCAATTCGCTGCTGTATCATAGGCACTGAAGTGAAATTGCTCTATGGGTCACGGTAATATTACCGTGGACCCCCAGTTCGTTATGTTTTTGGTGTGGACACACACTAATGTTACATATTGACTCCTGTTGACAACCACTGACTTAGACTATCTTGACATTCCACGGAGTCTTTTCCTTTATTATCAGGTTATTTAAATGACTTCTTGAGAAAGATAGTGCTGTGTTTTCCGGACATTACCCACTGTTTTTTTGGTTTGTTTGTTTTTTTTTTAATTCAGAATGATCCTCATCTTAATATACCTGCTATCCAAATTTCAAATAAAAAGACTAATACACTGCATTATTCGCGAATTCATTCTTTTCGCAAGAGTAATTGTACAAAATTAACGCAACAGACTGATAGTTGTTATACAACCTGCTCTTCCTATTAATCTTATCTAATCGGTATACAGAGTGAGGAATAAGCCGAAATGAATAAAAAAGAAATCATTTCTTTTTTTCTAGCCACGATTTACCTGCCAATAATTTCCTAATCAATGCACATGATCAAACATTTTCGCATTAATCCGACAAAATGAATATTATCCAATGTTTTATTCCAAATCATATAAATGACAAGTAGAAAACGATATTAATGCTAAGAAATATGTTTTTAAAAAGCGAAGAAGTAATTTTGAGATCTACTTTTGAAATTTTTGCAACATTTTGGTCTACGTGACCTAATCGATAATTTAACTGCCACGCTCTGTTTTCAAATAACTGCGATCAAGTATTGCGACTTGACTGTTAATATTCTTCAAATATACTTACACTTATTACTTGTTTATGGAGATTTTCTCTACTTACCTGATGTGTCATCTGCGCCTCTATATCATAGAAGTTGGGATCCACTTTATTTATCTCGGCTGTATCTTTCCCACCAAATTTTTCGGCGTCTCCATTTGAGATTTCTTGTTTAACATTATTTCATTTTCCTCATCATTAAGGTTCCGATAATTTAGATAAAACATTTTTTTATAATCACTAGACTATAAATATGCCTCGACTACAACAGGTGACCGCCATAAATCTTTTCAATCTTTTATATAGTATTTTTTCAAATCGTGGACGAACATAGCTCTCCGCGACTTCCTTTGTTGCTCTAATACTTGTTAAAATCGTTAAGTTACACTCTATTTCTTGATTACCGTTAATATGTCATTTGATTTTTCAATTCCTCGGTTATTTTTTCCTCCATTATTCATCCGAGATATTTTAGACGCCTTAATAGCATATTTCCCCACGATGATTTATGAGCCAAACACCAAGTGTAAAATCAATTTTAAATGGTCGGAAACTGCGTTAAGAATCCGTTTATCTCTTCTACTTGACAGTGTATTGTTTATGGTTGATTTTATAATTTAATCCAATGAAGGATTATAAATTTAAAAAATTAAAACATTCGTGATTAGATACTGTATGAAATTCCAAAAGGCTAATACTGGTACAGAAATATTTAAAGACATTGGTGTAGTGTATATAGAGCCAGTATCGACAAACTGTGGCTTACATGGTTTAAAATTGAAGAGAGATACATATCCGTGAGAACTATCCCCACTGACAGAAGATTTGATGTGGTCTATGGAATAGAACCTAAAGAAGAAGAGATTTGTTATAATCTTCCTAAAATCAAATTTCTTCTGATTCATGTTACACAAATTTGCACCGCTGGTCGGATGTGAACGCTCCGAAACCCATGACTGAACTAAAAATCCCGTCGACTGCGCATAGGCTCCGCACATAACTTCCGTTTAACTACACATTCAAAGAAAAATACAACTCAGAATTTCCACCGAATAGCACCCACTCCCGCTTAACGAAACAAAATGATAATTGGAGCCGACCTGAAAAAAGAAAGGGAGACAAAAACCCGTCAAAGAGACATCTTCGGTAGTCTGGCGACACAAAGCTCATCAGAACGCGACCCCCGATCTCCAGAGACAACATGCCAAAGGCCGTCGCCGCTGTAAGTCACAATTTACATTCACTTCCTACCTTACGATTCTACGACGACTTTTACGATTCTACTGATCTCTTTCCTTCAGCGAGAGACATTTTGGCCAATTTACTATTTATTGTGTTTTTACATTAACCCTAGACCACTAAGAATCAATTAAAGCTACACCACTACTAATCATGGTTATATCATACCCGATTTTGAAAATATCAAAAAAATATTAAATATAAATCTTTATTTGAAATATTTTACATGTAGGCACTTCAAACTTTGTACTTTGAGTTAACATTAATAGGAACTGAAAAACATTATTTAGGTAAGAAAATCAGGTACTGGAAATTGTAATTAATAATAGGAAAATTTGCGCTGGGTATATTATACCCATGGTTAGTGTTCTAGGGTTTATACAATTGTTTATTTCTTAAACCTCCGCTGTTTCTTCTTTGTTTGGCTACCATACGCTTAATATAACAGATTCAACACCAAAAAATTAATGGGTTATCTGGAAATGTCTATGAACATCGTTATGTGAATTGTTAAAATTTGAAAGAGGGGTTCTTCATTTGCTTTTGCTTGAGAATGAAACACAAAGTTCAAACCATCTGCAGTAGTTATTTAACCAAGAAAGCCGATAATTTATTTAATTTTTTTATTGCACTGTCACATACGATGAAAAATGGAACATACATGTCAGTAGAAAACGAAAGCGCAGTGGTTATCGCAAATGTAGCAACCGGTGCACACGTGGAAGCCTGAATCTCATTCTCAGATGTCCTTTTTTTATGTCTGCAGGAATATGAAAAATTCCGTCCATTAGGAGATACTAGAACAAGGAAAGACCATTACCGCTGACGTTTTTTTTCCAGCAACTTGAGTGGACAAAAAAATGATCACATCGATGATGTCCTGTTTTGGCAAACAGACATGGTGTTATTCGCCAGCATGTCAATGTAAACGCACTCTCTGCAAAAGAAACCGAAGAAAAAATAGATCTTTCGAATCGGAGGTTTTTCCACATCCACCGGATTCACTAGATATAACCCCTAAAGATATTCATTTTTTTGTTTTGTTTTTTGATGAGTTGAACATTTCAAAAGTGGCTGAACATTTAGAAACAGGAAGTTGAAAATAGATGAGTTTGAACGTAAAATTGTCACGTTGCCTTAACGTAGTACAATGCAGAAGCGTTGAAAATAAAAGTTACCTCATATTTCATAAATAATATTTAAATAACTTTAACATACATTTATTTATATTCTTTTTGATAAATTAAAACCTTGCCCCAAAATTATAGCTTAAATATCTTCCTTCTGCCAGACCTGCTAGCTTAACTCTGGCCCATGCACAACCCATAGACCAGATCTTTGCCCAGAGGACCTTAGTTAAAATTTTAAGCACTTTCCAATGATAGGGTCACTTATATCAAGCAGTCGTGTGGACGAATAAAACAATAATGGAACATATATATATATATATATATATATATATATATATATATATATATATATATATATATATATATGCCATTATATATATATATACATACGTATATATATATGCCATTATATATATATATGCCATTATATATATATATATGCCATTATATATATATATATATATATATATATGCCATTATATATATATATATATATATATATATATATATATATATATATATATATATATATATATATTTAAATATATGTCATATATTTTTTTTTAAATTATAACATAAATATTTTATAAAATCTCTAAAAAAAATAGCCATTTTGTTGCAACACCCTCGGTGTCTTATCAAGTGATGATGTTAAATGTAAAATAAATGGTTTTAAAAGTTTCAAATTAATTAACAATCCTTCGCAAGGGGAAAACGTTGTTACAAAAGCTAGATTGACCAATCAAAATACAGGTATAGGAAAATTCAAAAGGGTTGACAACGAAGACATGTTATAATATCTATTCAGATGTTTAAAATATGGGTAATATTAAAAAAGAATTTATTCGAACCAATAATTACTAAATTATATGATAAAATTTAATATTAAAATTGAAAAATGTTAATTTCAAAATCAAAATTCAATCGCTGTTAAGTTTACAACTATAAAATTACTGAGGAGAAAAGAAGAAATATATATGTTATTCAATTTATTTCTTCATTGAAGTTACTTTAGCTAATTTTATATCCGGTCCTTTGACAATATGTATACATTTTAATCCCAAGTGTGTGAATGGGGTTCTAAACTCACGCGTAAAACAAACGCAATCAGATTATAATATATAAGCACCCAGACATATTTATATATATATATATACACACAGAAAAAAAGACGAGACAGAGAACATCTTCACGGTCTGTCATGAAAAAAAGTGGGGGGAAGGGAAACCAACAGACACGTACATACATACACAATTAAAAGTGAATGCACTTTCCATACATATAGACGCCTATAAATACATGCACACACATCCACAGACATTGACCCAGACAATCGGATACCACAACCAATAATTTTTTAAGACTGAAAGTGTCATTAAGCAAATACTAACCACTTATTGAAATATAACTTAATGAGCAAATATACAAAGATAAAAATGATTAAAAATAATATTATTTAATATATTAAAATAGTGTATGTAAATATAAAATCGGACATCAAAGTCAACACCCATAGGTAACTTCATACACCTCATCTATATATATATATATATATATATATATAATAATTTTTCTTTACACACACACACATATATATATATATATATATATACACACACATATACATATATAGATACATACATATATACACACAGAAATGCATACACATAAATACATAAGCATATACATACGTATATATCTCCATGATAACAAGTACACATACACATACATACATATAATTTTTCTTTACACACACATATATATATATATATATACATGCATACCCACAAATAGACAGAGATATATGCACGCATACTCACATATATATACATATATACACACAGCAATACTCAAATATAAACATATATACACCGTCGTTTCGTAAAGAGCTGGAAAGGTTTTAATAGAAGAATGACTGAAAATTCCTCTGGATGAAGTCAGGAAGCTGTATGATTCCATTCCTAGACGTATTAAAACTGTCTATAAGGCTAAAGGAGGACCAACTACATACTAAATAAATTTTCGTTGAATTTAATATGTCTTTTATTTATTTTATCCAAACCCTGTAGTATCTATCTATCTATCTCTTTATATATATATATATATATATATATATATATATATATATATATATATATATATATATATATATATTAGTGGTAAATATACACATACATATGTAATCATATATCTAAAATATATAAATATATATACATACGTACACATACATATATATTTGTATAAAAAATAATTCCAAGAGGATAGAATCCAGGTAGAACTCAATGTCCAGGACAGAGTAAGGATATAATAAAAATTAATATTAATACCTAATATTAGTGTTTAAGCCTTTTTATTATTATATATATATATATATATATATATATATATATATATATATATATATATATATATATATATATATATATATATATATATGCATGAAGGTGTGTGTGTGTACGTGAGTATATATAATCTAGCCAGATTCATTTAACGTTTGTTTGTTTTTTGTTTATGTTTTTTATTACATTTGTTAATAAATATCACATATTGTGATAATAAAAGAATTGCTAAGAGTGTTGAAATTTTGCAGGAACGTGAAGGCAAATTTACTGTGGAAGATCTAGGTATTAAATTATTTTCTGTGCACTTTCTCCTGAATAAATTGCTTTCTATTTTAATTAAATCGCATTTTTAAATCAAAGTTATACACACACTCAATAAGTTCCACAACTAATTCATTGAATATGTTTTGTAAAATATCTCCTTTGCGTTTATATAACCATTTATTAAAATTCTTTTTGGTTTCTCCGATGTCTTCCGGGTGATATATATTACAGGTGATACAGTAAGTTTTCGTAAAATTGTTCTGATAGATAAAAATTATACATCGTTCTTCCGTATACAAGTGCTGATCAAAAAGTATCGTTTCGATACTTTTTGATCAGCACTTGTTATAAAAACAAAACTAAAAGACTTATCAAATCGGCATTTAATCTCCTTGGAAATAGTTTTATTCTGAAGCAACAAACTTTATCCAGCGTTGTTTCTTATAATATAAGTATTGTTGGAAATCTTTTTAGGAATAGTGAGCAACACCCT
The DNA here is from genome assembly GCA_963932145.1 of Acanthosepion lycidas. NCBI lineage: Eukaryota > Metazoa > Mollusca > Cephalopoda > Sepiida > Sepiidae > Acanthosepion > Acanthosepion lycidas. The sequence goes on along the minus strand of OZ010590.1, from coordinate 22,257,329 downwards.
CATCTCATTCTCTTGGATTGCCTCGACTTCTAGAAATCTTGTTCCTTTCAAGTGGGATTTTATTTTTGAAGAGATCTGGGGAATATGTTGGTAATCGGATATGGGAATGCTCTCATGGCCCAAAACAGCTGCACAGTACATGGTCACTGGTGCAATATCTGCGGTGTGATGTGACGACAAACAATCTGTAACACGTTTTTTTCCAAGCACTGCTATAAACAATGGAAGCTATTGAGGACGTTATAACTTCGTTTGCATGAACTACAGAGTTCAAGGTCAACATTTGTCAACCCCCATGACTCTGCACAATTTACTTCATTAACATAGCAACAACCCGAATATTTTTGACCATACTTCGTGTGCATATATATATATATATATATATATATATATATATATATATATATTACAGGATCCTAGTAATATCAATTATTAAAACTGATCCACAGAGAGGTCGATGTTATTTTTTTTATTTTAACAGAGAATACTTATTATTTCAACGAAAAAAAAACACATAATAGAAACTGGTATTAGACTATAAACGAAAATCATGGCTATAAATAAACTCCAAACCCAGACCACTTCTCCCAGAGTAAGATACCTTGCGCCCGCACCAATCGCTAACACAAATCCACTTTTATTAACAAGGCGCCGACAAGAAGTCTAGGAAGACTGATTTTGAAAATAAATTAACAAAATAAATTTAGAACGATGCTTTCGAGACAAGCACTTCGTGGCTGACGTGTGAAGAAGTTTGAAATAAACTATACATATGTAGAGGTAATTTTTGTTATTTTCCTGTAATATATATATATATATATATATATATATATATATATATATATATATATATATATATATATATATAAATATAGTTTTAAGGTGTGGTATATTTATGGGATAAAGTGCTTGATTTCAGAGATAGAGCGTATGTAAATATAAAAGTGAACATTGAAGTCAACAGTCAGAGGCGACAGGCTGTTTCATGCTGGACGCAGTCCTCAGACCGATTGTGGCCTGACGATTGCGTCCAGCATGAAACAGCCTGTCGACAATGAGTGTTGACTTCAATGTTCACTTTTACAATATATATATATATATATATATATATATATATATATATATATATATATATATATATATATATCCGGTGTAACAGATAAAATGTCCGATTCTTAGATTGGGCTCTGAACTTAGAAATGTTTAAAGATATCTTACTGGAATTTTCCAAGGTTTTTATATCCTTGGACTCTAGTTTGAGCAATAAGAAGAAGCTTAATAGAAGCTTAACATAAAAATCAAGTTGAAATCGGTCTTAAACGAAAATATCATGTTCATCATTAATTAATCATCGCTAAGTGTCGGAATGAAATAAAGTTTAAATATATATATATAGAGAGAGAAAGATTATTTCAAGATCATTTTCAAACTTATCCAAAATGATCCTCGCCCTCTCTACACTTCTAATATTTTGACCCGGAGGGTGAAGGTGACTCACACGTTTCATGTACGATTTCATTTTCAAGTGTTTTTTCACTGCGTTTTGGACTGTCCTAGGGGGAAATCCTCTTTTACGTGCCAAACGTCTTAAAGATTGAGTTGGATCTTTTCTAATTGACCACTTTAGCTTTAAGTTGAAATGACGATCCCTCTTGCTGTCTGACGTCATGATCCAGTTTTCCTCTCTACTCGTCCTTCTGATTTCAAACTTATTCATCATTCTGCAGATGGTTCTTCAATGGAGTTTGAAGATGGAAGCTATAGTATGAATGTTGGTACCATTACTAAAAGCCTGAATGATTTTTTCCTCTCACGATTGCTGATTTGGGAAGACAGTGGTGTGGCGCAAGAGGTTTTTCATATGCTCTCTTTCGATCTGAATAACCTAAAGTTTTTCAATGATTCTTCTGACAAATGGTGTCAACATGGCGAAACGTTTTATGTGAAAACCTGGAAAAACAAACTCAGTAAGTTTAGTGTTTTTTTTTTGTTGTTGTTTTTTTTACATATTTTGTTTGGTGAGCAGTTATGCTGTAAGATGTTTTGTACAAATGTTACACTCGATATATATATATATATATATATATATATATATATATATATATATATATATATATATTATATACCCATAGGTGGAGAGAGAAGAAGAGGATTCATAAAATTCCCAAGTGTATTAACACGTAATCAATTCGACTGGAATCCGAACTCGGCTCTCCGATTCCTCAATCCAAGCCGCTAACCCTTACTCCATGTATATACGTACGTGTGTGTGTGTGACTGTGTGTGTTATTGTGTGCGTTATTTTTTGTTTATGTGAGGAATATATATATTTTTAGTATGATGACCAAATTAAACAGCTAGTGACATGCTTTTTTGATTGTTTTTGTTTTGTTTCACTAAGCTTAAAATTGTTTGGCAGTGGAACATGAGTAGGAATAAAATCATTGATGAGATCAAAGTCAATAATCAATCTCAGCTAGTCATTGTTTAGATATTCGTACACCCTCATGTGTGCCTCAGGCGGTGAAAATTCCACGATTACATGGAACCGGGGAAAAAAATGCATCCCTCACCAGGCTGTAACTACTATTTATGGGGCTCCCTCCCATCTCTATCCCGACACAGAGGTACTAACTCTTTGAAATGAGACATCATTTTCTTATTTCCAAGACAAATGTTCAATAAACTGCACTATATTTTAGAAAGAAAGCAATAAAAATCTCCTAATGTCTCTATCTCAATTGCTTAAGAAGTAACGCTTATTAACCTCGTCACACTTTTCTCGGTATTCACGGCACGAATGGTGCTTAGCAGTCGTAATTTAATTTTAGAATTTCTTCTTTTTCTTCTTCTATGCGCTGTGTAACTTCAGGGTATAAGCGATCATTGCCCCATGCAACTTTCTGTCGTTCTTAGCAGTTTTCTCTATTTGCTAAGTCAACTGTCACCACTCAAGTTACACCATCCATTCTCACAAGCCCCTCAGGGAAGTGACTCGCTCCTTTTCACTATCTCTGTTGCCCTCAATATAACCCGCGAGGGTTAAACTTCTTCAAGACCTCCTCCCTCGTTACGTAACTGTCCTCACTGAGCAGTGAAAAACGTCTTAAAAATGAAATTGTACGTGAAATAGGCGAGGCAGCTTGTTACACCAGGATAGAAATTCAGAAAGTTAGAGAGGGCGAAGATCAGCTTGAATAAGTTGGAAAATAATCCTGGAATAAAAAATATATACTTGAAATTTATATCTATACATAAGGAGCTTCCAATCCTTAGCGATGCTTATCGTTTATAAACGATTTAATTATGATATTTCTGTTAAACTTAGAGAGCAACTGGACATTCTTATTGCTCAAGTAGAGTCTAATGCTGTTATAAAAACCTCAGAACTCTAGTAAGATATCTCTAATCATTTCTTTCAATCTGACAACTTGTCAATTTTGCTGTTACACGATTTGGACAATATTGCTTTTACCCCCGGTACAAATGTTCAGAGATTAATCTAACATTTGGACAATTTTGCTATTACGCGATTTGGATATTTTTCTATTACACCCACAATACATATATATATATATATATATATATATATATATATATATATATATATATATATATATAAATTGGCACTCTGTGCCGCGCCAGGAAATTTTTTCTCCCCGGAATCGATACTTCAAATATTCAAATCAAGTATTCGCCCCTTCATGGAGTATTGCTGCCATATATGGTCTGTGGCACCTTCTGCTTTACCTCGGAGTTCTTGACAAAATTCAGAGACGGATATGTAATATAATTGGCCCTGATCTGGCATCTCGTCTACAGTCACTCTCTCACAGACGCGCCGCCGCCTGTCTCTGTCTTTTCTACAAATACTTTCATAGTAATTGCTCCGATGAGCTGCTTTCACTGGTTCTCAGACTCCATGAATTCAAGCGCCCTACGAGGCTGGCATTCACTTCCACCCTTACACTGTTTGTGTGTGTGGGGGGGGTGTCTGTGTCTATGTGCTTGTGTTTCTGGATAAATATTTCAATATCATCTTCTTGATCTGAAAGAACTGAGGCTTGCAACAAGCAGTTACTATGCAGTCCTGACTTCACTGATCTTACTGTCTGTATGTTAAAACGAACAATATTGAGCATGAACCCTTGGATATAGCAAATTCTAAGCAATATATACGTGGATGAAGGAAAAAATTAGGCATTTATTTTATAGAAAAACTAAGGAACATAATCAAATATATCGTATATCAAGATATAGCTAGACATCACATGTTCACATCTTTACTTCGCAACATGGTCACCACTTCTTTTCCATGGCGGTGTTCCACCTACGAATGACGTCATATAACCCAGGAATTTTATACAAGTCAAGATCAATTCCTTATGCTGATAACACATAGTCGGCACATAGTGAACAAAAGCTTGCCAACCCCTGGTCTAGTATTCAATGTAACTGTTCTACAATATATTTTTTGATCTTGATTCTATAAAATTCCTGATGCTTTTGACAGACTGAATGATTTTAAAAACCTAAGTTGGCAAATAATTGGCAAAAGGTTGCTGATCCCTGATATAGAGCGTTGCAGAGTGAACATGCTGTGTACGATAACAAAAGAAATTGCAGGTAATAACTTAATCTCTGGTGACGAAGTGTTCATTTTTGCAAGGCGTCTTTCCTCATAACGCGTGCCAGATATTTCATCTGTCTCTGATTTTAAATATATGTGGCTTTGTTCTTTAAAACGTCTTCCTTTAACCAATTAGAAAAGATCTAACTCAATTCATAAGAGGTTTGGTACATTAGAGAGAAGCTTCAACTATGACATGGACTGTCATCGCTGAAGAGCAAAGAAAAAGTCTTGAAAACAGAAACCGTACGTGAAAGGTTTGATGCACAATGTTACTCTAGGGCTCACTTGTTGGAATCCTATTAATAATAAAATCTTTTGAAAGCATTTTATTTCTATTGATGTAGTTCACCTAGTATTGCATATATTAAATATGTAAAATATATTGTAGAAAAGGTATATTGATCTTCACTTATATATAAAAAAAATACGTATCCTGTTGTCACACTGAATGATTTTAAAACCCTAAGTCGGAACATAGTAAGCAAAAGGTTGCCGACCTCTGGTTTATATGGATAGGAGGATAAGATAACGGATAACTCTAGACTTAGAAAGTTTAAGCTTGTAGTGATCGACGAAAAAAAACCTCTTGGGAGTCTATCCCACGGGGCAGTGATTCGCAAGAAGCTGTTTGAATTCGATGGTAATGTGGGTGGGTTTCTTCTATATAAGTGACATTTCACAAAGCTTTACATATGCGCACCACCTGAGGCACAACAGAGTCAGGTCTGTAGTCCAGCTCCTGCCAAACACGCTGTAGCACGTCTCGTGTAACATTACCCTGCTCCTCAGTGATTTTCTACTTCAGTTTCTCTCGCTTTGTAGGAAGAAAGAACATATTGATCTGTCCTTTCACATGGTGCCATAGAAAAAAAAACACAAGCTGTTAAATCAGGTGATTTCACATTTGTTAAGATTTGAGATTAATTGAACGAGAATTGGCTATATTATAAGACTACAAAATATCATTTTGTGGGGACACCCTACATAGATAGATAGATAGATAGATAGATAGATAGATTGTGTATGAATATATTTTTCTTCGTCAGTTTTCTTTTTTTTTCTTTCTCTCTCTCTCTCTCTGTCTTTGTCCCTCTCTCTCTCTGTTAATCTGTCTCAACTTGCTATCGAGTTTTTATCTCCTTCTCTATCACGATTTGCATTGTCTTCTCCCGTATCTTTTCATTTCGAAATCAGTGATTTTATCTTGGCCGTATTTCCAATGGTCGAGATAAAAACAAGACAAAATAAAATAACCAATGCCTTTGGCTCTTGATCACGTGATCTGCATTTCAAACCCGCCCATCTACTTACTTGTCAGCTGTCAAACAATCTCTTTTACTTTTTCCCTTTATTTCACAAACACACACATATACTATTTCGTTTATGTTAATTCTTTATTTCGTTTTTTACTTCACGCCATTTTCAACTATTTTTGACATTTTCTTTTTATTATTTTTGAAACCTTTTTGCAATTATCTCCACATTTTAAAACCTATTTTTGTGCAATTCACACATTTTACTTCTTCACATTTATTATTTCCAATTTTATTTCATCAGTTTCTCCTTGCACGGATTTTTTTGGTGACAAATGAATCTTTTCTGTTACTTTTCTATATTCCACAATCCATGTTTATTTTCATTTCTCTCCTTCACATTTGAATTGAAGGTTTCTTTTTTCTTTTTTCTTTTTCTTTTTCCTTTTTATTTTTTCTTTTTACTTTTTCTTTATACTTTTTTCTTTTTCGTTTTCTTTTTTCTTTTTCTATTTACTTCTTATTTTTTTTCCTTTTTCTTTATACTTTATTTTTTGATTATTTCTTTTAATTTTTTCTTTTTTGATTTTCTTTATACTTTTTTCTTTTTACTTTTTCTTTTTCTTTTTCGTTTTTCTTTTTCGTTTTACTTTTTCTTTTTACTTTTTCTATTTACTTCTTATTTTCTTCCTTTTTCTTTTTCTTTTTACTCTATCCTTTTTCTTTTTAATTTTTTCTTTTTACTTTTGCTTTTTATTTTTTATTTTTACTTCTCTTTTTTACTTTTTCTTTTTTCCTTTTTGTTTTTATTTTTATTTTTCATTTACTTTTTATTTTTTTCCCTTTTCTTTCTATTTTTCCTTTTTCTTTTTACTTTTACATTTTACTTTTTCTTTTTACTATTTTCTTTTTCTTTTTACTTTTTTCTTTTTACTTTTTCTTGTTACTTTTTCTTTTGTTTTTCTTTTTTCTTTTTGATTCTTCATTTTCTTTTTCCTTTTACTTTTTCCTTTTCTTTTTCTTTTTATTTCTTCATTTTCGTTTTACTTTTTGTTTTTACTTTTTTGTTTTTAATTTTTTTTTTACTTTTACATTTTGTTTTTGTTTTTAATATTTCTTTTTAAATTTTCTTTTTCTTTTACCTTTTCCTAATTTGTTAGCGCGCTTCTGGTTTGGATCTAAGTTTCGCAAATCCACTCAAACTCTATATTTCGTTCTTGGATTTCCGCATTTTAACTTTTCTTTCGTCCTTCACTTTGACCTTATTTCGTTGTATTTTTTTCCCTTCTTTTACGAACCTTTTTTTCTGCTGTTATTATGATTGCAATTATTTTTCTCTCTTCTTAATGTGTCAGCAAGTTATTTCTAAACCATAAAGTACTTGGGAAAATAAAAATTATTTTAAAATAATTTGTTATCTGTCTTGATGAATTTTCTACAGCCCAGAAAAATTAATTTGTAGACTTGAAAGAAATAAAATTAAATTAAACAGAGATAATACGTCTGAATTATTTAACCAAACCTGTCTGAATCTGAATATATATATATATATATATATATATATATATATATATATATATATATATATATATATATATATATATATATATATATATATATATATATATATATACACACGAAGAGGAAGAACAGATTAAGCATCCATAGTTATTTATCATAAACATTTTAAAAAATTGCTCAATGCAATGTAGAGCATACTATTTGTTATTATTTTAAAATGCGACACGCAAATTTCTATGTTTCGGCCGCTGTACGCTGCGCCTTCTTCAGTTGGCGAAAATGTCGAACTAAACCCTTTATTTCGCTCACTTGGGTAGACTGTTCTAGTTCCACGAGCTATGTATAATGGATGTCAGTTATCTTCTGTTAATTCTCCTCTGAAAGTTCTCCACTGTCTTAAGCAGGTATTGAACTCACACTCTTTGGGCTCTTTGACTGGATCTAATTAATGCATTTGTCCACTGTGCCATGGGTTCTCGAGGACATCTATGTATGAAATTTTGGTTATTATAAAACTAATGTCTTCAGTAACCGGTTTTTACCAGTTCTCATATTGCAATTTTTGCTGTTATCATCGTATATTTTTTTACGGGAGCTCATATTGCAATTTTTCTTATTACTACTGCTTTTCTCTGGCACTTTATATTACTGGTTCCCATATTGTATTCATTTCTATGCTTGGTCGGCTCAGAATATTTTTGTTGCCTAGCATATTTACTGATTCCTTAATTTTACTAATTTTCCAATGATTATCTTTGTCTATGATCTCAACTTGATCCCACAGAGGGCTGTGATCTTCCTTTTCTCTCAATATGCGATTCCACTTCCCCTCGTGTTACAGCCTTCTGGTGTTCTTGAAGCCTTACGTTAAAGGTGTGGTCTGTTTCCACTTTATAGATGTTCGGGTTCTACTGAACCATGTGAACTCAATAAGTCCTTCGATACTTTAATCTTTAATGTTCCTCTCTCTCATCATGTCACACTCACTCTCTCTTTTACTCTTACTCTCATTATATACACCCAATCACTCACTCTCTATCTCTACCTCTCTCGACCTGAATTTAATTGCTCAATATTCATTTATTTTTAAAATTAACTTTGATTTCTTTGTGCCAAGTTATTGATTTTATTTTGTTCATCTGCCTGCTGTCTCCTATCAGGTCGTTGTCGATCATGGCCCTCTGACATTTCCGATATTCCCTGCCCTCACCCCATTAGAATGTCTGACGCCCAACTTCCCCAGTGTTCCTCTTTGTGACTACTCGGCCTCACATTGAATGCTGACCTGAGATGGAACAAATACATTGAATCAATAGCTTTGTCCAACGCAAGGAAAGTTGACTTCCTGTTGGCTTCTACAAATCAACCATTCCCCCTTGCATGGAGTATTGCTACCATATATGGTCTGGAGCCCCTTCTGTTTGTCTCAAGGTTCTTGATAAGATCCAGAGACGGATATCCAATGTAATTGGCCCTGATCTATCATCTCGTCTGCAGTCGCTCTCTCACAGTCCTGCCGTGGCCTCCCTCTGTCATTTTTACTATACGTGAGTGAAAACTTAACAACTTCATGACAGATTATGAGGAGACTTCAGGCAATAGAGATGCCCAGAATACCATGGATGCAACATGTAAGCAAAGAGTAAGTTTTTTGAATATCTAATGAGGAAAGTGAACTTGGAGAAATTGACAATCACAGGATATAGTGAAAGCATGTGGGGTACAGGGAAACAGAGAGTATGTCACCTAAAGGGTTTGTGCAAGTGAATCCAAGAGCATTGACTAAAATGGATTGTGAGGGAAGAAACATATTGTTAGAGCTAGTGGCGGGATCCATGATTGGCTATATCCTTAATGAACGCAGCATTTAAAGGGAAGATGTTTCTTTTGAACACCTGCCAATTTTTGAATAATCCAGAAGATGAAAAAAAATGTCTAACAAGAAATGATGAGCTTCATTCTTTAGTTTCACCAGTTTTGTTCCCTGCTCCAGGAGATGAGACGCGATTCTACTTCTACAGATTCGAATCAACGTCATTTACCCAAAATCTCTCCCTAGAACTTTTTTTACCCACAAGAACAGCTTTGTGGACAAGACACTTACATGTATGCTTCAAGAATATTACACACTTAACAGTCAAGTCAAGGATCAATTGCTATCTATCCTTCTTATATTTACAATCTTCTTTTTCTACAAACTCCTATTATTTTCCTTTCGCACTCCTCATTCGGTATAAGCATTTTAACTATAACACATTACACTACAATATTTGTATCTTCAAACCAAGGGTCAATACTTATCCTCTTAAAAACCCTCCTCTTTCAAATCACACCCTCTACACTCTATCTAACCTATATAAACAGTAACCCTCTCTAATTTTACCTCTTCAAAACAAGGGATAAAAGCTATGTATACTCTTTATCCTCTTCTTAATCGTCACATACTCCGCTTGCATTCATATTACATTAATCTTAGCCATTTTAGCAATAAGCTTCTACACTCCAATCTTGACCTCGTCAGGACAAAGATGAGGAGGAGATACAGAGATTGCCAATTGGAACTCGGTTCTTCCATTAACAAAGGTCAATAGTTGTATCTCCTCCTCATCTATATAATGTTCACTTCCTCTTTCCTTCATATCAGTCAGTTATTTGCCATGCGTGATACGGGCATAAGCAATCATGTATTTTTCGATACTGACTGACGAGGCAGATTTTCTCCAAGGCTATGGAAAACGGTCTATTTATCCATAGCTGGAGGTGGGGAAAAGAAGAGGATCCATACCTAAGTGAATGTAATGGATTCGACTGGAATTCGAACTCGACTCTCCGATTAGCCAATCCGAGTCGCTATCCATTATTCCGCCGTGCCTCCTTCCTTCAAATACGAGTCCTAAAAATGATTTAAGAGCAATTATCTACATGAATGGTTCTTTCGTCTTATATTGGATAAGCTTCGTATTAAAAGGGAAAATTACTCGAAAGCGATAATCAAATAAAGACTGATAGCCAACCTCTCCCTTTTGGATTAAATTTGGGTTTTGTTTTCGATATCGAAGTGATTTATCTGCGATGAAAACCGTACACTCAGTCTGGTAGAAATTTAATAGTTGTATAGCTATAACATTTTAATTAAGAAAGCTTAATTTATCAGCATACGGAAACTTAAATCTGATTTAATCTCATAGAAAAAAAATCAATTTGAAACATGGCCTTACCAAATCGATTGTTTGTTACCCTAAAACCGCTAAATGAAAACGTTGAAATATCTGAAAGTTTTTTTGTTTTTTTTTTCTAATTATTCGAATTAAAGAAAAAAATCTTAAGCTTCTTTAGCCTTACTAAAATCATGAATTAGCACGTGAAAATATTTATCATTTCACTCGGAAATTAGAAATGTACATCTGAATACGGTGGAGGCAGAATTCTAGTAGAAATATTCGCTGAGATATGGATGTTATTGTGTGAAAGGAAAAGAGGAGAGAACAGGAAAACCATATAATATAATATATAGATTACACATTTCGTTGAATAGCCAATTCCTCTATGGAATTTAGAACAAAACGTATATATATATATATATATATATATATATATATATATATATATATATATATATATATATATATATATATATATATCAAGTAAGTTTGGTCAAATAATTTATCCGTATTATGTCTACTTATTTTAGTTTTAATCCTTTCAAGTGTACGAATTTCTTGGTAGCGGTAGAAAATTGATGAAGAAAAATACACAAATTCTCTTTCAAATGTGATTTAAGTACTGCGCTTAAATTAGTATGTTTAAGGTACCAAAGAGTAAAATACATCAGAATAATTAAGTTGAAATATTTATGTAAAATGCAAATGGAAACTACTTTACGGCTGTTGGAAAGTGACTGATGTCTAGATGCCAGGTCAGGACCGATAACATTGCAGATTCTGCTTTGGATTTTACGAAAGAATTGCATAGCAGAATCACCAAACAGGATGTAACAACAATATTCTATGTAGGGACGGATGGTAGACTTACAAAATTTCTACTGAAATTTATTAGAAATAATTGAAATTGCATAAAACTTAAATCTAAAGGACATGCCGCAATTAAACTCACGTAAGCAGTATTTTCTTATTCTTTGAGAATCATTCCAAACCCTTCTCCTATGTGCCATATTCCTTCGGGAAATAGATGATCCTTGTTACTAATCTTTTTTGGCTTTTAGCAATGTGGGTCTTTATTTAGACGATACGTGATTTCCTAGTACCCCTGTTGCTTTCTTCATGTCCTGACCCTGTCAAATTGGTCAAGTTCATTTTACTCATAAGTATTCCAAGAATACCAATTGTTTCTTTCTAATTTCAAATTTAAATGTTCTTTGTTTCCATTTTTTATTAAAACTTACTCAGAGCTTAGAAGCTAAATCTTTGGTATTCCCAGCATCTTTCTTTAGAACCACATATGTGTTGCTTCAAGTCTCCTCTTCATTTATCGGGAAATTGTCCCGAATTAACTGTCACACAGCAGGATTTATATTACACATTGGTCCAATACACTTTACACGATACTAAATAAAACGTTTTCCGTTGCCTTCATTGGCAACCTGAATAATACTTTTATTTATTTATCTGTTTGTTTATACTAATATTTGTCGACTGGAATTGGTTTGCCAGAGTGACGCAAAAATTTTCGCGATGCAGTGGACGGAACTGACTTTTCCAGGAACGTATCGAAGCGAATTCTAATAGAAAAAAATGATGGAAATTCTGTCTACGATATATCAAGCTTTTATATATTTTTTCTAAGAATATCCGAGAGCCGCAGGCACTTAAGATAATTAAGATCACAAAAAAGAGTACATCAAGATCTCCATATTAAGAAGGAAAAAAGACAGAATATCGCAGAAAATTAAAATAAGTCAACGTGTCGTTGCGAAATGTTTGCGTCTTAGATTACTTCCTTATTCACCATTGTTAGTTAACAGTCAATTCTAAACCGAATCTGGTTCCGTATTTAACTAAAGTTGATTAACGAGACAAATAACGTCATTGTGTACTTTTTGGATAGATAGATAGATAGATAGATAGATAGATAGATAGATATCAAGAGAAAATATAAATGACTGATAGATAGATAGATAGATAGATAGATAGATAGATAGATAGATAGATAGATAGATAGATAGATAGATAAAATTAATGAATGAATGAATGAATGAAGATAGTAAGAACAGAAAGCTCTAAGCTCATAAATAATGGACTATTCCGTTATAAAGAAAGAAAGAAAGAAAGAAAGAAAGAAAGAAATAATGGACTGAAATGATTATGTTAAATAGATAGATAGATAGATAGATAGATAGATAGATAGATAGATAGATCAAATATATTAATTTGCTGATAGATACATAGATAGCTATTAAGAAAATATATTAAATGGTTGATAGATAGATAGATAGATAGATAGATAGACAGACAGACAGACAGACAGACAGACAGATAGATATCAAGAGAAAATATATTAATTGGCTGATAGATACATAGATATGTTGTTCATAATGACGGTCGACTTGAGTAAAGAATCCAGCGGTTAACAGTGAATATCTTGAAGACAGTAGGAAAGCGTTGTTCACGTTAGCAGGGGATATTTTGAAGACAGTAGCAGAGCATGGTTCATAGTTCTGTTTCTCTTCGCCTGACAAGCAGGATTCGAGTAGAGTAGACAAAATTGCCGTTTTTATACACGAAGGATTGAATGTTCTACGTCTTCTGATTGGTTAACCTTCTATTGGTGGACTATAAAGTGAGTCAAGGCATTTGGACTAACTCACTAGTACATATATATATATATATATATATATATATATATATATATATATATATATATATATATATATACAAAAAACTGAAACAAGATAGATATCAAGAAAATATATTAAATGGCTGATAGATAGATACATAGGTATCAAGAAAAACATATTAAATGGTTGATAGATAGATACATAGATAGATATCAAGAAAATATATTAAATGATAGATAGATAGATAGATAGATAGATAGATAGATAATTACTATCTGAAAATATTGCCCGATTTTAGAAACGTCTTTTTATTCCTGAGTTAACGTATTTAAACAGTGTTTGTCTATATCTCTGAGATTGGGTATTATGATTATATACTCAAGGACACATGGCCTAGTGGATAAAGACGTTGGTGAGATTTAGTGACTAGACCCAAAGATTTGTGACATCATTACCAAGCTACAACGGTGGTGAACATAGGGAGCTGAGGTAAAGGGAAAATAACTAACACATCTGGAAGCGGCATGGCACGTGGAACTAAAACAATCATCCCCAATGGACAAAATAAAGGGTTCGAAATTTCAATCACTTGAAGAAAGCCGTACAACAGTCGAAACGTAGTGAATATGACAATGAAGATGAGGATAAAAGTTCGAATAAGTTAAATAATGTAAATTAAACAATGTCTAAAATCAGTTCAAACGGGAGCTCTGAGTATCTAGATATTTCTGCCATCTAGTTATTTTTCTATTTATGTCTTTAGAGAAAAAAAAGAAAAAAAAAGTCTAGATGTTTTAACACCAATAAAATCTTTGAATACACTTTCTGTATTTTCGTTGCAATGGAATGTCTTTTGGCTTCAAAATTGACAAGATGCTTGAAAAACATGGTAGTCTGTTGGCGAGAGATCTGGGGATGGATGTGGTAAAATCAGGTTTTCTGAAATCAGTGATCTTCTGTTGAGTCGTCCTCCCAAAACATGACCAGTCATTATCGGGAAGAAGAATTGGATTTCGTCGATTAACCAGTGTTGGTCGCATTGTATTTAACTGATTTTACTTTCCATTCAGATGCTGACAGAAGAATGATGCTCTGGTTAGATACAAGAAAGCAGTTATGGATAACACAATTGGCTGACCAGTAGACAGTCATCATAATATACTGTTTATTGTAATTTCCACTTCGTAAAATGTTTGGGCACTTCGTCCTGATCAGGTCATTTTTAAGCTTTTCACGCCAAGCAATGCTGTTGAGAGAGTAGTAGTAAGAGTAAAGAGACGTGATTGAGTAAAGGATAAAGAGAAGGACGGGGAGTTGGATCAAGGTATCAGAAAATGTCGATTAACATTACATATTTGAAGACTATAACTGTCAGGGAAGCAAGTAAGAGGAAGGGAGTTCCACAGACTGGAAGTGCGAGGCATGAAGCTTTTGGAGTGGAAGAAACGGCTTCATTTAACCGTTTCGACAGTGAAAGTATGGGAATGAGATGCCAACCTAGTAACACGCTTAAATTCATGCAGTTTGGGAACCTGCGGAAATAGCTCTTCGGAGCAGTTCCCGTGCAAGTACTTGTATAAAAAACAGAGGGAAGCGAAAGCACGTCTCTGAGAAAGTGACTGTAGGCGAGATGACAGACCAGGACCAACGATGTTGCATATCTGTCTCTGGATTGTGTAGAGGACCTTGAGACGAACAGCGAGGACCCCGGGCCATATATGGCAGAAGTATTCGATGCAAGGGCGAATGGTTGATTTATAAATTTGAAGGATGGGCTCAGGCGAGAAAAAACTTTCTGGTGCGACAGAGAAAACCAAATTTCTTTGTGATAGATGAATCTATTGATTCAATGCATTTCTTTCACCTTAGATCAGCGGACAGAGTGAGACCAAGCAGGCGGAGAGGGGCGCTCTCGTGGAGTTGAGCATTAGACATTCTAATGAGATGGAGGGAGGTTTCTCTGTGATGAGTAAATGAGAGCAGTATTGTTTTGAGACATTAAAGTTTACCAGTAATTTCCTACCCCAGTCAACAACCGATTGGAAGTCCTTATCGAGACCAACCGCCAGGTTAGTTTTGTCAGAGAGACAAGATTTGCTATTGAGACAGGTGTAAATAATAGTGCCGTCTGCATAGATTCCTACTCCGGAACTAATGACAGCACGAAGATCATTAATGAAGATCAGAAACAGTGTAGTACCCAGGATAGAGCCTTAGGGGACACCAGAATTCGTGAGAAAGGAACTGGAATGGAACCCGTTTAGGACGAGATGGTTTGACAGGAATGATTGTATTAAGACAAATACTCGTCCGGAACTTCCGTATGCCTGAGGATTAATGCACAAGGGACGTATGCCAAATGCTATCAAATGCTTTAGAGATATCAAGAACCTCGGCTCGAGCTTCTCCGTTATTGTGAAATGCTTGGTATAAAAAATTCAGTTATTGCCGTGAGCACATCAGCGGGACATCGGGCTCAGAGAGCAGATAATGGGAGATAAGGTGCTTAATCACTTTGGCGTTGTTTAAAGCCGCGAAGAATTTGCCGAAGATTAGTAGGCGACTGATAGGACGGTAGTTAGTTGGGTCAGAAGGGTCTCCAGGGTTCGTAAAGACAGGGTCAACAGATGAGTATTTCCAACAGGCTGGAAAGCAAGAGTCGTTGAGGCAGTAGTTTGGAGAGGTCAGAAGCCTGTTCAGGAGCACATTTCTTCAGGACAACGGCTGGTATCTCAACCCCACCACTAGCCTTATGGGAGACTAATTTAGAGACGATATTATCTATGGATTTATGTGCATCTCACTCTATAGAGCCTCAGTACAAAGGGGGAAATTGGGTGTGTGTACACTAGACGAGTCAAGCCTTGAATTAGATGAGAATTTCCGAGCAAAGCATTCGGCCTTATCAGCCGAGGAAGTCAGGAATTTAACTTGGTTGAATAAAGGAGGTATTTTGAATTTGCTGTTATTCCGTACGCTCTTGCAGCGACGCCAATAATCTCTAGAAACGAATTTGCGACATGCAATATGTTGTTTCATTTTTTGAGCAAATAGTGACTTTGCTTCTTTGAGAACAACCTTGCACTCATTACAGGCAGAGACACAGAGACGGCTCTTAAGACATGTAGCTACGGTATAGACGGAAGAAGTGATTCCTATAGGTAACAGCAGCTGAACAAGAAGCAGAGAATCAAGTGGATGAGCGCGGTTTAACCTTATAGCAAAGGGGATGAAAGCCTCGATTCCAGCTTTTACCCAGGGGGACATTTCGGAAGCGCATTTTTGAACGGGGAGATTAAAGATCACATTCGAAGGAAATAACGGAACGAGCCCCAGTCTGATCGTTGATAACAGAAAGCTGTTCTGTTGGTAGGAGGTTCTTTGCTGGGGGTGGAGTAGACGATGTTGACAGACACTACACCATGATCCGAGTTGACAAGAAGGCAGAGTTGCGTGGCACGACAAGACTCGGTGATAGGGGTGAAACAGAGATCGAGAAAGGAAAAATTATCGTCCTGGTTATTGCGGAAACGTGTGGGAAGTCAACCACTTTTGTGAGGGATTGAGTAATTGAAAGATTAAGTGAATTGCATTAAAGCAAGGTCAGTTATAATCTTTTTAAACTACTTGCTATGGTGGGCATTAAAGTCACAGAACACGAAAATATGTGCAAATGGATGAAGAAAAACACTACAGTCCTGGGAGAATGGAGAACGATAGAGCATTGAGGAGAAATAGACGGACATACATGTATAAATGGTCAGAAGATTCAAGAGATTCCTAGCCAGTTGGAGATGGTTCTTGACGTAAACTCCCAGGATATGCATGTGACATTCTTTTCTATGGAGAGGAAGGTAACCGGGGATCTAGAAGTCAGAGGAAAGAATAGACGAATTATGGTTTCTATTGCATAGAGCTAGTCTATAAGGAGACTTCTCAACGAGGAACGGTTCCACGCTGCAGAAATTGCGTCAAATGCCACGGATATTAGAAAAAGAAATGTTAAAGGGTTTAGGTGATATTTTTAGACCTGATTTAGGTGTACTTCTTTTATCATATTTTGTCATGTTGGATAATGTTGGTAATGAAAATGAAAAGGTCTAAAGTAGTAGTAGCGGAAGGTCATCAAATGTGACATGAGCAGACAAGAGCTAACGCAGCCTGCAACATAATGTGTCCTTAAGGTTGTCCATGCGCGTCATGGCACGACAGGCACTCTGATATTATGTAACTCTGGATCAGAATAGTCTCTCAAAACGCTATGCAAGAGTTAGGGTTCCTGGCTATCAGTCGGCAACAGCAACCAGAGAACTGTCAGCCCGGTACTCTTAGAATGAATATCCGTTGCCACAGACCGCAAACCCCACAAGAGAATCACGACAGCATTACTACCGAGGCCAGAGAAAGGGAAATTAAATTTTCTGGGAACCCTTTCCTAAACAGGAAAGAAGGGATGGGTCTCTATACCTGTTCAAGAGAAGGTGGAGGAGTATCGACCGTGAGATAGGTAAACCTGTCTACTCCTATTACACATACACATACACAAAAAATAGAAAAACCATGCAGTATACAAGAAGCTCATAAACAACGTGCGAGACACTGAGTTGAAAACGAAATATGAAGTTTTAACTTAGTTTAAGTGCGAACATGCACTTTGTAAAGAAGTGAAGAATTACTCCACGACTGTGACCTGGCATTCACTTAATGTCCAGGGTTAGCATGAATGTCCAACCGAATTCATATACAACAAAGTTCACAATAGAAAATAAATCAATAGGGATAGATTAAATTCACTAGCATTAGAAAGAAAGACCACTTATGAAAACTAAAAGAGTAACAGCAAACGAAACAAATTAATCTCTATCTATAAAAGGCAGGATGTGTGTGTGTATGTGTGTGTGTGTGTGTACCGAAGCACGGCCGCAATTTTCGACGGATTTGCACCAAAATTTACATGCACATGCTCAAAGTCAGCGGGAAGGCCCAGACCGACTTTGCATTTCCCAACTCCCATCGATAGTGGAAATAATCGATTTTTTCATGCTTCTACGGCTGTTTTCATGTAGTTTGCGGACATTTTCTACTGGCCAGAGTAAGAGCCAAAAGCTGGCTGCAACGAATAGGGAGGAAGATTCTATTGCCCAGCATGAGAGCCGACAGCTGACTGACACGGATGTTAACTATCATGTAAACATGCAAAAAAAATCGATAGCTGCATTCGTCACAAGTGGGAAAAATTTAAATATGCATGGCACTTTACTCCAATTGTCTCATTCGCTTGCTTAAACTTGACGTTGATTGTGGTTCCGCAGAACTGGGTTGGGTGTGAAAAAGTATTTGTTGTTATTCTTTTTTCATTCGGTTTTTCCAGTTACTAGTCCTTTTTAAAAGCTGATCGTTTTGTGTTCATTTTTTAGTTCTTTTTTCGTAACAGATTTAATGTTTACTGTAGAGCTTCGAAAAAGTTCGCAGTGTGAGATAGGCAAAAAGTAAGGCATGTAGCAACATTAGCACGGGAAAGGGTACTCATTTAAAGACAAAGATAGGGCAAAAATATTTTAAGTCAAGTAATAGCGATTGCTGTATGAGTCGTACGATTTTTGAATCAAGCAGGGTCAACGCTGGGTCATGCTGCTAGTAATTAAATAAATAAATAAAAAATTAGAGAAAAAAAGCAATAGTGTGCGATTGTCATAAAGAATCTTTTTCTCATCATGAGTCAGTACTCGATCCGGTTAGGGGTCATTTGAATTTCGCAGATGTCGACTTGAACACATTTTAAAACGTGGTATACATTTATCTAAATACTTCACCTTGCAAATTTTCTTGATATGGTCCGAGGTTTTTGAAATACTGACCCCCAGTATTTGAGACATTTCTCAGGAGTTCTGATGTGAGTTTTGTTCGTTTAGAATTTTCATATGTTGTTTCAATCGCAAATCGACGTCCACTACCTCCTTGATCTTCCTGACCCGTAAGCCCACTGCGGACTTTCAGAAATAAGCGTTGTACTGTCTGATCACAAGTGGATACTTCACCCCATGCTCTGTTAAAATCGTCAGCGTCTTGAGAAGCATTATGACCCATCTTGAACTCACTCAAATAAATAATTCTGTGCTTTTTTCATGTTCAATATGAGTGGTATGTAATGCCTTAAGTTAAATTCTGAAAGAGATTGATATAAAATTAACAAAGACGATACTTTACTAATAAGGAAATAGTAGTATATATTTGAACAACTATTATAATAATATATTGGAACTCAAAAGTTTTATTCTTAAATCGGATATTATTTTTCAATATAATATATATATATATATATATATATATATATATATATATATATATATATATATTTTTTTTTTTTTTTTCCTCTCAATTCGTTTTGGGAAGTTTTACCTGATGATCCTGAATCCTTAAAAAAGGATTTAGGTGAAATAAATTATCGTAATGGTACCTTAAAGTGGTTTATTTTTCATTACATATTATATATATATATATATATATATATATATATATATATATATATATATATATATATATATATATGCGTGTGTGTGTGTGAAGGGAACGTTGAATTCAACACTCAGAAGTGACAGGCTCTTTCATGCTAGGCTGACGATTGTGTTTAGCATGAAACAACCTGTCGCCTCTGAGTGTTGACTTCAATGTCCACTTTTATATTTTTATTTACATACAGTCTATCTCTCATGTTGAGCACATTATCCCATAAATATACCACACCTTAAAAATATAATGAAAAATGAAACAATGCGCATGTCCCTTCCACAAATCGTCCTCTGCAGATTGAGCACAGATTCTCGACTGGATTTAAAACAGGAGAATTTCCCGGCCATTGTGTATTACTCTGATTTGCTCACTGGTAAGGATTGACAGTGTGTTCATGCAGAGTTACAATTTTCGTACGCTTCCTTAGAGTAACATCCATCGTATACAATGGCCGTAGGACAACTAATCTGCAGTCGAGCATACTGGGCTCTATAGGCTTGCTTTGCCGCTAGTCGAGGAGAAGGAAAACTTTGATTTTAAACCAGCCTGGTTGGTCTCCGTCATGGAAGCTTACTAAAGCATACAGCTACAGTCACGGCTGCAGTAAATAAGCGATTAAAGACATTGAGATCGCGGTCTGATAGCCTTTCTAAACTATACATCCATAAACCATTTTCTAGCACTGTTTTCATTTACTATAATGGTAGGTTTTTGTCCCTTTCTGTAAATTGATAATAATGGTTGATATGAATTCATGTTTCTAAAAAAGAACTAATACATTTTTTAAATCAATAGACATCCAAAGGTTAGGCATAATAATGTGCAAACCATGAACAGAAAAAAACTGACGGTTCTAGCGCAAGAAAGCTCTGCAGGCATGTGACATGCTTGATTCATGGAATCATCGACAGTCATTTGTAGATATAATAATACCATATAACATGTGAAAAGAAGTTAGTTATCTTTGCTTAGTAGAGGTATATTCTGAACTAGAGAATATTTTACACACGGAATTACAAAGTGGCGTATCTTAAATTACACCTCGGGTAAAATAAGCTTAGCCCGAGTGTAATATAGGTAGTGGGTATACATGGGCTTGTAACAATGTTCCATTCATTTAATTCTTACAATTAATAGTTGCTTTCTTTTTATTTAGCTTTGGTTAATTTTGTATAGATAATATTAAAAAGTGAAAAGAGTAACTATTTATAATATATCTAAACGTGAATGTACTTGACGTAATTTTCAGTTGACAAGATGAATAAAATAGGGTTTTCTAAATTGTTCTATTTGCTAAGGACATTTTGTCTGTTTTCAATAGTTACTTTGTTTTCAATAAATTCATTTCGCATTTGCCATAAAACTTCCACATTGGACGAAACGCGTCGGCTAGTAATACAGTTTCCCTATTGTCTTTTACCTTTACACATATTGTGTTTTTCTACAGGTTAACTTTGAGAAAATGTTCATATATATATATATATATATATATATATATATATATATATATATATATTATGAAATGGACAAAGTCCGCTAATTATTTTAATTTTTTTTTTATTTTTATACATTCTTTTTATAGATACAAATATTTATTGCTCATTTTTATAATAAACATTATTAATAACATTTACCGGCCTGAATGTCCGAGAAATTTTCATAGAAAATATTCGTTCTTCGACATTTGTTTACATTTGGATGCGCTTTGAGCAGATATGAATGTACGTGAGGGATTCATGGAAGATTGAATTTTAAAAACAGTAGAATCGACCTTACTAATCGAATGATACTCTGTGGCTCGATCGATTAAGGCAGGCTAAATGACAATTCCGTATAGGATACAGGTTCGATTCCTGTCGGAGGACGAATATTTTCTATGAAAAATTCTCGGACATTCAGGCCGGTAAATGTTATCAATACTGTTTATTATAAAACAGGAATAAATATTTGTATCTATGAAAAGAATGTATGAACATAAAAATGTCTTAAAATACTTGTCGGATTTTGTCCATTTCATAATGTGTGACGTCATTTCAATAAATTCATTTCGCTTTTGCCTTGAAAACGTCCACATTGGACGAAACGCGTCGACTGGCAATACAGTTTTCTTATTGTCTTTTACCTTTGCACATATTGTCTTTTTCTACAGGTTAACTTTGCGAAAATTTTCATATACATATATATATATATATATATATATATATATATATATATATATATATACAACACTAGAGTATTCCTTTATGTGTGTGTATATATGTACTGATATATGTGTTTCAAATTGTCATTATACTTACAAAATCTTCTCCCTATCTCACTTATATTTACACGAAAAATTCGCTAACTTTCTACAAAAGACACTGATGACCCCCAATGATCGGCTATCACTCAATGCCTGAGATTACAAGCAACTAGACATAGTGTTTAATGGGCAGGCCATAGACCACCCCTACCAAATCTTCGGCTTTGTCCATTACATACTAGCCAACCTCTTGGCCTGAGACGGCTAAAACCCTTCGACTGTTTTTGGCGTGTCAGAGTGTGAATGGCGATTTGGCCAAATACAGGCACATAAATCACAACGACTTGGCGAGAAAAACTTTTTCGTAAAACGCCAGAAAAGGTTGATAGATTTTTACCAAAAGTGATAAAATCATTTTCGGATTATCTTACGTTGGCGTTTATTTTGGTGCCTTTGTAAAATGAAAAGAAAAAAAATAACTTTAAAGACATACAGCTAAAACAAGTGTAATTCTGTTTTGAAATTGACACTCCAGGACCTGACATTTATTTCTACACTAGACATATTAAGATTTCCATTAATACTTATTCTGTAGCTCATAAGTTTTATTCCTACTTACCTCACTGGTATAATGGTCTGGTTTTAAAAAAAAGACTTACGGAAAAGTGTATTCAATTTTCTACCGAAGCATTTTGGCAATAAATTGATCTATATGGAAGAAATCTTTCATCCTCAAGCAAGGAACATATTTTAAGAGTTAAAATACCATTCATATTCATTATTGAATAAGTCCATGTATTCAGTTTTTATTCATTGTCTGTGTTACTAAATATATATCAGTCGTCAAAATCTATCTATTTGGTTTCTGTTTATCTGTCTATATATGTATGTATGTATGTATCTATCTATCTGTCTATATATATATATATACATACACACACATATATATATATATATATATATATATATATATATATATATATATATATATATATATATATAATTGCGGTGCATTGAGAAATAAAGTAATATATAAATTCTAATCATCACAGTACTAATGCAAACTAGGACTCGATATCGATAGTAAAGCGATAATTATTTATTATAATTGTATCATATAGACAAAAACAGTTCATTCACTACAAAGATGCAACTTCGTTTTGGTGCATTTCAATTTCATCTCGACTGGTGAGAACCAAAAATGTTTATGAAGAATTCTGCTTGTACGCAAGCTGTATGTGAAACACCACGTCCTTTTTTCCATTTGTTTGAGAAAAATATACATAAAGCAAAATATGACGAAGCGAATCAATAGTACTTGTTGAGAGCAGTTTGGTGAAGGATGGACGGGGTGATGCATGCTGGTTAGTCAAGGAAAATTCTTTGCTGAGAACGACGGTCAAAAGTTTAGGCACAGAATCTCACAAGCGTACTAAGAATGAGGGGTGTGGGAAAGTGGGAATAGAAGAAAGTAATATGATGGGAGAGGTAGGAGAGGTAAAGTCTACCGATAGTTATAGTAGTAATTGGGAATTTGTTATTTTCTATTTTTTGGTTTACTATAAAAAGAAAACAAGCTAAAGCCGAATTGCATATATTTATGTTGGAGTTATCACTACTAATTCTGTAATCAGTGAAAGTATTTTGTAAATTAATAAATTTAGAATTGGTGATTTCTTCTTGGTATGTTGGATATGTAAGTTATTCGGTTTAAAAAACGTTTTGATTTAGAAATTAAATATAAGTAGAAATACATATTAAAAAAATGATGGGATATTATAAAACATTTATAATCTAATTTTGACCTATTCTCGGACAGTATAACGTGTAGAATATGTATGGGTTTGAAACAATTTATCTGAAAGTATTACTAGTAATATATATGCAGAAAAATATTTTATGAATCATAATCTAAGATAAATTAGTGAAGAGTTACATAAGAGGGTAGGAAGTATATCAAAAGAGGTGACTTATATTTTAAACATTTAGAGTTATGGAATAAAGAATTTAGCAAGACTGTAATGTTAGATACTTAATATGTCTACAAACAACGGTGGTTTCATATCTTTGGTTTAATAATTGGGTGTTGTTCAAAAGTTCAGTAATACATATTTTCTTCTGTAAACATAAAAAACAAGGTTCGTTCAGAGAATTGCAAGCTCTGGCTTGTTTTAGGGTTTTCAATTTCACCTTAGGTGTTTTCCTTTCCTAATTCAGTTTCCAAAAATATTTCGAAAGTGATGTCATATTGTGTTGGCCTTCATTTATAAAAGAGTTTATGTTATTGAAATATCTATCCTTAAAATCTCAGATTCCACGTGCAGCTTAATATCTCTGGGGTTCTCATTTTTCGTTAAGCAACTGTTTAATAATGAATATTGATCGGGGATTCTGAAATTACATAGTTCTTTTTCTTGGGGTGTCAGAATTTCTTTTGTCTACATGATAAATTTATAATACATACATATATATATATATATATATATATATATATATATATATATATATATATATATGGGTTTGTTTCTTTTTCTCGCTATCTCCCTGTTTATCTATCTCTCTATCTCTCTCTTTCTCTCTCTCTATATATAGGTAGATTTGTCTACCTATCTATCTATCTATCTATCTATCTATCTATCTATGTCTCTTAAGTTGTTTCATATCTGCATATGTTGTTTCTGTTGTGGTAGGATCCACCTAATTTGCATAGTGGAGTACCGACCATATAAATATGATTGGTACCAGGAAGAGAGGGAAGGAATCAAGAGATTCAACCAGAGACTCTGCCCGACTGCGACTCAGTCAACACATTCTCCAGGAACGGTCTTCCCAGGAATATACAAAAGACTATATGTAAATATCGTGTACACTTTCTTGTTTCAATACATTGTGTTCTAAGTACATTTTGTGTTGCATTATTATTCCATGCATTAGTCAAGTTTCAACAGTTTCATATCTGTATATGTCTATATTTATCTATTATCTACGTCACTGTCTGTCTTTCTATCTATATCTATTCATATCTATCTACCTATATATATACATA
The DNA here is from genome assembly GCA_963932145.1 of Acanthosepion lycidas. Taxonomy (NCBI): domain Eukaryota; kingdom Metazoa; phylum Mollusca; class Cephalopoda; order Sepiida; family Sepiidae; genus Acanthosepion; species Acanthosepion lycidas. The sequence continues at coordinate 22,232,330 of OZ010590.1, read as the reverse complement.
TATATATATATATATATATATATATATATATATATATATATATATATATATATATATGCTTATCTAAGATTATTCATATCTATATCTAAGTCTATTCAGATTTATCTATTTATCCTATTCTCAATGGCAATTCTGATTATAGCTCATAATATTTATATATAAGCTATTCCACTTGAATGCTAGATTCTGAGACAATGGCTTTTGCAGTTTCATTCTTACTTGGCGCTTCTTTCCCATGGCCTTATGTCAGAATTAAACCTAAATATAATGTGTACGTTCAAAAGAATGTACTGCTTAGTCCAAGATTTTCAATCACAAATCTTATGATATACATTATATGGCTACATCTCAATGTACCTCTCTATGTTTATTCCCATTTGCTAAAGTAAGATGAATACAAAATGTGGATTTACGATGATAAAGAAGGTTTATTGCTCAGGCTGATTGACCAAAAAAGAAGCCCAGAGGGTTTCCATGTGTGAAAAGGGAAATTTAAAAAGGACTATGCATTAATGATTTAATATAGTTAATATAAAAAGATAGCCATCAAACATTTTAAGAATAAGTATATTCTAACATTTCTCTTTTCTTTGAAATAGTTGGATTTGAAACAAGTGAAAGGCACAATTAAACCTCGGTAAAGATTTGCAGTCAGTTTTTTGTAATCACAATGTGGGAAGATTTCTATAATATAAGTGATGAAAACATAAACAATAAAAATAACTGAATGAAATAGGTTAGATTATATATCCAAAACAAATATTTACAAAAAAACATCAAATTTAAATACAAATTGTCACTTGTTTTTGTACGCATGCATCAATTTTGTCCGATGACGTCATAAAAGGTCAAAATAGGTCGGCCGAAAATATTGTCCACTTTGTTATTGTTGTCATATTAAAATTTGTCGTTTTCATATATATATATATATATATATATATATATATATATATATATATATGTATGTGTGTGTGTGTGTTATAATTTTCTCATGTAGAGAAAAACAATTTACTCGCTACAAAGATACGACCATGTTTCGGTGCATTTAGTTGCACCTCGACTGGTGAGAATTGAAAATGGTCACTATTTTTGGTTGTTTTGGTTCTCACCAGTCGTGGTGCAGCTAAATACACCGAAAGATGGTCGTATCTTTGTAGCGAGTAAAATGTTTTTGACTATAAACAAATTATAATAAAAAAAAGTATTGCTCTACTCTCCGTATTGAACCCTGTTTGGATTTAATGCTGTGAACCTTAGAATTTATATGTTATTTTTGTCCTCATTACATTCGGGCATATATATATATATATATATATATATATATATATATATATATATATATATATATATATATATATATATATATATATACGTTTAGTCATCCTGACATTTTTGTCGTAAGAATCACTGAAAAACCCTTTGAGATATTCAGCTAAAAAGAGAACAGGTTAAAATCATGTTGCCTTCAGCTGAACAATATATTCAAAAGTGAGGAATGGTGAGACGAAAAAGATCATTCAAACCTTCAGTAATGGTACCAACCGCTGGTACTTCAAACCTTCAGTAATGGTACCAAGTTCATTCAAGGACCATCAAGTGAACGTTGAATAGATTTAAAAAGAGGGAAAATAGAAAGGAAAATTGTATCAGGAAGTCACAACAGCAATTGGGATCATCATTTTAACTTAGCGCTAAATATATTCTAATTGTACAAAGTAGAGACTAATAGTGTTATAAAAACCTCGGAGAATTCCGGCATTATATCTTGAAGCATTTCTAAGATACAACGGTTCAAATTTCATCTAACAATTATATAATTTTTATACTTACATACATACATACACATATATAAGAGAGACAGAGAGAGGGGTTGTCGTCAACTTACGATCTATAGGACTTATGTATGTTTGACTTTATGACCACAACAACGTCCACAGCTGTGAATTGGTATGTCTGAGCGTTTGGATCCGACTGCTCCGCGTGTGGCAGCATGAATGTTTTCCTCATTGGTCGCCCTAGAATTCCCTCGCGAGCTCAGTGTTAGGACAGACTTAGTACAACATACTTTACCTGACTTCTTATGTATCCTGTAGTTTTTCTGTACAAATCCCCACATGATGTCTACCAAGATAATCGGACAAGGGCACCTGTGCCTAATATGATGTTAAGCATTTATGTATATTCGTATGTTTGGCTCATAAACTTATTTCTGTCTTTTGCAGCTGTATTTTCGTTTTTGTATATTTAGCAAATATTAAGCCTAATGTACTATAGTATGCAATTTTTGAACGAAACCTGATAAAGCTAAAACTAGATAACAAACTAGAGAAATAATTGTTTGATATATTTCTTGTATATATTATACATTATATATCAAGAAATCAAAAGAAACGATTGAATCCGTCAACACAACAATACAAACATTATTTCTACACGTGAAAATATACTCTTCAAAAAATGTTGTCTTCAAAAATAAATTGATGTAATTTTTCAGTTGACCATACGAATATCGATTAACGTTTCTAAATTCTTTTAGTTGCTAACGACATTTTGCTTTATTGCTTATAGATACTCTGTTTCAATAAATTCTTTTCCTTTTTTGGCTTGAAAAAGTCCACACTGGACGAAACGCATCGGCTTTTCCTTAATATATATATATATATATATATATATATATATATATATATATATATATATATGTGTGTGTGTGTGTGTGTGTAAATATGTATGTTTTTTGTGTATTTGTGTTTCTGTGCGTGTATGTTTTTTATGCATGTATATGTGAGTGTGTATGTATGTGCATCATTGTGTGTGTTTATGTGCGTGTATATATGTGTGCTTTTTTATTTGTGCGAGTGTATGCGTGTGTTTGTGTGTATGCGTGTTTGTGCGTGTGTTTTCGTATTTGTGTGTGCAAATATGTATGTTTTTGTGTATTTGTATTTGTGTGCGAGTATGTTTTTTATGCATATATATGTGAGTGTGTATGTATGTGCATCATTGTGTGTGCTTATGTGCGTGTATATATGTGTGCTTTTTTATTTGTGCGAGTGCATGCGTGTGTTTGTGCGTGTGTGTGTATGATTGAACCTTGAATTTCCAAGAGATTACAACGTTTATAGCAACTGGAAATAAAAAAAAAGATTCGTAAACTTACACCGAGAAAACGAGAACCCCTAACTATTTCGATAGACCGAACATATCGAACCGACCTCTGGACAAAAGCCGAGACGACGGAAAACATTACCTCGTTAAGTCCCTGCCCATTTCCTTCCTTCACCGCCAGCGTATCGTATTTCGACCGGGTCAGTCAATCGTAGAGCGCCTATTCATAAGGATGGGTTCTCATATCTACTGCCTATATTTAACTTGGAATGCAATCTCCGTAAGACGCAGTTTGACTCTTTTTCTCATCTACACAAAAATGGACTATTTCACGCACGGACGCACAATAACATATACTACAAGATTAATATATATATATATATATATATATATATATATATATATATATATATATATATATATATATATGTGTGTGTGTGTGTGTGTGTGTGTGTGTCTACGCAGCAAATATTCATTCAACCAAGTTTTCTGAAAGATAACATACAAGACATTACTGTTATATTTTTAATAAGATTTTTCTTCTTGCCGCTTGAATTTATATATCGTGGTGTTGAAGGTGTATTGAAACTTTTCACTCATCATGATTTTTTTACAATGATATTCACCCTATGCAACCCCAAGAGCCACTCAATACAGAGGGTTACTGATTATAGGCGTAGTTTATCTGGATATATGGGAAAATAACGATTGATCCGTGACTTGAACATTTTAAGATCGTTGTGGTCTGGTAAGCGTCCTCTGTGCATTCCATTACACAGAGCAGAAGAAGTTACTGGAGTGTGACATATAAACTTTTGTTACCATAAGCCATCATGACCTACCAGAATCGAGATATTAGAATACAGATCTCATTAATGATATTAATGCATGTTCTTAGATTTATATAAACGCGGCCTTATTTTTTATATCATATGTGCCCATGAGCAGAAACTCCTGAATATATAATATATCTCTGACTTTCCCCTGTCAAAAATTAATTGTTGTGGCTAAAATCTTTTACGGCAAAGTTTAACCTTGTCAAAGAAGTGCAATAGAAAGGGGCAACATTCATTTCTTAGGCATCGTTTGCACTGGCCTTATATAACGTGATAATTATACAGAGAAGTTTTTTTTTTCTATGGTTTTAAACATAGAATAATATAATTCTAATTTAGTTTTATGATAATTTAAAAATAAAGTATTTTAAAAATTCATTATCCATTGAAAAAAAAATTAACACGATAGTTTCCATAATATATATATATATATATATATATATATATATATATATATATATATATAGAGAGAGAGAGAGAGAGAGAGAGAGAGAGATGTAAAGCTGGAGCCCCTGTCTGTCTGTTTGCTATCGTACTCTTCTTAGGGTTTTAGACATAGTTTCCATAACTATATATATGGTGAATCTCTTGGATAAGTATATTTCATTTTGATTAAAGAAGGTCCTTCGGGGGGGGGCTCACAAACCTCCTACTGATTTTTTCCCCCTTTGATTGAAAGTAAATTTAAATGTGAACAAGGGAATGATTCCTCACCAAAATATAGGAAAAAGAAAATGGAGGCCATATAGGCAAGATCATAATGAGACAATATGGATGTCAACTTGAGCAAGAAATTATCAAACCTTTGTTAGTGCCTTACAATACATATTTGCTGCGACAATTCATCTTCTTGAAAATCTACCCATCAATTCATTCAAACAAGTATTGCATCCAATATATATCAGACGGATCAAATCAAGCTGATTTTTGCCCAAAACCTCACAGATTTTTCCCCTTTTATTTAAATTAAATTAAATTTAATTTTGATGAAGGGAATGACTCCTATCCAAAATATAGAAAGAAAAATCCAGAGAAGATGGAGGTCATATCGTCAATATCATTGAGTCATATTGAAATCATTTTTCTCCAGAAATTATAACAATTAAATAAATCAATTATCATTTCTTATAAAACAATGTGTCACACGCAGTAAGGCGTGGGTAATTCAGCTAGTTTTATTCATAAATACATCAAAAGCTTTTCTAATTTGATTGAAAATATCGTCAGTTTATTGACGAACCAAATGTCAAATAGGTTTTCATTAGTATCTGTGTGAATGGCAATAAAATTCCCTTTTTTGTATATATGAATGTTTAATAAGCAAGATAATGTTTATGCTTATTATGTCTTTGTATCAGCAATAGTAACATTAATAAACATAATACAGTGATTGATATGTCGGGTTGAAGATAATGTAAACTGTAGATATTCCAAACAAATGTGTCAACAAAATAAAGGGGAATAAAATATGAAATATGTATACATACAACTGAATGTTGAATAATCGTTGCCATTACGAAATGTTCAAACGTTTAACCGAACACTGGATAACTTAGAATTGTTAATTTATAGAAAAAAAATAATGCAGTATAAACTGCGCTTAAACAAAATTAAGACATATTACTTATTTAGCATTGTAACGAGAGAAGGCTATGGTAGAAATATTTATTCTCCAAGTTGTATTTTCTCCGTTATAAGCATTATTATACCCGTGATATGGGCCCCTTAAATCATCAGGCAGGTGAATGATGCCTCAGTGTTAGTGAGACATTTCAACTACGGGCTCCAAGGCCATATGCAGCGAGCCTCTCGCTTTGTCAGACCGAGCTCGCCTATCAAAGCATCCTGAACGTTCCCCCTAACTAACCCCTGATATAATGCCTTACGGAACAACGGCTGGATGTAGGAGAGGCCATCCTTCATCCGTAAGAGATGCTTGGGGACAAGCCGACATTCGTGATAGAAAGAGCCCTGGCCTCGAAGTGAACGGCCGGCCTCTTCCTCACACGAGTGCACACTTCTTAAGGATGGAAATTTTCTACGAGCGTCTTCCTTCCAGAATTCGCCGTTCTCATCCAATTGCATACACATCCGGTCTAGATAAGTAATGCGAAGCGTATGTCGCCGAATCTCAACGCAAGGCACCCCTAGACCGCCATCAGAAAAATGAAGGTAACAGATCTCGCGACTAATCATGGCGGCTCTGCCTCCCCACAAGAAGGAGAACAAGAGCCTTACAGACGCCAATAAAGTGTCAGACGAGAGTGGAAGCACGGAGAGTCGTAAAGGAGAATCGGGTAGATGTGCGAGGCATATACTTCCGCCCTCCCCTTCAAGGAAAGATTCCTCTGGGTTCACAGACGAACTGCGACCTCGGCCCTCTCCCGCACCTCCGAACAATTCATTTCCAACAGGAGCTCGGGACCGAACCAGACGTCGAGTATCTTGACCGGCACCTCCGTCCAGTGGAAAGATCCGGGAAGACAAACTCCCTTCCACGAACCCAACCGCAAGCCAACAGACTTATCGCGGTTGATCTTGGCCCTCTGTCACCATCTCATAACCCTTGATTTCTTTGCTGACATCGTTAATTTCGGCCCTACTCCACACCAGAACCGAAACGTAATCAGAATAGGCGGAGTACCTGGCCGAGGTGGTAGCACCAAGGACCGGATTCGTCTTCAACTTACGCAGGAAAGGTTCCAACGCAAGTACGTACAGCAATGGAAACAGCTGACAAATCCTGAAGAATGGAGCGAGACAAAATGAAAGCTTTCGATCTTACCCCATTAATTCTACCAGCGCACCGGGAGACGCATACAGCAGTCGGATCCATTTGCGAAAGTCCGGCCCGAAAGAAAAGCCTCCAGAAATCGATGGTCAATCCTATCGAAAGCCTTGGACTGATCTAAATTGATCAGCACGGCATCACTGTCGACCTTCTCGATGATTAAGTACCAAATGAAGGTTATCCTGAATAGCCCTACCCTTCACAGCACAAGTCAGCTCGGGACCAATCAGACTAGAGAGGACAGCCTGCAAACGGCCAGCTAAGACCTTGGCTAAAATCTTCAACTCTGTGTTAAACATCGTCAAAGGCCGATAAATATCTACCCCATCCCCACAATCTTTGTTCTTGCGAAGCAACTTGATCATACCCCTGGTGAAGCGTAGAGGTATAAACCCCTGCTTCATCCAGTTTTTGAAAATCAGTCCCAACAAGGGGACAAAGACGGGTGACTGCCTCAAGTACATCTCGTAAGGAAGACCATCTAATCCCGGAGTCCTGTCCAAGCCAACCTGTTTCAGCGCATCCCAGATCTCAGACTATGTAATGGGACCCTCGTACCCAGCCGCTTCAGCCGCCTCGAGGCAAGGAAACTCGGCTAAATAGGAAGCGAACTGAGCAGGGCTCAGACCGGACTCCCTGGAAAACTGCTCATGAAAGTAGTCATGGAAAGCCTCACAAATGCCCACGTCAGTAGTCACAGTCCGCTTATCCGGCAATGTGATGCTCGCGATATGCCGACTAGATGCCCTACGAGCTTCCTCTGCACGCAGTGAAGCGGCCATATTCGTATCCTCGCAAGAGATTCTTTGTAACCTGGCCCTAACTACTAGAGCTTGATCCTTCTTGATAAGCAAGGAGGCCAACTCCGCCTTAACTAAGGCTACGTCCCCACTATTACGAGATTTGATCGCCCGATCTACTTTTGCCTCACAAGACTGTTGCGCTTCTAACCCTGCTAGATTGAGTCGTCGACTAAAATCAGCAGCAAAAGATCTAAGTTTAGATTTTAGAGCATCCCACCACTTATTCCCAACCACAGCCCCCGACAATTTCCGCTGTAGCATTAGTAGACGCTCGTCCGGAAGGCTTTGAGTTAATCGAGGTATTGATATCTGTGAGACGGTTTTTAGAAGCAACCTTTTATAGGGTTGTACGCTTGGAGGGCGTGTGAGATGGGGATCTCACGACAGGAGGGGGGTCCATAATTTGTTTCTTTGAAGAAGGGGAAGACGATGTCGGGGAGATAGTACAAGACTTTTTTGCTAACCGTTTTTCTTTTAGGGATTCCTTAAGGTCTTGTAGCTTTTCAGCCTTCTCAAAAGAGGGCTCATACTGCAGTTTTTGCTGACGAAGTTTATCTGCATAGCGGGTCAGGGAGTTGCCCTTTGAGCTGGTAGAGAGAATGGGACTGTATGTGTCACTAACCTTGCGGGCTTCATTGGGACGAGGAAAAAATATATACAAATAAGCTTGACAAAATAGACAGCCTTAAACAATAATCATTAAGTTAAAAAAAAGAGACAACAAATTTAACCAGACAAAGAAAACACAAAACAATAGGACGGGTAAATATAAACGAGAAAAAAATGAAAAATTAAAGTTAAACGATAAACACAAAGATAAAATAAGTAAGTAGTTGTATTTTATTCTTTTCTTACGTTTTATTTTACTGACAGTTTTTGCAAAAAAAAGTTTGATATTTTTTTCTTTTTCTTTTTTTCACTTCCCCTGACTTTATCCATTTTTTCCTTTTCTTTAATTATTACTATTATTATTATTATTATTATTACTATTACTATTATTATTATTATTATTATTATTATTATTATTACTATTATTATTATTATTATTACTATTATTATTATTATTACTATTATTATTATTATTACTATTACTATTATTATTATTACTATTACTATTATTATTATTCCTATTACTATTACTATTATTATTATTATTATTACTATTACTATTATTATTATTATTACTATTACTATTATTATTATTACTATTACTATTATTATTAGTATTACTATTACTATTATTATTATTATTCCTATTACTATTACTATTATTATTATTACTATTACTATTATTATTATTATACTATTATTATTACTATTACTATTATTATTATTATTACTATTATTATTATTATTATTATTATTATTATTATTACTATTACTATTATTATTATTATACTATTATTATTATTACTATTATTATTATTATTATTATTATTATTATTATTTCTACTATTACTATTATTATTATTATTATTATTACTATTACTATTATTATTATTTTGGTTTTATATTCTTTTGTTAATTTTTTGTACCCCTCCACCTCAAATTCTTTCTTTGTTTCCACGTGTTTATTTCGTCTTACTTTTTTATTTTCTCTTTATTTATTACGTGTTAATTTGTTTATTGTTTTCCTTTTTAGATATCTTTTAAGTCTGTGTTTTTATCGTTAATCCTTCTGTGTTAAATTTCACGATTACTTTGTTTAATCTGTCTTTGTTATTGTTTGTGTTTCGTTCGTTTTCTGGTCGGAACAGCGGCCATATTGAAAGTTTTTTAATTGGTTGTTTTGTATTTCTAAAGCTTATCGTTTTTTTTTATAATTGTTAAACGTTCGTTTTTCTTGTATTATTTTACTTATTTTTTTGCAACTTGTAACCTTTCTTTTTCCGTTTTAAAAGTTATTTTGTGATCGTTACTTAATTTATCTTTTTCTGTCAACGTCCCTTTGTTTGTTTGAAATCTTTTGTTACAAACAAAGGGACGTTGACGGTGACAGAAAATTCCAGGTGCTGAAAAATTACCAGTCGTAAACCGTCGGTAAAAAAAAGGACCATTACTCCAAGCGAATAGAAATAGCGATCAATCTAGACGTCACGCGACTTCCTACATGTGCGTTTCCTCTATGAACACGTGGTCTGCTTAATTCAATAATGGGATCGCCTGTGTTTGCTCACTGGCGATCTATGTTCAAACTCAAGTGTCGGCATATATAACATTAACTTACAACTCTAACTTTATTTTTGTGTGAAAACCGACGTCGAGATAAGATAAATATGATTTAGCTTTACAAGAGAAATATCAGACCAAAAATACTGCTGCCAACATCTTGGAAGTAAAGGCCAGTTTATAGGTTATATTTGATCTCCTGTAAATTTATAGAAATATAAATTTTAAATGCAATATCAATCGTTAACTTCAACCTTATTAATTCCTGTCTTTTTTAATTATTGTTCTCTCTTAATACTGTTTTTTTTTCATATTCTTTTACATTCAAAAAATCCTTGTGTCTTAGTGGCTTTATTGCCATGCTTGCTTGGAAATGAAAAACAATTGGCGAGTTCTGCTAGCTCTGTTTATAAGATATATATATATATATATATATATATATATATATATATATATATATATATATATAAAAGTGAACATAGAAGTCAACACTTAGAGGCAACAGTCTGCTTCATGCTATATGCAATCGTCAGGCCACGTATGCTGTTATTTTCCTCGGCTATTTATACATATACAGGTCAGTGGTGCATTCTGGGTAGTCTATTATGGCGGTTATTTTACCAGAAGTCGTTTATTTATTTATTTGTGTTAAATTATTTTGCTTGTTTTTATTTTTTGTTTCTTATTTTATTTATTTATTTATTTACTTCCTTATTTTTTAATCGGTGTTTTTTTATTAACTTAGTAAAGATTTGTTTATATCACTTTTTTAATATATATATATTGACCAATTTTTTTTCTGGAGAAAAGAAAATAAGGCTTGTCTTTGTTTCTTCCATCAGCACTGACAATTCCATGTCATAGATTGATGGGATGAGGAAATTTGAAATGAGAAGGAGTTGAAGTGAAAGTTAGATGAATTAGAATGTTATTGACAAATTAATAAGAATTGACAATGAATCTTTAATTAAAAATAAATCAAACATCATGACATGAGAAAATAAAGTGATTCTAGATACGGTTTCCCACCATTGAAACTTGTTTCTGCCTTGAATAAATAACTCATAATCCATAGCCTTATAATACATAAATTCTTTCCAAATACAATAATATATTTTGAGACCTTTCCATTCATCATAATTATGAAACCAATTCGAATATCATAACTAGTCATTCGTCCGTGAAAACTATGAGATTTTTTTTTTCTGAAGTGTTTGGCGGATGATTCAATGAACATTCTCCAGGCGAGAAAAAATTACGCTCAGGCTCCCGTTGCAAGAAAAACCCCGCAATTGTACGCGTTCAACAATCAATTTATGCGAAGATACTGAACACGGGATGGCTGCTTTCAATGTAAATCTGTAAATTACAATGCAATAAAAGAAGAGACCTCTCCGCGATCATTTGTCTAATCTTAACTTCTTGCAACGGAATTTTCTTATAACGTTGCATCATCGATGTCTGATAGCATCTTCTAAAATCCAGATTTACCTGTTCGGGACATCGGTCTTTATCCAGAATTAATGTTAGTGTGGGAAATTAGAATGTTTTTGATAGTGGATAATAGTAAGGAGTATCGCACGAGTCAAATGTTAACGCACAAAGAGGACATTATGGATTGATAGCGCTTGTTAGCTATAAAACATGTAATCACCCACAAAGTTGAGTAGACGCCTTTGGACGATATCAAGAATAGGAAGAAAAAAAATGGAAAAGCCACACCAGATGTTTCAGCCGTATTTCCTACCTGATCTTTCTCTTGTAAAACTAGATCATATCAGCACGATTTGGGTAATTACTGAAGCAGTAAACGAAAACGACGCTTTTTCCAGCATCTTTAGCAATAAATCGTATATTCGAGTACAAATTGAGGTTTGAAGTGAGCTTTAGTCTCAATAGACGTTCAATACAAGGCTCCGTTGCTCTGGTAGAACAAAGCTTTATTGCTATAAATTGAAATTAAAAGTCTGTTCGTTGAATGTGGAAAGTTTCATTTATTTAAAGTGCTGAAAGAGACTATTCAGTATTCCCCCATTGAATTGATAAAGCTATTAGATCAGAGTAAATATCAGTTGCCAGGCCCAGGGCATATAAATGTTTGTGGGTGCATACATATAATATAGGTTCGGGTCTCGGTAGTGGATGCGCACTGCTGATGAGTCCAAAAATCGGACGAAATGGCCGTCCAGTATTCTCTGCATTCTGTTGTGGATTTTTCTAGTTTTGGTGAATTACTTAATTATGATTATTTCACACCACACCCGAATATTGTCTATCAATTAAACTTATCTTTATTTTTTTTATAATGTGCAAATATGTGAATTGTTAAAGTATAATTTTGTTTCTGATGAACTTTCTTCTCCTAATCAATTAGATTTAAATCTGCAATGAACTTCTATAATAAGTGGTAATATATAGCAATGATAATATTAGATGTTTCCTTATAAGGAAGCATTCGGTATTTTTTCATCGAGAAGCTAGTGCTACTATCACTTCAATTTTATAAACTCTTTCAATTAAAACAATTTTTGAAGCGAAAACTTTTCTAAGTAGATCCATTTTCTTAACGCCTTCCAAACGAATACGAACTCCATTGTACAATCAACCTAATGAGCCAGATCAAAAATTATGGTGAATTATTCAAATTGTGATTAATTGTTCGTGTAACAGAATTAGAATACAATGCAATATTTATGCTCACATTAATACTATTACAGAGTAAAACAAATGCAAAAGTCTGTATGCGTATGTTTTATAGATTACACAAACAGCATTTGATAAAATATGTCATAAATACATATTTAAAACTGTTAGGTAAGTATGATTTATTGGAAGAGATTTGTAGGACAATCCAAAACCGACTGCATAGCGATAGAAAATGAATTCAGTAAATACACAAAAAAATAACGGGGCCTACGACAAGGATCTGACATTGCACCGGGCTTATTCAACCTTTAGATTAAGTCGATTTTGAGAGAATTAGTCGTCCGATCAGGATTCATTATTGGTGGCCACAATCTTCAGAATATAAGATACGCAGATGGCACAATGCTGATAGCAGACACAGAATGTAAACTACAGAAGTTAGTAAAGGAAAGCCAGAATAAGGGACTAATCATCAACTGTAAGAAGACAAAATGAATGATTGTTAGCAAAAGTAACAATCCAAGATGCGAATTACAAATCTGTGACTCCAAAATTAAGCAAGTACAGAATTTTAAATATGGGGGAAGTGTTTTAAACGAGGATGGAAAAAGCGACAATTTCATATATATATATATATATATATATATATATATATATATATATATATATATATATATATATATATATATAAATAAAAAGGCATTTTTTAATGTTTATACGTTCTTTTTATAGAAACAAATATTTAAGTAAATGCTCTGCTTATAAAACAGTATTAAGGGCATTTACCGGCCTGAATGTCCAAGAAATTTTCATAGAAAATATGCGTCCTCCGACAGGAATTGAACCTGTAGCCCATAGGGAACCGTCATATAGTCTGACGTGCTTTTATCGATTGACCTACAGAGGAGCGAACGAGGTATTAGGTTGGTGCAAAAATAATATCGTTTTTTGACGTCAAAAAATACGTCAAAAAACGATATTATTTTTGCACCAACCCAATATTTTACTATTTTCAAACTACAATTTCCCATGATTTTCTCTCGTACAGTCATATCTGCTCGATGCGTATCCAAATGTAAACAAATTAAGGCTCAATCGATAAAATCACGACAGGCTATATGACGGTTCCGTGTAGGATACTGGTTCGATTCCTGTCGAAGGACGCATATTTTCTATGAAAATTTCTCGGCCATTCACGCCGGTAAATGTCGTTAATACAGTTTATTATTAATAAGCAAAATATTTACTTAAATATTTGTATCTATAAAAAGAACCTATATACATAAAAAAATATCTTAAAATAATTGTCGAACTTTGTTCATTTCATGATGTTTGATATATATATATATATAAATATATATATATATTTTTTTTGAATAAAAACAGACCACGTTCGTGGTCTGTTTTTATTCAAACATATCTGCTCTGAATTTTACATTGAGCTCTCCGGATATCATCCTCCTCAGGTCTACCCATACGGATTACGTAAGTTTGCATAAACTAACTAACTATATATATATATATATATATATATATATATATATATATATATATACGATATTGCATTCGAACATATGTACCCGCTACATCAATGTATTCATGTTTCCATGCCCATCAACAGCATCTCATCAGACAGTGGTAAGTGAAATTTATTAGAATTTTTAATATTTACTTGCTAACAATCTTTTTTCCCGCGAAAAAATGCAAAAATTAAAGCAATACAGCAAGTAAGACATGAGATATATTTACTTCTAAAAAGAAAAAGGAATGAAAGACAAAATATATATTCTAAAAAAGAAAAGAAGGAAAAGACAGAAGGATAAGAAATAGTCTCTTAAAAACATAAGCAGAGCGAGCTGGAAAGAAAGACATGATCTGAACCCTTCTTCAAAGAAAAAAGAGAAGAGTGAAAGATAAAATAAAGACTATATAGAAATCTTGGAATTTAATTATCGGCATTTTCTCCTGTAAGCACAGAAAACAAGGGTCATATAAGTATCTACAGGTTCTAGCTTTTAAATGAACAAAACTTGTTTTCAGTGTTTACAGGAGAAAATGCAGATAATTCAATTTTAAATAGCGACGAATTGTTTAATCAAAGACATGAAGTTACTGTTAATTGCAAACACATTTTACCATCGACTCTACAATCTTGTTAAACTTTAAAATGTAATAATCATTCTTTTAATGCATAACCTTGTAGTAAGCATTTAAACCTATCTTTAGTAAGTTTGATTTCTGGAAGCAATATAGTATGTGCATTATTGCCTTAACAATTCAGGTTATATTTTATATAGAGGTATTTACGTTCAGCTGATATTTTAACATTTTCTATTATTTTTATTTTATTAATATTACATATAAAAACTCTTTAGTTAACTGTCATAATCTATTAAGTTTAATTTTATATAATTTATTATCTTATTTTTCTATTTTTATATGATTTATTTATGTGATCTATGTACCTTTAAATTTTGCTTCGTTTATTTATCTATTTATTTAGTTAATTTGTCTATTATTTTGATTTTTTTTCCATTTTTCTATTTTATGATTTTGTTAAATTTTCCGTTTTTTTTCTTCTCTTATTCCTTAAAGATTTATTATTATTATTATTTACATACTATTATATAATCATTGTTAAATTATATTGCCTCTCGGGACAAAGTGATTTGAATTTGTATTAATATTTTACATAATATAGACGATTATCCCATTAACAACGTATTTTGTTTTGCTTCTTTACTTTTCTATATCATCTTTATTTTATTATTCCTTTCTTTTTTTGATGAATGTATTATATCTTGTCATTCTTTCCTTCCAGCTTTGCTTATTTTTTTAAGAGACTATTTCTCCTCCTTCTTTCTTTACCTTCTTTTTGTTTTTATAATTGTTATGGTCCGGTTCCTTGTACCACGGTGATAGTCCAAAGTAGAACCAATAAAGAAGAACTCGAACACAGGTATGGAATAATACAGATATATTACAAACAGGAATATATACAGAGAAGTAGAAGTGTTAGTATGAACAATCAGGTTTAGTAAGGAGAACAATGTAGTCTCGACCAGTATCACTATTCCAATGTCTTGCAGTAATTATCTGAACGCGACTCTGTTTCGGACTGCCTCTGACTCGACTCTTGGCTCGACTTGAACTACTCACTCGACTTACTGACTATATTTTTAGTCCCCTCCCCCCAACGTGGGCATCATTTGGCACAAGGCCGGTTTAACGTGGGATCTCCGAGCCGGTACGCTCGGCCAAAAATATGCCCATTGAACCCGTATAAACGGGTTCAGGGTTCAGGGTCGGTTTACCTCCACAAAAGAGAATCCGCCCTTCGGCGTAGCCTAGTACGGGTTCCTCCCCGCCCGAAGGCAGAGGGTTCAACCGAAACTTGAATTACTGACGTTATTCAGTCACACCCCCTAGGGCATCATGTGGCACAAGGCCGGTTATTTAATGTAGGATCTCCGAGCCCGCGGGCTTGGCCCCAAAATATGCCCATTGAACCGTATAAACGGTTTCAGGGTCGGTTTACCTCCCCGAAAGAGAATCCGCCCTTCGACGTACCCTCGTTCGGGTTCCTCCCCGCCCGAAGGCAGAGAGTTCAACCGAGACTTGAATTACTGACGATATTCAGTCACCCCCCACCCAACGAGGGTGTCATGTGGTACAATGCCTTTTTAACGTGGGCTTTCCGAGCCCGTGGGCTCGGACAAAAATATGCCCATTGAACCCGTATAAACTGGTTCAGGGCCGGTCTACCTCCCCGAAGGAGACTCCGCCCGAAGAGTTCAACCGAGACTTAAATTACTGACTCTTTGCCTACTCCTGAGGCGCAGTATTTATTAAGTATGGAATAGTCCATTATTATTATTATGGGTAAGATCCCATAACAATAATATATCTTGTGTCTTTCTTTCTATTTTGTTTTTAGTGGTAACTATATCTTGTCATTCTTGCTTTATTGCTTTTCTTTTGTGATTTTTTTTCGCGGGAAAAGAGATTGTTAGCAAGTAAATATTAAAAATTGTAATAACTTTCAGTTAGTATTTCCTTGTGAGATGCATTGAAAGGCATCAAAACATTGATGCATTGATGAAGCGAGTGGATATGTTCGAATGTAATATCCTATAATAACGATACCTACTAGAGTCTTACACAGACCCCATCACACGTATATACGTGTATGCGAGAAAATATTATTCAGCGAACAAAATAGAAGATTAGTCTGCGCGTTGACACTGCAACTGACGAAAGATATTTCCTACACAATCCAACATTAAATACACCGACCAATTGCGTGCATATATGCGCAACGTCACATGAGTGCGCATATATATCCAGTCCCACACTGTTCCCATATGTTTATGTTTGTGTGAGCTCCAATTTGTGAGCGTGCGTGCATGTATGTCTGCATACGTCAATGAGTGAACGTGTGTATGTTCGCGTAAGCATGAGTGACGTTCCGACGAAAATTTTCCCTCGCACTACCATAAAAAGACGGATATACGCAACCATATATAAATCCAAAATTTAAAAATTAATCAGTTTGTCTCACGCAAACAGCGTGAAACCCAGGTTACAAACTTACATCAATCCAACTATATATATATATATATATATATATATATATATATATATATATATATATATATATATATATATATAACGTTCTTTTTATGGATACAAGTATTTAAGTAAACGCTCTGTTTATAATAAACAGTATTAAATACGTATTTAATATTAAATACATATTTAAATAAGTATTTAATACTGCTTATTATAAACAGAGCGTTTACTTAAATACTTGTATCTATAAAAAGAACGTTAAACATAAAAATGTCTTTAATAATATATATATATATATATATATATATATATATATATATATATATATATATATATATATATATATATATTCATTTCTGTAGTTTAGTGCTAGCAGCAAGCAGAAATATTTCTCCTCCCGATGATGGCCATTTCGGCCGAAACTAGTCGAGGAATCTAAATGGAATAATAATAAAAAAACGAAAGAATATTAATCTACAACCCAGTGTGTCTGAGGATTTTAATTGTTTAATTTTTATTGTTCAAAATATATATATATATATATATATATATATATATAAAGAAATAATCATACATAGGATCAATCAACAATATTAATGCGATTAATTGCGAAATCACTTCGCTAGTAGAACATAATGTATGCATTAAAATACTGTTAATCCATTGAATGATGTGATCCTCATTTATAAAACTGTTGTCAGATGTTTCTAGTGTATATTTTTTTAAGTTAAGCGAGTACTTTCGACAACCATCAAGCTGATATATATATATGAAGAAATATAGTCTTAAGGTGTGCTATATTTATGGGATAAAGTGCTTAATATGAAAGATAGAGCGTATGTAAATATAAAAGTGAACATTGAAGTCAACATTTAGAGGCGACAGTCTGTTTCATGCTAGACGCAATTCACGATTTTTTTTTAATATTATTATTTTATTAAACAGTGAAATTAATAATAAATGGCATGAATTGAGAAAGACTAAAGAAAAAATTTGTACCTCCGACACGAAAGAGGAACAGATATAATAAAACGTGTGTGAAGAAGAAAGAAAGAAAAAAAAAAGAAAGAAAGTGGAGAAGAACGAAAAAAAGAAAAGAAGAAAGAAAGAAAAAACTGGGAGAAATCGTGAGAGCATCTGAAATTTTATGCAATGAAGTTTTATCTCAAAGACATCGCAAACAATTGCTAATACCGTACTGTATATTGATGAATTTTATTTCGATGTTTCTCTCATTTCTCCAATTTAATCTAAACTGAAAGTATGCGCGCCTGTAATGGATAGCCGCTCGGAATGAGAAACAGGAGAGGCGAGTTCGAATTCCAGTCAGCTAAGTTACAATCGCGTACCCGCAAATACCTTTGTGAACGGTCTTAATCCCTCACTCCTCCTAGCTATAGATTAAACGTATGCGGAGAAAAATCATTGTTATTCTCAATAAAAATGTTAACGCATTATGCACTTGGAAAGAAAAAAGTCCAAAATATATTTCGACCTTAAATAACCTATAAAGGGTTGATAATACGTAAAAAACAAAGCAATCTCTCAATAATACCTGTTCTTAAAAATTATCAATATGACATAGCGTCTACCAAATGAGGATTTTTGCCTGAATAATTTAAGGTTACTTATTATTTTTCTGTATGCAATTTCCATTCATGGGCGATCATGGCTCTCCACAACGACTTTTCTTTTGAAGTCATGATCAGATCTTGCTTTGTTAGTAGGCCTCTCCTTCCATATACTGAAACTCATTTAGACAAGTTAGTTATCATAGTTGTTTTTTATCTTTGTTTCTCATGCCTTCACTAGTGTGAGTCCCAAATTCTCTAAGTCTTCTCTCGCAATCTTACTGGTTCTAAGTATAAGATTCCTTTTTGTTTCCATTTTAATTGTACGGAAAGCCACGCTGCTGCTGATGTTGAAATTATTACTTACATCTGCAAACGCTTTAAGCAATCAATATATATTTTGAGGAATTGACTTTTTTTTTAATATATCTGTCGAAAGATTTAATCAATCCATTATTCAGATGCGCCAGTTTTATTTAACATTGGCAGTAGCGTACGAAATTAAACTCCAAGTTTGGTATATTTTGAGCACACAATTTATATGGACTCGGGCAGAATTTATCAGAAAATCGGAGCTTTTAACGCTTTCGAAAAATATAAAACTTTAAAAACATTAATGTTCTAATAAATTTCTGATTCGCTCACAACAGGAAAACTAATTCTCTAAAGTCTCTAAATTCAAAATATGATCGGACATTTCCGGTGGAGATTGTGTATGTACAAACAATTGCATATTGAGAAAGTTTAGTGAGATGGATATGGCAATATCGCTGTCGTCGTTTCATGGTAATCATGCTTTAAATATATTGTCTACCCACCACTGTTTTCTGTATTTCTCCTAACATAAATGCACCTGCTGCCAACAATGTGCCTACGCCTATATATATATATATATATATATATATATATATATATATATATATATATATATATATATATATGCATAAATAAAAAGAAAGAATAGTAAGATATATAATCCGGTGTTCTTATAGATATTTTTATTTTTACAAAATAGGCTCAATACACAGCATTAATATTATAAATTAATTGATTTAAAATATATATTTCGCTACACAGTTCTAACCATGTTTCAAAAATGGAAGCTGAAAGCTCCGAATTTAATTTTGCAATTAAATTAAAGACATTAGTTCCATTTCATCCTCAAGCGAATTTTGGAGTAACTTTTAAAATTACTGGGTTTTAAAGACACAGCAAAAATCATAATTCACGTTTCCAAGTGTACAAAGAAATCCAATTCAACCAGACAAGGGGTGTTTGCGTGTTCATTATATCTGTATTTTGATTCATCAGTTATTAGTTATGTTTTGTTAGGGGTAGGGATGTATTTTTCAATGAAATCTGACATCCGTTAAATGCATTTAACCTGACGCTCATAGGTTGTTCAAAGTGTATCTAAGTGAATGAAGTTCCCTGTCATGCCTTTTATTTATATGATATATTTGCATTACAGCCATAAATAACAAGGTAAGAGAGTGCCGGTCAAAGACGTTTTCAATTTACGAGGAGTGGAAAAAAAGATAAATGCAGTTTTCTTTACTAAAATATCGTCTTGAAAGATCATTTATTAAAAAAAAAAATGTAGATTTTCAGTTCGTTGTATATTCTTTTATTAGTATTTGTATTATTTACATTATTCGGACTGTTATCCTCATTTTCATTGTTATATTCACAACATTTCGGCCGTTGTACGCTCCGTCCTTTTTCAGGTGGCTGGAATTTCAAACCGACCCATTTGTTTCGGTCACCGGGACAGATTGTTCTAAGTCCACGTGCCATGCCTCTTCCGGATGTTTCAGCTCTTTCCCTTTTACTCAACTCTCCCAGTTTTGTTTCACCACTGTTGTTGCCTGGTATTGAACACACAGCTCTTTGGATCTAGTCACTGGATCTAACCGACGTCTTTTTCTGGGCCATATGTCTGTGTAAGAATCTCTGGGGTTATAAACCTAACGTCTCAACAACATTTTTAACAGTGCTCATATTGCAGAATCACTGAAAATCCCTTTGACTTATTCAACGAGAAAAAGAACATTATAAAATCGTTTTGAGTCAGCCCAACTATCTTCCCAATTGAGCTATGGTGAGAAGAAAAAAAATCATTCCGGCCTTCAGGAATGGTACCAATAATTCATCTTCAAAGTCCATTCAAGAACCATCAAGAGAACGGTAAGTAAGTTTAAAAAAGTGAGAACAGTAAAAAGGAAAACTGAGTCAGGAAGTCACAACAGGAAGAGGGGATATCATTTGAACTTAGAGCTAAAGAGATCGATTAGAAAAAGGTCAGTTCATTCCATAAGACGTGAGAGTATAGTTGCAGATATGACAGCACAAAGTGCAGGAAAAAAATGAAATGGTACGTACAGTAAATGAAAATGAAATGCTCCGTATAGCGTATGTGGTGGCTTAGCCTGTTACTACAGGACAGAAAGTTAGAAGGTTAGAGAAGGCGAAGACCATCTTTAATAAGTGGGAAAATGATCCTGGATATATATATATATATGGTTGGATTGTTAGCTCCATCACTGATATTGAACGCTTTCTAATAATTTACACCCGATTTTATGATGATTCTTCTGTTAAGCTTAGGGAGTAATTATACATTCTTATTGCTCAAAGAGTCCAATAGAGCTATAAATACCTCGGATAATTCCAGTAAGTCATCTTTAATCATTTCTAAGATGAAATGGTTCAAGCCTTAATCTAATAAGTGTGCAATTTTGCTGTTACACGATTTGGAATATTTTGTTATTACACCCGGTACACACACACACACACACACACACACACACACACACACATATATATATATATATATATATATATATATATATATATATACGAAAAATATGTCTGGAAAGGGAAGATTAGGCAACTCTAGCGCAGATATAACAACAGTATTGCAGTTTTGATCTAATATCATGAGGAGCTTGGTACATTCTGGAAGGGGAAAACGAACCGTCAATTTTTGCATCATCTATAGTGATATCCTTGAACCCACACTGCTTCTGATATCTGTCAAATACCCTTTCGATGCCACCAGTTGCGGACTAGATATCTACAGAGATTACACAAGTCATATCTTAGCCGCAAGTCAGAAATATCCGACAAATTACAACTTGCAATTGCTTTAGATAAGGACATTTGATCACTAGTTAACTTGGACAAGGAATGGCTCGCAAAAAAATGTTTTAACTTAATCATTACAGACGGGTCGATACTAAACTCCAGGAGAGGAACACTTTACGTTTTCTTAGGCATATGTTTTCCACTGTCATGAATTGGGCCGAGTATATTGAATAGATTACTAGGTCTACTGCTAGGTAAGTTGTTTTTCTGTGTCGTGACCGAAAAATTCTTCTCGTTAAAATCCTTCTTACACAGTTATTAATCTACCACTTGCGCGAGAATTGCGGCTATATCTGTTCAGGTGCTCTTAAAATATAGCACGAGATCCTCACAAAATTCAAAGAAGAATCTGTAATATAATAGATCTGGATCTGGCATCTCGAATTCTTTCGCTTTCCCACTGTCGTGGCGTATCTTTCCTCTGTCTTTTCTGTAAATGTTTTCATGGCAAATGTTCTGAGGAGCTATTCTCGTTAGTATTCCTGTTTAACTAACTAGGTGTAGCCATCAGTTCTAATAGTTTCTTTTCTCGCACCTCTCTCCTGTAGGACTCCCTTCCGATTTATTGCTTTCATACTGAGTACAATTTTAAAAGTTAAATGAAACGCCAATCGCTATCATCTGTCTTCCTGAGACCAGTTACTTTATTGTGCATTTCTTTCATCCCTCTAAAATATTATCATTCATTTTCGCTTCTTGTAAGCCCCTGCGTCCTAGTGGCATTATCAACTTGCAAAAAAGGCCACAAAAAACGAAAAAAAAACAAACAATAGAGGGAAATGTTTCTCCCTCCCTGGACGCCCGCAAATCACTGTCATTTACCAACCTTTACTTTGCGTTGATAGTAATAAATGCACACACACACACACACACACACACACACATATATATATATATATATATATATATATATATATATATATATATATATATATATATATAATTATTTCTTTAAAAATATGATTCTATCGCAACATAAGAGTTCTCATGTTTTATATATATATATATCCTGTGTATGACGATAAACTATATCCGCGTCCTGGGTAAGAAGATTAACTATATCGGACAGAAAGGCCTTTAATCAGGAGGTTCTGAAGAGCGTGGAAAAACAATATGAATGTACGTAATTTTATTCAACGATTAATGGATGGATTTAACTTTACATATTAATTTCACATTTTTTAATGTCCAACACTTAGTAGAAAAAATTGTGAAGATGATATTTTTTTCTGAAATTTTAACGATGGGATTCTTAAAGATTCTCTGAAAATGGCGAAAATTTTCTTGCTTGAGTCAACAGTAAAATCATTTTTATTTGGAGCCAGTATTTTGTGAAATATCTCATACTAGAATTATTATACTAAAAATATCTCATACTAGAATTCTTATACTAAAAATATCTCATACTAGAATTCTTATACTAAAAATATCTTATACTAGAATGTTGCGCCACGCGTCAGTGTGTTGAAATCCTTATATTTTCCCGTATTATTGAAATTATCGCTAACATTTTTCGTCGAGACGTACAAACTCAATCCCGCAAGCCAATCGATGAAATTTGAATGAGCTGATTTATTTGGAAAAATACTTTGACAAAAAACCTATTTCGTGGTTTAATAATTTATTTAATTTAAATTAATTTTATAGGACTTCATGGTAAACAATATTTTTTTTAATTTGGTTTCGATCGGTCAGTGTATGGCTATTTTAGAGGGCGTGACGAACAGACCGACTAACAGAAGACATATAATCTTCTATACAGAAGATTATACTATATATTCCGTGTGTGTTTGCGCTTGTGTGTGCAAGTGTCTGTGAGTGTTTGTTACAGCATACTATGCCGTATTTAATACATGAATCATTTGGAATCAATCAAGGACTGTAAAGTCAATTGTAATTATAAAACAATGATGCCAACATATATAAATATATATTTTTTTTTTGATATAGCTCACAATTCTGGCTCAACGTTTCTAGCATTAACTTCTTTCATCTTTTAAGGGACAGCATCAAGCTGAAGATGTCTTTACTTCACAAAACAGCTGGTCTTTTAGTCACTCGTGTTGAAGGCATTAGACATGTGTTTATTTTCTTTTTAAATCAATAACTCATTCCCATCCTCCGATTGTCCGATTGTCGATGAAAAAATATCGAATTTGAAGGCTGATACTAACCTCCGGAAGAGTAACTCGCTGTACCTTCTCGAATTAACGTTTTCAGCTGACATGAAGTGAAAGGTTTATATGGACTCATTTTATAAATCTGCAGCTAAAATTTGCAGCTATGTCCTACTAAACAATTTCTCCTGTCAGATTTTATTTTACATATTTATATATCTACAATCTATAATCTCTTTTCGATATTTCTGCTACATCTGTTCTGGTGTTCCTGCGATGTATTTCGAGATTCTTGATAAAATCCAAAGAATAATCTGTAATATTATATGTCCTGGCCTGGCATCTTCTCTTCTCCACCTTAACGCAGCTTCCCTGTGCCTTATTTAAATAAATACTTTCACGATAGTTGTTCTGTTGAACATTCTGTTATGGTACTTTGTTTGGTGGAATGATTAGCTGTAATATCTAAACTAACAGTTTGTTCTATCGTAATTCTCGCTTATGGGAATCTCTTCCGGATACTTGATTTCCAGTCAACTTTGAACTTCAAAATTCATATCCAATGTCAATTGTTATATTCTGACTTCTTCCTTATTTTAATGTTCTTTCCCCATAATAGTAGTTTTTTTTTCATATACTCTTGAACTCAGCAACCTCTTGCATTCGATTTGCCTTATTGCCTTGTTTGGAGTCAAACGATTAAAAAATATATAAATATATTATTTGGAATTCATGGTTGATTTGGAAATATTTTTTCAGTTAATGACCTTTCCGATGGAATCAGCTTTCAACCCGGTAACTACTCTGACGACACAGCCATTTACTCATGTCTCGATAATAAGTATAATCAGTTTTATAAAGTCAAACTTGCGGCTCATGTAAAAAACGACCTACAGTCTGTTGTTAACTGGGGCAAGGGATGACTTGTTAATTTTAACGCTATCAAAACTAAACTGCTTTCATCTGAGAGAGCCTTATCTGGCTTCTATCAACATGGCTGGCGTCATCAGTTACTTTCCCGTCGCCTTAAGGTTACCTTCCTTAGCCTTTTCGATAAAATCTTTCATGGTAATTGTTCGAATGTGCTTATTGGTGTTATACTTAGACTCTTCAAATTTACGGTCAGGACAAGACTAGCGACGAGGTCTCACCGCATTAAAATTGATCTGTCTAGGTGTAGCCGTAAGTTCTATGCTAGCAGTATTTTCTCTCACGCTTCTCGCTTGTGAAACTCCATTCAGTCTCCATGCTTTCCCACTAATTTTAATCCTCAAAAACATAAATGTAATGTCAATCCTTATACAATGTCTTCCTGATTACTCTTCCTCTGTTCTCGCTCTTTAGCATTGTTGCTGTTTCTAACTCTTCTATCCCCAGTAAATCCTTTCGTCTCTCTCGCTTTACTCCCTTGCGTGTGATTAAGGGGATTAAAAAGGTATGATTTATAAATTGTCGAGAAACTAAGGGAGAATATGTAGAAATGTCTCCTCCTTACTTACCAATATATATATATATATATATATATATATATATATATATATATATAATTATTTATTTTTAAAGAAAAAAAATTATAACATAAATATGTTATAAAATCACTACAAAAATAGCCATTTTGTTTCAACACCTTCGGTGTCTTATCAAGTGATGACGTCATCACTTGATAAGACACCGAAGGTGTTGAAACAAAATGGCTATTTTTGTAGTGATTTTATAACATATTTATGTTATAATTTTTTTTTCTTTAAAAATAAATAATTATATCTGCTCTACTTTGTATTGAGCACTCTTTTAAGAATAGTAATTGTTGGTTATTGGAATTCATTCCATATACACCAATCATATACTTAGATATATATATATATATATATATATATATATATATATATATATATATATGTATATATGTATATATATATATATATAATGGATGTTACTGAAGGGACGGATAGAAAGCAAAGAACTGTGATAGCCGCCCTTGGTATGAATATAAACTACATACGAGTACTGGGTAAGACGTTAAACTACGTCCAACTGCAAGGCCTCTGATCAGAAGGTTTTGAGGAGCATGGAACCACCACTTAATTGCTGGTGTTCCCAGGTCCACTCTGTTTCAGTCTGGTAGCATATGTTAGGGTCCCTGCTATGGGCAAATAATTAACCCCCAAACTGGGATCGAAACACTATGAATGTGTAAAAATACGTCTTCATACCATCAAATCATTTTTTGAAAAAAAAATATTACCAGAGATAATTTTTTTAAGGAAAAATTGTTACCAGTAATATATTATTTCCAGCAATACATTATTTCCAGCAATATATTTTTGAAGAAAATATATTACCAGCAATACATATCTTTTCGGCATTCAATAATCCATTGAGGTTTATATGCTGAAAAAACAACAAGGCAAATCAAAGTGTCATAGATATTTCGACTTTGAAAAGAGAATTTGCTGCAAATATTTAGAGGCGGTTAATCAATGTTTATAGAAATGGTGCACAGTTAGGAAATGTATGTCTAAAAACAAAGACACTTTTAGATAGAAAGAAGAAAGTTTATTGAGAGGACATGCAGTGGCAGATCAGTTGTTGTTTTGAATAAGAATAAAACCAATATATGTCTTGGTCTCATCGCAGATACGATAAAAGTCTGGAGTGCATAAGGCTATATATGCCTAAAAGAGAATTACCTTTGTGTTTGTAGTTTAGAGCAGACTCTTTACTAGTGAAAGGTCGGTTTAGAATTTGTTTCAAGAAAGCAGCACAAACTTCCAGGCGATTAATAGCAAAGATAGAGCCAGAGATCTCTAATGATGGCGAGCGGTGAAAGAAACATCTCACGCATTACTTAAAAAAAGAAAGCAACCAAGAAACGTCAACCATGTCTACAATTATCGCCTTCATTAAAACTTGAACAACTGATATCGAAAGACACAATGTAATAAAGCAACAGAGTTGAAATATGCCGGCTTTTGTCCCGCGCGATAATCAATTACCATTGATTAAATTCATAGTTGCATTAGTTTCCATTTCCTTGTAGCTGAAGAACTGTTTTCCAGCATACAATCTATGTGTATCAATGCCGATAACCACTAAGACTTAATTTTCATGATCGACCATAACTATGGCATCAATTCCCAACTTGGTATCTATGCTGATGACACAACCATTTACCGCAACTCCCTATGTATAATACGCATTTCTTTCTAAAAAAAAATAATCAGCAAAATTAGGGGTGCGTATTATACACAGCTACAAAAAATCTTTTAAAAAATTGCCCTTTCATAGTTCGATGTCAGTTCCAAAATGACTACTCACCACAAACATACGACAATTTGACACTAACATTCGGCGATTGCGACCCCATAATGATGTCAAATATAATCATATGTATCTAACAATAAAATGTAAAATAAATTCAGAATTATCATAAAACTAAATTAGAATAATATTATTCTATGTTTAAAACCATTTTTAAATAAGAGTAGGAATTGTTGTTCGTAATGAAATTGGAGAGGGTTAGATTACCAAACAAGGAGTGCGTATTATGCGTGAGTAGAAGCATTTCCCACACTTTCAGCACAATTTTAGGGGTACGTAGTATGGATGAAGGCGTATTATACATGGAGAATTACGGTACTCCTGTCTCGATAGTAACTCCAATCAGTTTGATGATATTCGATGTCTCCGGATAAATTTTGAACTGATTTAGTCCTTCTTATCAAATCGTGAAATGTAAGTTGTCCTCTACGGCCACTCTTCTACATGAGACTTTAATATTGTTGGTATTTTCCAGGGCTCTGTCCTTGATTCTGCTTTGATTTAATTTTAATTAACGATCTTCTACATTACATCAATCTGCAACTTGGTATCTATGCTGATAACACAATCATTTACTCCTGAATCGATATTAACTCTTAGAAAATCTAAGAGGTCAAATTGGCGACTGATATCAAAAACGACCTACAGTCTGTTGTTAACTTTGGCAAAAAATGGCTTGTTAATTCCAACCTCAAAACTAAACTGCTCCTTATTAATTATCCGGGAGACGACTTTCTGCCTCACATCATGTCTGATGATAACCTCCTGAAGAGTGACTTGTTGCGCCACCTCGGAATGATATTTTCAGTTGACAGAAAGTGGAAAGACTATATTGAATGCAATGCTAGGTGAGCTGCTGACAAACTTTTTCGGGTGAGCTTTTCTCAATGATATCTAGAATTTATAAATTTAAACGCAGTACTATACTGGCGGAGCGGTCTCATCCATTTACAGTTGCGTTGGATAGATGTAACTATAATTTCTGTTAACGTTTCTCGATGGTTGAACGCTCTTCCGGCTTCAAGCTTTTCAGTTAACTTTAACCTTTAAAAATTTAAATACAATGTCTATCGCTATTTACTGTATTCCTTATTACTCTTCTTTTGCTCTCCCTCCTTAGTAACGTTTTTGGATTCTAATTCTTCATCTTACATCAATCTTTAGTGTTAATGGATTTTCTGTCTTGCTTAGAGTGAATTCGATATAAAAAAAAAAAAAACTTTCCAACTTCGGAAGCCTCTCGCTAATCGCTGTTTCCATGGCAAGAGTTCTAGCGAACTGTATTCGATGGTTTCGCTTGGTTAACCAATCAGAAGGCGTAGAATATTCAATCCGTCGTGTATAAAGGCGGCCATTTTGTTTACTCTCTCCGAATGTCCAGTGCCAACTTGTCAGGCGAAAGAACAGAAGGAAGAACTACTGAACTACGCTCTGCTACTTTACCCGGATATCCACTGGTACCCTGAACAACGCTTCCCTATTGTCTTCGAAATATTCATTGCTAACCGCTGGATTCTATACTGAAAAACGTCCGTCATCATGAACAACACATTAGTCATGAAATCAGTAGCAATACCATTTTTTTTCAATTGTTCTATAAGTAATATTTCTTTATTATTTTCAAACGACAATAGTTCTTCAGTCAAGATGATGTCATGTTTAACGTTTATTGAGAGGTAGGGGTGTAATAAAAAGATCCTTTTTCATTATAAATGTAAAATTGCTAAACACACACTCACAGACAAGCACACACACGTAAACACACAAACGCACACACAAACACGCACATATATATATATACACACACACACATATATATATATATATATATATATATATTTATATATATATATATATATATATATATATATATATATATATATATATAATAAAAAGGCTTAAACCCTAATATTCCATGGTCATAATTTATTCCATTGGAATCGTAAATACAATCCAATTCATCAGACCTACAAATTCAAAAAGAAAACAGAAAAAAACCTACTCCGGAAATAAAAATAGAATTTAGAGAGAGTGTAATTATGAGAGTGTGGGACGAATGTTAGTTCATAAGAGAGGGGTTTAACAGAGAGGGTGATTTAATAACTAGGTGTGAGTGGAAGGGGGAAAAATGATTGTTGTCGGATGTCTCATAGAATAAAGATACATTTCGTGGTGACATACACACACCATGGCCGATCAAATCTTAAAGAAGGAGGGAGAGGTAAGGAAAGAAGTGGTGGGGAAGAAAGATGGGGCGGGTGAAATTAAAATTGAAAGGGCACCTGTGGATTTTGCATATATATGTATATTTACCACTAATATTATACATATATATATATATATATATATATATATATATATATATATATATATATATATATATATATGCATGTATGTATAAGGGTGTTTAATGCATAGACTGTCATGGTTATTGGTTCAGGAGGCGGAAATACAAAGACTTTAGCGATAGGAATATCTAAATATATCTTCACTTAAGAATAAATATATTTCCATGTCTCCCACAAACGCGTCTTTACGCCAACCTGCATGCGCTCTTGGAATGGAAAATGAGCAAATTTTCTGATAATGCTAAAATAATGGCATGTCAAATAGTTGTGACAAGTCATTTTCGTCTGGCCGCACCTGTCGGATCGGGATATTACAAGAAGAGTCACCCAAAAACTCTGTCTCTCCCGCTCTCCCCCTCCCTCTCATGTGCAGAGATGTAAGACCGTGTATAGGTTAGATCGCATACATATATAAATGTGTAAAAATATTTACATGCCCAAAAAAAAAAAAATTGATATAAACATGTTAAGAGCTAGAAAGAAACTCATGGAGAGTGTGTGACGCGAGAATTATCCAAGACAATTAAACAAGGAAATATATTTTTACGATTAGACATCAATTTTTTTTGTAGATAACACTTGTAATTGACATATGTTTATATATCTATATATATAGAACGTTTTCAACATTACTGTGCATATATTCAGGCTGCCACACACTCTCTGTCGCTTTCTTCCTTGGTTTACACACACACACACCTATATATATATATATATATATATATATATATATATATATATATATATATATATATATATATATATATATATACAGACACTAGGGCTAAACTACAGGGGATGGGAGACGAGTTTGGCCCCCTTAAAATGTGGCAATCCCTTTGATCTTTCGTTAATATATTCCTCAAAAATTTAAGTTTTCCTTACGAAATACAACTTTTACTTCGCTTGAATTATTCGGAAGCTACACATTCAAGCGACTACTATAGTCTTGATGATGTAAGTGATTTTCGACACGTAATTGTGATATTTTAAATATATTGGCGATATCACGGAGAATCTAAATGCTTTTAAATGTCTTTGATTTTTCGAGGCGTCCTTAACATTCTGTTGAGGATTCTTCTAGACGCGATGAATTACTATATATATATATATATATATATATATATATATATATATATATATATATATATATACACGCTATATCTCTGATATTGAGCACTTTATTCCATAAATATAGCACACCTTAAGACTATATTTCTTTATATATATATATATATATATATATATATATGTATAATTTAAAGAAAAACAGACCAAATTTTGCCTCCATTTGTAACTTATTTCACCAGAGAATTTTATTTTTCTCTGGATCTTCAGACTTCAATTCGAACCAATATATATATATATATATATATATATATATATATATATATATATATATATATATATATATGTATATATACGTGTGTGTGCGCGTATGCGTTTGTGCAATTGCGTTTACGAATGTTTATGTATTAGGTATTTATTTCTATCTGTCTACCAATCACATTAAAATACGTAAATCAGGTCCAGTCTCTTTTTATTTGTCTCCAGTGCCTATATTTGGTATCCAAGTATAATTGCGAGTCAGTATATTTAATGTGCAGACAGAAAAATGGCGTGAGTAAATTTGAATGCTGGATAAATATAGTTGTTAATCGATTTGACGGCGATTATATTTATCTCTTCAAGCCCCAAACTGATCCTTCTCATTTAATCTTCACCACTCAGCTTATTCTATTTTTTTTTTTAACAAGCTCTAAATCCAGATCCAATATTGCGCCTTTTGTGTTTGGCGTGTTTGAGAAACTTCCAGTACTCTGTCTCTCCCTCAATATCCCTCAATCCCACTCAATCTCTCTGTCAGTGTCTCTGTCTCTGTCTCTCATGATATCTTGTGTTAGAGGAAAGCGTTATATTTCTAATCTGCGAGTAGGTGTTAAAATAGGACCCACATCAGCCAAAGACAGAGAGATCATTCATTTAACTTAAATTGCGCTATTGTCAGGGATTATATATTTTAAAGGACGTAAATCAAGGAAAGCGAAAATAATCGGAAAAAAACTATGTCAGAACGGCCCTTTAGCAGAACAGAATATGGATGATGACCTTAATAAATGAGGCATAGCGAAGTTTACAGTCTCATTTAATGGCAAACCTGACAAGATATAGAGATTAGTAGATTGGTTCAATATATTTCATCCTTCGGACCCAAAGCTTTTCCCAATCGCACTAAAAGTGCACAGAGTATTAGTATGAGTATACACGACTCAGTAGCCGAGAATGAGCAAAAAAAACCCTTTTGCAGAATACAAACAACTTGACTGATACGCTCTTGGAGAGCAATCGCCCTGACATCACACTTGTGCTAAAGAACTCCCGTGAATGTATCCTGATAGAAATTGCAGTACTTTAGGCTAAGAACATCATATAGACGGAGTAGGTGGAAACAGAGAGGTATTGACTGGGATGGCCGATCAGAGAAATGTATAAAGTAGCAGCTCAAGTTGACACTTGTAATGTTGACGCACTCGATACTGTTTCCAGGAAACATATCTTTCCCACAAAATCTCTTGAGGATAAATGGCATTGGGAGGACGAAGGTGACAGCGGTGATTGAAACAACCGATCGGCTGAGTTAAGTGTTGGGTAACTAAGCTGCATGTAAAAGCTGAAACATTATCATAAGCTCCGAAACATGCAAATATCAAACAGGATCTCAAATAATAATAATAATAATAATAATAATAATAATAATAATAATAATAATTTATTAAGTGTCCAAACTGCGTCAACGATATCATATAGTCATTGAACACTCCACGTTCTTTTTCTTAACTACCTATTATTTGCTTTGCCAGGTCTATAAATGTGTCCTTCTCCTAGACTGGTTTCCAGTAGAAGCTAGAGAGTCCAATTTAATTGTTAACTAATAACTGGGAGTGGGGTTGATGCAAGAGAAGAGATGGATTTTGCGATAGTGTTGCTTTGTTCGTAAGTGTATGTAACGAAAAACGAATCGAATTTTAACTTGGCTTTCAACTTTCACGCACCGTGTTGCTATCTATTGCACCACCCGCATATCCATTATTATCCCGCATCCTGTGTATGAAGATAAACTACATCCGCGTCCTGGGTATGACGGTAAACTACATCCGCGTCCTAGGTATGACGGTAAACTACATCCATCAGAAAGGCCTCTGATAAAGTGGTTTAGAGAAGCGTGGAACCACCTCTTGAGTGCTGGTGTTCCCAGGTCCATCCTAACCTGGGGTGGTAGCACTTGTTAGGGTCGCAATTATGGGCAAATAC
Source organism: Acanthosepion lycidas (assembly GCA_963932145.1). Classification (NCBI taxonomy): domain Eukaryota; kingdom Metazoa; phylum Mollusca; class Cephalopoda; order Sepiida; family Sepiidae; genus Acanthosepion; species Acanthosepion lycidas. Next base: position 22,199,592 of record OZ010590.1, on the reverse strand, counting down.
TTAACCCCTATATGGGGTCAAAAATATGTGCAATTATAAAAATGGGTATTAATACCAGCAATACATTTTCGTAAAAATTTATTACCAGCAATGAATTATTGAAGAAAACTTATTGCCAGCAATAGATTATTACCATCAATATATTTCTGGAAAAATTGCTACATATTACCAGCAATACATTTTATTTTTATTTTTTAAATATTACCAGCAATACATTTTGGCAAAATATTTCCAGCAATACAATTAAAAAAAATAAAAAAACATATTGCCAGCAATAATTCTTGAAAAAAAATATTACCAGCAATACATCTTTGAAGGAAAAAGCATTATCAGCAATACATATATATATATATATATATATATCCGGCACTATTTACATTATTCGGACAATTGTCTCCCGTCCTTTGTCACAAATTTATTATAACGTTTCGGCCGTTGTAAGCTCCGGCCTTCTTCAGGTGGTTGGAATGTCGAACTGAACCTTTTATTTCGCTCACTGGGGTAAATTGTTCTAGTTCCACGTACCATGTTTAATGGGTGCCAGTTATCAGTTATCTCCTGTTAATTCCCCTCTCCAAGTTCTCTACTGCGTAAACTAGGTATTGAACTCACACTCTTTGGGTCCTGGCACTGAATCTAACTAACGCCTTTATCCACTGTGCCATGTGTCCTTGGCACAGTGTAAATAGTGTACATAGTACCTCATCCAGGAAATATAAACAGATATTGAAATCTTCCGGGCATTAAATAACCCATTGCTGTTGATACGCCGTAAAACAAAACGAAGCAAACCAAACCAAACCTATATTAAGGTTATTATTATTATTATTTAATTTGTGTAAATAATATTATAGTTGAGTCTGTCTAATTCGAAACGATCGTCTTAGGTAAAAATTATGACCAAGAGTCGTGAACGTTGGTGATAGAATTAACATAATGATGGATTGAACTTTGCATGTAAGAGAAAAAGAAGTAAAAGAAGATGTGAGACATTTTAAAAGACCGAGCCGTCAAATACGCTACGTATATAATGGAATATAAAGATAAATTTGGATCTTGAGATTCTTTCGAAGCAATCAATTAATTGATGTAAACAAATAGTCAAATTTAAAGGCAGCAATTGAAGAAAATCCTACGTAAATTTTAAAGAAAAAATCGTGCTTTACTGCATTTAGAAAACGCATCTTAAGCGACCAGGTAAATTGGTGGTTCCACTTTTGATACATTCGATGTATTCAGCAAATATTAAGTTTTCGGATTAAAACTTATTATCATATAGTCTCAATGAAAGCCTTTTTCAATTCTCGGGGGTACTGCAAGAAGCATCGTGATCAGTTTATTTCTGAGAAACTTAAGACGCTCCTGAAGTCTAGATTTGGGTATTCGGCGAATTTATAAAAGTAAGGACAAACAAAAATATATTATTTAATACAAACAAAAGATATGATTGTTTTCACTTACTTCATTAAACGAACGATTTATACTACCAATTACTTTAGAGTTTGTGTACAGAGACAAATGAAAACACAATCCCTCTCACTCGCACTCTTTCTCACGAAAGCCCATATAAGCATATATATGCACACATGTATAATGAGGATATCTTTCGATTGATTGAACGAGTATGACCATCGCTGACAAGATCTATCAATGTGTCTGGATCTCGTGAGAAGGTCAATGGCTCATAAAGACAGCAAGTAACTGGCATTTCTTATTGCAGATGTGACGAAACAAGCTGTTTTGTACCGGAAAGTTTTGTAAAGCGTGTTCGTGCATTTTCAGGCAATTATACATGCGCGCATATATACATAC
>OZ010590.1:22160280-22195280 GCA_963932145.1 Acanthosepion lycidas | reverse complement strand
TGAAATATTTTATTTATAATATGTTACCGATTACAGAATGGAAGGTATGATGTTGGATGGATTGATTGTTTCATGATGTCTGAGATAATTTCTCAACAACTTTTGTCATGTCTGTAATGTAATCCAGTAGATCCTCGCTTAATGAACGTGTTCCGCTTAATGAACGTGTTCCGCTTAATGAACGTGTTCCGCTTCAACGATCTTGACGCTAGACGAATTCCTAGTTAACTCGAAATTTACTGAACACAAAATATAATAACCAAATTCAAAAATTAGCTATATAATAGCCACTGGTTTTATTTTTAATTTTATTTTACGGGATTTTTACCATCATCATCTTTGCCTCGGTAGATTGTTGCAGATGTGTTAAGCTGCACGTTGTCGTCTATCGGCAGGATTTCAGAAAATGCACAAATCTTCACCACAGACTGAATCTGGTACAGTTAATTTTCTTTACATTCGGTTTCAATCGTTTTATTTCAGGGAGAAGTCATAATCGTAGTTACAGATCCTTGAGAGCGAGATAGAGGGAATAGATGCCCTTGAGTGGATAGCCAGGCATCATCTCCTCGTAGTATGATTTCTCCACACCAGGCAAGATCATCTTGCAGGGCTGGGTTCTGACGAGCACCAACGATGGTAAATTCGCTTCTGTCACAAAAGTACTGCTGATTTTCGTTCGTTTTTCGGTTTTATATTACGACTTAAGCAAATACTAGATTGGTGCAAAAATAATGTTACTATGTGAGAAAACGACATTATTTTTGCACCAACCTAAAACAATCAATCACGTTCAGAATTCACAACTCATGGGTTTCAAACCAACCCTACTTCTTCGATTCCAACCAGCCAAGTAGACCTTTGTTATTTTTGTCTAGTCTATGCATTTTGTAACAAAACATTGTGTTCCCAAAGAATTCCTTCATCAAATCTTGAATTTGTGGAGAGATGAGTGCGGCCAGAGGAAATATTAGGTTGGCGCAAAAATAATGTCGTTTTCTCACATATTTTACTATGTGAGAAAACGAAATTATTTTTGCACCAACCTAATAGCAAAAAGAAGAATTTTTTTTTTTTTTTTTACTATTGTAGAATAAATATTTTGATAATGGAATAAAATAAAATAGGGAATGTAAACTCATTGTAGAACGGAGAGTTCACATTAGAATTTCCACAAACCAAAAAAATAAGGTTGAAACAATTATGTACAATTAACAGCAGTATATATTATTACTTCAGTAATCTAAATAAAAGATATCATTTTAGTATTTACGTGCGTTTAAATTTCTTATAAAATATTCTGAGAGTCTTCCATTTTAAAAGAATTCATTATTTGTCAATTCAGTACAATTATTAAATACGACTTTGTGTATTCAAGTACTTCGGCTAGTGTATTCTGTGTTCTATTCCGTGTTGTTTAATGTGATATGAGGAATAGTCCCTCAGAGGGATACGATACGTATTCTAACATTAGGGCATCCTGTGAGTAAAAACATTTAAGATAGATTTCTCGTCGATTTATGATAGACTGTTTTAGGTAATACCGTCTTGAGCAGACAAGTTGGATGAGATAGCTTTCAAAGAAATATCTTCAAAGATAATAAACTGAAACTTAAGTAAAATTACAAATCGCTTCCAGTTCTTGATTGATAACATTTTGAAACTACCTTGCTATAAAACTTTCATGGTATGAAATTATTAGGTTGGTGCAAAAATAATGTCGTTTTTTGACGTTCAACATATGTGAGAAAACGACATTTTTTTTGCACCAACCTAATAATTATAATGACGCTCGTTTAAAATTATTTAAATCTGCTTAAGGAAACTTAATATTACTTATTTTTAATTTAGAATACTGCGATATGAATCTCTTAGAATTCCTGTCCAGTATTTCGTTGTTGCTTTTACTTTTAACCCTTGAAATGTTCATTTCAATGCAAAGTTGGTTAAACTGCGGATCTCAGTTAACATGCTACCCTATGACATCGTTTCGTAGAAATACGCTGGCTGAAGTCCTTTTCTCGTCAAAGTTTCAAGCTTTTTTTTTTTTTTTTTTTTTTTTTGGCATTTTGTACCATATGCTACTCCTGGGTATTGAAATGCACGTTTTATGATCAATTATATCAGGTCATCCCATAAGATCTGTCCGTATTTTAACTTTTTGTTAAAATGAACGAAATTTAAAGAGTATTTTATAATGTCTAATGGAGCTGAACATTATTTTTATGTTTAGATGCATTTAAACTGATCAAATTTTATTTCAGAGAACAATAAAATTAAATTTTGTTTGATTAAACCCTGCTAACATGGAAGTACCCAAGAATCATTTGAGGCACATAATGCTTTATGAGTTCAAGAAAGGAAACTCAACAGCCGAAGCGACTAGAAACATTCACTCAGTTTATGGAGAGGAATGTGTGAATGAAAGAACTTGCAGAAGATAGTTTGCTTAATTCAGAGGTGGAGATTTCACCCTGGAAGATGAAGATCGAACCGGACGTCCAGTTAAGTTTGATGAAAAGATTCTTGAAGCAGCCCTTGAAGAAAATCATGCTTTATCAGTTGAGGAATTGGCAGTTCAACTGTTCATCGTCATCTTCAACAACTTGGAAAAGTTCCTAAACTTGGAAAATGGGTACCTCACGAACTGTCTGAAAACAACTTCTAATCACTTCTCTTCTCTTCATTCTCGTCAACTTGTTTCACCTTTTCTGGATAGAGTTGTGACTGGCGACGAAAAAGGGATCTTTTTATCGAAATGTTAAGCGTCGTAGATAGTGGCTTGGTAAAGGGGGAGAACCCCAGTCACAGCCGAGAAGGGAACTTCATTGGCAATTCTTATTTCAATCTGGTGGGATCGCCAAGGAATAATCAACTTTGAATACTTACCACCTAATGCAACAATTAATGCTCAAATATACTGCCAGAAATTAGAGTGTTTGAACCAAGCTTTGAGGAAAAAAGACCTGCACAAATGAATCAAAAAGAGGTGATGTTTCATCAGGATAATGCGCGACTACACACATCAAGAATCACGTCACAAAAGATCGAAGAACTTGGTTGGGATAAAATTTCTCATCCATCTTATTCTCCTGATCTTGCTCCTTCAAACTACTATTTGTTTCGTAGCTTACAGAATCATTTGGAAGAAACAGCTTTTGTAACACTGGAAGAGTTTAAAACTGACATTTGTTCTTCGAATCAAAGCCAAAAGAATTTTACAGTAATGGAATTAGTAAGCTTGTTAATAGATGGAAGGAAGTCATAGACAATCAGGGAAATAAATTGTTGATTGAATCTGTAATTAAATGTAACATTTGGTCACTTGTTTTCTTTATTCAATATTCTGACAGTAAAAGTGACCAAAATCTTTAAACGTAATTTTTTAATAATTTTGAATGAGACGATGTGTATTATCTCCCCTCTCGCACAGGAATGTCGGAAAGCAGAGATATTTAAGAAATTTCAAGTCAGCTAATATCAACCAGGATATAACTGTTTGGGAGATAGAGGGATTAAAAATTTGAGCCGATGGATTAGGTTACCGGTTAATTCGATGTAGATGATTGGTAAGAATGTTAAAACTCTGACAGTGAAACCAAGTTCAAATATCTTACACTTTCTATGAACTGCCTGCTTTCAAGAATTCCGTATTCTTAGCTTTTCCTACCATTTCCTCTATTTTGTATCAATTGACAATGCTTGTCGCCTTACTGTCTATCAATTAACGGTTCTGCCATCCATTTGCATAATTTTTTTAGATAATCTCACTACGGTTTGCTTCACATGAATTTTTCCTGCATCTTGATATTTCGCTGAGTTTCTGGAAGACATCTTTTGACAATATCACTGTTGGGTGTGTTACATATTTTAGCTGTCTCCATCTGATTGTAGGTTGACGTTGAAAACTCCGGTTCTCATATGATTATAAAAGTTGAGCAGTGTCGAGCCTGGGCAACATCTAGGTGGAATAGAAGGTGCTGTAGACTTTGATGTGTGGCTGGTGTAATTGAAATTGCTCCGATTTGTTAATTGAAGAGCAGGGCTACAATTCTCCTTGGGTTCGTTATATTCACTTACTCGCAGATACCCTGAGGAAAGGCATGAAATCACCTACTCTCACCCAGCTCTGGGTTAATTAGTAAAACTTGTATTGATCAAACAATTATTATGTCCCCTCCCAAAATATATTTACAAAGTAAAACATATTTTGTGGATTTAAATAACCTCCTGAAGGTAGAAAATTGACCAATCAATCCTTCTGATTGCAAACCTTAGTAGGCTTATTGTTCCGTGGTCTATCGTATTGTTAGTATTCTTCTGTATCATTCTTATATTTCTCGAGGAAGATGCGGTAAAAAATATTTTGTAGGTTTTATAAACTGTAAGTCATATTTAACGATACATAAATATCTGTATAATAAACGAGGTTCGTTATCAAACAATCACGTCGCATATCGACAAACGTTCTAATGAATAAAACGCTGAATCTGAAATGAATTCATTTCGTTAAATCTTTCCCCGGTGTTTTTCACTGGAACTGCAACTAATCTGAATATCCATAGAATCTTAATCGTATCTATCATTAACAGATGAGAGAATCCGTTGCTTAATCTTTAACGGATAATTCACTGCTAGGTGAAACCAAAACTTTAACCAGAATAATCTATCTTTTCCTAACCGTTTATCACTTCCATTAATAACTGACTATTACATCATTCTGACAGAAGCTAGCTAGAATGGTGCGTTGCCGGACTTCTATTAAGAGAAATCGACTCTTTGACCCAAGGAATATCTCAAAAGGTTAATTAAACGGAAAAAGGACATTATACTTCTGCGTATAGAGACAACATAAATACACAGTTGCGAGATCTAAGTGCTTATTGTCCGTGAATTCTTTATATTATATAATAGCTAGTGAATTGTTTCCGTAACGAATATAAAATTAGGTTTACGGACATATGCTGAATACAGTTTTTCGTACAATCACAGAAGTTAAGCAACATCCAGCCTCTGCAGTACCTAGATGGGTAACCTCTTCCGAATACGAGGTGTTGTAAGCTTGGGTGTGTGGTTAGTGGAATGGTTAACTTCTCGAAATCGGAATGTAAAATTAGGTTTACAGACATATTATGTTCAATGCCTTTTTTCGTAAAATCACAGAAGTTAAGCAACATCGAGCGTGTTCAGTAGCTAGATGTTTAACTCTTCCGAATATGAGGTGCTGTAATAATCTTGGATGTGTGGCTAGTGTAATGAATAATGTCTCGAAATCGGAATATAAAATTAGGTTTACGGACATATTATGTTGAATAAAGTTTTTCGTACAATCTCAGAAGTTAAGCAACATCAAGCCTCTTCAGTACCTAGATTGGTAACCTCTTCCGAATGCGAGGAGCTGTAAGCTTGGGTGTGTCGCTAGGCTTACGGACATATTCTATTGAATAAAGTTTTTTAGAACAATCACAGAAGTTAAGCAACATCCAGCCTCTTCAGTACCTAGATAGGTAACCTCTTCCGAATACGAGGTGCTATAAGCTTGGGATTGTCGCTAGGCTTACGGACATATTTTGTTGAATACAATTTTATCGAACAATCACAGAAGTTAAGCAACATCCAGCCTCTTCAATACCTAGAATGGTAACCTCTTCCGAATACGAGGTGTTGAATCTTGGGTTTGTGGCTAGTGTAATGGATAACATCTCGAAATCGGAATATAAAATTGGGTTTACGGAAATATTATGTTGAATACAGTTTTTGGTACAATCAAAGAAGTTAAGCAACATCCAGACTCTTCAGTACCTAGATCGGTAACCTCTTCCGACTATGAGGTGCTGTAATCTTGGATGTATGGCTAGTGTAATGGATAATGTCTCGAAATCGGAATATAAAATTAGGTTTGCGGACATATTATGTTGAATAGAGTTTTCGTACAATCTCAGAAGTTAAGGAACTTCCAGCCTCTTTAGTACCTAGATGGGTAACCTCTTCCGAATACGATGTGCTGTAATCTTGGGTGTGTCGCTAGGCTTACAGACATATTTTGTTGAATACATTTTTTTCGAACAATCAGAGAAGTTAAGCAACATCCAGCCACTTCAGTACCTAGATGGGTAACCTCTTCCGAATACGAGGTGTTGTAAGCTTGGGTGTGTCGTTAGGATTACGGACATATGTTGTTGAATACAGTTTTTTCGAACAATCTCAGAATTTAAGCAACAACCAGCCTCTTCAGTACCTAGATAGGTAACCTCTTCCGAATATGAGGTGCGGTAAGCTTGTGTTTGTCGCTAGGCTTACGGACAGATTTTGTTGAATACAGTTTTTTCGAACAGTCACAGAAGTTAAGCACTTGTATTATTATATCATTATTATCTTCAAAAGATTCTTACCATCTAAAATATTTTCTGGCTTTAAATAACTTGAATATATTTGGTAAGCCTTATAATGTTAGCAATTAATTAAAAATAATTTACAATGATATAGAATTATCGGGGATTTGGTAATACGCTAAATTTTGTGTATTACCTCAAGTAACCAATCATACAAGCTATTCACAGGGAATTTGCTTCTCAGGATGAGATTTCAGAATATGACATTTACGGAAATGTACTCCGTATAAGCAATATGTAATCTTTAAATACGTTCACAGTTATCGTCGATTATTTGCTTCTGTTCTGCATGAATTTTCATAATAACAATATATTCTACATAACCAGTTCCTTATCTGAAGCAAAAATATTGAAGTATATCTATTCGCGACCCACCAGTTGCTAAGTCGTATAGAACTTTAGACTAAGCCTGAAGTGTTCAGTTTTGCTGCTCGGAAACAGAACCTGCTTACACGCAACTATCAAGCTAATATATTGCATATAGTGCGGGGCCAAATTTTATGTTCTTTGACTAATACATTGGAACTATTGATCACCTTATCTCAGGATGCTCAATACACAGACCCAATAGGTGCAAAAACCGCCATGACATGGTAGTCCAATATCTGCGTTGCAGGATCTGTCATCATTACGGCTTTTGAAAAAACGCTGCAATAAATGTAAAGCTGGTATGAACATCACGCTGAAACTCTTCTTGTGGGATCAGATTTTTACATCCTCTGGAAATTTTCTATTAACACAGATGAGACAATGCAAGTACATAGCCTAGACATTATTATCAAAAACTGAAAAAGGAAAAATTGGCACTGATTGACTTAAGCGTAGATAATATTTGTTCCAGAAGAACAAATTATTGTTCATGTCGCCCTCTTGGAAGACGGTTTGGCAGTGATGGCGAATACATACATGAAATACTTCGAGGAAATGGTTTTAGGAACAGCACAACTAAAATCAACGGTGTAACTGAGATACGTAAATGACGTCTTCATACTCTGGCAGCACCAGGAAGTGTACAAATCCTGCTGCACCATGTGAACTCAATAAGACTTTCGATACAGCTCAAAATGGGACAGTAATAATCAGTTAACCTTCCTGGATGCAGTAATAACTCGGACAAAGAATATTTTCAAATAATATTATGTCACAAGCCAAATTCCACTGGCGAGTACCTCAGCTTCAATTACAGGCATCCAAACAGTGTCAAGTAAAGGATCATTCAATACCTATAACACCGAGCAAAAATCATGTATAGTCCCAAACACATACTATCAAGAAATGATCAGCATCAAACGTACCTTTCAGAATAACAACTAACTGGCAAATATAACATCAGCGTCTATGGATCGGAACAGAATAAACAAGGAGAATGACCAGAAATTTTCCAGACTCTGGCTAACTTACGTCAAGGGGTTACGGGAAAAGTTTCAGAAGATCTGCAGTTCATAAAACAGAAGGACACATATTCAGATGGAGATCCACTCTACGGAGAAATCACTTCCGAGTAAAGCCTAACACGGGGGAGAACATGACCAAGAATTATTAGTATTTAATTCCTTGCAGTTGTGGCAAAGAATATAAAGATGAAACAAACCGACCCCTAATAAGAATCTTGGAGGAGCATCGAAAATCCGGGCATGGCTGATCATGTATGTCGAAAGAAGGGGTAGTCATCAGCCCCTGTGGAATAACGTGAAAATACTGTACAAGGTAGATTAACAAATCGATAAAGCATAGGTGAGTTCGACGTCTGATAACTACCTTAGTAGGCCTAGCACATAAATGAAACAATATGGGAAATATTAATAAAGAAATGACGCAGCAGCAGATGCAGCAGCAGATGCAGCAGCAGGAATCAAAATATGGGCAGCAGCAGTAGTCAAAACATGACAGACAGCAACAACTGCAGCAGTTGCATATCTAAAAAGCAGGTAGGTTAGATTTAAGGCTCCACGTTCCCTACAGAAGAGTGTTCTACAATAGCCTAGTAAATTAAATCGTTGTTTTGTGAATGTGAGGACGAAGTCATTATCAGTTCAATCCCAGGATCGGGTAGTGTGTAGTTGCATTCAATGGAAACGGGAGGGCAATAGTCATTCAGTTATGTGTCATGCGTGATACACGGTTAGACGATCATCTAATTTTCGATACTTGACTGACGAGACAGAATTTTTCCGCAGTAGATTGTCATTTCTTTCTGCGGTAGACCAGGTGCCATCCAAGGCTATTGGATCCGATCTGTCCTGCTATTTACCCATAACTGGGAGGAGAAGAAGAGGATTCATACCTTTCCGTTGGGTATCAGAAAATAAGTGAATGCAATGGATTTGATTGTGTACAGTAATAATATAACTTGGTAGACTTTTTACCTTTTTTTATCACGTCACATTGTACTAATTTCAAAAGTAATACCATTCAAATATACGATTAGTATACTTAAATAGAATTTAATAATAAGTGATTATTTCAACGCATATATCTACACCCTTGTGCAAATTAATTGAAACAAGTGCTTTAGTTTCCTTTCTTTCACCATACGGTCAGATTAGACCCCCCTGGAGTGGACAGAGTTATCGATTTCTATTTTTCTTCAGATTAGGATATTTGCATTGGCGTGCAGTAATATAAATCTATTTTGGGGGTGTATGATTAAATTTGTTTGACCTTGAAAAATATTACGTCGTCCGTGATTGCATCAGATTGTTATCACACCCAGACACTGTTATCTCGATTGTCAATTAGTTGTCTTACAGTTTTGTCTGCGGTGAACGTGATTTCAAGGAAGCATACGAAAATTGAAACGCTGCACGACCATACTGGCAAGCCTTACCAGTGAGCAAATCAAAGACATCCCCCGAAAACTCTCCTGGTTTAAATCTAATCGAGAATCTGTGGTCGATCTGCAAGGAACGACTTTGTGCAGTGGACATATGAAGTACTAACATGTGAACTGGATTGTGTTTCATTGAAATAATAGGAAAATTTAAATAATAACGGAATTATTCGTTTTGTTTCAGTTAATTTTCACAAGGATGTATATCCTGATCTTCGGAAAATCGATCAATGATTACGACTGATCCGTCAGCACACAGCTGCTTGTTTATAATAATTGTTTCTGCGCAGGAAGCATGTTGATTGTAATTAATAAAAAAAATGACTTTTCTTCTAAAAACAGTTTTCAGGAAAATAAGATACTCCAGTACAGTAACTGTTATTGCTCCTTCTTGTTGTGATGGGGATTCCTTTCCTAATGTTTTGATTAAAGTACCGTGGAAATTTAACATCTTGTTTATGAGATGTGCATTTCAAGTTACATAACCTATGCATTTCGGTTTTTGTTTCCTTTGTGTGTCTTCAAGCGATGTAATCTATGTTATTTGTTTGTGATTATGTAGCGCCAGTCCATAGGTTATGAAGAACGATGGTCCTCACTAAGATATTTATGCTTCATTCACTAGAATGAATTTGGCGCATGCATGTCATCCATATGAGAGCGAACATCTGCCGAGGCATTTTTATGAACACGAGTGTATCATATCGGCGTGTTGGTCAAAAGTGGCCCGAGCTCAGTTCGATTTCTTTATCACTAATACTAAATTTGCTATAACCGATACATACATCGAAGTATTTGACATTTTTAACAGTTATTAATTTCTCATTTTTACTATCTGCTATACCTAGCTGGTTGATCATAAAAACCGTTCATTTAGAATGGAGCAAAAACATCATCATGTTTAGATGTAACGGAGTCTATCTTCTTCGATTACATTAAAGTACTTAAATGAAAAAACATATTGAATTAATGCAGTTACTGATATAACAGAAGTAGTCTGTATTTATTCAATCGAACTTAGCCGAGGACATGAAGGATTAAAACAGGCAACATGTAGACCCACTTCAGGCCACAATTATTTTGGATTTTTTGAAATTCAATTGGTCAGTGTGCTGCCAGGGATGTAAAAGATGTATAAAGTAATTTTTAAGTTTGATGAAAATTGGTTGAAAGATCAACGAAAAATAAAGAAACCAGTAGAAATCGCCATTTTGCGCTATTTACGCGGGTTTTCCCTATATGGGTGGACTCAATTATCAAGTTAAATGACTGTTAAACAATCAGCTTATTGTTGGTGACAACTGAGTGAAGTTTGTATTAGATTGCTTCAACACTGAGGGTGTTTTTAGTTTAAAATTTGTGTTGAAATCGATTTGTGTTGAAATCAATTTTTTCGTTTTTCACGATTTTTCGTTAAAGCCATTTGCGCAGAAATAAAAATGAGGTATCGTTGAGCTTAAACCTTGATCCGCCATCCATTTACTCAAGTTCACTAAGTATGTTATGCGTTTTTTTCTCTGTTCTTACTTTCAATCTATTCTGTGAGTAGCATTTTTCCAAAACCTCTTTCCTCATTATGTACCGTAGGAATTTCAACTCTCTCTTTCTGATGTTAACTATAAGTTTCCTTTTGATATTTATATGCTATAAAAGTTCATCGTTGCTCTGTCCATGCATCCATCTGTAGAAACATCCAGCATCCTTCTGTAGAAACACATGTCCAGCATCTTTCTGTAGAAACATCCAGTATCCTTCTGTAGAAACACTGTCCAGCATTGTTCTGTAGAAATATCCAGCATCCTTCTGTAGAAACAATGTCCAGAATCCTTCTGGAGAGACACATTTCTATTGTTTCAAGACTCTTTATCTTTGAAGGGATTGTTCAGCATTCACTGCAATATATGAGAAGACACATTAAGGAGCAGTTTAGTGCTCTTTGTTTTTTAACTATTTTTTCTGTTTCTTTGCTAGGCCTTTAGAATGCAGCTTTAGCTTTGCCAATGTTCTTTCGGATCACTGTGTTGCACTTTCCGTACCCATATATTTAAATTTTTGTAATCGTTTCATTTTCGTATCTCCAATTTGCAATATACCCTTTGGGCTGTCGCTTTTTGCTGTCAAGATTTGCATTTTGTAGTAGATGTTTATTGCTTTCTGTTGAAACTTGACTAATGCATGGAATAATAATGCAACACAAAATGTACTTAGAACAAAATGTATTGAAACAAGAAAGTGTACACAATATTTACATATAGTCTTTTGTATATTCCTGGGAAGACCGTTCCTGGATAATATGTTGACTGAATCGCAGTGGGGCAGAGTCTCTGGTTGAATCTCTTGATTCCTCCCCTCTCTTCCCGGTACCAACCATATTTATATGGTCAGGTACTCCACTATGCAAATTAGGTGGATCCTACCACAACACTTTCTTCTCGCGTAACTCGGCGACCCAAAAAGGGCCAGAGTGGCGTGTATGTTTTGCAATACACTGTGGAGACGGCGAATTGGCGAGATTCGGGCTGAAGATGAATCGGGCAGCATTATCATTGACTGGTTCAGGGCACTCATTGAATGAGCGACGGCTGTGTCAGGTACATAAAAGCACGGTACGCTCATCGATGAAAAAAAAGCTCGTTTCTGACGAAGAGTTGCGTACTTGAGATTGAGGGACGGAAATAATTGATTTCCCTATTAGACCTATTGGACGTATATATATATATATATATATATATATATATATATATATATATATATATATATATATATATATATATTCGTGTGTGCTTCTCACACACATTCCATAGTAGTATTTTTTTTTCATTTTCCTTCTATGGCTGCTATCAGCAATGTGTTATCTGTATAAAGGAGTTCCTCATTTACCAGTATATCTCCATTCACCATTGGTGCACTGTCTTCAGGAGGGAAAACAGAAACGCTGTTTTCTCTTAAAAGATGTGGTATGTAATGCTTTACACGTGCAGAGTACAGTCTAGGAAGAGAGTAAATAACGTCTGGCTTTTATTTCTTTTTTTTTCGTATTTCCCGTCAGGCATGAAATGATTCAGTTTTAGCTCTTTGTATACGATTTTGTGAACAGATTTCCTAATATCTGGCTTTTATTCACAGATTTTTTTACATTTTACATCTAAAAAATAGACATGTTAAAGAAATATTCGTTAAGCATTCATCATATTCTAAAAGTTATTTCACCCCCCAAGCAAGGCGATAAAACCACTAAGACGCAAGAGGTTATTGGGAGTGAAAGAGAATGAAACGTTAGTGCGGAGAAAGGACAATAAAAGAACAGGTTCAGGAAGTAATAAGATGGCGATAGACTTAGGTTTGGTTTGGTTTGGTTTGTTTTACGGCATATCAACCTCAATAGGTTATTTAATGCCGACAAAAATTTTTATTGTTGATAATGTGTTTTTTCAGAAATCTATTTCTGGTAATATTTTTCCTTATATGTATTGCTGTTAATATGTTTTCAAAAAATGTATAGTTGGCAATACTTAAAAACAAATATATATTGCTGGTAATAATTTTTTTCTTCAGAAATTTATTTCTGGTAATAATTTCTTTTACAAAGTATTTCTGGTATTAAAACCTAATTTTAGACTTTCGTAATGTTTTGATTCCTAGTTTAGATTTTAACTAATTGCCCATAGCTGGGACCACAACAGGTGCTACCACACCGGGACAGGGTGGACCTTGGAACACCAGCAATTAAGCGGTGGTTCCACGCTCTTAAAAAAAACTTCTGATCAGAGGCCTTGCTGTTCTCGTCTTACCCAGGACGCGGGGGTAGTTCACCGTCATACCCAGGATGCGGGAGTAGTTCACCGTCATACCCAGGACGTGCAATAGACGTAGGAGACACAAAAAGAAGAAGCTGAGTGATAATTCCACAAGCGGGAAGTGAAAGAAAAATGCTATAAAAATATTAATTACTGTTAATTTGAACCTAGTAGAAAATCCAGTGGTATATTTAAATTCATGTGATCTAGCTATAAATGTGGTGCGCTTATTAAAATAATTGACACGAAAATATTTAGAGAAAAGGCAAAAGTAATCCATGTTAATTCGTTGGGAATTGACTGAAGCTGAGATGTCATATCAAGAGAAAATTAAAGAAATTTAAAGATCATTCTTTGTATTATGTCGAGAATCCAGAGATATATAGTATAAGTAAAAGACTGTATAGGGAAGCAATCTTAAGTGAAGGGACGAATGCTAGATTTGTAAACGTGCAGGATATATTCTGGCATAACATTGTGAACCAAAAAATAATTAGAATTATTTGTTCAGAGAAAATTCTAAATGAAAAGATCGTGGAAATATACTCGTTAAGTTAAACAACATCCACATAAATAATCACAAAAAATGTCTTGGTTTTACAGTTACTTTTTTTATTTGTTTCAAGATATGATACCGGACAATTAGCGACATATTTTTTTAAATAAAATTGGTGGATATCGACGGTTTGCTGATAATCACGTTCAATTCACTGCTATAAATGGAAAAAAAATTCTTAGGCTGTTTATTTTTTATTTTATATATATATATATATATATATATATATATATATGTGTGTGTGTGTGTGTGTGTGTGTGTGTGTATGTGTGTGTGTGTGTGTTTCTTTTAAAGTTATTCGAATATGCTTTTATAAAAACAAAAAATAAATAAAAGATTTAATGAAATTCATTGAACCAGCGGTAGTTTAATTAATTATTGAAAATTGTTTACGCGCAAATGCTCTGCATTTAAAATATATGGAAGATCGCATAGGAAATAAATTAGATTTATGCCTCTTGTCTATCGACATGCTGTCATTCGCATTTTCTTTTCTCTTTAAGCACGTAAGTGTTCAGTCTGAGAGTCCATCGCGAGATATGATTAGATTTTTAGTCGGCCATTTTTGTTACTTGTTTTCACATCTATGTTTTCACGTAAAATGAGCATTTCAATATCGACATTTCTTTTAAGCTTATTATTTTTCTCTATTTTTCTTTTGATATATAATATTTGTAAATTTGAAAAAAAAAATCAATAATGCATTAAAAAAAATTAAGACAAATAATACTGGAATTAAAAAAATAATGTCGAAAGATATGATAATGTTGCATTTAAAAATTTCGTAATTATGAATTATTAAATATTTTTAAAGAAGATCTTCTTTTCTTGTTTTACTTTACGTTCAAATTAAATTTACAATTTTTAAGTGATTTTGAGGAAAAATAATTACATATGAACATTGGCTTAGATTTTAAGAGGGGAGTGATGGCGTCAATATGGAGGCAATAAGATTTCTATCGTAAGGATAGACTTTTATGCCATCTTAAAATTTATATTTTAAGATTAAAAATATAATTGCCCACGTTGCCAAAAAAACATTCAAAATAACGGAACTTTTCCAGCTTTCTTCAGATATTAAGCCAGTAGATTTGTTTTACTATTAATCCAGTAGAAGATTTGTTGTTTTTCATGAAAAGAGATGCATATAAAAACATAAAATATTAGTTACTTAAAGGAAATAATTAAGAACCAATCAAAATTTCTTCAAATAATGTTAAATAAAAAAACAGTAAGTGTTGTGATGATATAACCCAACTTCCCCATTCACGATAATGGACGGACTGGTTGCCGATTAAGTACGATCACAGGGGACAATCAAGAAAAACTGCGTTTGTAACACCTATTGAGGTTAGGATACTCTCGACTCTGTACTTGTCACACATACATCCGATTATAAATCTATTATTGAAAACCTACACTCGGGTTACTTTGTTTATTATATCTTGCACGAGATATAACAGTAAGAAAGTTAATAGTGTTATGTAATGAGTGGAATGTGAAAAATTTAAATTAGGTTCTTTTAAAAAATAAAAAAAAGATAAAATTAATTCAAGAAAAAAAAGGAATTTTTAGCAACACTAGAAATTATTACCAAGTGGGCTAATTTGTTACCCATTTGGCAAACAACCGATGTTATTCTGTGAAAAGTTGTTAAAATCGACTCCTGAGTGAGAAATGCTACCACGATTTAGGTGTACACCATTTATTTACGGGCGAATACGATCGACCAGGCATATTTATAATTAGACCAGGAATCTAATCCGCTAAATAAATAAATGACGAAGAACTTCCGATTCGATATTGCTTGGGAGAAATCCGGTCTTTTCTAGAAGACCCTACGTGATTCTAGAAGCCTCACGGGCTGGAACCTGAAGTGTTCCGCCACAAAAAAAGCGAAGTATAAAAGGAAGAGTTTGACTGACGAGCTTGAATTGGGGGATGGCAGAGTTTGATAGTGAGTTTCCCGGCGGCTTCAAAATTGCTAGAACAAAATGTATTGAAACAAGAAAGTGTACACAATCTGTTCCGTGGGTAAGCCGGTTGATGACGGAATTAAGATGTCAACTCTTCAGCGAGCAGTTTATTAACCTGCTAGGACCGCCATTAATTTTCTTTTTCTCTCTCAATTGACAATTCACACGAGCGGTAAAATAAACCAAGAAGAAATCAATCGTGGTCTTCAACAAATTTGGGCCCACGGTTTTTTTGTTTTTTGTTTTTTATAAGATGCAGCAAAGTAATTTAGTGGCATCGCAAGCGACCACATCGCACAACATATTTTAGGACAATAAGCAAGAAAATCAAAAGTGTTGTTCTGTAGCTTAGAACATTTGGGCGGATTTATTTAAAAACAAACATCAATTTATGTTTGGATTGTTTGGTCTGGTTTATTTTGTTTTACAGCATATCAACATCATTGGCTTATTTAATGCCGACAACTATTTTTAGGATAGATTCGTATGAATAGAAGATGTATTCTTTAGTTTCGATTGGTTTGGTTTATTTTGTTTTACAGCATATCAAACTCATTGGCTTATTTAATGCCGACAACTATTTTTTTTTCTGGTAAGATATTTGTTTTGTCGAAAATCCATTTCTATTATTTATTTTTTCTCAAAAATGTATACCTGGCACCATTATTTTTTCAAAAACGTATAACTTTTATTTATTATTTTTTCAAAAACGTATAGCTGGTAATATTATTTTTTCATAAACTTACAGCTGGTAATATTATTTCTTCAAAAACGTATATCTGGTAATATTATTTTTTCAAAAACGTACAGCTGGTAATATTATTTTTTCAAAAACATACAGCTGGTAATATTACTTTTTCATATAAGTATTACTGGTAAAATTATTTTTTCAAAAACGTACATCTGGCAATCATTATTTTTTCAAAAATGTATTATCAGAGGCCTTGATATTGAACGCAGTTTATCGTCTTACACGGGATGCGGATGTAGTTTACCGTCATACCCAGGAAGCGGGTGTAGTTTATAGTCATACCCAAGACGCGGATGTAATCTAACTATTTGCCCATAACTGGGACCCCAACAGGTGTCACCACCCCGGGTCATGGCGAACCTGGGAACACCAGCAACCAAGAGGTGGCTCCACGCTACTCAAAACCTTTTGATCAGAGGTTCCGCTGTTGGACGTCTTACCTAGGACGCGGTTGTAGTTTATCGTCTTACCCAGGACGCGGATGCAGTTTATCGTCATACCCAGGACGACATCAATTTATGTTGCCCTTTTTTGCATATTAAAATCTAACACTCATGAAAACGCTATTATTAATATTTTTAAAAAATTGATATTTTTAACTAAAACTCCGTCGATAAATTAATCCTGAAAAAGGCATTATTACAATGTTTGGAAAATAATGTCCGATTTTCGAATAAACTTTTTAATTGTCTTCTAATATATTTTTATACTAGTTGCACAGAAATATATTAGTAATTCCTAAATGTTTAATCGTCTTGGGTATGAAGATAAAGTACACCCATCAACATGGTCTATGATCAGAAGGTTTTGAGGAGCTTGGAACCTCTTCTTAATACGTGTTGTTCCCAGGTCCCCACTTAGAATCTCAGTTATGAGTAAATAGTTAACCCCACCAGAAACTGGGGTTAAAATTCTATGACAGTGTAAAAATAGTTTGTTTTTTTTTTATAGTAAAAATACCAGCAATACATTTTTGAAAAATTATTACCAGCAATATATTTTTGAACAAAAAAGATGTTCATAGTATAAATATCAGCAATGGATTTTTGAGAAAAAAAATACTATCATCAATATAGCCTTTAGCTGAGATATGCCCTATATAGGAATTGGAGACTGGAAACAAATGGTACCTATTTTATTTCTTAAATGCTTTATATTTTTTGTATTTTTTTTAATTAACATTAATTCTTCCTACTAACACAAAATATGTCGGATTGTTAAATAATACATTCGGGCTATTGTCCTCATCTTTGTCGCCATATTTATTACAACGTTTCGGCCGTAGCGTACAATGGCCGAAACGTTGTAATAAATATGGTGACAAAGATGAGGAAAATAGTCCGAATTATGTAAATAAGGTACATGATGCCTCATCTCAGAAATATAGACAAATACTGCTGAATAATAGTTTAGCGCACTATTACTTTAGGAGGAAGTGTATCTCTTCTCGGACTTCCTGAAGTTTACCTTAGGGATCAGATAGAAGACAAAACAAGCAAGTCGATTTTGATTGGCTAACGTGCGTGAAAACGTATAGATAAAGAAAAGGTTTTCAGGGATTCGAGTCTTAACCGTCAAACAATGTAGACGTGTTGAATAATTACGTAATAATATCGTTTTTTGACATTAAAAAGTACGTCAAAAAACGACATTATTACGTCATTATTTTTGCACTAACCTGATAGATAGATAGATAAATAATGATCGCAAATAGAGAGATTCATACATATAAACACAGATAGATAAATATGAACAGATAGACATGAACAGATAGACAGATAGATAGATAGATAGATAGATAGATATGAACACATTTAAACATATGAACGAAGAGAAATATGAGCACAGACAGATAGATATGAACACATAGATAGATAGATAGATAGATAGATAGATAGATAGATAGATATGAACACAGATACGTACATATGGCGACAGATATATATGAATACTGAGAGATATGAACACATAGATTAAAAAATCATTTAATCGAATTTTACTGTTTAAACATTGGCTTTTATATATAATCAGACATGTTTCAGATAGATAGATAGATAGATAGATAGATAGATAGATAGATAGATAGATAGATAGATAGATATGAACACAAATAAATAGATACATACATATGACAGATAGATAGGAACATATGAATTGACAGGTTGAATGAATATGAATAAATGTTATTAAAACAGTGCCAGAAATGAAAACCCTTGTCTTTTCCGTATAACAGAAATGGTAAAGACAGTACGAAGTAACTTTATTATTTTACAAGCACAATATTTTGAAAGTCGAATGCTTAGATTTTTCTTCTCTCAAACTGTCAATTAATGACAAAAGGCAAATCGAAATGAAGCCGAAAGAGCCGCCAGAAAGAAAACGATATAACGAAGAAAAGCACGCCATTCTCACTAATTGGTCGCATACGGAACTGGCAATTCACTTTTTCCCTACCAGTGTCATGTGTTGAACGTCATAATCTCCATCGATTTGGGAATTTCTATCATTTCTCTTTGAATTTCCTGTTCCTTTCGATGTCGGACACTCATCACTTTCATAATTTGCTTATTTTTCGTTTAGTTCTTCCTGCTGTTTGCTTAGTTTATTCTGTCTTGCACTTGAGCTAATTAACTTTCTTTTTCTTTCTAACTGCGTGCATGTCGTTCGATATTCCTTTTCCTTCTTTCTCTTTTTCTTCGCAATTATATTTATTCTTCAGCCCTTCTCTGCTTCTTTCTTGCTTCTTCATTTAGTTATTTCCATTCTACCCTCAAATATTTATTCCTTCTTTCTTTTGCTCCTAATTTCTATGATCTTTCTTTCTTTCTTAACTATTTCTTTCTTATTGCATCCTTATTTATTTATTTCCGCTTTTCTTTCTTTCCTTCGTCTCTTTCTTCTTTCATTCATTTAGTCATTCTTTCTTTCCTTTGTCTTTTCAATATGTTATTCCAACCTTCCATGATAGATTTCTTTCTTTTTTTCATTCTTATATTCTTCTTTCCTTCCATTTTTTATTCGTTCCTTATTTCGTATCGGCCTTTCTTTTTTTTTTTCCTTTTCTACTTTCCTTCCTTTATTTTTCTGTTCTTTATTTATTTCTTCTTTCATTCGTTCCTGCTTTCGTTATTTACTTACTGCACTACATCTTTTCTCCCTTCTTTTTATCATACCTCCCTCCCTCCTGCTATTCATCTTTATTTCTCTCTTCTTTTATCCCAACCTTCACACAGTCTGTCCTCCTTTCCTTCGCATCTTTCTTCTGTTATGTTCTGTTATGTTCTTTCTTTCTTTCTTTCTTTCTTTCTTTCTTTCTTTCTTTCTTTCAACCCATATTTCCTCCATTCATTCTGTCTTTCCTTCTTTTTACTTTTCGTCCATTTATCCTTCTATCCTTCTATCTTCTCTTCCTCCAGTTTTCCTTCGTTCTTTGCTTTGCTTTGCTTATTCTTTCTGTCCTCTCTCTTTCTTCTTTACGATTTTATTTCCTCTCTTTCTCGCTTTTTGTCCTTCCTTCTCTTTTTCTTTCTCCACTTTTTTTCCTTATATTCTTCATCTACTTTGCCTTATCCTTTCTTAATCACTTTGTTTACAACTTCAATATTCCCCTTCTAAATACATCTATGGTGGCTTTCATATGATTTCTTCGTACTTCTTTTTTATTCCTAAATGTTCTTCCTTCCATCAGTCGTATTTTCACATCATTCATCTAACATTTGAGGTTCTCATCTATTATTCTTTCTTTCTTTCGTTTAATTTTATCTTTTTCTATGACTTGTAAATATTCCCTCCATTTTTTGTCGTTTAACGCGCGTTATAATTCTTTCCTCTCGTCATCGGCTTTCATTTAAATTGTTTGAACATTCCTTCATTCTTTATGATTATATGTTTGTTTGTTTTTCTATCCTCATATTTTACAATTCTTTCTTTCTTAATTCGTACATTTTGCAAATTTTTACATGTTTTCTTCTTTTGTTTTTATATTTTATTTCCTGTATGATTTTACTTCTGCCCTTTTGTCATTCTTTCTTTTTTATAGGCAGTCTTTTAATTTCTTTCTTTCTTTCTTTCTTCTTTCTTTCTTTCTTCTTTCTTTCTTCTTTCTTTCTTTCTTTCTTTCTTCTTTCTTTCGTTCTTTCTTTCTTTCTTTCTTCTTTCTTTCGTTCTTTCTTTCTTTCTTTCTTTCTTCTTTCTTTCGTTCTTTCTTTCTTTCTTTCTTTCTTTCTTTCTTTCTTTCTTTCTTTCTAATACATTCTCTTCCTTTATTCGTTCATTCATTCATTCTGCCCTTTTTCTAATATATTTTCTTCCTTTAGTCTCTTCATTTATTTTTTTTATTTTTTCCTTTAATGCATTCTTTCTTTTTTTTTTTTTTCTAATATAATCTCTTCTTTTCGTTTACAGTCTCCTCATTCTTACTCTGGTTCCTCCTTTCTTTCTTTCTTTCTTTCTTCCATTTTTCCTTTCTTTCTTCCTTCCTTTTTTCCTTTCTTTCTTTCTTTCTTTCTTTCATTCTTTCTTTCTTTCATTCTTTCTTTTTAATACATTATCTTCCTTTAGTTAGTTTCTTTTTCTTTCTTTCTAATATATTCTATTCATTTCGCTTATCGTTTCCTGATTCTTGCGTTCGTTTCATTTTTCTTTCGCTTTTTCTTTCTTTCTTTCTTTCTTTCTTTCTTTCTTTCTAATACATTATCTTCCTTTCTCATACAGTCTCTTTATGCTTTCCTTCTTTATTTCTGTAGTGTTTCTTTCTTTCTTTCTTTCTGTCTTTCTTTCTAATACATTCTCTTCATTCCGTTGACAGTCGCTTCATTCTTTCTTTCTTTTTTCTTTCTTTCTAATACATTCTCTTCCTTTCTCTTACAGTCTCTTTATGCGTTCCTTCTTTATTTCTGTAGTCTTTCTTTCTTTCTTTCTTTCTTTCTAATACATTCTCTTCCCTTCCGTTGACAGTCGCTTCATTCTTTCTTGCTTTCTTTCTTTTTTTTTCTTTCTTTCTAATATATTCTCTTCATTTCTTTTTTCGGTCTCTTCAATTATTCATTCTTTCTTTCATCCTTGTCTAATACTTTCTTTTTCTCTAATTTTATTTCCTGATTTCTATTTTGATACATTCTTTTCTTTCGCTTTCTCCATATAACCGTTCATTTTTTTTTTCCATTTTTAAATATTTTCATTATTAATTGACTTAGTGTCTTTTCTTTCTCTATATGCTCTTCTTTTAACTTTTCTTCTTTTTACGATTTCTTTCTTTACGTTTCTCTTATTACGCTTTCATTCTCTCTCTCATTTTCTTCATAAATTTCCTTCAATCATTCTTTCCCCTTTCTCTTTTTATGCCCTTTGTGATTTCCATAATCATTTCCTTCCTTTTTTCCTACATATTTTCTTTGTTATATTTTCAAAGTTCACTCATTTTTTGTAGGAAATGTATTTATTTGCTTTCGCTCATTATTCATTTATTTAATCTTAATATTCTTCACGTATTTAATTTTTATTTCTTCCCGTCTCATTTTCCTTCTCT
The DNA here is from genome assembly GCA_963932145.1 of Acanthosepion lycidas. NCBI lineage: Eukaryota > Metazoa > Mollusca > Cephalopoda > Sepiida > Sepiidae > Acanthosepion > Acanthosepion lycidas. The sequence continues at coordinate 22,173,451 of OZ010590.1, read as the reverse complement.
CCCTGAAGGGTACTTTTTCAACTCTCAAAACTTGGCCGTTTGACGTTTACTCATTTTCAACATGGCAGCCATCGCCTGATGATGAGATGGATCCTCGTTAAAAAAAATAAACAAATATTAACGGCTAAAATTTTTTTTGGGAAATATGCCATTGCCCTGAACACTTCAACAATTCAAATTCAGATTCGTTTTTATTTTGTCAGAAGTCCGATCTAAGGAGAAGGACAATGCCTCAAATTTTCTAACGGTATGATCGAACAGCCAAATCTTAAGTATTTGTTCGTATATAATCCTTTTAAATTAAAATATATGTTCCTTCTTTTTCTGTTTGAAATAAAAATTCAAGATAAGGTACAAAAATGTGAATCTCTGATTAAACAAATTGCTATGGTTGCACCTTCCCTAATAGTAGAATAACAAAAATTAACATGTCATTTATTCAACATCGCGATCGGAAAATTTAACTTAATCTAATGGAATAGCAGGTGTGTGCTGCACGTGTATTATTATTATTATTATTATTATTATTATTATTATTATTATTATTATTATTTTCTTTGCTTTCTGGCGTTTACACATTTCTTTCCGGGTCCCACCCAGGGACCTAAGGTTAGAAATGGCATCATGACACTTTTCACTGAAAAAATAAAATAAAATAAAAATTACATAGATAAAGCACTTCGTAAAGTGTGGGATGTACTTGTCAGAACAATTTTTTGTATCTCCTTGAGTCCCTGCAATTAGTCTACTGCAATCTTTTCCAACCAGTCCTAGGGCTCCAACTACAACAGGGATGTTGATGTTCCCATATGCCACCATTTCGAGATTTCTATTTCAAGGTCCTTGTATTTTGACAGCTTTTTGAATATCTTTAAAGATACATTGCAGTCAGCAGGGACTGCCATATCAATAAGGAGGCACCGTTTTTGTTTGTGGTCTTTAATAACAATATCTGGGCGGTTGGCCTTGATTGTTCTGTCAGTGTGAATTGTGTAGTCCCATAGAATTGTAACAGGTCCTATCTCCGTAACCGGGTCTGGGTGGTGTTGATACCAGTTTCTTTCAGTTTCCTTCCCGTAGAAGTTGCAGATTTTCCAGTGCAGATATTGGCCCACTCTGTCATATAGGGTTTTATATTCAGTGGGTGCCAACATCGTGCAACCTGATACAAGATGATCAATCGTTTCTGGATATTTATCACATAATCTGCATTTTGGGATGACACAATATTTTAGTATATGTGCTTGATAATTCCTAGTTAGCAAGCATTGGTCCTGCGCAGCAAGGATAAAACCTTCAGTTTTCGCTTTCAACTCTGCACTGCGTAGCCACTGATGGGTACGTGTTTTGTCTACATCAGCTTGTTTGATACGGGCAGAGTATGAAGCGGTTTATCTTGCCATCGCTTCTGTATCTGGTCGGTTGCATTCGTCTTTGCTTTCTTTTTTAAGTATTTTGCAGTTTCAGCCGGTGTATTGTGCTGTAGTTGCATCTATACGCCCATTTGAAGCTCCATTTTTAATTTGTTGGCTTCTTTCATTACGGAGTAAAGACGCTTACTACTTTCATGTTCCTTGACGCATACCATCATCCAGTCTTCTGTAGTTTCCAAGTATATTTGGAGGCCAATTGTTGTAGTTTTGTAGGACAGTTCTAGTTGAACTAATCCTCTGCCTCCTTCGGATCTGAGCACATACAGACGATCAACATCAGCCTTGGGATGATGCATGCGATAGCCAGTGAGAAGCTTTCTTGTTTTGGCGTCCATTCGCTTAATTTCAGCTATGGTCCACTTGGGGACATTAAAGCTGTAATGCACCACTGGGACAGCCAATGTGTTTATAGCTGATATTCTATTTTTTGAGTTTAGTTCAGTATTTAGTATCAGACGTACACGCCTGTAGTACTCTTTTCTTATTTTTTCTTTCATTTAGGGGTGTTGTATGCCATCTCCTTCGCTAATTCCTAGGTACTTATAAGCTTCATCATGCTCCAATTCCCTAATCTTTGTGACAAAATCTAAATCTGTTGAGGGTGTTTTTTGTAATTCTACCTTTCTTGAATGTTACTTTTGCACATTTATCTAATCCGAATCCATACCTATGTCGTCACTGAAGTATTTTACAATACTGAGGAGGTCTTTCAACTCATTATCATCTTTGGCAAATAGTTTGATATCATCCATGTATAGTAGGTTATTGAATATTTTCTTATTTATAGCTTCTGTTGTTCCGTTCATGTGTAAGAGGGATTGAGGATAAACAAAACAGAAGGGCTGACAGAGAGTCTCCTTGAAAGATTCCACGTCGGATATTCATACCGTTGGATATGGCAGTGTCCCCGGTGTGCCTAAGGTATAGTTTTGTGTTCCACATCCCCATTCTGTGCTTAAGAAAGTTTAATACCACAGGGGAGAATTTGAACATTTCCAAGGTCTTAAGGATCCAAGAATGTGGAACACTATCAAAGGCTTTACGATAATCAATCCACGCTGCACTGAGATTTCTGCGTCGTCTCCTGCAATTCTCCAGGATCATTTTATTTATCAGAAGTTGATCTTTGCAGCCATATGAACCTCTACCGCATCCCTTCTGTTCCAGCGGGAGAATGCTGTTTGTTTCGAAAAAGGAAAAAGTACGGTTCGTCAGTACAGACGTGATCAACTTATACGTTGTGGAAATACATGTTATCGGTCTATAATTTTTCGGGTCGTCTGTTTCAGTTGTTTTTGGTATGAGGTATGTAATACCTTCAGTAACCCATTCCGTGATTTTATTGGGATTATTTACAAGCTTTGATAATGTTTTTGCAAGAATTCCATGGGTAGATGAGAGATGATACAGCCAGAAATTGGGCAACTTGTCATTTCCTGGGGATTTCCATTTTGGGGATTTCGTTAGTGCTTGCCTAACATCATCTGTGGATATATTTTCCCATTCTTGCAGAGGTGTATCCAGCAGTCGTTCATCTTCACGCCGTATCCATTCTGCATTTCGGTTACATTCCTTTGGGTTGCTCCAAATATTTTCCCAAAATATCTGTACATTATCAATCGATGGTGGCGTTTCGACATGTATAGGTTCTTTTCCAATTTCCCTGTAAAATTTCTTAAGATCTGTTCGGAATATTTTATTTTGGCGATAGAATCTACAACGTTTCTCGTATCGTCTTGTTCTCTGTGCTTTTAGCTGATGTTTCTGTTTCAGCATTCCCTTGATTGATGGAATATCAATTAGGGATTTAATGCTATATTTCCGTTTGATCTTTTTGGATTTACATGTGGAAATATTAGGGGTTCTGGTGAGCTCATCTAATATAGACAGCTCACATCTGATTTGTTTTATTTCTCATATCAGTTTGGTTTTCCAAGCTGGTTCTCTGTGTCTGTTAATTTTATTTATTGTCTTGACACCAAGCTTCCGAGTCGCTGCTAGAGCTGTTGCGTATATGACGTTGTTAACTTATGTGATGTTTCCCGGTGGTTTATCTGTTAACAGTGTTTCCAGAGCAGCATTGTATATTTTAACGATGTGCTTGTTGGGATTTGTCATATGGTTTTTCGGGAGCTGGTCTCTGTCTGACAATTGTATGAAAGTTACTCTGCTGAGTACTTGGATGACGTCATTTTTCGCTTCGGTGATTTCAGCTTCGTGGTTTTCACGGAATTCTAAATTAATGTACCTGGAGTCATCTTCAGTGACAATTTCTGGGGAACTAGAGATTGTGTCTAAGGTAGAATCTTCGGTTTCATTTCCTGGGAGATTATTTCGTATTTCATTCGCTTTAGCGTCCACCTCATCCTCTGTCGCATTCTTTATTTCAACATTCGTCTCAATAGAGTTTGAGTGATGGGTCATAGTATTTTGTCTTATATCTAATTTTATCTTATATATTTCTGCCTTTGAGAGTCTGTTGTTTCGCATGATATCTCTGAGGACATTGGCAAGCATGTTGGGATTAAGGTTAGGTCTTATATCATTTCCCACGATATTTCTCCATATTTGGTATGTTTGATTGGTGGTGTTCTTTGTTGGGTTTTCGAGTGCAGTGAAGAAGGAAGTCATGACTTGTCGATACTCTTCGCGGCTCCATTTCGTTTGTTTACTTTTTATTAGTCGATTTGGTATTGAGACACTTGGTCCAAGGTTGGCGATAATCCGGGTTTGGTGACCTAGTGTCTCTTTGTGTGTGGAAGAGTTTGTTCCAGTGACAGACTTTTCGACCTCAGACTGGTTCCTCTCGTATTCATTGAAATTGGTAGAGATTCGTTTTAACCTTGACCGCCAAGGGGTAATATTGTTCAGATTACCAGCTTTAGGATGAGACTCGAAGAAGGTCCAAGAGCAAGCCCTGATAATGAGATTGTGGGTTTATTAATATATCGAAGTTAGAATAGTTCATAACAGTGTATGGTATTCAGTTTTAACTTGGTATAAGTCCGAGTGACACCTCCAAGGAGGATAATTAGATTTCAGTATATAGACAAAAAAAAAAAAAAAAATGAAAAAGAAAGGTGAATTGCATGGCACAAGTGACTTTCCACAAATGTTCAATTTTCCGTCGCCAACGACAGATAATTATCAAATTTTATGGGATAGGCTGGACTTATACTACAGATTGGTAGGGGGAATATCAAAGAATTCATTCAACAAAGGGGTAGAAGCAAGGGAATAAAAGTTATACTTTTCCGGTCATCTCTCAACCTACTTGCCGCTAAAAGATATATTTTAAAATTTTCACTCAAAGAGATGATAGTCAAAGGGCAGAGCATTGTAGGAAAATTACACCTGTAGCCATGAAAAAAAACAAAAAAAAAACAAACAAAAAAACAAAAAAATCAAAGATATAATACAATATGATCCCTGTCAGTGTGGACATATACACATGTACATTCTATATATATATATATATATATATATATATATATATAGAGAGAGAGAGAGAGAGAGATAGAGAGAGAGAGAGATTAGCAAACATGTACATATACACGCACCGACAGAGATATGGGATGCCTAGGGTAAAAAAAAATGGACACGGGTGTCCGCTTAAGGTCTGTGGGGGGATTAAATTTTGAAATACAAGTTAAAAAAAAATTAGAGGAGAGAAAAGGGAACTGAAAAGCAAGGAATTAACTTGAGTCATTAGGATTTACAATCATATCAAACTAAAGGAAAAGTATCATTCAAAGATGCTACATTTACCATTTCTTACAACTTCGGAGCATGGCACAAGTGACTTTCCACAAATGTTCAATTTTCCGTCGCCAACGACAGATACTTATCAAATTTTATGGAGTATGCTGGACTTATAGTACAGATTGGTAGGGGGGAATATCAAAGAATTCCTTCAACAAAGGGGTAGGGGCAAGGGAATAAAAGTTATACTTTATTATTATTATTATTATTATTATTATTATTATTATTATTATTATTATTATTATTATTATTTCCTTTAATTTGTGGTGTGTACTCATTTCTTTCTGGGTCTTGAATAGAGACCTAAGGTAAGAAACGGCCTCATGACATTTTCCACCGACAATTAAAAGAAAACCCACATATTTTTACATAGATAAAGCCCTTCGCAAATTGTGGGCCGTACTCGTGCGAACAACCTTTTGCATTCATTTAAATCATTGCCTACCAGGAATCCCTTCAATGAGTCTATTGGATTCTTTTACAATAAATCATAGAGCTCCAACTACAACAGGGATTGTTGATGTTCTCATGTGTCACATCTTTGAGATTTCCATTACAAGGCCCTTGTATTATGATAGCTTTGAAAGATCTTCAATAATACATTGCAGTCTGCAGGAAAAGCTATATCAATAAATAATCCTTTTTTTGTTTGCGGTCTCTAATAACAATGATTGGGCGATTAGTTTTGAGTGTTCTGTCTGTGTGGATTGTATCGTCCCATAAAATTGTTACAGGTTCTATCTCCGTAACCGGGTCTGGGTAATATTCATACAAGTGTCTCGAAGTTACCTTCCTGTAAAAGTTGCATTATTTCCAGTGCAGATATTGGCCCAATCTTTCATGCTGAGATTTATATTCTCTAGGTGCTAACACTGTGTAATCTGACACAAGATGGCCAATTGTTTCTGGATATTTCTTACATAATCTGCATTTCGGTTTAATAAAATTTTTAGGTATGTGTGGTTGGTAATTTCTAATAAGTAAAAATTAGTCCTGTACAGCAAGAATAAAAAAATTGGCTTTCAATTTTTAACCCTGTACTATGTAACCACTTAAGTGAACGGGATTTGTCTATACCAAATTCTTTGGGACGGGCAGAATATTGAACCTAAACAGGCTTATCTTGTTATCGTTTCTTTATTTGGCTCGTTGTGTTTACATTTGTTTTCTTTTTAAGTTCTTTGCCACTGTACCAAGTGTATTATGGTTTATTTGCCCATCTCCACCCACTTGAAATTCATTTTTGAAGTTGTTGGCTTATTTTATTACTGAATAAACTTTCTATTATTTCATTAATGTTACTTAACACAGATCATCATCTATTCTTCTGTAGTTTTCCGGTATATTTGAAGACCGATTATCATGATTTTGTAAGACGGTTTTCGCTGAACAAATCCTCTACCTCTTTCGCATCTGTACATACAGACAATCAGTATTAGCCTTAGAATTATGCATGTGGAGGCAAGTGAGAAGCTTTTTCATTTCGATATTAATTCGCTTAATGGTCCAATTAAGGGTGTTGAAACTGTATTGCCCCGCAGGAATTGTCAGAATGTTTATGGAGGATATCCCGTTTTGTGAATTCAACTCTGTATTTAAATCCCTGGACGCACACGCTTGTATTATTCTTTTATTGCTTTCTGCATTTGGAAATGCTGTATCCCATCTTTTTTCGTTCACTCCTTGTTATTCATAGGCTTCTTCTTTTTCCAGTTCCCTAATCTTTGTGACGCAATCTACATCTATCGAGTAGGATTCTGATATCCTCCCTTTCTTTAATTGCTGATTTATCTAATCTGAAATCCATACAGAAGGAACGACAATGAGTCTGCTTGAAAGATTCCTCGTCGGATAATAAATCAAATAGAATTGGCCTTACATTTTGTATGATTTAGGTATAATGTAGTTTTTCACAGTTCGACGTTATATTTAAGAAAATTTATTATCGCCGAGATTTTGTAAATTTTCAAATCCTTAAGTATCCAAGGTTGTGGCACACTTACAAAGACTTTATGATAACCTGTCCACGATCTTCTTCAATTTCTATCTTTTTTTCCTGCTGTCTTTCCAGCATCATGTTTTTTATTAGTAGCGATCTTTTCAATCATATAGATCTCCTAGAGATTCATTCTATTCGAGAGGAAAAATGTTGTTTTCATCTAGAAAAGAATAAGTACATTTCATCAGGACATACGTGATTAGTTTCTGAGCGGTGGACAGACATGTTATCGCTCTATAACTTTTTAGATCATCTGTTTTAAATATTTTTAGTAGGAGATACCTTCAGTGATCGGCTCTGAAGTTTAATTTGGGTTATTAATTAACTTTGATAAAGACATTAATGGATTGATAACAAAAACTAGTGCCAAAAGTTGAGCACCTTGTCATTTCCAGGGGAACATATTTGGGATTTTGTTAGAGCTTTCCTAACATTTTTCCTGGTTATATATTTCAATTCTTGTACAGGTTTATCATTCATTCTTTCTTGTTCTGGTTTGATCCAATCTGCATTAGAATTATACTCTTTTGGTCTGCTTTAAATATTCTCCCAAAAATGTTTGCACTTCTTCAATAGATGGTGGGCTTTGACTTCTAAAACTGTTTTTCCAATTTCCCTGCAAATCTTATTTTTTCGATGGAAACTACAACGCTACTGTTACTTTCTGTTCAGTAAAAAAATGTAAGATATTATTACTCAGTATTAAGAATATGGATTCTCTATGCACAAATCACGTTGTTAAGTGATATTGTGTTTATATTTACTTCAAATTGATAGCAATTCATTGAGTAAATAAGCAGATACGTACAATGCTGTTGAAACTCTTGTAAAGAGAACTGGCAGGAATATTGGTAATATTCTTCACTGTATCTATTCTTAGGTATACACAGGCTCCAACTGCTATACGTATTACAGTCGTATTTATAAAGCCGCATTTTCCAGTTAGATTTTCAAGATTTTTATATTTACTAATTTTACCGTGTTCTTTAATAAAGTGGCTTTATTTGATGGCATAGCGTAATCTATGTGATTATAAATATAATTATCATACTTTTTTCCATAATTAAATCTTATACCGTAACGGAAAAAATCGGAAGCGGGTCCTGTCAAATAGTGAGGAATTCTGCTTTTTCTTGAAATATCGTTATCAACAATACATTTCTCATAAATCTGGCCGAGCCAAGTAACGTTTTCTTCAGATATTTCTCAGTTGGAACGACAGTCTCTGTTTAACGCACACTTTTTTTGTATTTTGTCTGTCACATTTACAAAGAATCCCATATCAGCAAGTACAGAGACTTTCTTAAATCGCACAAGCCTGCTAACTTGTGCTTCAAAGCTTGATAACTATCTTTTCTCATTTTTATCAACTACGGTTACATCCCCTGGGACTGCTATAGTTTCTTTTCAATGCCTGTCTTTGTTTATTACACCCAATCATATAAAATAAACTAAGTAAATTTTTAAGAAGCATGAATACTTATTCTTTCTCTATATTCAAGCAAAACTATTACTTGTAAATATCCGAATATATTTATTAAAAGTTAGTTAGGACTAAATATATTAGGTTGGTGCAAAAATAATGACGTAAGAATGTCGTTTATTGACGTATTTTTTAACGTCAAAAAACGACATTATTACATCATTATTTTTGCACCAACCTAATATATTAAATATGGATCGGAATCTAACAGAATATTTTGCTAAACAATATCAGCTCGTTGATCAAACCAAATTCATAAACTCATAAATAATTATATTGGACATAACCCTACATGCCTATCTAGATGGTTCACGTTACACCTGTCTAATCATAGTACAATTAGGAGACATTTACACACACACACACACACACAGCTACCGTATTCGATTCGCAACGTATTAGCAGAAAATACAAATATAATATGCTCATCCACACGTACAAATGATTCAAAATAATATAAGCACTAATAATAAACAAATGAAAAGCCAACACGCAACAACATTACCTATGAACACGACCACAACATGCTGACCGTGTTTGGAAAATTGAAACATCCATATAACTTCATATACATACATAAAAAAACATAATCAGTGAAAAATAAAAATTGTCCTTGATAATGGCTAAAAGAATAAAAAACGCACGGTTTTTAACGAAACTTGTTTAAGAGATATATTGCTACCAATATATATATATATATATACATATACACACACACACACTTCCATGGCCGAATAGTTAGGACGTTCGATTTCTGACCATGAGATCCCGTTTCGAATCACACCAGGGTTGATTGAAATCGAGTAGATAGTTATAATAGCACAAATTCACAAGTCATCGTGACCTTGTTCAGATTGTTGGTCACGTTAGACAATACGCTCTCGCCCAGAAACTCTAAGGTCTGCTCAGCATAAATATTGGGTGTTGAACAAACACAGATGTTCCTGAGCGAGGGTCTACAATAGGGACTGGCTAGCCGCCCTATAGATAAGTATCCTCTAATACGTGTGGCCAGTTATTATTATAATTCATATATTATCATACATGTATATATATAAATTATACAGACACACATATATATATAAATTATATATTATTTATACATATAAATTATATATATATATTTATTTATTAAAGACATTTTTATGTTTAACGTTCTTTTTATAGATACAAGTATTTAAGTAAATGCTCTGTTTATAATAAACAGTATTAAATAACATTTACCGGCGTGAATGTCCGAAAAATTTTCTTTGAAAATATTCGTTCTTTGACAGGACTCGAACCTGCATCCTGTACGGAACCGTCATTTACGCTGACGTGCCTTACCGTTAGTCTACAAAGAAGCGTTCGGTAGGCAAGGTCGAATTTACTGCTTATAAACTTCAATCTTCCATGAATCTCGAATATTCATAACTGCTCATGGCGTATCAAATGTAAACAAATGACGTCATATATTACGAAATGGACAAAGTCCAACAATTTATTAATTAAAGACATTTTTATGTTTAACGTTCTTTTTATAAAAATGAATCGAGTTCGATCCCAGCGTGCGGCACCTTTGGAAAGTGCCTTAAAAGATACCACGAATTTACCCAAGCCTTGTGAGTGAAACTGGGTAAACAGAACTCTTGAAGGCTGTTGATAGCTATGCTAGCACAAAGTCACAAGTCATCGTGGCCGAAGGCTTGATCGTGCTGACCTTGTTCAAATTGTTGATCACGCTAGATAGCAGGCTCTTTCCAAGAAACTGTAACTAAGGTCTGCTCAGTGTAGTTGCAGTATAAAACACAGGTGGGCTCTGTGAGTGTTGAGAAAACGCAAATGTTGCCTGAGCGATCGTTTGCAATAGGGATTGGCTAGCCGCCCTAGTAGACGCGTATCCTCGAATACGAGTGGTCAGCTATTATATTTTATTATTCATCCCAGAAATTATTTGTAATTAATTAATTAGATGATTAAAACAAACCAGTGAAATTTCGAAAAAAAAAAATGACCGAAGGAAAAAAAAATAAAAAAAGCTGGAAATAAAAACTGACGGCAAATGGAAAAAGCTGAATAATTTCTAAAAAGTATGCATTATGTTTTATTCACTGTGGTAAAACAAAGATAGTAAATGCTATAGAAAAATATATTAGGTTGGTGCAAAAATAATGACGTAATAATGTCGTTTTTTGACGTTAAAATATACGTCAAAAAACGACCTTATTACGTCATTATTTTTGCCCCAACCTAATATATCATTATTTGTATCGACGGGAAAATGTCCGTCCTCGGTAAGACTATAAACGAAATCCAACAGCAATGCCTCTGATCAGGTGGTTTTGAGGAGCGTGGAACCAACTCTTAATTGCTGGTGTTCCCATGTCCACCCTGACCCGGGGTAATATCACCTGTTAGAGTCCCAGCTATGAGTAAATATTTAACCGCAAAACTTGGATCAAATCATTATGAAAGTGTAAAAATAGGTTTTAATACCAGTAATGAATTTTTGAAGGAAAAAGTATTACAGAAATATATTTTTGTAAAAAATATTAGCAGCAATACATTTTTGAAAACAAATATTACCAGCAATAACATGTCGACATGAAATAACCTATTGCGGTCGATATGCCGTATAGCAAAACAAACCAAACCAATTTATACCGAGATAGATAGATAGATAGATAGATAGATAGATAGATAGATAGATAGATAGATAAAAAATATTACCAGCAATAAAAAATCTTGTTGGAATGAGATATCCCATTGAGGTTGATATGCCGTAATGCAAAACTAACTAAACCGAAAAAAGTGAAAAAAAAAGAATAAAAAAAGGAAACAATACTTTGTCAAGGTTACTGGAATTACAAACTAATTTCCTTTTCGATTTTGTTCTGTCACTCTCCATATTAGATTTTCTTTATCAGTGTTGATCTGTGAAGCTAATTCTTCTCTTTTGTCTCCTTTGTCATAACTTAGTTTCCCTTTGATCCAAAGACAGGGGGGAAAAGGGCAGTTTTAAATTCATCTCTGATTAAACAGTGAACATTATGAGAAGACAATCTCCAAGATTATCTTTACATCCTACGCTTTATATATGGAGAATTATTCAGAAGAAATGAACAATGCATGGGAATGAAAGAAGAAGAAAAGAAACAAACAAGGAATGGAATAATTAATGAACAGAATGAATGAATGAAGAAAGATTATATAAAAAGAAGTTTAAAGACATTAAATAAAAATTTACGTTGGTGTAATGGATAGCGACTCGGATTGAGGAATTCCAGTCGAATCCATTACACTTAGGAAAGATATGAATCCTCTTCTTCTTTCCCCAGCTAAATGTAACTAGCAGGACAGACCGGGTTCTATAGCCTTGGATGGTAACTGGTCTACCGCAGAAAGAAATGGCGAACTACTTCGGGAAAAAATTGCATCGTCAGTGACTGATGGATATGCGCGCAGTGTATCTGAATGCAGTGGAACCGGCCAGGCTATTCTGTTTCTTTCAATTTCACTGATGGATTAATACCTTTGGAAAGGGCATTAATCCATCTATGGGTTAAATAAGAAGGTGCACTGTAGCCTTGGATCGAAACCACTGCAAAATAAGGAAAACACTAAATACGAAACTGTGGAGAGGGTATCGAAAAACAGCTCCGCTATCGTTCCAAGAGTCAATGCTAATTTGAAGAGAGTGAAGAAAGAAAATGAAGTCTCCTGCTCAGTTACATCCTAGCATCCAACAAATATTAGTATGAAAGTCAGAAATTGGTAAATGGGTGAAATCCGAAAGCAAACAATATTAGGTTATTCAAATTGGTAAACCCTCTCTGAACAGTGAAAACCTGAACTGACTGGAGTAGTTTGAACCGGACGGGCGTGGAAGGTTGACCATGATGAAATGTCCTTTCTTTAAGTTTTTAATATAAGACGGAACACGCTTGAAAATAGTGATCAATATTGCAGCAAATAAAAGAACGAAGATACCTCTCCAATCCTAGATTCTGTGGCGTGATATAGCTTTGGTAGAGAAACGCCACGACAAGGTCGCAAATATTTTACCTCCTGATATCAGTTCTCTTCATCTCACGCCCGATTCCCCTCAAGAAGCGATGCCTTACATAAAGCTAGAAAAAAGAAGCACAAAGAAAATTATTTACAAGCGGACTACTTTTGTTGAAGTTATCACGGCGTTTCAACTGCTGTGCATCTCGATTCGTTTGATTCAGTGGAAAAAGAGAGAGCGATAACTGAGTAATGCTAAATAAGAACTTGGCATCTTTGGGCATCTTTGGGCATCCTTAGGCATAGTCAACAGAACAAGAACAAGCTACCATTTTGGATAAAATAAAAGGTGTATTTAGAAATTTCATATAAGCTTGCTGCATCGGCAAACAGCTGATGACGACCGGAGGGAAAATCTAACAATAACTACCGATAATAACAGCAAACATTAGAACAATTATCCACGTGAAAGTAATCTAAATAAGGATAATTCCTCATCCTACAAAT
>OZ010590.1:22095280-22155280 GCA_963932145.1 Acanthosepion lycidas | reverse complement strand
TTTGTTCTCGCTTCTTAGCAATGTTTCAGTTATTAACTCTTCCAGACCCCGCAAACCCTTTTGCGGATTTACTTCCACGAATATGGTGAATTGTGCTTAGTTCAACTTTCAGGCATTTTGTGTTTAATTGGTTCGAATTCCTTCCAAAACTTCTACAATTGGGTGTTTGGAAGCTGTTAAAAGGGAGTTTGATTTATAAGTTTTTTTTACAGTTTTTCAACCTTTTGAAGGTTATTTAAATCAGGTTATTTCATGCAGGTTATTTAAATAATATATTATGTATTTGCAGGTTATTATTTGAATAATATATATGTATTTGCAGCTTATTTAAATAATATATTATGTATTATTTTCTTTTAGATCATAATGATTTTTGCGGATACGAAATGTCTACGGAAGAGGTAGAGTCATGAATTTCTCAAGAATATTTGCGCGTAAATGATTACAACGAACCAACTGAGCCATTATCCATCACACCTTCTGTATATATATATATATATATATATATATATATATATATATATATATATATATATATATATATATGTATGCTTACATATTAAGGAATCGGAGAGCCGAGTTCGAATTCCAGTCGAATGCATTGCATTCACTTACGTGCTAATACCAATGGGAAATATATGAATTGTCTTCTTTCCCCACCGGCAGCAACGGGTAAATAGCAGGACAGACCGTGTTCTATAGCGTTGAATGTCAACTGATCTACTGCAGAAAGAAATGGCAACCTACTGCGGGAAAAAATCTGCCTCGTCGGTCATATATCGATAAGGAAATGATCGCCTACTCGGATATCACGCATGCCACATAACTGATATTCACTTATGTGCTAATACCCTGGGGAAAGGTATGAATCCTCTTCTTCTCCTCCCAGCTATGTGTAAATAGCAGGACAGACGGGTTTCTATAGATTTGGATGGCAACTGGTCTACCCCAGAAAGAAATGGCAACCTACTGCGGAAAAAACTTTGCCTCGTCAATCATGTATCGAAAGATACATGATCGCCTAAGCGTGTATCACACATGGCACATAACTGACTGCCCTTTTATTCCCAAGCTGTCAACCATCTGGGTAGTGACCAGATTAAACTTTGCTTATATTCTATGATCTTACGGATACCGGTGTTTCAACGGGAGATAGACGTAAGCATTAAAAGACAGATATGAATTTTCTAAGTTTTGTTGTTGCTTTTAAAGGTTTGAAGATCATAGGTGACAGGGAAAAAGAAAACTCAAGAGAGCTCCACAGACAAGAAATGCGAGAAAATTAACTTTTAGAATATAACTTATGGTTTCATCTTGCTATTTCAACACTAATAAGATAACACCTGATGTCTAATCTAGTACTTTGCTTAATATAATGTAGTTGAGGTATCAAGAAAAAAAGCCCATCAGATAAACTGCGATGAAACTATTTATACAAAAGTAACAGTGGTTTCCTTTTTCAGTGGTGCGAAAATTAGTGGAAATCAAGCTGCCATTTTAGGATCGATAACGTTAAAGACACTTCTTCGGAATTTCTTCAGTATCTTAAAAGATATAGCATGAGTCCCAGAACAGATATGGCAGCAATATTCAATGTATGAATGAATGTCCAGAGCTTTTATTGGTAGGTTTCAAGACGTCTTTATGTTGATAAAATATGAGACGTTTTAATTAGAATTACGTTATCGTGTCTGTTGATGGCTTACCTTGTGAAAATGCAGAGCAGATTTCTAACTTCACATTTGCTATTTAGAGTCTTACGGCCATATCACGCTGAAACACCGGTTCTCGCACGATCACAGAAGTTAAGCAACATCAAACCTGGTCGGTATCTAGATTGGTGAACGCTCGAGAATAGCAGGTGCTTTAAGTTTGGATGGGGCTGTAATAAAAAAACGGATTGGAATTCGGAGTGCCGAGTTCGAATTCCAGTTAGATTCGTTATATTCACTTAAGCGTAAATATTCTTGTTAAAGTTAGAATTCCACCTCTTCTCCCCACTAGCTATGGGTAAATTAGTAGAACTTATATAAGTAAATCCTTATTATCTCCCAAAATTCTTACAATCTAAAAATACTTTCCTCAAAAGATTGATAACAAATGATTCAATCAAACAATATTTTTTTACAGGTGCTCGATCGATATTGGTCAAAATTCTAAATTTGGGGACCTCCGACATTTTTAAATTTTAAATTTAGCGTTCCTATATCTTAGGTATAAAACTGCGTAGTTATATCCGACTATATATATATATATATATATATATATATATATATATATATATATATATATATATATATATATATATATATATATATATATAATTCTATCAATAAGAACATACCATTAATCTGATGTTTTTTTTTATTTTTTGTGTGGAGACGAGACGCATTATATAGAATTGTGACTATTTTCATTTAATCAACCAAAATTATTGTTTTGCATAGAAATATATATATATATATATATATATATATATACGAGTGTCATTCCAAACGATTTGTGAACTTTTAGGTGAGGCATTTAGAACTATTCTAGATTAGTGTAGTTTTAGTATACCAATACCATACATCTAGTAATATCTCCTGGCAACTGTTGTTATTATAGGTTGAAGGAGTCGGGTGGAACAGATCTTTGAATAGACCCTACCAAAACCTTATTATCACATTTGACTAGTTTACGGAATGTAGTGAGGCCGTAAATGAATTTTGGAAGCTCGCTTTCCACTAAGGTTATTTTGGTGACAGAGATGGGCATCAAAATTGTTTCTCACTTTCCATACAGTCTAGATATTGCGTCCTGTGACTTTTGGTGTTACTCCAAGATGAAAGAGAACCATGAGGGCAGTCGTTTTGAAGACGTGTAGAAGATCGAGGAGGCGATGTCAAGAGCCATTGACACTTTCAGTTTGGATAACTCTCATGAGACCTTCACGAAGTTGTCGTAACGCTACAACTTGTGTGTGAAAATCCGTGTATCGAATCTGAAGTATTTTAGAGTTATGTACTTATTTGAAATTAATAAATGCATCTCCTCGTGTATATATATATATATATACATATATATATATATATATATATATATATATATATATATATATATATATATATATATATATATAACTCTAAGATTTTTAGGCATTTAAAACATCATGCCTTCCCGCACACACAATTCCGTAAAATACTTGTCGAAAACACAATTATACTTCGACATGAAAACAATAGACAAAAACTAAAAATCCTTGAAGCATTATACATCAAACAGTTGAAACCCAACCTAAACAAAATCAATTATGGCATCTCTACAAATATTCTTAAATGTCTATATTTGGTAACAGAAGCCATTGGTTTATACCAACGGCATTCCATATTTCATACTTCTCCAATTCCCTCTCGTGTGGTCATGTGTGACGTCGTGAGATGCGGTGTGATTTTCGCTTCTACCGTCTGATATGCGCGTGTTTATCGTTGCTTAGAAATCTTCTATGTAAACATTGACAGACTATCATCACTGTCTTGTCCGTATATTGCTTAATATGTTGTAATCGACATCTTTGATAATGGCTTAAGTAAGACGAAAGCTTAGATTGTATTAAAAATATGGATCAATATTCTGAATTTCTTTTTTCGTTCAACGATAATGTTTTTAAACTTATCAGATGTTACGAAAAATATTGACATAAAATAAATAGACAACACTTGTCTATATTATTTAATGAAACGTGTATATATATATATATATATATATATATATATATATATATATATATATATATATATATATATATAATATACATACATACATATATATATATATATACGAAAACAACTATTGACTGGTTCCACAGCATAAATAACAAACAAAACTGCCAATTCTTACAATTAGACATAAAATAATTTTACCCATCCATAACAGAACGTATGCTAGATAAGGCCATCAACTTAGCTCAGGAACAAGTAATAATAGAACCAAGCGAAATCAACATCATTAAGCACTCCCGTAAATCACTATTATTCCACAATGAAGAAGCATGGATAAAGAGAGATGGGATATTTGACACTACAATGGGAAGCTTTGACGGTGCAAAGCATGCGAAATCATAGGCATTTACTTACTAAACGAACTGAGCAAAATAATAGATAGAAATGACACAGGACTCTACAGGGACGATGGTCTCATAATCTTAAGAAACTGTAACAAACAAAACACAGACAAAACTAGAAAAGCAATAATAAAGATTTTTAAAAATAACGGATTCGACATAGATATAAAAACTAACCTAAACGAAGTAGATTTTCTAGATGTTACCTTCAACGTAAGAGAAGGCACACATAAACCATATAGAAAACCTAATGACAAACCACTCTACATACACACATCTTCCAACCATCCACCTTCTATAATCAAACAGATACCAAAATCGATTAACCGCAGGCTCTCTGACAATTCCTCCAATGAATCCCTATTTAACAAAGCTAAGAAAGACTATGAAACAGCCCTAAAAGATAGCGGATTCCCAGAAACACTCACATACTCACCACAGAATACAAAAAAGGCCAACAGAAGAAGAAATATCATATGGTTCAACCCACCGTACAGCAAGAACGTAAAAACAAACGTAGGGAAAATATTCTTCAAACTCTTACACAAACACTTCCCAGAATCAAGCACCTTACACAAGATATTCAACAAAAACACTGTAAAAATCAGCTACAGCTGCACCGAGAGCATGGCACAAATAATAAAAAAGCACAATAGGAAAATTATCAACAAACCACACGAACAAATTAAACCCACGTGCAACTGCAGAATAAAGAACGAATGTCCCTTAAACGGAAATTGTTTACAAAACAACGTAATATA
The DNA here is from genome assembly GCA_963932145.1 of Acanthosepion lycidas. Taxonomy (NCBI): domain Eukaryota; kingdom Metazoa; phylum Mollusca; class Cephalopoda; order Sepiida; family Sepiidae; genus Acanthosepion; species Acanthosepion lycidas. The sequence goes on along the minus strand of OZ010590.1, from coordinate 22,150,417 downwards.
CCAAGCCACGATAAAATCACCAGATAATGAAGAAAAAGTATACATAGGAGTAACTGAAGGACCCTGGAAACAAAGAAATTATACACACAAAACATCTTTCACAAATAGTAAATATGCAAACAGTACAATGCTTTCTAAGTATATCTGGGAAATTAAAAACAAAACGAACATCACACCAAAAATATCTTGGAAGATAAGGAAAAAATCATCAGCCTACAATAACCAATCAAAAACTTGCAAACTTTGCTCGGAGGAAAAAATAGCTATCATTACTTTTCCCGACCAAAATAAATTATTAAACAAAAGATCCGAACTCATCTCAAAATGCAGACATGAAAATAAATTTTTACTACGTAACCTAAAAAATTAAAAAACGGAAAAAATAAAATAAAAACAAATAAATATACTAATAAGCAAAAATAACAAAATAACAAAAAAAAAAAAAATAGAAATAAAACATAAAAAAATACTATGTTACTTAAAAATCGAAAACCGAAAAGAGAAAATATACAAGTAAAATAAATTAACCTAAATTCATCCAAGTAAATAAATAAACAAACCAATCCCAAATAAAGATATTCAATTAAAAACTGTTCCCGCCAAAATAATACTTAGAATGAACTACAACAATCAACCCCAAAACTGAACAAATGGTTTTAATTAAATTCCCAAACCAAAACAAAACTGATAAATAAGTGATATAAACAAATTTTTACTACGTTAATAAATAAATAAATAAATAAAATAAGAAACAAAAATAAAAACAAGCAATATAATTTGACCTAAATAGATAAACAAACGACTTCCGGTGAAATAACCGCCATAATAGAATACCCACAATGCACCACTAACCAGTATATATATAAATAGCCGAGAAAAATAACAGCACACGTGGCTTGACGATTGCATATAGCATGAAACAGACTGTCGCCTCTAAATGTTGACTTCTATGTTCACTTTTATATTTACACACGCTCTATCTCTGATATTGAGCACTTTATTCCATAAATATAGCACACCTTAAGACTATATTTCTTTATATATATATATATATATATATATATATATATATATATATATATATATATATGTATATATATATATATATATATATATATATATATATATATATATATGTATATATATATATATATATATATATATATATAGTTTCTGTCTTTATTTCTGAGATGAGGTATTATGTACACTACATAATTCGGACTATTTTCTTCATTTTTGTCGCCATGTTTGTCACAACGTTTCGGCCGTTGTATGCTCAGGTGGTTGGAATGCCGAACTAAACCTTTTATTTCGCTCAATGAGAACACATGGCACATTGGATAAAGGCATTAGTTAGATCCAGTGACCGGACCCAAAGAGTGTAAGTTCAATACCTGATTATGGCGGTGGAGAACTTTGAGAGGGGAATTACAGGAACTTACATCCATTAGACATGGCATGTGGATCTAGAACAGTCTACCTCAGTGAGCGAAATAAAGGGTTCAGTTCGACATTCCAACTATCAGAAGAAGGCCGTAGCGGGCAACGACCGAAACGTTATGATAAACATGGCGACAAAGATGAGGACAATTGTCCGAAAATGTAAATAGTATATATTGAGTTACTCAGTTATTGGTCAGAAATGAATTAAACCAGGAACCAGCTGTATTAAAAAGTGCAGAATACACGCATAAAGAAAATGAAAATTAAAAATGCCTCTCTTTTAAAATTCAATTGTTATGTTATTAGGCAATTACACTACGTTGTTTTTCAAACTTTCGGTATCCTCATATGATATAGACCAAAATACCTTATTTTGTCCTTTATCGCCTGAGTAGATTGGCTGTTCTCTTAATTTCACCCCCCATATATATGTGACGTTGTCCCCTGGTCGCAGCGCCAACCGTGACGTTCTATCCTAGTCTACCACGGCACCAACTGTGACGTCCCTAAACAGCACCAATTGTGACGTCCTCGCCGCGGCGCCAGCCGTTCGCTCTTCGCTGCTCCGTTCGGGTGTCGCTGCTCCAAATGTGACGTTCTAACCTTTTGGTGATTCGGGTGGGAATCTGGTTAGATTTGATATCAGCCTCGTCGTTCCCAACTCGCTTCCAACGCCTGGTTACCAAGGTAACTGCACTGATCCCCCAGTCCGCCTACCCACGTTGTGAATTGATCTTAGGCAGACGAGATCAAACAGTGGTTGGGGTCGTACTGCAAACCGAGTTCAACGGGGGTGATACCACACAAATATGCATAAAAGACAATAAAATGAAAACTCAAAATTTCAAAGTATCAAAGAAAAAGGTATCAAACTTTATGTCTAGTTGTTCGATACATAGGACTGCATCTATCTCCCGACCCGTTCTATGGATTGTGACACGTCGTTTTCCGCTAGGCAAGTTTTAACACTTCAAGTTGTCTGCTCTCTAAGAAATTGGTGTTTCGGTGGGTCTTGGGACGAAAGTCAAAAGAAAAACTTATTTCGGTGATCTGGATCTTGGGTTGAAGAGGGGTCCGGAATGTGCGTGAATCTTGGTCAGCTATCTGCGAGGCTTGCTTCAACTGAAGACTGACTCTGGGAACTGCTGGAACTCAACTCAACTCTGCTCGTTGTGGCTTCGTTTATATGGGCGCCGACCAAAACCGGGGTGAGTTTGTCGGCGCCGGGGGGTTCCTCGATAATTCTAAATACATATCCACCTCTCTGGTTAGGAATTTCCACCTTTTTCCATTTTTGGGAACCTTTCCTCACTCCCACCTTCTCATCATACTTCAGAGGGGCGTGAACTGCCCTCCCCACATCTTCGTAGCAACCTCTCTTACTCATCCTCCAGATGGGCTGCAACAGCCTCCCTCGTGTGTCAAGTGATCACCACTCGACCAATGATGTCTTAGTCGGGCGTGGACGAATCCGCGGCTTTGTTTCAGGAAGAAAAAAATATCTTGCTTAATTAAAAAAAAATTATCTCTTCTCTTTCCCTTTTCTTCTCTGGTCGCGAACGGGACAATATGACAATGGCGGTCATAACTCTTGTTCTACACGTGGTTTACGTCAGGTATTTTATCGCTAATTATCAGAATGTGTGGTCTTCCTAACACGGTCTCAAAAAGAAACATCTCCAAAGTTTCAGTCAGTCTGTCGCCTCGAAGAAAGAAAAAAAACACTTCTAGGTTCCCATTCATTTTTCTTCGGTATATATTTCTGATAACATAATTTTATATCTGTCCAAAGTCCCTTTAGTTGCCTGTTTTTCGTCACTTATCGAAATAACATTTTCATTTGAATTTTTTTTTTCTTTGGCCAGCCGGTCTGTAGTTGATAATAAGATGTCTTCCAGTACCAATAGTTTGTTTTCATATCCTTAGTTAACACAGCCGATGCAAAAACATATCTGATTCTTTCTTTCTTTCCCTTTCTTTTTACTCAGAATTTCCCTGTCATTGTAATGACACTCTTTCGCCATTTGTTACTTATCAAAATATCCTTTTATCCATTGTCTCTTAGCCGTGTGTGTGTTCTTGCTTATCACTCAAGATTCGGTCCTTAGCCTCTCCTTTTCTTCTTTTCTTTCTTTTCTTTTTCTGTCTCGTTAAATGGTGCCACATATATATATATATATATGTGTGTGTGTGTGTGTTTGTGTGTGTAAAATGAGAAGGAATAGAGCCCAATTCCAACGTTCGTAACATTCAATTTAAAAGAGGGCCCAATACAAAAGTAGAGCAAGCAAGAATGATACAAGATACACCGTCTTTTAACGAGAAAAGGAAGAATAAGAAAAGCAGTAAGAAAGAAAAGAGAGGAGATGTTTGCAGGGTTTGCTTTCTTTTTATTCAGATCAACCAGTTGAAATGGTCTATGCTAAGTTCAAAGAAAGGGTAAAAAACAAAGTTAAGAAGAGATTTCGAATCGTAGACAACATTGAGATGTCATATACAGTTCGGATGTAAAATGGCTACAAAGTAATACATTAGATTAATTTAAGAATATACTCGACAATCTACATTCCCTGTGAGTTAAAAAAAATGATAATAGATAATTAACATTTTTGTTCGGGTCAACTGAGGTAGTGTATTTCCTTATGATATTTCTAAGTGAAAATTGACCTTCTTTACAGTTGACGTGCATTTGGATTTTGTAGAAGATATTCATGTTACTGTTTTTATCTGTCTGTTCAGTATCGTTATTATTTACTTTGGAAAGAAACATTCTAATCTGATCTTCGATGAAATAGGAAAACCATTATTAAATAATGTCGCTTTGCATTGTTGAGTTCTTTAAGGAGGGTGAATTCATTTGTGCTCTCTTTAGAATTTTTTTTTTTTTTTTTTTTTTTTGTAACTGCCATTTTATATCTAAGTGGGCATTCACTCTTTAAATTAAGGTGGCAAGAGTTTCTGTTAATGATTTTTTTTTTTACATAATAGTTGTTGAAAGTGTTTTTACTGTATTATACGAGAACGTCTAAGAATGGGAGTTTATTTATTGACATAGTTTGTATATAAAATTAAAGACAAAGTTTTTTAGTGACCTGTTTAAATATCATATTTTCTACGTAGGACTTGAAGTAACTGAAGAAGCAGAAGTTGAGCAGATTTCCCATACTAACACCATTAGTTTGGGTGAATATGTTGCCGTTATGGCCATAGAATGGGACTTTGGTTGTGCATGCATATGATATATTTTTTAGCATATTTGGTTTGATGGATGGATGCGGAATAGAATTTATTTGTGCACACAAGTTAAAGATAATGTCAATGGTTTGAACAAAAGGTAAATTTGTGAATACATTTCCAATGTATAATACCTTGGATGGGTTTTAGACATTTTAGAATTTGAAGGAATTCGTGGGTGGATGTGATGCTGTAATTGGTGGGTAGATATGGTACAATGATGTCATTAAGACATTTTTTTATCTCGTAGGTAGAGGTTGGAATCTGAGAAATGATTGTTTTGTGTATTTTTATATTTCCGTATATTTATTCATGTTGGTCGTCTCTGGGGATTTTTTTTAAATTTCAGACAAAACAACATCGGCGTTATTCGATGTCATGATTTTTTTTTGACGGATCTTTTTGGGATTTCTTTGGGATTCCTGTTTAATTTGGTGAATTTAAATCGACCATCGCTGATGTTCTGAATTTTGTTTATTGTAATCCAAAATTACATATGTGTTGGCTTTGTCGACTAACCGCTGATGAAAATATTGGATTTTTTTTTTTGTTTTAATTCTTTTCCCGCGGTTTTTAGTTTTGTTTTTAGGATATTATTATAGTTGTCGCGCGAAGACAACTTATCTCTCAATTCTGAGTCAACTGCTATTTCTCTATTCGCTTAGGTTTGGAATAGGGATTAGTTTAAAATTCTAATTTCAATTATAAGTACCTTAGAAGAGAGAGTTTACATTAAAATTAATATTATGAAAAAGATTAAGTCAGACAATTATTTAATATATTTTCTGTTTATACGTTATTTATTTATTTTTATAGATATAATTTATTATTTCAAATAAATTATATCTATAAAAATAACAGATTATTAGAAACTATACTAAATTAAAATTTATATAAACATATTGTTTCAAATATATCAATAATGATGGTGCCCCTGGGTTTTAGCTATTAGGTTGGTGCAAAAATAATGTCGTTTTTTGTGGTTCAACTTCAAAAGATCATAACTCCTTTCATAATAAACTTTATTTATCGAAATAAGAACCATTAGAATCGACACAGTTTTGTCAACTAGAAACAAGTTTATTTATCCCATTAGCATAGAAATCCGGAGTTCTGGAAGCGATGAAGTCATTGAAGGCCGATTTGACATCATCTCGGCTTTTGAAGCCTTTTTTCGCACAGGAAGTTGTCAAGATACTTGAAAAAGTGATAATCGGTGGGCGAGAGGTCCGGTAAATATGACGGATGAGGCAGAGTCTCGTAGCCCAATTCATTCAGCTTCTGCAGGGTCAGTTGAGCAATATGCGGGCGAGCGTTGTCATGGAGGAGAATTGGTCCCTTCATATTGACCAATCTCGAGCACATACGTACTTCTCCGCCGTAATCGTTTCGCCCGGATTCAAGAAGCTGTGATGGATGAGACCGGCCGCAGACCACCAAACATACACTATAAACTTTTTTTGGTGCAATTTCGGCTTCGAGAAGTGTTGTGGAGCTTCTCCGGCATCCAACCACTGTGCCGAATGTCACCGGTTGTCGTAGAGGATCCACTTCTCATCAAACGTCACAATCCTCTCGAGAAATGGGTCGTTTTTGTTGCGCAGAAGGAGCGTAGAAGACACCTCAAAACGACGATTTTTTTGATTATCGTTCAATTCATGCGGCACCCATTTATCCAACTTTTTTGACTTCTCTATTTTCTTTAAATGTCGAACGACTGTTGAGTGGTCGACCTTGAGTTCAACAATAACTTCTCGTGTGGTTTTGCGAGGATCGGCTTCAATTAAGGCTTTCAAATGTTCGTTATCAACCGAAGTCGGCCGGCCGCGATCGTCTTCATCTTCGAGGCTCTCGTCACCATTGCGAAATTTCTTGAACCACCGCTGTGCCACACGTTCATTAGTGGTTCCTGGGCCAAACGCATCGTTGATATCACGAGCTATCTCGGCAGCTTTTCGGCCTAGTTTGAACTGGAACAAGAAAATCGTGCGGATTTGAGTTTTGTCCATGCTGTCGAAAAGCCTGCAAAAAATGAATGAAGAGATTGAGAACGGTAACGAATAACACGATTAGATAGAGCGAAAAACGCGCTTCAAAATGATATATAACATGGCTATATATATCAATGAATTAATTCAGAAATCATATATAAAAGTAAGATATGTGATAAAACGACATTATTTTTGCACCAACCTAATAGTTTGAATTGGAAACGTTAAAGTAATGTTTATATTATCCTACCTGTATGTTATGAACGTGCACAAACAGAAGTTAATAACAGTCATTATTTAATTAGTTGGGCAATAAATGGACGGTTAGTCTCGGTTGATTTCTTAACTTATTGAGTTTTGAACAGAAAAGTAAATATCTAACAAAATTCTTGGTCCTCAACCCCGAACGTTTTGGTTGGATGTTAGCATTACGGTCATTGGGGTGGAGACAGGAAATTTTAACTGTATATCATTATTTAAAAGCGATTTTTATCAGTCTGTAATAAATTCATGTTCCTTCTTCTTGCAAAGAAAACCTGACTAGAGCAGTTGCCAGAGCAATCCAGCTAGGCCCAAGAAGGGCGTACATCCCAGTTCAATCCAATTAAGACCAACTGTGATTATTGCTATTTAAAATAACTATGATTAATAGGGTTAAGATTCTTCCTACCACGTGATCTCCCATTTATAGATGCGACTAGCTGCTGACCCACAGTTTATCAAATTCCGAGGCTTAAACGACTTCACCACCGCTTATGTCGTCGCTTTTGGTTGCCAAGTGGCAAACCAACAAATAAACCAACCTTACGCTCACCCTATCATATTTGTTGACTTTTATAAAGAAAGAGATAAATCACACGAGTTCAAGTCCTTCATTCGCCATAGTTGTTTTGAGAATTACTTTTGATAGTTTTTCCATATGATTCCATCAAGAAGTTTATTTGTATTAAAGAAAAAATAACTTAATGGCTTACAGAAGCCATTCATTTCAAATGTCAAAATAAAATAATGATATCTTATTATTTTCAGCATTAAATGTATCGCGTAACATGTTTACAGCGTTGTTCTGAATTTAAACATGCTGGTTTAAATGAAACAGATAGAAATGCCTGTTAAGCCTTTTGGCGAGTCTTCCTTGTTGTCTAATAACTCGTTTGATGTGAGCTTACAACTTGTAAAGGAAGCCGCAGTCGAAAAATAACTTGTAGAGCCTTTGATTTGTTAACTTCCGAGGTTTGAAATGAATGTGAATTCACATACTACAGCAGGGAAATAGATTTTATCATGTAAGTAAAATGGACTGATTCAAAAGCATTTTAACATGTACGCATCGATATTGAAGCAACATTTATTGATGCTGTGTTGTCTTTTGATGTGAAGAGATTCCAAAATATTTAATCATTTTATATTTTTTTACAGTTGGATTAGCAAAGTATTATTTTATTATCGACCATAATCTTACGTAATTAGAAGGGGCACCGTGTTAAATAACTACATATGTACATTATTCGGTGAGCTGACAAGTAACTCTCCTCGAGTGAAAATATGTTAGTATGTTCATTACATGCTGATTTTCATTTTTATCCGCAACAGATATGCAGGTTCCAAAACTACAAAAGAACTGGCATTAGATTATTTAAATTATTTTTTATTAAAAAATGTTATTAAAAACCAGGAGTCTAGAAGATTCTAAAGTGTCGAAAGTGATCTTTATAATCTTTCTATATAATTAAATATGGCTAGACGAAGGACTGCCGCTTAAATATAATATTTATCTTTTGTTATTATTTATGAAAAATGAAAAGAATTCTATTTTGATCTAAAATTTATATGTACGCTTGTCGAGCATTAATCTCATTAATTTCAGTTATCTGTTTGGATAAGTCTTGTTCTTATGTCCATTGTCTTTGTCATGTTGAATTGATAATGTTAATTATATTTTATGAATATGTCCTGAAGATGGTTTATTAGACCGAAACGTCTGACGTTGACATTATATTAACATTAAAACAGCATAATTGCATATAAGGATTTTTTGTTTGTTTTTTTCCGTATATTTTTCTTCATACTGTCGGATCTATATCCATATGTTTGCCTACATATATATATATATATATATATATATATATATATATATATATATATATATATATATATATATATATATATAATAACAATAATAATAATAATAATAATAATAATAATAATAAAAAGGCTTAAACACTAATATTGCATGGTTATAATTTATTATATTGGAATCGTAATTACGATTCAATTCATCAGATTAGCTATTCGATGAATGAAGCGATCCTTATGTTTAAAATTGTAAGATGGCTTTGAAGTGCATGTGCAGCTCGTACTTTCAAAAATTATTACATTTTCATCATGCATATTTTATCCTCAAACATATTACTTCTTTCCATCCGTTGCTGCCAACAATAATGAAGGGTTACTTTCATATCACGATGCAACACTAGTTCTCGTATGATTTTTGTGTCTATATATATATATATATATATATATATATATATATATATATTTATATATATATATATATATATATGTGTGTGTGTATATATATATATATATATATATATATATATATATATATATATATATATATATACATATATATATTGTGTGTGTATTTAGACAGCATTTTTTTATTGATACATGTTCCATTAAATAATATAGATAAGTTGTGTCTATTTATCGTCTGATAAGCTTCATAAAATTATCATTAAACGAAGAAAGAAAATCACAATATTGATCCCTATTTTTTAATCCAATCTAAGCTTTCGGCTTACATAAGCCATTATCAAAGTTGACAATTTCATTACAATATATTAAAATTTCACGGACAAAACAATAATGGTAGTCTGTTCATGTTTACATGGAAGATTTGCAAGCAACGACAAATTCGTGCATACGAGACGCTGGAAGCGAAAATCGCACCGCTGTTCATGACGTCACACATGACCCCGCTAGAGTGAAAACGAGAAGTATTAGGTATGGAAAGCTTATATATATATATATATATATATATATATATATATATATATATATATATATATGCAAATTATAATGTAGTAACAAGAAAGATATACAAGTGACAAATACAATTACGTATATGAAAAAAAGAATTTGAATTCATTTAAACTTCAAATTATGCGAAATGAGTGAAAATGCGTACATACGTACGTGTGTGTGTGCGTACATTGGTATGTTCCTGCATTTCCCATTTGAAACGGATTTTACACTAGATACTAACAAGTTGACGTGTAAGCGGAAAAAGTAAGAGTGTGAGAAAAATATTGCAGAGTATTTATTGTCCGGAGAGCGTCCCCTTGTAGCGGTTTCGGGAAAGTAAGTAAGTTGAGTTAACTCGACAAGTGGGTTATTTCAAATACTCAGCTATATCTTTAAGATCTACCGTTTTGTAAATTATGCATTTTTCATCGCTGGTAATTTTTTTCTTTTTTTTTTTTCAAAATTTATAACCACAACTCCCATACCGCGTACACAGAATCAAAGTATTCTCCTCTTCATATTTTATTTGTAACTAGGAATTATCATTTAACACCTTCTACCCAACATACAATTCCATTTTGAAACCAAGCCGACTTACTGATGAAATTAAAAATATCCCGTTTATCTTTAAGATCCACCATTTTGTAAATTATATTTTTTCATCGTTGGTAATGTTTTCTTTTTTTCCCAAAATAGTCCATATATATGACGTTTTCCTGAGAAAAACAAGGCGTAACATACTTAGAGAACTTTAGTAAATGGATTGCGGAAGGAATAATAACAGGCCAAGTTTAAGCGCTAAAAGAGACAGGATATAGTGGAGTGCCATGATCGCCTACCCCCTGAGGTTACACGGCATATAAAGAAAGCAGCGAAATGCAAAAGAGCAAACATTTTCGCATGTCATCTGCAATATTCTAAATTCTTGGAACCTAATATCGGAAACTAGCAGTATGGCCCGGCGTTGCCCGGGCTTGATTAAAAAAATCGTACGACTCATACAGCAATCGCTATCACTTGACTAAAATATTTTTGCCCTTCTTTGCCTTTAAAGGAACGCCCTGTGCTGTGCTGATGTTGCTACATGCCTTACTTCTTGCCTATCTCACACTGCGAATTTTTTCTAAGATCTATACTAAACATTATATATGTTACGAAAAAGAATTAAACAAAATGAACACAAAAAGATCAGCTTTAAAAAAGGATTCGTAACTGCAAAAACCGAATGAAAAAAGAATGTTAACAACAAATACTTTTTCACACCCAACCAGTTCTGCGGAATCAGAATCAACGTTGAGTTTAAGCAAACGAATGAGCCAATTGAAGTAAAGTGCCATGAGAATTTAAATTTTTTCCACGTAACGAATGCAGCTATCGATTTTTTTTCATGCTAGCATGCTAGTTAACATTCCTGTCAGTCAGCTGTTGGCTCTCACGCTGGCCAATAGAATCTTCCTGCCTATTCGTGGCAGCCAGCTATTGGCTCACACTCTGGCCAGTACAAAATGGCCGCAAACTACATGAAAACTGCCGTAGAAGCATGAAAAACCAATTATTTCCACTATCGATGGGAGTTGGGAAATGCAAAGTCGGTCTTGGCCTTCCCGCTAACTTGGAGAATGTGCATGTAAATTTTGGTGCAAATCCGTCGAAAATTGCGGCCGTGCATTCGTTACACACACACACACACACACACATCCTACCTTTTATAGATAGAGATGAAATAAAATTCAGTGTTTGTTCATTTTAAGTTTTGTTCACTTTCCGTAACGTTCTATGTCGTTAATTATTCTAAAATATATTTCCATTTGAGCGCTTTAAATATCACCTGTTCGACATCTGTCAGCTGGTAATCTCTATGTCACGAAACATTACATTTGCATCTTTTTTTTTATTATCACTGCAGATCCCAAGTTTCAACCAGTCATGATGAAAATTTGTACTGTCAATCAAGCTCCTTGCGTTGAACCTCTATTTAGACCCAAGCTCACACTAATCTGAAACCCAAATTAAACAACGCTGAGCCTAGTCAGTGCCATTTTACAAAACAAATATTGATTTACAGCAGGTTTTCGTACATATCAACGAAGTTAAGCAACGTCGAGCCTGGTCAGTACCTAGATTGGGTGACCGCTTGGGAATACCAGGGTCTGTAAGCTTGGATGTGCAAGTGGTGTATGGACAGTGGCTGAGTTGGTATTCAAGTTTTGTTCGTTATATTTACTTACGTATCCATGGGAAAGGTCTGAAATCACTTGTTATCTCCAGTTTGTTGTTTAATTAATAAGACTTGTATCACTAAATCATTATTTTATCTCACCCAATTTCGGGGGATATCCTGTATTTTCGGGATTTAAATAGCATGCAAAGTGTTGACAAGTCGTATAAAATTAATCAACAAACAATAAATGTATAAAATTACATCAGAAGCAAAACGGAGTAGAGTTGCTAAATCTGGGCTGGAGTTGCTCAGGCCTAGCTTTCATGTCATGATAGAACTTTAAATTGTCTGCACAACCTCATCGCTGCTGGATTGTTTTCCCCTCTACAACCATTTTCTAACAGACGAAACGTCGCAAGGTACTCACTACTCTATCGGTATATTTCCATTACAAATATTCTGACGCTGTACATTCTTTAATTCCACCTTGCCATGTACACTGATTTGACTCGTCCTCATTTCGTTTAGATTGCATTAGTAAAGAGGAAGTTCCACTCAGTCAACTTCTAGAAAAGTTAAAATGTGCATTGGACTCCCGAGAGGATGCTTCCCCGATCACTACAATCTTAACAACTTCAATTTTATGTCCAACTTTATTTCATTCTACATCTCGTCCAGATATGTCTACCCGGTCCCTGCGTGGGCCCTTACAACAGGCCTGACCATTGCTCCTGGCATGAAACGGCCTGTCTCCTCTAAGTGTTGACTTCAATGTTTATTTTTATATTTACACAAGCTCTATTTCTGATATTGAGCATTTTATCCTCAAAATATTAGGTTGGTGCAAAAAATAATGACGTATTAATGTCGTTTTTTTAATTTATTTTTTAACGTCAAAAACGACATTATTACGTCATTATTTTTGCACCAACCTAATATATCACACCTTAAAAGTATATTTCTTCAAATATATATATATATATATATATATATATATATATATATATATATATATATGTATATATATATATAAAGTTAACATTAAAGTCAACAGAGGTCACACTTTGTTTCATGTTCTGTTTTTTTCTCGACTATTTATATATACGGTTTAGTGGTGCATTGTGGGTAGTGTATTCTAACGGTTATTTATACTACCAACAGTGCACTACACACACACACAGACACAGACACACACACACACACACACACACACACACACACACACACACACATATATATATATATATATATATATTATATGCAAACGGCGAGACAGATACAATCTTAAATACATTGAACAAAGCACTTCTTTATTTTTTTAAGCCTAGGTTATTTTTATTGGCTAATGCAATTTTCTTTTATTTATTTTGAAAATGAATAAACGTTAATAAATTAAATCAATTTCCGCGTTGTTTATACATTCTAGAAATTTTCAAATATACTTTATATATTATCGAAGAAAACAGTTTAAAACTTTCCATTCGAAAACAAAAGCCGAATGCATTCATTCATTTATCGGTTCCGTAATTCCTATTCAGACATCGGCCACTGAATGTTTATTTACTTTCCGTCCAATGGAAAGCCGATTTCAATGGTGAAGGAGACGATAAAGAAAGTAGATTTCGGAGCTCCTTTACGGATGGACTCGCGATTCCATTTCTATAAAAGCGAAAGCGTTTTATCTTTTCTGTTTAATTACGTTAACCGATATACCGAGACAAGACAAACAGATCGAAAAAGACCACTTTTCTTCTTCCAATAATTAAAACCAAACACTTGACATCTACGCCAACCTCTCGCATAAAAAAAAAAAAAACAGTAACTTTCTTCATATGGTCCTGGAAACTCGGAGAACGGAAAGATATCTTTGGTTTACTATATATCTAAAAACCTATACACGCAACTGGAGGAGAGAGGTAGCCTAGCGGTTAATAGCAAGTTGAACCATAAAGCAACGAAATTAGTTCGAATTTAGGATGAATCTACTGGTGCTGTATTGTCCTCTTTGAAATGTGATGCCCTTTTGTGACGTATGAGATAAAAATTATCCACAGTGTCCATTTTTTTAATACACCTGAATTGCCATGATTCTTCACATGAATTTTAATAACTATTTCTGGAGACATTATTGTTTTTCAGTTTTTGTAATGGAAGAGGCAGAGGAGGATCCGTCACAGGTGACGCAACAGAGAAAATATGAGGGAGCTGGTCAGGTACTCGACTGTACAGTGACCCTAAGAACTTTCTGGTTTGTTGGTTGGTTTTGTTTAGCGGCATAGCAACATCTCTTCGAGTAATTTAATACTGAAATCTACATATTTTGAACACAATTTTATGGTTTCGGCTACAAATAAAATGTATTGTCAGTCATTATCCTTTAAATATGTATTCTTGGTACTTTTACTATAAATACGCATAGTTTGTTGGTTGATTTTGCTTAGCAGCACATTAAATTCTCTGGGTTATTCAATGCTGAAATCTAAATACTTTGAACACAATTGCATGCCTACAGCTACAGATAAAATATACTCTTAGTCATTTTGCTATAAAATTTATTGATGCTAATTCTACCATATTTACAGACCTGAATATCCGAAAAATTTCACATATTTTCTATGAAATTTCTCGGACATTCAGGCCGGTGTGGAGTAATGGATAGCGGCCTTTGATTGAGCAATCCGAGAGCCGAGTTCGAATTCTAGTCAAATCCATGAATTCACATCCTGCTAATACCACTGGGAAATGTATGAATCCTCTTCTCCTCCCACTAGCTATGGGTAAACAGCAGAACAGACCGGGTTCTATAGCCATGGATGGCAACTGGTTTACTGCAGAAAGAAATTGCAACCTACTGAGGGAATAAATCTACCTCGTCAGTCATGTATCGAAAGATACATGATCGCTTAAGCGTGTATCACGTATGGCACATAACTAACTGAAATGTATTTAGTACTGTTTATTATAAACTGAGCATTTACTAATTAAATTCTAAAATTTATTGCTTGTCATTTGCATTACAAATGTACTGGCAATTTTACTAAAAATAGATGTTGTTGGGGATATGACTATAAATATGAAATTTTGGGTATTTTTTTTATATAAAATGTATCTATATGATTTCATGGTGTTTTGTTTTAGGATGGGG
Organism: Acanthosepion lycidas; assembly: GCA_963932145.1. Lineage (NCBI taxonomy): Eukaryota > Metazoa > Mollusca > Cephalopoda > Sepiida > Sepiidae > Acanthosepion > Acanthosepion lycidas. The sequence goes on along the minus strand of OZ010590.1, from coordinate 22,135,413 downwards.
ATCCACTATTGCCCATAGCTGAGACCATAACATGTGCTACCACCCGGGTTTCAGGGTAGCACCTAAAAGCCTTCAATCTTCAGATTAGAGGCTTTCCTGCCAGATGTAGTTTGTCGTCATACCGAGGACTCGTTCAGTTCGGAAGGATAACAGACTAGAAGATTTCCCTTAAATCCTAAGATTTACAAAGATATTAGCTCCTTTTAATGACGACATGCTTTTAGTAAGATCAATGCTGGCTTGTTTATCGGCCACTTAGATTTACTATGTTCTACATAAATATAAAGTTTCTACGTTTTTATTTTCAACGCGATTCCTATTATGTTCATCAATATATCCTGAATTCTCGAGTTATGCTAATAACATACTGCTACTTTCCTTCAAGACTACTTACCACCCAACAAAATAGAGGCCTGTCGACTCAGCTATTTACCACAAAGACTGGTGGAAAAGAGGAGGGCTCATGACTTTCAAGGTGGCATTCGCTGCAGTAAAGGAGGACAGTTATCACATAGCACCTCACTACTCTTTTCTTGGTTACCAACGAAATCACCCTAATCACTCGTAATACTTTGCTTACCTTTTGAAATGCGTCTTTGGCCATCCCATTGCATGTTCAGATCTAAGCGTCGCACTTACCGTTCTCCGTCAAAACACTTCCCAGACACTAAAGTGTAAAATGATTGGAAATCTCACTCGCATTTACTTCTGCTCTCTCTTTCTCTCTTTCACTGATATTTAGCCGGTAATGTTTCACTATGGATGACAATAAAAGCCGTCGATACAGACAATACGTGATACGCTATTTAACAATACAAGTGAAAATCGGCGAATTTTATTCTCAGCAAGAGGCAGAGGCAATGCGTCTTTGGATTATTGGTCTCGAGAAAGTCTCGCAAACTAACGCTGCCACAAAAACGATTTGGCTCACTACGGAACAACGAGAGTTGTCTGTAACCACCCTTTCCGACCATGTCCCAAACCATCTATGATGTCATGGCAATGTTGCACCTTGCACCGGTCTAAGGTAAGTTGAGTGTTCTGTGATTGGGTAGAAAGCTAGTTTCGCAAAACTACTTGCAAGTGGGATGATTCTTATGATCAGAGCGTGTGACACCTTGGGTCAGAATAAGCAAAAAATGTCTCATTTTGAAACATACAAAACAGCCATATATTGTTTATTTGGACAGGAAACTTTAATTTATATGTTTCGTTGAATGGGATAGAAAACAAAAATTTCTTAGATTTTTTATTGTTTTGTTACGGTTCTTACGGTGTTTTTTCTTAGAGACTTCAGAAGAGAACGATTTAAATATGTGGATTTTATATATATATATATATATATATATATATATATATATATATATATAGAGAGAGAGAGAGAGAGAGAGAGTGAGTCATCCACGGACAGAGTGTTTCGCTGTATGGTGGTTAGACGTCCGATTGCTGGGATTGAAACTTGATCGATTTGACATCAGTCAGATATCTTACCCCTTGACCCTCACTGCATGGCAGAAAGTAAGGGAATTTTAACTTTTTTTTTCTATACGAAATATATATATATATATATATATATATATATATATATATATATATATATATATATATATATATATATATATATATATATATATATATATATATATACTTACTAATAATCCACTGAATGGCGCAATCCTTATTACATATTGCTGATTCATTGTATGATTGATTACCTATTTATAATATATATATATATATATATATATATATACACACACACACACACACGCATATATATATATATATATATATATATATATATATATATATATATATATATATATATATATATATATATATATATATATATGGTTCACTGTGCTGTCCCGGTCGCATTCGTTATTTCATCTCAATGTGCTGGAGTATCTTTAAATCCGATCCCGCAAAAATTCCTTTTGTAAACAGCGTGAATGTATGTTGCACTCGCTGTTATTTGTCTCTAGGTTTTGTGTTCAATTTTCGCCCTTTTCCTTCTCATTGCACATTTTCTAGTGTGTTAATTTAAGTTAAATCTCCCGTGGAGGCCTGATGAGCGGGAGCGAAACCGGTTAATTCGCTTTTACAAATCTCTAGTAATATCAAGCTTCACACTTTCTGTTATTAGATTTTGCAACTTCAAAAATACACACACACACACACACACATATATATATATATATATATATATATATATATATATATATATATATATATATATATATATATATATATATATATATGAATATATATTATGAAATGGACGACAATTATTTTAAGACATTGTTATGTATATACATTTTTTACATAGATAAAATATTTTAGTGTAATGCTCTGTTTATAATAAACAGTATTAAAAAACATTTACCGGCCTGAATGCTCCAGAAATTTTCATAGAAAATATTCGTCCTCCTATGCGGAACGGTCATATAGCCTGTGCATTTATTAATTAAACAACATTTACCGGCCTGAATGTCCGGGAAATTTCTCGGACATTCAGACTGGTAAATGTTGTTTGATATTGTTTATTATAAAACAGAGTATTTACTTAAATATTTGTATCTATAAGAAGAATGTATAAATATCACAATGTGTATATATATATATACGCAGTTTTTACAGGTGCTGCTGAAACTTAATCGGCTCAACTCATTTGGTATTGTTTCATCATATAATCGAACATTACATACATGTTTATAATTCTATTATTTATCGGGTCGAGAATCTTTGTATCTATCTATCGTATCTATAGATAGAGACAGCCAGAAAGTCTTAGAAAAGAAGCGTGCGATATAGAGAAAGTGATTAACAAATTCCTCCAGAATCCCATCCTAAAGTCTCATATAATACAATCTACAAAGATGGCGTCTTCTCGTCCGGTACAAAGTAAAGAGACAGGAAAAGAATCGAACCATCAGCCAACAAATAGAAACTTGACGGGGCAAGAAATGGTAAAATGAAACGAACAGCAAAAAAAAAAAAAAAAAAAAGATCAAGGTTATCGTGTGCTTACAGTTTCATTTCTTTACTTCAGGGCGTGTAACGAGCAGATAAGACTTCTTCATACGTTCACCCTAATCATTAGCCCGCAGCTTTCTGCGATTTTTTTAAAATTATTGGTAGCAAAATTTAGGTTTTCTTTTTTTCATCCTTTTCTTGCCTTAAATGTTCAAGCTGTTGACGGGCAAACGGCGCAGTATATCTCGAAGTGGATCTGTTTCTGCGAGATTATCATCAGGCCTACTAAGATCTGGCCTTGGGTATTAGCTTTATGTTTTCAAAGAAATTTAGACAAAGTGCCAAGAAGGTAAGGCTCGTAAGATCCCGTGATAATAATCAAAGGTTAAGATGATGTGAACGGGACATTTATTTTGTTATTTGTTTTTTTTATTTAGTTACATGGTTTATATTGGATAACGTCTTTCTTGCTTTCAGAAACAAAAAAAGGTCTCAAACGAGGGAAGGTAAAAAAAGACAAGTGGAGAAAAAAGAGGAAAGAAAACAAAGATGAAACTAAAGAGTATAAAAGGAAAGATGAGGAAGAGAAATAATAGTACTTTTTTTTTTTTCTACAGAACCACTTACAAAGAAAACACTAAAGAAATATCGAAGAAAGCAATTAAAAAGATAGATGTCAAGAAGCGAGTAAAACATACAAATAAAATAAAACGGAAATAAGAATGAAAGCTTCCGGGTGAAAAAAAGAACGATGGGAAGGGAAGAAAGGTCTTTCGAGTGGGAATACATTAGGTCAGCAGAAAAATTCTTAGCACACTTTCGTTGAAAATTACAAGCTGAATGAGCAGTTGGAAAACAGATTTCTCTGGAAACTTTTACACATAACTAATAAACAATACATGCTCCCTAAAGATTTACACAAAGCGAATTGTATGGGGTGATTTATATCCTGTCGGAGAACGAATATTTTCTATGAAAATTTCTCGGGCATTCAAGCCGGTATATGTTGTTTAATACTGTTTATTATAAATAGAGCATTTACTTAAATATTTGTATCTATAAAAAGAATGTATATACATAACAATGTCTTAAAATAATTGTGTGAGTTTGTCCATTTCATAATGTGTGACGTCATTTGTTTACATTTGATACGCCATGAGCAGATATGAATATACGTGAGAGATTCGTGGAAGATTGAAGTTCAAATACAGTAAATTCGACCTGGCTAGCCGAACGCTCCTCTGTGGCCAAATCGATAAAGGCACGTCAAGCTAAATGACGCTTCCGTATAGGATACAGGTTCGAATCCTGTCGGAGGACGAAAATTTTTTTATATGAAAGTTTCTCGGACATTCAGGCCGGTAAATGTTGCTTAATACGGTTTATTATAAACAGAGCATTTACTTAAATATTTGTATCTATAAAAAGAATGTATAAACATAAAAATGCTTTATATATATATATATATTCAAACATTTGCTGATAACGATTATCACCATCACTTTTGTAAACTGACCCTCATCAGTGTACCATTCCTAGTTCAGTGTTACACACCCCATCACTACTCGCTCTGAATTGTGACATGTCGCCGAAGTCTGTTAGAGACCTTAAAACACCCGAATGACTACGGCTCCTTGTTCCATATTTCACAGACAGGTTACGATGTGATAGTCAGCAAAACCAGCAAGCCACTAGCCTGGGATACAATGGCAGTGTTTTAATTTAGGAGATATTTGGTTTTAGGGAGTATGAAACTTAATGGTTAAAAAAACAAAAAAAACAAAAAAAAAACATTTTCTATACAGAAAAAGATAAGAGGTAAAAAAAAAGAAAAAAACAAGTATATAATAAAATATGGAATTGTTTGAGTGAGCGATGATAATTTGAGAATCAAGACCGGAAACGGAGAATTGTAAAAAGAAAGATGAATTGAAAGGAGAAGGAAAAAGAATGGATGAAAATAAATGGGAAATAAAGGCAAGAACAAAAATTTTAAAAAATGATTGACGAAGGTTTATACCTCATCAGCATCATCATCAGTTCCCTAACCAAGTCGGCTTACAGTCATATCACTTTGAAATACCGGTTCCTGAACTATCACCGATGCTAAGTAAAGTCAGACCTGGTCAATAACTAGATAGCTGACCGATTTGGAATCCCAAGTGCTGTAAGCTTCGATGTTCAGGTGGTTTAATGGATAAGGGTTCGGAATTTTTTTAACGCAGAGCTGAGTTCCAATTCCCTTTGGATCCATTATATTCACTTAGGCACAAATACCCTTGGGAAAGGTATGAATCCATCTCTTCTCCCACCAATGGCTATGGATTAATTAGTAAGACTTGGATTTAACCAGATATTGAACTCACACTCTTTGGGTCCTGTCACTGGATCTAACTAACGCCCTTATCCACTGTGCCATGTGTCCTTGTGACATGGCACAGTGGATAAGGCGGTGGTGAACTTGGAGAGGGGATTTAACAGGAAAACTGATAAGTGACATCCATTAGACATGGCACGTGGAACTAGAGCAGTCTACCCCAGCGAGAGAAATAAAGGGTTCAGTTCGACATTCCAGCCTCCTGAAGGCCGGGGGTACAACGGCCAAAACGTTGTTATAAATATGGCAACATAGATGAGGACGATAGTCCAAACAATGTAAATAGTGTACATAATAACTCATCTCAGAAATATAGACAAATAGTGAAATATATAAATCTTTCTTTGTCGTTGTAATTGATTAAAATGTTGGATTTATATATCAAGAGCTGAGATGTTAACAAATGGAATATTTCTTCGAACAAGTGCCAGTCGCAAGAATATGAAGCATTGTTAATGGCGTTGCAAGTCTAATTGTTCTTCAAGTGTCCAAACAGTTCGTTGCTGTCACATGATTTACTTCCTATTAATTGTCAAGTTTGGCCTATGCTAATCTTTACTACACTAAATAGACCTCTTATATAAACATTACCTATTATATACTAAAATAACAGCAATACATTTTAAATCAAAATGGACTGCAATACATTTTATTGGAGAATTACCGAGAATATATTTATCTCGAGTTGAAAGCCCGTAATATTTAGTTGATATATTAGGTTGGTGCAAAAATAATGACGTAATAATGTCGTTTTTAGACGGATTTTTTAGCGTCAAAAAACGACATTATTACGTCATTATTTTTTAACCAACCTAATATATCATAGATTTCGGCACCTCGAGGTAACGATCAGTAAGCTTGTCTCGCTAAAACAATTACGACTGAGTAGCGAGTTCGAATCTCAGTGGATCCCCCCCCTAATTTCGGCCATGTGCCACACCTAAATTGTACTTGGAAAATCACAATGTATTTTAGATTTCGACATTTAATAACCCATAGAGAATGGTATGCCGCTAAACAAAACCAACCTCCCAACAAACTTCCAGCTTTGGAATACACTCTTTCTGCTATAATTGAACTTCGTTACATACAAAGCAATATTAGGTTTAAACCAGTATTATTTGGATTAAAGTATATTATATATATATATATATATATTCATAAAACTTTCTTCGTCGCTACAATTACACAAAACTTTTTCTTTGTTTTGCTGTATATTTGAGAAAGAGTTAAAAAAGTTGAAAATCTTTGAACAGGCGGAGATCGGATAGATCAATTTTTTTTTATTCGGCTGAGTATCGTGCAGTTCTTCATAAAAACTTCCCTAAGTGTCTGTGACAGATTAATGATTTATACGTATTATATGAGAAGTGTGCTTATCTTTGCTATGCAGATTACATCCATAAGCTTTTGACTGTGAATCACTTCATGACAGAAAATGACAGTGACCAGCAGTGTAAAGTAACGTGATAAAAGGTATATATATATATATATATATATATATATATATATATATATATATATATATATATATATATATATATATATATATATATATATATATAAAATTAGTGGTCAATATATATATATATATATATATATAAAATAAATCCCAATTGGATAGAATCCAGGTAGAACTGAATGTCCAGGACAGAACAAGAATATAATATAAAAATCACAAACACTAATATTCTATGGTTATAATTTATTACATTGGAATCGTATTCACGATCTAATACCGCAGACCTACAAATTCAAAAAGAAATCGGAAAATATAATTCAGGTTATAAAAAATAAAATTTTAATGACAGTATATGTGTGGGAGTGGGAAACACGTGTGAGAGGGAAATGTATGAAAGCTCTAGAGAGAGGGTGTAAAAGAAGAAAGAAGAACATGAAGGCCTAAAGGTGAAGGTGGGGATTAAGATGTCACATAGATAAATATTTAATTTTTTTGTCGTTTATTATATTTGAAATTTGCTTTAATAATTATTTTTTTTTATTAGATTTTATTATACATACATATATATATATATATATATATATATATATATATATATATATATATATATATATATATAGAGAGAGAGAGAGAGAGAGAGAGATAGATAGATAGATAGATAGATAGATAGATAGATAGATGGATAGATAAATTCCCAGATCAATTCTGTGGACAAGACAGATTGGTATAAATAAAATGACAATTGGAAAAAAATATCTTAAATTTTGCCAACGCGTTTCGTTTTCCCACTTTTTCAAGGGAATAATAAAATCGAAATATATATATATATATATATATATATATATATATATATATATATATATATATATATTCATAATAACATCCAGCCAGTGCAAGGCTCAATATAATCGGTAACTGTTAAAATAGTAATGTGTGAAATATAACTGAACGAGGAGTTGGTAGGAAAGAATGATTGTGAAGATAAGGAGGATAGATAAAAATTGACAATTGCTTTGAAGAGATTCAGATAGGAATGTACAGGCAGCCATCCACACAGGGCTTTGTTCCAAAACGAAACGGTTCATGCAAAAAAGCTGCCATCTGGAATAAGAAAATATGAATGTTCTGCGCTCAAATAACTTGATCTGCAGATCAATGGAGGAAAAATATGAAAAAAATATATCATGGTGGCTTTTAATAAAAAATTATATATATATTCATATATATATATATATATATATATATATATATATATATATATATATATATATATATAATTTTTATTAAATATATATATATATAATTTTTATTAAATATATATATATATAATTTTATTAAATATATATATATATAATTTTATTAAATATATATATATATATACATACATATAATTTTTATTAAATATATATATAGTTTTATATATATATATATATATATATATATATATATATATATATTATTTTTTTTTTACCTCCGCTTGATCTGATGATCAAGTTATTTGAGCGCAAAACATATATATATATATATATATATATATATATATATATATATATATATATATATATATATATACACGCATATCCAAGTATAGGATTGATGTATACGGATTAAATTCAAATAACCAAAAATTACTATTCTTTATAGAGTGCTCAATACAGAGTAGAGCAATTATAATCTATTAAAAAATTCTAGCATAAAAATGTTGTAAAAACACTTTCGAATAAATAATCATATATATATATATATATCTATATATATATATTGCAGTTTCGAAAAATTCGACAATAGGAAAAAGGAAAAACTTATCAGGTTAATAGAAAATTTAGGCCAAGTAAGTCTATTTCCGAGGTATTGCGGTTATAGTTACTGTATCGGATGTTTATACGTGGAAAGGGAAACGCATTTCTCCTCGGTACAAAGGATCAACACCTTAGGGAATGCGAAGTTTAGAGCGAGTGAACATTAATGATACAAAAATCCTTTTTTATTTCTTAAAGTGTCGATAATTAGTTAAGCTACAACAGTGTCAGCCAGTTTTACAAAATTCATACTTGGACCAAATTAATTCTTTAAATCTATTTTACTTCTAGCTTAGCAAATTAAAGTTCGAGATAAACAGAAGGTGACGAGGGAGATGGATGCTAGCTACACAATAAATTAAATTAATACTTTCTTTTTTATTCATTAGCTATTAGTCAGTGAATAAATGGCGACTGCTGTTGTGTGCATTAGCGTTCTTATCTGACGATGCAGTATTTCTACGATAATTGAAAAAAGTTAATACAATCAGTGCGCTTAGAAGTTCTGCGATGAAGATAGGTTCACTCATTCCACCAATTCTTGCGACTAGTATTTCTATCTTGGTTTTCGCAATCATTTTCGTTCTAGCGTTGTATGCGTACCAGAGACGCTACGAGAACTATGGTTTTGACGGGAACTGTCTGGCGAGTAACTGAATCTAATCACTGAATTTTAAGTTGGTTCTTTTGAGCCTAAGTAAAAGTAAAACTGTTTGAACTCCCATAAATTGATTTGTAGGCCTTCTACAATTCCTTTCAGCATACATCGTCGAGAATGGCGTCTCAGTTATAAGAGCCATTAAGATAAAAATCAACCGTTATTATTATTTAGAAAAATGACGCTAATATTTTTCCTCATGTTTGTTAATTTCAAATCTCAATGTCCTATTTTGTTTATCAAATGTATTCTTCTTCTCTTATATGTAAAGTCATTTCAGGAACTAGACGATTATATCTGTCCAGAATTTCCTGCTTGGCATAAGTAATTTTCCATGGTTTATTTTTACTACACATATTTGTCCTGTAAGCCTCTGGAAAAGAGTCACTCTTCCTACCTCTTTTTTATTCCTCACGCAAAAACAAGATACGGTAAATAGCACATGTATTCGGTGTTTCCATCTGGGGATATTTAGTCGCCCGGTAAACCGATTAGTTATTTTCAAACAAACCACGTGGACATTCAAAAACTCCGGCTAAATACATAAATGTTTCCTTTCCGTTTCTGAACTCTCTGTAGTATTTTTTTGTATCTGTATATACATGATTATAATTTGCTTTATCTTCTTTTTTTGAGCTATTTTAATTTTTACTTTAAAATATATGCATTTTAATTCTCCACGCATTGAAATATATTTCTTTTGAAAATTCTGAAATTTTTGGCAGTTTAATCGCCTCATGTAGCATATCCTCTCGCTACAAAAGCAAACTCGTCCTTTACAAATTGTATCTCCTTTCTTTACATTCCTATATCGAACCTATTACGGCATCATATATATGTATATAATTATTTACCCACTGACCCACGCAGCAAGATGTGGCCCAAGGCCGAGTTTAAAGTGGGGTCTCCGAGCCCGTAGTCTCGGGCAAAAATTCCCTACAGACCACGAAAAAACGGAGTCAGTTTCCCGAGACGATACTCCGCCCCTCGTCAGAGCCTCGTCTGGGGGATATCCTCTGACTTAAGCCAGGTAAGTATATATATATATATATATATATATATATATATATATATATATATATATATATATATATATATATATATACTAGCTTAAAAGACACCCTGTCGAGTAGTAATTAAGCTACCTCCTGCTCTTGATTTGGCCATCGATATGTTCGGGATTTTGGGAGTCCTTTATTCTATGCATATTATCAGTATTGCAAGTTCTTCTGGTTGCTATTTAATACATGAGTTTTCATTTGCATGAGACTTTCTTTCTCTCGCTACAGACTTGGTTCATTTGATTGCAATCTGGGCCTATATTGGCGATGATTTCTTTATGCAAAGCACACTGCTGCTATATGTGATAGGCAAAAACAGACGACAGAAGAACTTGAAGTACTGCATTAATATTTAAGCTCATATTTTAAAAGGTCAACGACAATTCCTCTGTCGCCATTTACGTTAAAAAAGTTTGGATTTACGTAGTTCCTTACTTTCCGTAAAACCATTATTTTTATTCCATGGGCAATTTTCCCTGGATTTCTCAATTGATTTCCATTATTCCCAAATTTATACATGTTATAATGTTTGTTTAGGGGTCAACCCCTTTTTATACAAGTGGACTCGCCCAGTGTGTACTGCTGTCGGTGATTACCCTGGGGTAAGGGAGTGAGAGTGTGAGCTTTGTAGGAGTCACAGATGCGAGCACGTAGACTCAGAAGTAAGTCATACTTCGTTACTGAATTTCCCAGACTGTATATATATTATTATTGCTACTAACCGCATTTCTGGATTTACTAACCGTATTACCAATTGTATTATTACGTCAATACATTTATTTGCTATATTTCATTCCTGTGTTTGTCATTCATTTGAGTCCGGATTTCATCCCGGAATCCACAAGAATGTTATTAAAATTGTTATCGTACAAAAAAAATCGTCGCAATTCATGTAAAAACATAGCCGAAAAAAATCGTAATAATGAAAACTTGGGAATACAAAATTTCAGGATTGCGGGTCTGGATCCGAACCGGAATGTTTTTAATTTGCTCACGATGTCGGTCCGATTCCAAATTGGTATATGTTGGACTATGGCCTCTAGGAGTAAATTTGATGAAGGGTGACACACTGACAGCCACTTTTATTTATATCGATATATACGTTTGTCTGTGTGTTCCTGTGTGTGCACGTGCTTGTGTGTGTGCTTTTACGTGTTGGTGTGTATGTGTATGTAAGCTTGAATGTTTTTACTGAAAAGCAAAAGATTATCTTTGACAAATAAACAACGCCTGAAAATGAATCAAACTTCTTTATATCAAGACTCGTACTTTATATCAAGTTAGCAGTCATACCCAGCTGGTTGATCAGAAAAAGCGTTCAATTAGAATGGAGCAAAAGCAACATCATGTTTAGATGTAACAGAGACTTCTTCAATTATTTTAAAGTACTTTCATTAAAAAATATTTTGGTTTAATGCAGTTACTGATATAACAGAAGAAGTCTGTATTTATTCAATCGAAGTTAGCCAAGGACATGAAGGGGTAAAACAGGCAACATGAAGACCCACTTTAGACCACAATTATTTTTGAGTTTTTTGAAATTCAATTTGTCAGTGTGCTACCAGGGATGTATAAGAGGATACAATTGTTAAGTTTGATGAAAATTGGTTGAATGATCAACGAAAAACAAGAAAGAAACCAGTAAAAATTGCCATTTTTCGCTGTTTACGCGGTTCTTCACTATATTGGTGGACTTAATTTTCAAGTTAAATGACTGTAAAACAATCAACTTTTTGTTGGATACAATTGAGTAAAGTTTGTATTGGATTGCTTGAAAATTGAATGATTATTTAGTTAAAAAATTTAAATTTAGTTAAAAATTTGTGTTGAAATCAATTTGCGGTGATATCGATTTTTCGTAGTTTTTCGCTAAACGCAGTGAGGTATAAATAAAAATGAGGTATCGTTCGGCACGTCATGGTGTAAATAACCTACATACCGATTTTGAACGAAATCGGAGGAAAACTGTTGAATTTTTCGAATTTTGATCGGCTTTATCGACTATTGATTTTTCAAAAATTATCGATTTTTTACGCTAGGAACCTATCTCTTTCATTTTACAGTGTATGTGTCAAGTTTGGTCAAAATCGGTTGGCTAGAACTTGAGTGAAAGGTATCACACCAGACAGATAGACACACATACATCCTCTGTTTTATATATATATATATATATATATATATATATATATATATATATATATATATATATATATATATAGATAGATAGATAGATAGATAGATAGATTAAAGTTAACTATAAAATATCAAATTAAAGTTAATTAATTATAATTACCAGCGTTTATTTTCTTTTCTTTCGTTTTTTTCTTTTCTTCCGTTTTTTCTTTCGTTTTTTTTTTTTTTTGCAATTAATAACTTTAATAAAATGTTTTATGGGGTAAATATTTAACCTTACCTCTGTTACATGTGACAATTCATAGAACTTCCAATTGATAGCAATCAAACTACCTTAATTTTCTTTCTCGTGCCGTGTAACGAAATAGACCGACCGATTCGATTTTCTTCAGTTGAATTTCCTTTAAGATTTTTTTTTTTTTTATTTTCTTTAATTTCTATCCAATTTTTTTCCTTTAATTTCGTTCATTTGTTTTCTTATTCATCTTGTATTTTTTCTGCCTTATTTAATTTTTTGTTTGTTTATTTATTTGTGAAAGACGTCGTCGTGAGGCTGGGAGTTTCTGACTCTAATTCTTTGGTAATCGGCAGCTAATCTAACTCGGCTAGAGGAATTAACGGCGGATAAGAATCAGTTTGAAGAAAGGTGCGACTTGCTTTACTTTTGCGATGAGGCGGGAGGCAAAAAGTCTAAAGTAAAAAAACAAAACAAATGGCGCCGCTGTTAACAACAAGTACCTGATTAATCTGGTCTGTTGAATCATCAGACTTTTTTTATCTTTTTATTCTCATTTTTTCCTCTTTAAAGACTTTTGATGTTTTATTCCTTATTCGATTTCCTTTTAAATTTACGATCGTCTTTATTACTCTGAATCACTTTGGTTTTCCTAGGTTTTATTTATTCTGCTCTATTTTACATTTTGGTAGAGTGCTCCTGTTTCTTGTTTTTTGTTTTTATTGTATTTTTATTTCTTGCATTTTTCATATTTTCGGTTTCTATCATCATCGAACAAGAAACAAATATTTTTTCCTTCTTTTTAATCTTTCCTTCTCTCATTTAATATCTATAATTTATTTCTTTACGTTTAACTTTTTTTTTCTTTATTTCTTTCATTATTTTTTCGTTCGTCCTTTTACATTCTTTTTCTTTCGTTCTTTCTTTTCATACTTTTTTCTTTCATTCGTTCTCTTACTTTCTTTTTCTTTCGTTCGTTCTTTTACTTTATTTTTTTTTTCCTCCGTTCATTTATTTTCTTTTTCTTTCTTTTTCTTTCATTCGTACTTTTACTTACTTTTTTTGTTCGTTATTTTACTGGCTTTTTCTTTCATTCCTTTTTTACTTTCATTTTCTTTCTTTCATTCTTTCTTTCACTTTCTTTTTCATTTGTTCGTTCTTTTACTTACTTTTTCCATTCGTTTTTTTAATTTCTGTTTCTTTCGTTCGTTCATTACTGTCTTTTTCTTTCATTCGTTTTTTTACTTTCTTTTTTTCTGTTCGCTCTTTTACTTTTACTTTTTCGTTCGTTCTCTTCTTTCCTTTTCTTTCATTCGTTCTTTTACTTTCTTTTTCCCTTTTTTCTTTTACTTTCTTTTTCTTTCATTTCTTCTTTTACTTTCTTTTTTTTCTGTTCGTTCTCTTACTTTCTTTTTTTTTCGTTCGTTCTTTTCCTTTCTTTTTTTTTTCGTTCGTTCTTTTCTTTTCTTTTTTTTCGTTCGTTCTTTTCTTTTCTTTTTTTTTCGTTCGTTCTTTTCCTTTTTTTCATTCGTTCTCTTCCTTTCTTTTTCTTTCATTCGTTGTTTTACTTTCTTTTTTCCTTCCTTCTTTTAATTTCTTTAACTTTCATTCGTTCTTTTACTTTCTTTCTATAAAGTTACAATTATTCCTTTATATATGAAACATTTTCGTTTCTTCTTTCCTTTTTTACTTCAAGTCTTTACATTTATGATTTCCTTTCTTTCTCATGATATTAATTCATTCCGTTTCATTTACTCTCATTATTGATTTATTGATATTTTGTAAAAAAAAAGAAAAAACCTATAATTTTTCATTCATGCTTTTTACATTATTTTTTTTTTTTTTTACTATTGTCCTCATTTTATTGTAATATTCACAACTTTACGTCTGTTGCACTCTCCGACTTTCCTCAGATTATACACGTTGGAATTTCGAACACACTCCTTTATTTATCGCTTTTCTATAACATTTTTCAGGGCACTTGTTCTCATGATTTCTTTGGTACCAAAACCGTAAGTGTATTCCTTGATTCCTATGTCTCGTCATTTTTGTGTTTAAATACCTAGATGTAACCGTAGTTTCTATACTAATAATGTCTTCTCACACATTTGTCGCCTGTTGGAATCTCTTCCGCTTTCAACGTTTAAATGCATAATCGATCGACATCTTCCGTCTTTCTGAAAGCTCTTCTTTCACTGTCCCTTTTCCCTACACCCACTTTATTTGCTTTCACTGTCAGTACCCCTCATTGCGTCTTAGTGCCAGTATTGCTTTTCTTGTCCTTAAATCTATTTGTCTATATTTCTGAGATGAGGTATTATGTACATTATTTACATTATTTGGACTATTGTCCTCATCTTTGTCGCCATGCAACGTTTGGGCTTTCTTCATGTGGTTGGAATGTCGAATTGAACCCTTTATTTAGCTCACTGGGGTAGACTGTTCTAGTTCCACAATTTCTGAAAGTTCTCCACTGCCTTAACCGGGTATTGAACTCACACTCTTTGGGTCATGTCACTGGATCTAACCAACACCTTAATCTCCTGTGACATGTCCGAATAATGTAAATAATGTTAAATATATTTATATAAAAATCAGTGACACCCGTTATTCTGTCTCCATGTCCGTCCGTCACACCCTCTAAAATAGTCATATATTAACCGATCAAAATCAAATTTTGCGGATAAGTGCAGACAGGTTACATGGTAAAAAATTACAATTGGTTATACTGAGGTGCGTAGTTTAGTACAATATTTTTGTATTAATCTTTTGGGAAAAATTAAAAAAAATATTATTTAATAAACAAGGCACTGGTCCTATTAAATAGAATAATGATTTTAAATATGAAATACTTATTTAATAAAAATGTAATATTTTTTTGCATTCCATTTCCTTAAGTTTTTATATATAAAAGAACACAGTTTACAGTTTGCCTTGCATCTGCGAGAACTTTAAAAAAAAATCACAAGGTCAGTCGTTTTGATAAGTTAGAATTTGGCTCCAGAAAAAAAAAATTACTCATGTTGCATGCTCAAGAGTAAGAAACCCTAATTTATTCTTCGCTGTTAAAAACTAAAATAAGGCTGACCATGAATTCCTATATAATTAAATGAAAGAAATTATTAAACGACAAAGTATTTTTTTCTCAAATTATTTTTCCAAACATTTTAATTTCATTGATTGGTTTGCAAAATCGGTCGAAACGTAAAGTTTGTAAACCTCGACAAAAAATGTTAGCGGTATCTTCAACAATGCTAAATACTGTGAGATTTTTTGTAACTCTAGTGATTTAAAAATGTTGAAGTAGAAAAAAAAAACATTTATTTATTTATTTTCTATAGATCAAGAGAAATCTCACAACCTGGTGTGCAAAAGTTTCGGGACAGGTGCAAAAATAATTATACGCCTTAATTATTTAAAGATATTTTAGCAATATGCTTTTACCAGAAGTAGCTTTATTAAATTTTTTGCGGATGCCATAAAAGAGGAAATTCGTTGCTTTAAGCACAAGAAGGCCATGCAAAACTATTGATCCAATGAAAAATCTAAGATATAGTCATAATGATATGCAAATTTCTCATTAGGAGTTATTCCAGTTTATTAACATGAGCATAAAGCTCCTTGCCAAGTTATTATAGTTGAAAATAAGCTTCTTCTTTTTTTACACTAAACGTATGGTGGAGAAGATGTCTCAAAGAAAATATAGCGAAACAGGGTTCAAACAATCGAAAAGAAGTTTACTACTACTGGGATTGTTTTAAGTGCAAAGACAACCGAAAAAAGCAGTGTAGTTAAACAAGAGAGATTAAAAATAAAATTGTCAGAATCTCGGTAGACAATTTAAAATTAACAGACAGAAAAGTGAGGTTTTATTTGATACACAGTATGTCGAGTACTAAAAATCAACTTGAACTACGTGATAGCAGCAACAATCATTATGAACCCAAAAACGTGTGAAAAGAAAACTGAAGTGCTCAAAAAAAACATCTAACATGGAATGCTACAACATGGCTTAAAAATAATTTTTTGTGATGAATGAAAAATAAAGTTAAATTCCAATGCAAGAGAATATGTAAGAATATAAGTAGGAGAAAGAAACAATGCAAGATATACCATAAAGATGTGAGAATTTCGGCATGGGCAGGTAATGTCGTGGGGTTGCATCAAATGTGACAGCAGAAAAAAAATTCACAAAAGTTTATGGAAACCTAAACATTGAAAAACGTGTTAGGTTATTATGGTCCGATCTTCTGTCAAACTACGATGACTGAGAAATCTTTCAGAATAAGGATGCTCCTTTGAAGAATAAGGTTACGCGTGAATGAAGATGTTCAGGTATTTGAAAACACTGATGTCAGTATAGTTGAACTATTGTTGTAGCTTTGGTATTACAGCCATGAAGAATGTGAAAATTTCCGATTGAAAAAATCTGCACGTTGCTCCATTCAATGCCAACTCGAATAATTAGACCTAACGACAGCAATACCAATTACTAACTCTTTAGGCAAGATGCTCTATCATCCTTCATACAGCATTAGCGAAAATGCGGTCACTTGCTTTCAGGTCCTCAATGATCATAAAATCTATTGAGTAAAGGGTATTGTTAAGGTTATTGCTTTGGGGTAAATTTAACATCAGTGTTTAATTTACCAATGTGACCCAAAGGTTTTGCACCCCAGTATATAAGAAAATTTACCCTGTACTAATTTTCACTATATTGCTGAATTAACATTTTAAGTTCGATGTATCTACAGGGATTGTAATGAACATCAGCACTGGAAGGAAAATCAGCAAACCTAATTCATAATTCCGGCTATTCCGTTGCGTTAACTTTGCCACTAATGGCCTCGAGTAAGGCATGAATCCGCCTCTTCTCTTGTCATCTATGGATACTAAGAGCGTATAATTTTGAATTTAAAGTATGAAGGCAACGGAAACAACTTTACTATCTTTTCCCAAGATATTCACAGATAATATAACAAAAGTAATCCGCGAAGAGTGATGATTACCAAAGCTTTGAAGAGTCAAGTTATATATAAAGTTCTGCGTTAATCCGTCTGTTAGACCCTCTTAAATATCCATGAACTGAACGTTCCAAACCAAATTTTGGAGAAAGGTACAAGCAGGTAAAGTGGAAGTGGGTACAGTTAGTTTTACTAGAGTGCATAAGGTTTTTGTCAAAGTAATTTTCCAAACAAATCAGCTTATTCGAATTTCATCGATTGGTTTGCGAAACTGGACGAAACGTAGTTTGTCAATCACGACAAAAATGTTAGCGATAACTTCAACAATACTAAATATTGTATGAATTTTAACAAATTCTAGTTTAAAATAAAACCCATGTTCAAGTGTCCCATCGATTTTTCGTTGTATTCAGCCAGGCCAAGGATTGTGTTGTACGAAGTCCAATTCTCATGAGATATCAATTTACGATTAATATATGCCACAATCAATTTTCCAGTTCGTCCTTACGTGAAGTATAAGCAAATGGCAAGACTGAACGCCTCAATGAGTTTCAATTTGGCTCTAGAAACAGATATATACACATGTCCAGTTTTTTGTTGCATACTTAAGAGTAAGAAATTCTAAGAATTTATTCCTCGTTGTTAAAAAGAAAAACTATTCTTAAAAAATATTGTTTTATGTAAAGTCCCATCAAATTAAATTTAAAAAAAAATTAAATCACGAAGTAGGGTTTTGTCAAAGTATGTTTTCGAAACAAGTCAGCTTATTCAAATTTCATCGATTGAAGCGGTAAGGGGGTACAAAGTTAAATTAATTTTACTAGGCTGCGTAGCATACTACAATGAATTTTCATTATATTTTTGGGAAAAACTAATAGTTTTATTATTTAATATACGAAATAATCCTCCTAGTTTAAAAACAATTAAATGATTGAAATAGCAAATTACTTATTTAATGAAAATGCAAAATTGTTTTTTCATATCATTTCTTTCACTTTTTTATATATACGCGAATTCGATTTTACTGTTTGCCTTGTGTTTACGAGAACTATATAAAAATCACAAGGACAAACGCTTCAAAAGGTTGGAATTTAACTCCAAAAAGAAATATTTATTCATGGCTATTTATATACTGCATGCTCAAGAGTAAGAAATCCTAAGAATTTTTCTTCGCTGTCAAAAAAGATATACATTTTCTTAAAAAATATTGTATACCAAGAAGTCCTATAAAATTAAATTAAATAAATTATTAAATCGAGAAGTAGGGCGTTGTCAAAATATTTTCGAAACAAATCAGCTTACTTAAATTTCATCGATTGGTTTGCAAAATTTAACTACAAACGTAGTGTTTGTAAATCTCAACAACAACAAAAAAATGTTAGCGATAATTTCAACAATAATAAATACACTGATCATTTCAACACGTTTTAGTGTGTTGCAAAAATTCTAATTAATAAAATGTTTATGATGGATAAGATGTCCAACCTGAATGAAAGACGATGGTAATAGGAAGTTTATGAGGATAAGAACAAAGTAACGACTGACATATTACTTGAACAGATTAAAGTTGTAGTGACGAGGGAGTCGCCCACAGAGCAAAACTCCCATAATTCGCAGTTCTTGCGAAAATGCAGTTTGAAAATAACAGTCCTCTTAAATTTGTATTGCTAGGAAATCAGAGATATTCAGCTCCATGATTTAGCATAGAATGTCATAGCTGTAAACGGCTGGACTGATTGAACAAAATGGTACAAGATATCGATCGTTTTTAAAATTAAAAGTCGCTTATAAAATTAATATCATACATTGCTTTCTGCAAATAAATCTGAAGTCTCATATCTGGGCCTACGGCATAAACATGCTATCTCACCATCGTCGATTTATCAGAGTGGTGACCTTGATAATATCGGTAAGGGGAGGTGACCTTAGTATCTGACGATGTTGGCAAATTTCTGAAAGACCTACGACCGTTCGTCCAATCCTGGAGAATGTTATTGGCTAGACGGAACTATTCGGAGGCCATCGACGGTTTTGCTAACTGGAAGTCACAAGTCATCGTTGTCGAAGTTGTCAGTGTACAGCTATAATAAATTCTTGTGATCTCCGCCAGATCTCCCAACTAAAAGCTGCTCAGTATTAGTGCAGTTTTAACTCCTTGGCTCTGTGGCGGTTGAATAAAAACAAATGTGCCTTATTAGGCTTCTGAAACGGGGATCAAGTAGCCACTATAAAAGACATTCGAGCGTACATTCATATATTCTGAGAGTAATAGACTAATGCTTAATTAAAGTCGCTAATATTGGGGGCTTTGGTTTTTCATTCCATTGGTTCTCTTGCTTGCCTTTCTTTTTTGCTTTATTTGCTCTTCCTAAATAGCAAATAAACGTCTTTACTAAGTCATTGACACTGGCACGTATCAGATGCTAAGTGACTCCCTCTCTTTCACTGAAGTTAATGCTATCTACGTCTGAAATACAACTTCTTGAAACTGGTAAATCTTTTTTTTTTTCCCCACCACGAGCGAACTAATTTAATATAATCAGGTAGGCAGTCTTCGGAATTAAAATTGAATTAGCATCTAACCTGATAAAACGGTCGGGCCAGTTGGAGACCAGATGTTCATTTTGGAGCCTGCAAAAGCCACACACACAAACACACACACACGCACACAGGCACACACTGACACTCACACGCACACACGCACGTACAACATGATAAAAAAGGAAGAGAATTATATTGTTTAAAGCATGCAGCATGGCAGAGGAGAAATATTTCCACCAACAAAAGCTTGTTGTTGATCTACTATGCGCCGCTTCACTTCAGGGCATAGCCGATAATGGCTCTCCACATCATACTATCCCGTGTGGTTCTTAGTATTTTCTTTGCCGTGACCCATTAACATAAGCTGGTCTCGCTCCCTTCCCCTATTCCTCTTGCCCTAAATATGCCCCAGGAGAGTTGCTTCAAAATCAGCTCAAGAGATTTTAGGATTCTTCTTCTTCTCCTTCTTCTTCTTCTTCTTTTCGCTGTCTTACATACTCTCTGTTGTACCAACCATTTAAACAAGCTCGTTAAGTAATTTATACGCTCTCATTGTTTCTCATTAATTCAATATGTCCTGTGAGTATCAAATTTTCTAAGCCCTCTTACCTCATAATGTGTCCCAGGTATTTCAACTTTTTTTCTTTCGGATGATATGCTAAATGCCCTGTGTGTTTCGGTTTTCTCTAAGAACTTCTTCGTTCTTCACGTACTCAGTCCACGTGGAACTAAATCTCTTCGCTGGCTTAATTTATATCGTGTCCGCGGGGTTATTATCACATATTGACCTGCGCAGAACATATATTCAAGAGAAGATAATTACTTTTTTTTACTAATTGCAATATAATACACAAGATCCAATCAATATAGAGAATTGCTGAATGTAGTTGCTGTATAAAGATCAGGTTATGGGGATATATAAGATAGAAAACGGGATACCCTTGACATTCATATCTGCACTTATTATATATATATATATATATATATATATATATATATATATATATATATATATATATATATATATACATATACATGTATATGCATTTATGTATACACACACACACATGTATATATATATGTGTGTATATATATATATATATATATATATATATATATATATATATATATATATACATAATGTTTATATATATGCATAGGCATATATATATATATATATGTATATATAAATACATATATAATGTGTATACATATATGCATATGTATATATATAAATATATATATATACATATATATACAAATTATGTATTTATATATATATATATATATAAATAAATATACATGCATGTATATATGTACGTATATATATATATATATATATATATATATATATATAAACAAATACATAAAGTTTATATATATGCATAGGCATATATATAAATGTATATATAAATACATATATAATATGTATATATATATATACATACATATATATATATATAAATACATATACATGCGTATATATATATATATGTATATATATATATATATATATATATATATATATATATATACATAATGTTTATATATATGCATAGGCATATATATATATATATATATATATAAAAATACATATATAATGTGTATATATATATGCATATGTTTATATATATATATATATACAAATTATATATGTATTTATATATATATAAATACATATACATGCATATATATATACGTATATATATATATATATATATATACATAATTTTTATATATATGCATAGGCATATATATATATATATATCTACATATAAATACATATACAATGTGTATATATATTTATATATATATATAAATACATATACATGCACACACACACACACACACACACACACACATATATATATATATATATATATATATATATATATATATAAATACATAATGTTTATATATCTCCATAGGCATATATATATATATGTATATATAAATACATATATAATGTGTATATATATGCATATATATATATATATATATATATATATATATATATATATATAAATACATGCATATATATATATATACAAATACATAATGTTTATATTTATGCATAGGCATATATATGTATATATAAATACATATATAATGTGTATATATATGTATATATATATATATATATATATATATACATATCATGCATATATATATATATTCATATATATATATATATATATATATATATATATATATATATATATGAATTAAATAATTAAGAAAGAGATAAACTTAAGTTTCCTAGACTATAAATTATTTCCACAGAAAAAATAATTTTCCTGGTTCTTCAGGTCACATCTACAGTTACAAGGAATTCGGTTTCTTTTCTTTTTAATACTAGTTTTTGAAAGATAGTTTTTGATTGATATAAGATGATGGGAGGGGGAGGATTATAGAATGTTCTACCTTAGAAATGTAAAGTAGGGATAAGGCTGTTTTTAAACCAGCTTTAATAATTTAGTTAGGTTCAAATTTACTCAGTTACAAGGCCAGAAAATTATACCTCTTATATAATTTTTAGACAGGGACAGAAAGGAAGCAAAAAAAAAAGAAGCCAAATTGTTAAGCAGGTGAAGGAGTGAAAGATGAAAAAGAATAAAGAAAGAAAGACTTAAACAGGGGATGGAGGAGGAAAAAAGAAGAATGACTTATCATATGTAGGCATATCACGGTGACACTCTAAAAACACATCACTATATATATAAAGTATTAAAAATTACCAACAAACTTGGAATAAAATAAAATAAGATATATTGGTAATATTGTTAATAATATTATTAATCCTAATTAATACAATTGTAATTAATATAGGCCAATATATCAAAGAATATTAACTTTTTTTTAATTTTAAAAAGAAGAGGATAAAATTTAATATCATTAATAATAGCTATAATAAAGGTTAAAATAATTTAAAATTTGAACTTTACAATTTAAAAATTAAAAATAAAAGCTAAAGTTTATAAATGGTAAATAAAAATATATTTATTATTAATTAAATATTTCATATTTGATATTAATTAAATATTAACTATTTATATTAATTTAATATTAATAATCAGATTACTTACTAGTGCTACTCATCGTAATAATAATTAGATTAAAAAAAAACAAAGAGTAAAATCTAAAATTAGAAATAAAAAATAATAAACTAAAAATAAAAATATAAAAATAATAATGTTGCTTGTTAAATTTTTTTAGGAACCTTATTTTGATGGGAAATTCTGCAAATTAAATGAAATACCTAAATATATACAAGCATATTCATACATATTACTATTCTTATACATATATTTACTCATATGTATAGAGTACATAGTTTATAAGATTTCTCGAATATTCAGGACAGTAGACGAAAATAAATAAAAAAATACATCGTTTATTAAATAATCGGAGCCTTTACTCAAATATGGCTATCCAATAAAAATAACGTCTAAGGAATAAAATCTGTCAGCTTAATAAATAAAATATCCCTTACTTACTTAGGAAATGCTTTGTTGACGTCAGGATGCGAAACTGATCAGATGTGTCTATTTCGAGAGTCTGATAAAGATCTGCGTATAGAACAATTCAACTGTTTCTGATCATTGACGCTCTTCGTGGCCGAGACGTTTTAATTCACATCGGATCTAACGATGGTCTCCCCTGAGAATTTGATCATTTTCGAATCCTGTTGAAAGGCGTATTTTTCTTTAATAACACTTAGTAAATATTCAGGCTGTCAGGAGAAAATAAATAAGTATAGAGTTACATAAATAACCGAAGTGCCTACTCAAATAAGGATATTTACCTTACCTCCCCTCGAGGCAGGATGTGGCACAAGGCCGTTTATTAATGCGAGGTAAAACCGAGCCCATAGACTCGGGCAAAATCCCCCGTAGACCCGCGTATACACGGGGCCGAGTACCTGTCTACCACCCCAGCCGAGACTCTGCCCTTCGGCATAGCCTCGTCTGGGTTCCTCCCTGCCCGAAGGCAGAGAGTTCACCCAGCAAGGCTGGAGACGAATTTCCAACTAATTGCCGATGGAAGCCAACTCAGTTTACACAAATAAGAGTATCCAATAAAAGCCACGTTTAATTAATAAAACCAATATCTGATAACATTATACTTATATTTCTATCAACTGTTTTTCATTTCTTTCTTCCCCAGTTTAGTTGTCTTTAGTCTTTACTATTCCTTTGATTAACCGGTCGGATGTGACTTCAGAATACCCCAACTGCATCTCTACAGAGTGTTAAGACCCCCACCCACAAATGAGGTTATAGATGATTAACTACATCCACGTCCTAATAAGATAAACTACATCAGGCAGCAATGCCTCTGATCAGGTGGTTTTGAGAGATTTGGAACCACATCTTAATCTCTGGTGCTCGCAGTTCCACCCTGGCTCGGGTTGGTAGCACCTGTCAGTGTCCCAGGTCTGGGCAAATAGCTAACCCCCAAACCGGGGTCAAAACAATATGAAAAAAATAAATAAATATTGGTTTAATACTAGGAGTACGTTTTTTGGAAAAAATTATTACCTGCAATATTTAAAAAAAAAACAAAATACATTATCAGCAATACATTTTCGAAAAAAAATATTACCAGCAATAAAAATTTTATCGGCATTAGATAACTCATAGATAGATAGATAGATAGATAGATATCACTAGCAATAAAAATCTTGTCAACATTAAATAACCCATTGAAAGATAGCTAGATAGCTAGTTAGCTAGCTAGCTAGCTAGCTAGATAGATAGATAGATATCACTAGCAATAAAAATCTTGTCAACATTAAATAACCCATTGATAGATAGATAGATAGATAGATAGATAGATAGATAGATAGATAGATAAAAAATATCACTAGCAATAAAAATCATTTCGGCATTAAATAACCCACTGACATTGATATGCCTTAAAACAAAAGCAACCAAATCAAACGTATTTCTTCGAAAAAAATGTTAATTTACATTTTGCAAGTCATTTAGATTATATTGTCTGTTGTGATGATTGCGCAAACGACTCAAGACGCATCACTGTCTACTGTCCGATCTTCTCTTCCATCATCATTGATTTCTTTCTCCTCTTTTAGACTTTATTTCATAGGCGATTGTTTACAGGAAATGCCATTTTTAAATTGGTTCTATATTCGTCAAGCAACACGTTCAAATCACAGTAGGTTCTGAGGCGACAAGAGAGGGACTTAAATACACCCATCCATCTAAAATTGGCTGTTAAGTTGCTAGAGGTCTGTACTTTCACTCACTGGGAAAACAGATGTGACAGTGGCGTTTTATGTTCTGAATCTTTTAAACTATTTCCCTTGTGCTAAATTCGAGCCTCACTTTTCTCTCGGGTATAACGTGAGGTTTAGCCATTTTGGTCTTATAGTTAATCATATGCAGCAACAGGTGTTCTGCCATTACAGTGCCAATCCCTAATGTCAAGTCTTTAATGTTTACTACTTATTGCATTGACCTATATAATTAGTGTACTGATAACATTTATATTATTTTTATTTCATTTTAATTTGATTTTAATTATGAGGGATATTTATATTAATTTAATTTTTTAATGTTATTTTAATAGCATGAAGAATTTTTTTTATTTTTATTACAATTCTACACACTTGCTGTCAAAAGCGATGGTAAGAGATAAAATGTTTAATAGTGTGTTGCAATAAAACAAAACTTGAGATTCAATGAAGTGGAGATAAAGTATTCACAGTCAAAATAGAGGTCAATGAACCGTTTAATTAATCCGTTGTTTATATATATATATATATATATATATATATATATATATATATATATAAAGAGGCTACTGGTCCGAGCTGAATTAGACCTGGAAACAGTATTAAAAAGTGCTCAATACACGTACGATTAAAATAAGATAAAATTAAATTAAAAAGTCTAACATGCCGAGCTTTTAAATTAAAACAAATTTTGGAGATATGCCCGGATCGCCTAAATATACCGAAATGTTGAAACAAGTTAGCGGCTGACCACCTAAACATATATATATATATATATATATATATATATATATATATATATATATATATATATATATATATATATATATATATATATGTATATATATATATATATATATATATATATATATATATATATATATATAAACAGACACACGCACGTACACACACACGTTTAATTTAATCTATGATTTATTCGTTATTCATGGTATTATATGAAGCTCTTTTTTCTCAATATCTTTTCATGATCAAATTGTTATATATTAGCTATAACAGTGAAATGAAAATATCCATCTGATGAAAAAAATTTTGCAACAGAACAACCAAGACGGCGACGACAAAACCTATTTCAAGACCAAGGTGAAGCAAGACTATTACTTAAAAGACAAAGGTATCAGCGTGCCTCATAAAAATGGCTTGAACTTATAAGACTCTAATCTAACTAAACATAGGAATGAAGGAACTGTTCAGTTAAACGTTTTTTTTTTGCTCGGGAACTAAATTTGTCTAAATATTAGACAAATGTTTTATTTGTATAGATTATAAAAAGAATAAAGTAATCACTGAAAAATTTACTAACTTAAGTTGATTCTCCTCCCTTCTCACTACAGATGGGATTATTATTATTATTATTATTATTATTATTATTATTATTATTATTTATTTATTTATTTATTTATTTATTTACTTACTTATTTTTTTTATTTATTGTTCATTTATTTATTTATTTGATTTCTATCATATACAAATTTCCTTTCGGGTCCCAACCAGAGACCTAAGATCAGAAACGACTTCCTGACGTTTTACACTGGTTATTTTTGCGAAAAATTAAAAAAACAATAAGATCACACGCATTTCACATAGATAACTATCTTCGTAATATGTGAGCTGTACAACATTTTTGTATTTTTAAGGCATATTATACCAAAAATCAGTTCAATGTGTCTATAGCGGCCTTTTCCAATCAATCCGAGGGCTCCAAACTATTATTATTATTATTTTTATTTTCTTTAATTTCTGGCGTTTACACATTTCTTTCCGGGTCCCGCCCAGGGACCTAAGGTTAGAAATGGCATCATGACATTTTCCACTGAAAAAAAAATTACATAGATAAAGCCCTCCGTAAAGTGTGGGCTGTACTTGTCAGAACAATTTTTTGTATCTCCTTGAGGCATGGACTTCCAGGAATCCCTTCAATTAGTCTACTGCAATCTTTCCAATCAATCTGAGGGCTCCAACTACAACAGGGATTGTTGATGTTCCCATATGTCACATTTTCGAGATTTCTATATCAAGGTCCTTGTACTTTGACAGATTTTTGAATATCTTCAAAGATACATTGCAGTCAGCAGGGACTGCCATATCAATAAGGGGTCACCATTTTTGTTTGTGGTCTTTAATAACAATATCTGGGCGGTTAGCTTTGATTGTTCTGTCTGTGTGTATTGTGTAGTCCCATAGAATTGTAACAGGTCCTATCTCCGTAACCTGGTCTGGGTGGTGTTCATACCAGTTTCTTTCAGTTTCCTTCCCGTAGAAGTTGCAGATTTTCCAGTGCAGATATTGGCCCACTCTGTCATGCCGGGTTTTATATTCAGTGGGTGCCAATATTGTGCAACCTGATACAAGATGATCAATCGTTTCTGGATATTTATCGCAGAATCTGCATTTTGGGATGGCACAATATTTTAGTATATGTGCATGATAATTCCTAGTTAGCAAGCATTGGTCCTGCGCAGCAAGGATAACACCTTCAGTTTCCGCTTTCAACCCTGCGTAGCCACTGATGGGTACGGGTTTTGTCCACACCGGCTTGTTTGGTACAGGCAGTGTATTGGCCATGAAGCGATTTATTTTGCCATCGCTTCTGTATCTGGTCGGTTGCATTCGTCTTTACTGTCTTTTTTAAGTATTTTGCAGTTTCAGCCGGTGTATTTGGCTCTACATGCATTTCTCACCCACTTTGAATTTGTCGGCTTCTTTTATTACGGAATAAATACGCTTACTACTTTCATGTTCCTTGACGCATACCATCATCCAGTCTTCTGTAGTTTCCAAGTACCTTTGCAGGGCAATTGTTGTAGTCTTGTAGGATAGTTCAAGTTGAACTAATCCTCTGCCTCCTTAGGATCTGGACACATACAGACGATCAACATCAGCTTTGGGATGATGCATGCGATAGCAGCTGAGAAGCTTTCTCGTTTTGGCGTCCATTCGCTTAATTTCGGTTATGGCCCAGTTAAGGACATTAAATCTGTATTGCACCACAGGGACAGCCAATGTGTTTATGGCTGATATTCTGTTTTTTTTAGTTTAGCTCAGTATTTAGTACCTGACGTACACTCCTGTAGTACTCTTTTCTTATTTTTTCCTTCATTTGGGGGTGTAATTTCTAGGTACTTATAAGCTTCATCATGCTCCAGTTCCTTAATCTTTGTGACAAAATCTAAATCTATTAAGGGTGTTTCTGAAATTCTACCTTTCTTGAATGTTACTTTTGCACATTTATCTAATCCGAAGTCCATATCTATGACGTCACTGACGTATTTTACAATATTGTCGTCTTTGGCAAAGAGTTTGAGATCATCCATGTAAAGTAGGTGATTGAGTATTTTCTTATTTATTTTGTAACCATAGCTACTGTTGTTCAGTTCATGCGTAAGAGGGATTAAGGATAAACAAACAGAAGGGGTGACAGAGAGTCTCCTTGAAAGATTCCACGTCGGATATTCAGACGATTGGATATGGCAGTGCCCCCGGTGAACTAAGGTATAGTTTGGTGTTCCACATTCCCATGCTGTGCTTAAGGAAATTTAATACCACAGGGGAGACTTTGTACATTTCCAAAGTCTTAAGGATCCAAGAATGTGGAACACTATCAAAGGCTTTACGATAATCAATCCACACTGCATTAAGATTTCTACATCGTCTCCTGCAATTTTCCAGGATCATTTTATTTATCAGCAGTTGATCTTTGCAGCCATATGAACCTCTGCTACATCTCTTCTGTTCCAGCGGAAGAATGCTGTTTGTTTCGAAAAAGGGATAAGTACGGTTCGTCAGTACAGACGTGATCAACTTATACGTTGTGGAGAGACATGTTACCGGTCTATAATTTTTCGGGTCGTCTGTTTCAGTTGTTTTTGGTATGAGGTGTGTAATACCTTGATTAATCCATTTCAGGATTTTATTGGGATTATTTACAAGCGTTGATAATGTTTTTGCAAGAATTTCATGGATAGATGAGAGATGATAAAGCCAGAAATTGGGCAACTTGTCATTTCCTGGGGATTTCCATTTTGGGGATTTCGTTAGAGCTTGCCTAACATCATCTGTGGATATATTTTCCCATTCTTCCAGAGATGTATTCTTCTTCACGCCGGATCCATTCTGCATTTGGGTTAAATTCCTTTGGGCTGCTCCAAATATTTTCCCAAATTGTCTGTACATTATTAATCGATGGAGGCCTTTCGACATATATATATATATATATAGGTATTTTTCCAGTTTCCCTATAAAATTTCTTAAGATAAGTTCGGAATATTTTATTTTGGCGAGAGCACCTACAAAGTTTTTCGTATCGTCTTCTTCTCTGTGCCTTTAGCTCAAGTTTCTGCTTCAGCATTTCCTTGATTGATGGAATGTCAATTAGGGATTTAATGTTTTATTTCCGCTTGATCTTTTTGCAGTTACGTGTGGAAATATTAGGGTTTCTGGTGAGCTCATCTAATATAGAAAGCTCACATCTGATTTGTTTTATTTCTCGTATCAGTTTGGTTTCCCAAGCTGGTTCTCTGTGTCTGTTAATTTTATTTATTGTCTTGACCCCAAGCTTCCTAGTCGCTGCTAAAGCTGTTGCGTATATGACGTTGTTAACTTCTGTGATGTTTCCCGGTGGTTTATCTGTTAACAGTGTTTCCAGAGCAGCGTTGTATATTTTCACGATGTGCTTGTTGAAATTCGTCATATGGATTCTGGGGAGCTGGTCTCTGTCAGACAATTGTATGAAAGTTACTCTGCTGAGTACTTGGACGGCGTCATTTTTCGCTTCGGTGATTTCAGCTTCGTGGTTTTCAAGGAATTCTAACTTATTGTGACTGAAGAAGGTACATTTTCAGGAGAACTGCAGGTTGTGTTTAAGTTAGAGTCTTGGATTTTTAATTTCCTGGGAGATTATTTCCTATTTCATTCGTTTCAGACTCCACCTCATCCTTTGTCGCATTCCTTATTTCTACATTCGTCTCAATAGAGTTTGAGTGATGGGTCATAGTATTTTATCTTATATCTAATTTTATCTAATCTATTTCTGCATTTGAGAGTCTGTTGCTTCGCATGATGCCGCTACGGACATTGGCAAGCATGTTTGGATTGAGGTTAGGTCTTATATCATTTCCCACCATACTTCTCCATATTTGGTATGTTTGATTGGTGGTGTTCTTTGCTGGGTTTTCGAGTGCGGTGAAGAAGGATGTCGTGATTGTCGATACTCTTCGCGGCTCCATTTCGTTCGTTTACTTTTTATTAGTCGATTTGGTATTGAGTCACTTGGTCCAAGGTTTGCAATAATCCGGGTTTTGTGACCTAGTGTCTCTTCGTGTGTGGAAGAGTGTGACAGATTTTTCGTCCTCAGACTGGTTCTTCTCTGAGGGACGCGACCCTCGTTGTCCCGGGTGACGGCCGATCTGGTATGAAATATTATTCGTATTCATTGAAATTGGTAGAGATGCATTTTAACCTGGACCTCCAAGTGGTAATAATGTTCAGGTTACCAGCTTTATGACGAGTCTCGAAGAAGATTCAAGAGAACACCCAAACAATGAGATTGTGGATTTATTAATATATCGAAGGTAGAATAGTTCATAATAGTGTATAGTATTCAGTCGGCTAGACGCTACTAAGTTTTAACTTAGTATAAGTCGGAGTGACCACTCCAAGGGGGAATATCAGATTTTAGTATATAGAATTTAAGAAAAAAAAGGAAAGAGAAAAGGGAACTGAAAAGGAAAGAATTAACTTGAGTCAAAAGGATTTAACATCATATCAAACACCAGGAAAAGTATCATTGAAAAATGGTACAACATTTACCATTTCTTACATGTTCGGAGCATGGCACAAGTGATTTTCCACAAATGTTCAATTTTCCGTCGCCAACGACGGATACTTATCAAATTTTCTGGGGTATCCTGGACTTATACTACAGATTGGTAGGGGGGGGAATATCAAAGAATTCCTTCAACAAAGGGGTAGAAGCAAGGGAATAAAAGTTATACTTTTCTGGTCATGTCTCAACCTACTAGCCGCTAAAAGATATATTTTTAAATTTTCACTCAGAGAGATGATAGACAAAGGGCAGAGCATTGTAGGGAAATTACACCTGTAGACATGAAAAAACAAAAACAAAATGATCGCTGTCAATGCGGATACATACATACGTACATTATATACGTGTATACATATATATACATACACATATATATTGTATTATTATTATTATTATTATTATTATTATTATTTTCTTTGATACGTATTTACTACCATTTAAGATTTCAGTTTATTTTATAGGATTAAACATTTAAACCATTATTAAATTCAATCAGTACTTTTTTAATTATGATTTTATATTTTCAAATGGAGTATTGTTATCCATTATTATTCATTTTCATTTGTATTCCCCTTCGTTTTTGTCTTTATTTATATTTTACTAGCAGCATGACCCGGCGTTGCCCGTGATTGATTCAAAAATCGTACGACTCATACAGCAATCGCTATCACTTCACTTAAAATATTTTTGCTCTTCCTTGCATTTAAAGGAGTGCCGTTTGCCATGTTGATGTTGCTACATGCCTTACTTCTTGCCTATCTCACACTGCGAATTTTTTCTTAACCTTTCTAAACATTAAATCTGTTACGAAAAAAGAACTAAACAAAATGAACACAAAACGATCAGCTTTAAAAAAAAAAGGACTGGAAAGACCGAATGAAAAAAGAATGTTAACAGCAAATACTTTTTCACACCCAACCAAGTTCTGCGGAATCAGAATCACCGTTGAGTTTAAGCAAGAGAATGAGCCAATTTGTGTAAAGTGACATGCAGATTTAAATTGTTCCCACTTGTGACGAATGCAGCTATCGATATTTTTTTTGCATGCTAGCATGCTAGTTAAAATTTCGTGTCAGTCAGCTGTTGGCTCTCACGCTGGCCAATAGAATCTTCCTGCCTATTCGTAGCCGACAACTATTGGCTCTCACTCAGGCCAGTAGAAAATGGCCGCAAAATACATGAAAACTTCCGTAGAAGCATGAAAAAATCGATTATTTCCACTATCGATGGGAAATGCAAAGTCGGTCTTGGCCTTCCCGCTAACTTGGAGCATGTGCATGTAAATTTTGGTGCAAATCCGTCGAAAATTGCGGCCGTGCATTCGTTACACACACACACACACACACACACACACACCCTGCCTTTTATAGCTAGAGATTAGATAAAGTATCGCCAAACATTATTTTCAAATTTCCCGAGCATTTATTGTTATTCTTATTTCTATTTATATGTTTTATTAACTGAATATTGCTAACCAATAATAGTATTCTTACTTTCATATCCAATATTTTACTGGTTTTTTATAACAAATCTAAAAAAAAGAGAGTGATGTGTAATAGGTCTCATTTGATCGTTGACAAAATTACCAATTGTTTCTAGTATAGTGGTTAATTAGCTAGGTGTTCACGATAGTTACAGGAGGAAAAATCGACTTTGGTTTTGATAATACAGCGAAATCATCCTTCATCATCCATCTTGTGTTGTCTCTTCAATACCGTAGATTAATGGTTTCAGTAAAGTTGCAAGCAAAAGCCGATACAAATGGAAATAACATAAAAACGTTTTTAATACTACTGGTCGAATATATTAGTTTATGAAAATATCTCAGATTTAACCTGTAAAAAAGCAAAATGTATTTTCCCTGTGCATTGTCTATAAATAATTTCATGTTAATTTTTCTGATGATATTTCCTCTATGGCACCCTGGCTTTATGTATTTAAGCTGTACTAGCTTACCAAAAAAAGATCACCAATTAACTGTTAAATTGAAATATATGTTCTATGCTAACAGTTTCTTTTCTCGGTTGTGGAACTCTTTTGCGGCTTCCTACTCTCCAGCAAACTTTGATCTTCAAAAATATAAAAGCAATGCCAAGCGTTATGTATTGCCTTTTTGATATGTCTTCATTTTTTTTGCTCTCGCTCCATAATAATATTACTCCTTTTCTTATTCTTTCCCACTCAGTAACCCCTGTGTCTCAGTGACTTAGTTGTCTTGCCTGGGGGTGAAAAAAGGCAATGCTGAGCGTAATATTACATGTTGTATGAAAACATGTTATACTCATTTAAAATGAGTGTCTTAATTTAAATACAATAGCACATTTAACTCTAAAGGTTATTTAGGCGGAAATATTTTTGTAGATTATTTTGTAGCACACCACCCTAAATTAAAAGTTATATTTCCTTTTACGATAATAAGTAAAATAACCATATTTACGATATATGCCTGCTGTAACAGCAAAATTGTCCAAATCGTGTAACAACAAAATTTTTTAATTTTTAGAGTAAGATTTTAACCGTTGTATCCTAGAAATGATTATAGATATCTTACTGGAATTCTTTGAGGATTTTATAACACAATTGAACTCTACTATGAGCATTAAGAATGTATAATTACTCACCAATCTTAGCAGAAAAACATCGTGATGAAATCGGTCATAAACGAAAATGACATGATCATTATTAGTTAATCATAGCTAAGTTTCGGAAGCTCATGAAGGATTGAAATTAAGTTCAAATGCATATATATATATATATATATATATATATATATATAGAGAGAGAGAGAGAGAGAGAGAGAGAGAATATTCCCGGATCAGTTTCCAAATTATTCAAGATGATCTTCATCCGCTTTAATTTTCTTGCTTTCTGTCCTGGAGTGACAAGGTGTATCACAATTTTCACGTACGATTTCACCATCAAGTCATTTTTTCACTGCTCATTATACTATAATATCTGAAATTCTTCTGTCACGTGCCAAAAGTCTAATGTATTGAATTGGATCTTGTAGCAAGGGTGTCAAATTCAAGGGTGAAAGGGACGCAACTCTTTCCGTCGGAAAATGTCTCACACGCTGCAACGCAAAGCCATCTACACCGAACACTGGTGAAAAAATGGTGTCCTGTTCATTTTTTTCCTGCTTTTATGGA
Organism: Acanthosepion lycidas; assembly: GCA_963932145.1. Lineage (NCBI taxonomy): Eukaryota > Metazoa > Mollusca > Cephalopoda > Sepiida > Sepiidae > Acanthosepion > Acanthosepion lycidas. Next base: position 22,100,959 of record OZ010590.1, on the reverse strand, counting down.
GTCCAGAAACACCTCATTACCATGCGTGTAACGCGACTTTGCGTGACCGCACGAGCCCGTAAATATTAAAAGTCACGGACGCCATCTTGGATCCTTTCCTTTCGTAACCCACAGGCCAGACAGACGCGAGGGCGTTTGGGAGGTAAGCCATTCCTTTTTTCCCCACACTCCCCCCTGATCTCATGATCACAGAGGGGACAGGGAGGCGGCGATCGCTTTCGCCGGGTGCTTCTTCGAAGAGGGACGCTGCGAGCCTCATCGCCGCTTGCGCTCATGTCCGCGGTCTGAGGGTCGAAAAACACCGGGTCCCTTGGAAGGCTGCTGATATCTGAGTCACTGCCTGATGGAGCTGGCATGAACCAGAGCGATGCCTCACTGGTCTCAGATTCCGATTCGCTCCCGTCGTCCAGCGATGGTTGCAACTGCGTCGCCGGCCGCAGGTCCTTAACGTGACGGGGCACACCGTCGACCCGCACCGCCTGTGGGCTGATCACCTCAGTGACGCGTCCGGTTCCGTATTTCGTCGTGCACTTGCTGTGCGGGTTTTTAACCCAGACGACATCGCCTTTCTTCAGCCTCTCTCCGGTTACTTTCAGTTCCGTCAGCGGGTTGGTCTCTATGCCCTTCACTCTGACGTGGTACCTATGCAATGTGTCGGCTGCAGTCGTAGAGGGTGAGACATCATCCTTCGGGGTCACGTTGTACAAGTAGACCGCCTCAGACACCGCGCAGCCCGTCCTGGCTGCGATGGTCTTGACGGTCCTGTGGTTCCGCTCGATGATCCCATTTCCACTCGGTACGTGGGCGCACCGAAACCGTAGGTGCACTCCCCAGGCATCCGCAAACCTCCTGAACTGCTCACTGTTGAATGCGGTGCCATTGTCGGTTAATATCTCCGTTGGGGGGCCACGTTCAAGGAAGATACCATTTAACTGACGGATGATGGTGGCTGAATCCTGCCGACGCAGCAGCCGCCATATCGCAAACCTGGATGGACCGCAATCAATGAGCGTCAGAAAATCCTCGCCGTTGTGGTGAGTAACATCTATCGCCAGCCGGCTCCAGTGGTTCCTCACGCTCAGCTGCCCTTTCTTCCAGCGAACGGGTGCTGGGTCTATAGACTGGCACGCCACGCAGTTTCTGACCACTCTTCTGACGTCTGTCTTTTGTACTCCTGGGTCAACCAACTTGGCGAAATACAGGGTCCGCTTGACTCCGGGGTGCCCGCTTTGTTGGTGGACTTCTTTGATCCGATTAGATCGAACGGGACTCATGGACGCAGCGCAGGCGGGTTGCACGGGCTCAATAGCTTTCTTAGTGGCGTCAAGCCACCTTTGGGGCACCCTCGTTAAACAATCTGCCTTGTTGAGGCTAGATTTGACCAGGGACACCTCCATTGTCAGTGCGTACTCTTGCACCAGCTTCACGATCGTGTCGAGCCGTCGTCGGATAAGCATCTCGCTGGCGGCTTTAGTCCGCACCCTGGCCCTCCCGGTAAGGGTATCCGAGATCCACTTATAGACGGAAGCGGAATCCGTGAACAGACGCAGGGTGGTCGACTTCCAGAGGATCGCCAAGTTGATCCCCTTGATGACAGCATCGAGCTCTGCTAGGTTTATGTGCTGGGAGTCCTTTTCTGGACGTAACGAGCAAGCATCTTCCACCACGGCTCCATCGTGAACTATCGATACACCAGTTGCAAGAGAGCTTGCGTCAACCCACACACTGAGGTCTTGGCTGTCGACGCACCATCTGCCCCGCGCTGGGTCTTCCTTGCGTACTCTAGCGAGGACCTTCCTCATCATGGTGAGGAGAGGGGCGTCGTGAACTTCGTCATCCCATCCAGTGGTGACATCAGATGCTCTCCGCTTGATGAACGCCACTGCAACACGCAGCCAGCCACCTACAGGAAGGTGCCCAACTAACTTGCCGCACAAGGAAAATATGCTTCGCCGCGTGACAACGGTGGGCATGTCTGGGACCTCGTTTCCCCGTTTCCAATACAGAACGTCATCCTCTCCCCAGACCTGCAAACCAAGCACTCGTGCACCATCCTGCAGCCTCTCCGGTTCCTTGCTGAGGAGGCCAAAGTTGTAGAGATGCTCCTTCACGCGCGCCGCAGATATGACTCCCTCGTTCACGTACACGTCATCAATATATGCAGATGTTGCCCGCCGTATACGCTCATCCTTCGTCAGAATGGCGTCAACAATCATCTGCATAATTGATGGCGCCACATTGAGTCCAAACCCCATGCGGGTTAGGCAATACCTTTGCCCCTTGATAAGCACAGTTTGATAGGGCCACAGTGATTGGTGCACACGCACTTGAAGGTATGCTTTGCGAAGATCCAGCACAGACACATTTGATCCTGCCTGTCGCCATTCCCTTAGCTTCTCGGTACACACGTCCGCGCGGGCTGTAAAAGGGTCCACGTGCTCGTTCAGTTCCCGATAGTCGAGCACCGGCCTCACCTTTTGTTTGTTGTGCTGGAGAACCGCCATTAGCGGGATCAGGCCCTTCGGGGGCCCCAATTCCTTCTCTGGATAAAGAACCAACCACCCGTTATTAATCCAGGCTCGCAACTCTTTGTCGTATTCCGCACGAGCTAGCGGGGGAATTTTATACTCTGGCACACTGTTGTACAGCTTCTCTGGCGGTTGATCGTCCGACCATTTCCAGGAAACTGTCCAGGACTTTGTGCGCTGGTCGAATTCCGCACGAAAGTCAGGCCGTTCTAGCTCCATTGCTGCACTTAGAGCAAGACCAGTTTCAGTGAAACGCGCCCGACCCTCTTCGTCAACATGGACGCCACCCACTTTTTTGATGACGTCCATTCCCAGGAGCAGATCATAGCCGAGCAGTTCTCCGTCCACGACCAGGGCTTGTACGGCTACTGCAGGCCCATCGCCGATGCTTGCGCGGATGACGCTCACTCCACAAGAGGCTAGCGAGCCCCCGCCAACAGTCAGAATTGGAATCTTTTTCTCATCCCAAGTGTCACAACATGCCTTGCGCACAAGGGTCCGGGTGCACCCGGTGTCTACAAGCGCGAAGCGCTCACGCCCGTTAATCCGCACGCTCACTGCGGGTAGCACCTTGTTCAGCGGTGATCTGGGGAGAAGACTGGCGCTGTAGCTTACTCCCCTTGCCCGTTTCCCGGACAGCTTCTTGCTACGTGGCCCAGCTTGTTGCACCTGTAGCAACGCATACGTCTCCGTGTTCCTCGGTTATGCGTATCCTTCGCACTGCTTCGGCTTCGGCAGTCTTTGGAGAAGTGGTTCAGTTCGCCACATTTATAGCACCTTGTGTCCTCAGTTGGCGGTGCGGGTGCTTCCACAGCTGCTGAGACAGGCTCCGCGTCGTCCTTCAGAATATTCCGGGCTCTGGCCAGTAACTCGTCTAACCCCAGCTCATTGAGCCTTGACGATGCTCGTAGCAGTCGACTGGCGTTGTCTGGGAGTCCGGCCAGAAAGGCGCATCCTAGGATTTGGTCGCTTGCTCCACCGAACGGTGCGGCCAGCTTCCTCAAATCGGCCAGATAGACATCTACCGTTTCATCTGGCCCAAGCCGCCGTTCGGTGAACTGCCTCCAGGAGACAAAGGGGTCCGCACCGAATGCCACGTATAGAGCCTGCTTAATTTCCTCCAAGTCTGCGTCAGCCCTGAGCTGCTGATACACGGCGTAAGCTCCTTTGGTGAGCCTCAGAGGGATTACCAGTGCGGGATCTTTAACTTTACACAGCCGGCAGACCCGCTCGGCCTTTTCCCACCACTCGACCACAGACGGGCCAGCAGGGGAACCGTCGAACTCTGGTATCAACTTCAACTCGAATCTGTCAATGTTGTAGTAATTGCCGAAATAGCTTGTAGCAAGGGTGTCAAATTCAAGGGTGAAAGGGACGCAACTCTTTCCGTCGGAAAATGTCTCACACGCTGCAACGCAAAGCCATCTACACCGAACACTGGTGAAAAAATGGTGTCCTGTTCATTTTTTTTCCTGCTTTTATGGAGTCCAGAAACACCTCATTACCATGCGTGTAACGCGACTTTGCGTGACCGCACAAGACCGTAAATATTAAAAGTCACGGACGCCATCTTGGATCCTTTCCTTTCGTAACCCACAGGCCAGACAGACGCGAGGGCGTTTGGGAGGTAAGCCATTCCTTTTTTCCCCACAGATCTTTTCTAATTGATATCTTTATCTCTAAGTTGAAATGACGTTCCCTCTTCCCAATGTGAGCTCTTAATCCAATTTTCCTCTCTATTATTCCCTTTTTTAACCTTATTCACCGTCTTCTTGATGGTTATTGAAGGACATTGAAGATAGAAGCTCGAGTATGAATGTTGGTACCATTACTGTATGATCATATTCCTCTAACCATTGCTCAGTTGGGAACACAGTGGCGCTGACACAAAACGATTTTAACTTCTCTTTGTAGCTGAATAACTCAAAGGATATTCCAATGATTCTAATAACAAATGGTGTCAAAGTAGCTCATCGTCTTATCTGAAAACCTAGAAAAAAGAAAAGAAACTCAATTTGTTTAGTTCATTTTTAGATATTAAACATTTTGTGGGATGGACAATTATTCTGTAACACGATTTTGACAATTCTGTAATTACACCCAGTGCATATATATATATATATATATATATATATATATATATATATATATATATATATATATATAATGCAAATAGTGTATCAATTGAATAAATAGTACTTCTTGAAAAAAAAGAGAGCAACTGTCTTCGAGACGAGCCCAGTAGTGGCAGGGCACCTACTGCTTACGATAAGCTTACGATATGTTCAAGATAAACTCAAATATGCAGAAGTTCTCATTATAACCGATGTAAATGTCCACAAATTGATTTTGCAAAACACTGAAACTGTCGCTGACGTAACAAAATGTGTTGCTGCCCAAGAACTGGATGCAATAAACACGGATAACATTCAGATGAAATCTTTTCTTGGAAACTTCATTGATGATAATTAAAACAGATATGGTTAGGAAAGGAGAAAGAATAAGAAAGAGAAAAAGAGAGAAAGATAAGTTGTGGAGGTACAAATTCCCATTGCATTATTCCTATTTTTACTGCCACAATTCGGTATTCAGACCAATTACTACTACAATTTTAACGCGGTGTATATAGCATCGTGGCCGGTGAACATGCAGTGATGAATGACCACATTACCTATATATAAATAACCTGTGTGCATGTCACCAAAAATGCACAACAAATTTTGAACAATATATATATATATATATATATATATATATATATATATATATATATATATATATATATATATATCAGGGACTGATGATAGCCGCGCACACAGCGGCTTAAAACAGGTTTTGTATGTTGAGGTATTTTTTTTTCCTGTAAATGTACATATGCTCTGTTAAAATAAAAATATCCAGCTGTACTTTCTCTCTCTCTCTCTCTATCTATCTATCTATCTATATATATATATATATATATATATATATATATATATATATATATATATATATATATATATGTACATATATATATGTGTGTGTGTGTGTTTGTGGAAAGAATGTAGAGCATTATATTTGCGGTAAACTCTAAATTATAAATATACAAAGCATTTACATTTATTATTATTACAATATAGGAATATACATATATCATTGAATAATAACAACA
>OZ010590.1:22060280-22090280 GCA_963932145.1 Acanthosepion lycidas | reverse complement strand
ACATTTTTATTCATTAAAACAAACAACAAATAAACAGGAATCAAGAAGACAGAAGATAAAGATTTATATTCCATTTAAATTCAAACGTGACTGGAAAGCAAAAAAAAAACCTGAAAAGAGTTTCACAAGCAAGAAATACGGAAAAGAAAATTTTAGCATGGAGCGGTTGCATTTAGCCATTTCAAATATAAAATGATGAACGTATGTCGCCAATCTAGTACTGCGTTGAAATACATGAAGTCTATTAACCTTTAAGTAACATACAACACCAGAACAATTCCATGTTTTATGGTCTCTAAACTAATACATTTTATGAATATAGATATTCATGTGATAAATACTTATAGAAAAGGCACAGTGAAGCTATGTTACGGCTGTGAGTAATTAAGTTAATGCCAGGATAAATTTCAGATACTTCTTCGGATTTTATCGATGACCTCTAACTATATAACAGCAGCACCAGACCATGTTTAGCGGTAATATTCAAAGCATGGACGAACGGTAGACTTTTAAAAACGTAAGACGCAATGACTGAACTGTCCTGTCAGTTGCACAATGTAATCTTAACACTTCATATATAAACGTTTTGCAGAAAGAGGGCGCGCACACACCCACCCACACGCACGCATATACACACACACGCACACACACATATATATATGTATGTATATATATGTATATATTTGAAATAATAGGAAAAACAATGAGATTTATAATTCATAGTTCTTAGCATTTATTTTTATTTTTTAAAAAAAAAAAAACATTGCTAGATAAAAACGTATAGTCGGTATCAACAAAGATACAAATATTAAAAATGTGTGTAAATTATATTTGAAAGTCCCTTTTGAAAAAATCGTAACTGAAATTTATAGAAAAATAAAAATTAAATAAAAAATGAAAATGCTAAATGTATTGTTATTGAAACCCAGACGATGTCTTGGAAGATAGAGACTAACACAAATTTCTACTTAAAAAAAGGAAGTTTGTATCAATAGAAATATATCCCACCCCCTTGACTGTACCGACTTGATAGCTACAAAACATAAGTTACATGAGTTTTCTAAATAAATTATATCTTAACATCCCTAAAATAATAATAATAATAATAAAAAGATTGTTTTTGCCTTAACCACAACATCTCAAAATATAAGAATTTGAATTAAAGTTTCAGTTTTGTAAATATGGGAATTCCGGTGTTGCGATGATTTATATATATATATATATATATATATATATATATATATATAGATAGATAGATAGATAGATAGATAGATAGATAGATAGATAGATATATAGTATGTGAGTAAAAGCTCCGTTTATTTAATGAAAGATATATTTATTTATTTTCGTATATCGACTTGAATATTCGAGAAATCATATTAGAGAGAAATATTTACATTCGAACTGACAGCTTTAGACATCTCGGTCACGCCGTTTTTAATTTGATATATCCATCCTGTCACTCCTCGTGTATATAAGTTAAATGATAACTTTTTTTCCATAATATTTCCGACTGATCATTATTATTACATGAAAACATGAATAACGGATTTTTGCAATATTGAAATAATATTATATCTATATAAATTGAAGTCGCCAGACCATTGCCCGAGCGTGAATCTCGGGTGACTAGGCCCATATTTTCATTGGATTTAAGGGTTTTTTTTTTATATATCTGTTTATGCGATCTATGCTTTGAGTATATTATAATGTTGTCAGGTTTGCCTTTAGGCCTTTTTCTTTTTTTTCAGTATTGTGTGTCATTTTTGTGCCAGACATTATGTGGTTTGGGATTTTAGATTTTGGCAAGTAGTCGGTGGATTCCATCAACTGCTTTGTTTATTAATATATATATATATATATATATATATATATATATATATATATATATATATATGTGTGTGTGTGTGTGTGTGTGTGTGTGTGTGTGTGTGTGTATGTGTGTGTATGTATCGTCCATGAAAAGGGGAAAAAAAGTTTTATCGACGTAAGATTTTGCGTTCGGACATTGCTAGGATTCATCAGATCAAAAACAAAAAAAATATGTGTATGTATACATGTGTATGCTGTTTTACAAATACACATACACACGTTATATATATATATACATATATATATATATATATATATATATATATATATATATATATATATATATATATATATATGTGTGTGTGTGTGTGTGTGTGTCTCTGTGTCTGTGTGTGTGTGTATATATATATATATATATATATATATATATATATATATATATATAGACAGAGAGAGAGATAGAGGTAGCTAGATAGATCGATAGATAAAATGACATTTTAATTTTTCTCCTGCATCCGTCGTTCTTGCGTATATTTGTAGCCGCCCGATCATAAAATCTAAGTCTAATGAAATCACAAAAACTCTTTCTACTTTGTCACACATATTTTCCCCAATATTGTACTTGATGTATAAAAATCTATATATCGTTAACTCATATATATATATATATATATATATATATATATATATATATATATATATATATATACATACATATATATATATATTGAACAATACAAAAATATTAAAAAATTAAAATCTTCAGACCCACTGGGTTGTAGATTAATATTCTTTCGTTTTTTGTTTTTTTTTATTCTTATTTCATTTAGATTCCTCGACTAGTTTCGGCCAAAATGGCCATCATAGGAGAAGAATATATTTCTGCTTGCTGGTAGCAGTGAACTAGAGAAATGAATGTCTTGCTGGAGAAAATTAACTTTTGTCTATAGTTTTTACTTGTTTTTTTTTTGTTTTTTTTTTATCTTTTTAACATGAATCTTTTAACATTCCTTGTTTTGCTCAAACAGTCTTTTTTAAGTTGTTATTTGAGATAAGAGCTGGTTAGATACATACTGCTCTGAATTCTCTGGTCAGTGTGACAATTTTATTGGTCCTGGAGAGGGAATGTGTCTCTGTTTAGTGTTTGTGTCCGTGTTATTTGGTTCTTAGGGAGGGGGTGAGTATGATATGTGTAAGCGTGTGTATTCCTGTGGGTGTGTGTTATCATTTGGCTCATTAGGGAGTGAGTGAGTATGATGTGTGTAAGTGTGTATATTTGTGTGGGTGTGTGTATAAGTGTGAGGCCTCAACACCTCCGTAAGCATGTCTGTCTTGCGTGGGTGAGAAAGTGGGTAGGTTTTGATTTGTAGTGTTATATATTAGTACTATCTATATTGTTAAATTTATGGTTTAGCCCGGCTGGATATAGTGCTTTTAGACGTTGTATCCACTTATTTTCATGGAAATCTAAAATCTTTCTAATGATATCAGCTCTGAACTTTTCTATTCTCTCAATTATAGTGAATTTGGCATGGGTTTTGAAATCATGTTTTTCCAGGTTGAAATGGTGTTCTACAGGTAATAATTTTTCATGGGGAGTCGACTTAATTCTATTGCGATAATTATTCATTCTGTAGTGAAAGGGCCATTCACATTTTCCTACATATTGTTTCTGGCATAGTGTGCATTCTATGGGATAAATTATGTTAGGACTTCTACAGTTAGAATCGTGGTAGGTTTTGAAAGTAGATTTAGTGATTGAGCTAGTGAATGAATTCGTGTTTTTAATATGGTTGCAACATAAACTTCTTTTGTTGTTACATGGTTGGGAAAATCCTGTTGTTTTTGTTCTTAGTTTATTACGGATTACCTTGTCCCCTGAAATGTGGTTACTACCTATGATTTCTTTTAGATTCTTAGGTCTACGATATGCAAGAAGGCCGGGTTCCTTAAACAATTTCTTTAGGTCTGGTTTGAGATGTAGTATTTCCCAGCGACTTTTGATTAATTGGGATAGTGCAGGCAGAGTGGGGTTGAAAATGGTTACTAGAGAAATGCGGCTAGATTTATTTTTAATCTTGTACATTAGGGTGTCTTCTCTAATTGTTGAAATTGCTTTATTTATTTGTTCCCTGATTAGGTGTTCTTTATAGCCACGTGTTGGGAATTGATGCTCCAGATTTTCAATGTGTTTATTTAATTCTTCTGAATCTAAGTGCTTGTGAATAGGGAAGGTTCTCTTTGAGGTGTTTAGGGTGGGAAGACTTAAAGTGTAGATAGTTGTGGGTGTCGATGATTTTAGTGTGTAGTGTCGTTTGTAGTTTCCTGTTTTCATCTATATAAATGCGGGTCTCTCTCTCTCTCTCTCTCTCTCTCTCTCTCTCTATATATATATATATATATATATATATATATATATATATATATATATATATTATGAAATGAACAAAGTAAAAGCCTCCGGTGAATTGTATTCTCCATAAACCATAAATATTGATAATCAGAAATGTCATTATTTGCCAAATATACCCGATGCGTAAAACCTAACAGATTTTCAGTAAATAGATATAATCTTTACTTTCCCATTATGAAATATTAAACTATTTCTGTTAATTAATTCATGACTTCCCTTCGTCATGATACAAGCAGTTTTGTTTTACAGGAAAGAACTGTTAGTAACATAATATTTCGAAATCCCATTACAGACGGAATTTTTCTGTGGTGGCCCACTTATGTTGTCACACGATTTCTGGTATAATATGCTAAATAAAACTAACCTCTTTCCATTGCGTCGAAGAATCAATAAACAAAAATAAGTCAGTTTTACACATTTAAAATTGGAAGCTACATAAGTGTACATTGCGTGAACTCAAAATCTTTAACTAGTCTTTGAGCTAAAACATTCCAGGCAAATGACGAAAATTTGTTACAGAATGCGTGGACTCGACTCAAACCCTACTACTTGTCTAAACTATGACGACCCCAAAGCTGTTGGCCTATACTGAATCTCCAGAGTGATGGATTGACTTAGCTTAACTTTTAATACCGAAATGGTAGCCTGGTGGTAGCAACATTTGGTTAAAACATTTCTCTCATCTACAGATTAATTGATGTGTTGAGGGAAGCCATCACAAGGCAAATCCCTGCCCCAACTGATGAGATCTAATGTATCAGGTCATCCCATAAGTTCTGTCCGAATTTTGAATAAAGAAAACAAGTGACCAAATGTTACATTTAATTACAGTTTCAATCAACAATGAATTTTCCCTGATTATCTATGACATCCTACCATCTATTAACAAGCTTACTAATTCCATTACTATAAAATTATTTTGGCTTTGATTAGAAGAACTCACAAATGTCAGTTTTAACCTCTTCGTGTGTTACAAAAGCTGTTTCTTCCAAATGATTCTGTAAGCTACGAAACAAATGGTAGTCTGAAGGCTCAAGATCGGGAGAATAAGGTGGATGAGGAATTTTCTCCCAACCAGGTTCTTCGATCTTTTGTGACGTGATTCTTGCCGTGTGGGTTCGCGCATTGTCCTGATGAAAAATCACCTCTTTTCGATTCACTAGAGCAGGTCTTTTTTTCCTCAAAGGTTGGTTCAAATGCACTAATTGCTGACAGTATATTTGAGCATTAATTGTTGCATTAGGTGGTATGAATTCAAAGTTGATTATTCCTTGGCGATCCGACCAGATTGAAAGAAGAACATTTTGGCCATGAAGTTCCCTTCTCGGCTATGACTGGGGTCCTTCACCTTTACCAAGCCACTGTCTACGACGCTTAACATTTCGATAAAAGATCCATTTTCCGTCGCCAGTGACAAGTCTATCAAAAAAAGGTGAAACAATTTGGCGAGAATCGAGAGAAGAGCAGATGTCAACTCGGGATTTGAGGTTGTTTTCAGACAATTCATGAGGCACCCATTTTCCTAGTTTAGGAACTTTTCAAATGTTGAAAATAATGATGAACAGTTGTATGGTTTGAACTGAGAACCACTGCCAATTCCTCAACTGATAAAGCAGAATTTTCTTCAAGGGCTGCTTCAAGAAGGTTTTAATCAAACTCAACTGGACGTCCGGTTCGATCTTCATCTTCAAGGGTGAAATCTCCACTTCTGAATTAAGCAAACCATCTTCTGCAAGTTCTTTAATTCACGCATTTTTCTCCATAAACTGAGTGAATATTTCTAGCCGCTTCAGCTGCTGAGTTTCTTTTCTTGAACTCATAAAGCATTATGTGCTTCAAATGATTCTTGGGTACTTCCATGTTAGCAGGGTTTTAATCAAACGAAATTTAATTTTATTGTTCTCTGAAATAAAATTTGATCAGTTTAAATGCATCCCAACATAACAAATAATGTTCAACTCCATTAGACATTATAAAATACTCTTTAAATTTCGTTCATTTTAAGAAAAAGTTAAAATTCGGACAGAACTTATGGGATGACGTGATATTTATCTACCGATACCACTAAATTTCTCCATGATATCACTATAATTCTGTTGCCCTAATGTAATAAAGTGAACAACAGAAACTAAATAAAATGTTCAGTCTTTCATTCGATTTGTGATGCAGAGTGGGTGCCCTGAAGAATTGCCACAAGATCACGAAAAACCATAGCCCACACTCAATGCAGAGTATTTTCTGCCTACCCCAAAAGGAGACTTACTGGGTTATTTTTTTCTGTTTTAATATTACGCGTCTTCTGTTGAAGAATTCTGAATGCTTTTTGTCGATTAGAATCGTATTTCTTCTAGACATAAAACTTTTCCATGGAAAGTGAACAGGATCCATTCTCTACACAATCACTGAGCAGTTTTCGAACAAATACTTGCTGGAAAAAATTGCCAATGTTTAAAATTCTGATCCTTCTAGGAGACAGCAATGGACAATGAAGATTTGTGATACATTGACTTATTCCATTCATTTCAAGTTTCATCAGATGTTTTGCAATAATCTTTAACCAGTTGCCGAGTTAGATGTGAACCTGATGGAAGAAAGTAGGATGCGGAGGATAGATAACTATTAACCCTAAACGTGAAGAGGTTAATATTGTACTGTTTAAGAAACCTCTATCCGAAAGTTTGTACCACTACATAGTAGCTCTTCAGAAGCTTTCTCCGGCTTACCTCAAATATGTGTCCTATTTGGTTTCGATCCGAAAATAGACGAAACACTTTCATCGGAAGTATAATATTCTCGCTCTCTCTTATTCTCTCTCTCTCTCTCTCTCTCTCTCTCTCACACACAGTGTCATTATAAACTGATTTTCTGAAGCCAATTTGCGTCTTCGTTTTGAATATTTATCCATTACTTGACTCTAGTATTGACAATTGGGTATACTAGTCGTTATTTGACAGTCAGCATGGCTGATGCAACACTCCTGAGGAACAACACGCTGCGCCTTCTTGGCCTCCTGCTTGCAACTGACTTGAAGTGAAGCGACTATATTGTATCAATAGCTGCATCTACTGTAAGGAAAGTTGGGTTACTGTATCGTGCCAGAAAACTTAACTCGTCAGTATAGAGCTTTCACATTTAGTATATGTTAAATATAACAGAACAACCAAAGGTTAGGAACAGGTTCTGTTAATGATGTCAAAGCGTTAAAATTTTCCGGCAGAAGTCAATGACTTCATTACTTTGCGTTCATTTTAACATTTCATTCAAAGCATGATAGGTTCCAAAACATGAGATTTAAACGATTAGAAATCTAATGTTTTATTTCGTTTCATTTTTCTTTTTATGTGCCGTGTCCCTTCAGGACGTAGCCGATCATTTATCTTTATTTCATGCAATGGATACTGTTGCCATAACTGGTCTGGTGTTTCTTCTGGTAATCTCGAGATTCTTGATAAAATCCAAAGAATGGTCTGTAACATATTCGATCCTGACCAGGCATCTCAAATTCAGCGAATATCTCATCGACGTGACGTGACGTCCCTCTCTCTTTTTTACAAATATTTTCATGGCAACTGCTCTGACGAGCTCTTTTCCCCTGGTACACCGAATATATGAATTTAAGCATGCTACTATATTTACATCTGGGTCCCACTCTTTTACTGTTGAAATAGGTAAACACAACCGTCAATTCTACTCCAACAATTTATTTTCTCTCACTTCATACCTGTAGAAATCATTTCCTTTCCCTTGGTTCCCCGATAACTATAACCTTCAAAAATTTAAATATAACATCAATCGCTATCTTCTGTTTTCTGGAACCCCGTTCAAATTTTCATCTTTCCTCAAACCTCCCTATTCACATTGTCCTCATTCACGTTTACCACCTGTAACGCCCCTCGTATTGGTTACATTACTTCTTTGCTTGTGTTGAAATTGTTAAATATGAAGAAGGCCATAAGCCTGTGATTTTGAAGCTTTGTGTCTTTTATATTTTAGTAATTAGCACAAAATGGAGTCAATGTTGATGCTCGGCCCAATGATTTGATATTTTAGCATTGTTATGAGCTTTTATTTGATTTGGTAGCGGAGGTGCTAAAATAAATAAAACCCCTACCAGGAATATATGTCTAAAGATATATTCTAAAACCTTAACAGTGGTTTTCATAAATTGATTCTCCACTTTAGTGTCTGTTTTTTTTTTCAACGATACAGGTATCGTTGCTTCCTAATTCGACGTCTAAATGTCTAACTGGCAATTATAAGACGTATGAGTTTAGGTAATTTCCTGATTATTTACCTGTAAATACAGATGAAAGAACCGTACTAAAATATCGCTAGTCTGAATGTATATATTCTCGAAGATAAACTACATTCCTTAATTCCACTATTTCTAACCTTCACGGCTAGGACGGCCCATGCCACACACACTGTAGCAAACCAACCTCATTCATTTCGTATTTCAAAGGTGATATGTAAATTCCATTCGAGAAGCTTCTTCCCACGAACCACTGTTTTGCGGAAAAGATGATGCGTCTCCGATCACGACAATGTAAACCTCTTTATGTATCGAGTCAATCTTTATCTATTCTATATATCTAATAATCTTTAATCATAACAGCCGTTAAACAATCCCATTCCGTAACCCACTGAATTGAGTGGCTCTTCGGGTTTGCATACGGTGAAAAATAATGCAACGAATTCCCAGGCCCTGAAATTGAACAGGCGTGTCTAGATTTAACCGCTATTATCCCGGCATATCCGCATAAACTCTTCCGCTTCCTCACTCTAGCCCTCACCTCGTGTAGCTCTTGAACCTTATACAGAGCAAACATCATTATAAAAACAAAAGAGGGGAAAATGACGACAACTCTTTGCAAATTCATTCTTCATGCAATTTTTCAAGTTGTATCGCAGTTTTAAAAGATATTAAATTTCGGAACATAGCATTTTTTTTTATTTTCTTAGTGTTCATAATCCATAAAAATTAAACTATCCATTATATATAGGTCTTTAAAAATAATTTACGTACAATCAAGGCAATAAAGCCACTAATATGCAAGTGGTTAATGAGTGTTAAGGAATATAAGAAAAACAGCATTAAGGTTAGAGGATAATAAAAAAAGAATTAAGACAGTGAATTTAGATTTTTGAATAGCAAACATAACAGGGAATCAAGAAGCTGGAAGAGTTCCACAGGTTTTGCGTGTGATAGAGGACACTTTTAAAGAAGAAATTACTGTTATATCTCGCCATTTCATCTGTAAAATGAGGAGGCGCTAATCTAGTACTGCTCTTAAATATCTTTTACAAGTCTAAAACAAAGTTCATCAGAACAATTAGCATGAAAAACAGTTATAAAAAATGCAGAGGGAAACTACGTTACGTCCGTGGGAATGTGACTGAAGCCTAGATGCCAGATTAGGACTAATAACATTGCTGATACTTCTTTGGGTTTCATCAAGAATCCATATATATATATATATATATATATATATATAACACGTTCTTAGAAAAATTGCCCTGGAATTAGGTTATAACTACCGCAAAAATAATGTAGCAGACATGCTAGTAACTACCGTCTGGTGCAACCTTTTCCACATTTTACAAGAAATTCTTTAATCACGGCCTATTCATACCATCATAATTCACCCATCAACATAGGTATTCTCTTCCTTGTTTTTCCTAGCGGCCTCATCAAGTTGAGCGCTTGAGAATATGAATAAAGAATCACTATTAATAAGAGAGGACAATTACAATTGATATTACATTAAAATTATTGAACACCAAAGTTGAATGCGAATTAAGAAGCCGACGGTGTTTTCCACGAGCGGAAATTGCGATAGAAGAAACATTTAGCATAGAACTAACAGTTACATCTATCCATTGAAACTATAAAATAATGATACCTCCTAGCTAATCAAGCACTCCGCTTAAATTAAAAAAAAATTCTTGGTGCAATAGAAAAAATTCATTAGGACAATTACGATAAAAGCATAAATAGAAAAGGCACCGGGAAGCTCTGTTACGGCGTTGCGAAAGTAACTGAATCTGAGATGTCAGGTCAGGATCAATAATATTGCAGATTCTCTTCAGATTTTATCAAGAATCTATAAATATATATATATATATATAGAGAGAGAGATCTTTATTTTATGTAATTAAAACGAAAATAAGGATAAAACTATTATTTTCAAAATACGAAATTTTCACCCATTCTATACGAGTTGTCTCCCATTCTACACATTTATGTTACACGTTCCGTCTTTAGAGGGTAACAAATACATAAAAAAAACAATATAGGCGGAATGCTAAAAACTACTATTTATCCGTTGGTGCATCAGTTTCCACATTTTACAAAACATTCTTTATTCACGAAGTATTCATAGCATCATAACTCACCAAACAACATAGATAGTCTCTTTATCGTTTTAACGACTATATCACGTTGAAACACCAGTCCCCGTAGTATCACCAAAGTTAAACAACGTTAAGCCTGGTCAGTGCCTAGATGGTTGACCGCTTGGGAATACCAGGAGCTGTAAGCTTAGATGTGTATGTGATGTAATGGATAATGGCTCCGAATTGTTAATTGGACAGCCAAGTTTTAATTCCAGTTGGTTTCGATATGTTACCTTACGTGCAAATACTCTTGCAAAACGCGCAAATCCACCTCTTCTACTTCTACCTGTTGCTTAACTAGTAAGATTTTTATCACTAAAACCATTATTATTAAAGAAAAAAAAGAAGAAGCGTATTCCATCATAAAATAACAATTTCGGTTTAGTTCATTCTTTCCATGAAGTATCTGTCGTTCTCTTGAGCTTTTGGGAACTGATGACTAGATCCTGTAGCCGGCTGATTGAAAAGAAAAATGATATAAACTTCAAAGATACCTCAAACATTACCTGAAAACAGTATACACCATTACGTTAAGAAATTTTGCAACAATCTGATACTGATCTCTATCTATAAAAGGCAGGATGTGTGTGTGTAAGGAATGCACGGCCGCAATTTTCGACGGATTTGCACCAAAATTTACATACACATGCTCCAAGTTACCGGAAGGCCAAGATCGACTTTGCATTTCCCAACTCCCATCGATAGTGGAAATAATCGATTTTTTCATGCTTCTACGGCAGTTTTCATGTAGTTTGCGGCTATTTTGTACTGGCCAGAGTGAGACCCTATAGCTGGCTGACACGAATAGGCTGGAAGATTCTATTGGCCAGCGTGAGAGCCAACAGCTGACTGACACGAATGTTAACTAGCATGCTAGCATGCAAAAAAAATCGATAGCTGCATTCATCACAAGTAGGAAGTTTTTTTTAATCTGCATGGCACTTTACTCCAATTGGCTCATTCGCTTGCTTAAACTCAACGTTGATTCTGATTCCGCAGAACTGGGTTATGTGTGAAAAAATATTTGTGTTAACATTCTTTTTTCATTCGGTTTTTCCAGTTATTTTTTAAAGCTGATCGTTTTGTGTTCATTTTGTTTAGTTCTTTTTTCATAACAGATTTAATGTTTAGTATAGAGCTTAGAAAAAAATCGTAGTGTGAGATAGGTAAGAAGTAAGGCATGTAGCAATATTAGCACGGCAAGGGCACTCCTTTAAAGACAAGGAAGGTCAAGTGATAGCGATTCCTGTATGAGTCGTACGATTTTTGAATCAAGCACGGGCAACGCCGGGTCATGCTGCTAGTGTTAAATAAAAACGCTACAAATAAATCACATGAGAAGTTTGAAAAATAGTGGGGGAAAAGCGGGAAAAGAAAGAGGATATAAAATATAAAAAAATAAATATCAGTTGGAGACTGCAACAACTAAAACTTAGTGCATTGCACCTCATTTATCATTTGTGCCTTCCATAGCTAAGGATGCTCTGTGTGAAGCTGAATAAATATGTAGCCGTGAATTTTTGCAAAGAAATTTACCTGTCGATATACGAGAATGAATGAGCGAAGAGCATGCGTTTATCGGAGCGGAATGTGGAATTTGGCGTGTCGAGATCAAATTCCCGCCTTCGTTTTCGAACAAACACCCTTGTAAAGGTATGAATACTTGTACTCACGGTTAGGTATTTCTAAAATAGCGGACAAAGCTCTCTAGATATTGTTTGCAACAACCTTAGTAGAAGGACAATTCGGAAACCAAAACCGACTGAGCGTTCAGTCAAGGCTTACTGACTACGGAAACCTTTGTAGCAACGCGCAGCGAGGGAGACTGCAACCCGATACTTTAACAAAGAAGTTGACAAGGTGAACATGCACGCAGACTGCTATCTCTACCTTTGATCAGAAACCAATCTAAGAGTAGGACAACATTCAGTGGTCACATTCCAGCGTTGACCGAGTTCAAAAGCGTTTCGATCATGGCCTCTGGGTGATTAGCATTTTTCCACCCCGCCACTTATATTCCACTAAGAAAAACTTGCTCGATTCTCCCTATTCTATTACTATTTTCATGGTAGATGAAGTGACATTCCTTTGTTCCAGCAGTCCAAAATCTTTACAGATCCGAACGTCCATGTTAGGCACAAAGGGTCGGCGTATTCTTATTCGAATTTATACTACATTAATAAGAAGGAAATTCCCCTCAGACCGCTTCTTGTCCAAGAAGTTCCACTTGGTGCGAGAAATACCCAAAATGATGTTCTTTAGTCTCTACGATATTAATCTCTTCATCTTTAACAGAATTAGATAGACTTGTCTATTGCGCTATTTAAGCTCCTTCCTCGCCATTGAACAAGATTTGAGGTTTATCCCTTGTTTCCTGTTTAGGATTGGGTTTCTGGTGCCTCCTAAAGTCCGCTTCAACTCTATACGCCTAACATTTCAGATTGAATGCTGACTATTTTATGATTTTATGAATCCGTTGTCATCAGGTTTATAAAAGGTGTCAGAAAAGTTTGGCTCTGTTTTAAGATTTTCGTGAAAATAAAACGGAATTAATCGTTTTTATAGCGATAAACGAAATAAAGGCATTGTCCATACGTTCAAATTGTCTGCTTCAAAAGTTCTTTTTATTTAGAATTTTTTTTTTTTAATTCTTGATAAAATACGTTTTATTCCTGGTCGAATTTTATTTAAAGATAAAAAAAAATGGCTTTGAACAATTGAATCTTGCGTGTCTTGGCGAGTACGATCTTTCTTTGAATCTTTTAGAGTGGCACAACAGAATCTGAAACAAAAACTGTGCCAGAAATCAGAACACACATCATTTGAGGACTTTCAACACTAGCAACAGCTGAGATGGATATCATATGAAAATAATGAGATAATGAAGATGTTGACCTTATACACTATATAAAATAAAAGGATAGGAAGGAAACATCCATCAGTTGGGGAAAGAGTAATAACAGCTACTGGACTTGGAAAGCGTATTTTCTTGAAAATTGTTTTAAGAGAAAGAATTTATAATTTCAACAGAGGACTGACAACACGATAAATAAATGCCGAATGTTTCCTTATAAAGGAAACGGCTAATTTTACCATTACATACTGAAACCTTTCACAAGAATCTATTTACATTATTCGAACTATTGTCCTGATCTGGGGTAGACTGTTCTAGTTTCACGTGCCATGTTTAATGGATATAAATTATCATTTATCTCCTTTTAATTTCTCTCTGAAAGTTCTCCACTGCCTTAACCGGGTATTGAACTCACACTCATTGGGTCCTGTCAATGGTTCTAACTAACGCCTTTATTCACTGTGCCATGTGTCCTCAAGGAAGTCCGACTAGTGTAAATAGTGTACATAATACCTCGTCTCAAAAATATAGACAGATACTGATGAAGGCCGGAGCGTACAATGACCGAAACGTTGTAATAAATATGGCGACAAAGATGAGGACAATAGTCCGAATACTATAAATAGTGTACATAATACCTCATCTCAAAAATATAGACAGATACTGAACAGGGCCGGAACGTACAACGGCCGAAACGTTGTAATAAATATGGCGACAAAGATGAGGACAATAGTCCGAATAATGTAAATAGTGTACATAACACCTCATCACATAAATTTAGACAAATCCTTTTCTTCATCATTGCAGATAATTTCAGTTAGAATTCTATATATTCTAAATTCGGTTTTGCGGGTAGAATAATTCTTATTGACAACAAAAATGAAAACGTTTTACTGAGATCGAAATCTGACCGGTACAGTTTCGTTCCGTTCGCTATAATGAATGTGTGAAAAGCATAAATCCCTCTATACAGTATATAGCAGGACATATTTTTCTCTGTTGTATTTAATCGCCGCCTGTCAAAAATCTCTGATTTCAAATGATTGTAAATAATAGAGCTGACTGAGGCTTCTAGCCTTGGTAGATAAACCAATCTACTAAAAGGAAGATTCTGAATTCAAGACCAACCAGGGATCTTTACCTAGATACACACCCAATGCTGCTTAGGAACTCGTGGTCATGATCGTAATATTCTGTATCGATTGTTGTATAAAATTAGGAACGTTACGTCAGCATGACTAGCGAGAGGCATAATTATTGGTGAATTTTAGATAAGCCGTAATAACATATTATCTATAAAATGAGCGTTGAGCTGCTGTGAAGTGATTTCGAACGTGTTACATCCGCTCGATTTTCCACGTAGATAGCAATGCGCTAAATCGGAATTTCATTGATGACCGTTTAATGAGATGCCCCTAAACACAAAATGTTGTTAAATCTGCGAAATCGAAATAAATTATCTGGAAACGCGGGGTTGGGGAGAAAGAATCTACCATTTTCTCTCGATCGTTACTGAAATATTATTTCAATAATTAACGAAAAAAAAAACAAAAAACAACAACAACAAAAAAAACAGAGAAGAGAAGGCAAGGTTTTGCGGCGAATTGGCCATCAGAATATTTCCCCTTCCCTTTTAATTTATTAATCTATCGTTTTTCATCTTCGAAAAACATTATACGCTAAAAAAAAGAAGCAAAAAAACAAAAAAACAAAAAGACAACCCCAAAAGAACAAAAACAAAACAAAAAAAAAAAAAAAAAAAAAAAAAAAAACGATTTAATCGGCAAAGAATGTCGGTTCTATTAACGCGTAGAAGATTTTATAACAGAAAAAAAATGCAATTACATCTACGAAATACATTTGCAGGCAAAGTGATTTAGATTTGGAGGACAGAACACACTAGTATTTACAATGTAAATTTTACATGAAATACATTCAGCCTTTTTCTTTATTCTCATTAACAAAAACAAACGTAGCAACGATGCTACTGACAGACAGGCTAGAAGTATAGATTCGAACTAAGCACGTGTGACCCTGTATTAAGTTTTTTTTTTTTTTTTCCCCCAATGGTCGTAATGACAGAAACGAAGACACCAGCATAGTGAAAGGGAAGTGCCGGTGAAAACTTGCAAGCAGTCCTACGATAAAATAAGGCCAGGAGAGAGAATAAACGAGAGATAACCGTGAAGTCAGAAAATTATCATTGATAACTCTCTCTCCTTCAATTTGCAGATCCTAGTTGGTATATTCTTAATACTTGACATGCAAATATAGTTTATCCATAAAGTTCGTGTGCACTTAAAAAGAAATTATAACTTTATTTATATTTGCAATAGAAATAATTTGTAACAAAGGATTAGAAAGAAACAAATTCATATTTTGTAAGGTTTTATTGAAATTCCATTTAAGTTTCTACATGTCCTCCACATTAGCAATACAAAGGGTAATACGATTTTGCAGTTCACGGAAAACATTTGCCAAGTGATTTACAGTAATGCCTGAAATCACATTAGTTATTTTAGTTATACTTCAAACTAGGTACATTAAACTTTATAACATTTTTTACAGATTATTTCTATCGTAAATACAAATGAAGTTATAAAGTTTTAAAAGTACACACGAACTTTATGGACACATTGTATATCACAATGATAAAACTGGTCGATAGATGTTTAAACTAACTACACTGGGACTGATACATGCAACTAAAAGTAACCCATAATAATATTTTCACTTTTGAAATCATATTTATTTTTAGTATATGAATATTTTAAAACTGTTTCTAAATCTTTAATTGCCTTTTAATCATTCCGCCTCACCTGCTATTCTCTTCCACCTCAACTGCTATCCTACTCCACCTCACCTGCTATCCTCTTCCGCCTCACCTGCTATCCTCCTTCGCCTCAACTGCTATCCTCTTCCGCCTAACCTGCTATCCTATTCCGCCTCACCTGCTATCCTCCTCCGCCCCACCTGCTATCCTCTTCCGCCTCAGCTCTAAGGAGTGTGGCACCGTTTGGAAAATACTGAGTTACATGAATTATATTCAGTTTCTTTTTTCTTTATTTTCATTATCAAAATATTTCGTCGTTGTGCCTTACGGGATTCTTCAAGATCACTGTTGATCTGATTAACCGTCAGAGATTTTCGAAATAAACGATTTATTTAAACTAAAGTGTAGATTGTTCTCGTTTTGTGGTTCATATATATATATATATATATATATATATATATATATATATATATATATATATATATATATATATATATATATATATATATATGAACCACAAAACGAGAATATATATATATATATATATATATATATATGAAAATTTCTCGGACATTCAGGCCGGTAAATGTTGTTAATTAATACTGCTTATTCTAAACACAGCATTTACTTAAATATTTGCATCTATAAAAAAGAATGTATAAACATAAAAATGTCTTAAAAATAATTGTCGGATTTTGTCCATCTTATAATGTGTGATGTCGTTTGTTTACATTTTGCATCGAGCAGATATGAATATACGAGAGAAAATCATGGATAATTGTAGTTTATATATATATATATATATATATATATATATATATATATATAATCTCATTCGCTTTAATACTTTTCATTTATTTCTTATTGTCATTGAATGTATACTTACCCAGGTAAGGAATAGAACTCACAAGTACTATGGCACCACAATTCAACAAAAAATTAAGATCGACTGACAACAGGGAGAAGCCCGGAGTGCACAACGGCCGGTTTGTTCCCTATGTCGTTGCAAAAAACTTTTCTGATCAGAATTTTGTATATGTATACATCTACCATTGGACCGTTCATTGAATATTGTTGGCATATCTGGTGCTCCGGCTATATATCACGAGATGTTCAATAAAATCCAAAAAATGGTCTGTAATATTGCCCATCCTTATCTGGCATATCGACTTCAGTAACTTTTCCACCGCTGTGGCTTGACTTTCCTGTTTATTTTTTCTTCTGATAAATATGTCCGTGGCAGGTCGTCTTATAAAATTTCCTCCTTTTTGCTTCGACTGCATTAATTGAAACATACTACTAGATTGGCAGTTAGGTCTCCACGTTTTATTGGTGAAATTGCTAGATGTAACCGTGAGTTCTGTTCTAATACTTTCTTTACTTGCATTTCTCATTTGAGGAGCTCTCTTTCGATTTATTTCATTCCTTGCCCCCTACAAACATCAAAAAAATTAGATGCAACGTCAATCGCCCTCTTCTGTCGTTCTGAATCATTTTCTAGTATTCTCCTTTATCACCCCTAAAGTCTTTTCATTATGTTCCACTCTTAGTAAACCCCTTGCGTCCTAGTGGCATTATAGTCTTGAAATTCTTACGAAATATCCCAGGAATTATTTATTTGAAGAAAACTCCTGAATTCTCATTTAAGCCACATGACCGTCTGCTGCTCACTAGTGAGTCCGTACGTGCCGTTTTTTTTTTTTTTTTTTTTTTTTGTTTTTATTTTGCTGTTAAATAGATTTATATGTATTACTGAGGGAAAATTAGACATATACAATACAAAATCAAAGCCAATATTAATGCTATTAAAATATTTTCTTAAGTTTTACCGGTTAGTGAAACAATAAACTAGGGGTAAGCATACTAGCATAAATTTTTTCGTTTCAATATGAGCCATAAAAAGGATAAAACAATATATTTTGCCAGAGATCTACTCCATTAAAATACTTGCTTTTCAAAGGGTAGATATTTGACTCTTGTAAGTTTAGGTTTGTGCATGTATGGGTATAATAAAATTCAAAATTCAGGTTGGTGTCTGGCGCGGGATAATTCACTTCATGGCTTGAAAGAACTCTTTAGCCTCGCGTGGCGCTCTTTCTAGAGATGGTTCCCCGACAAAAACACCCGGATGTAGTGTTGGCGTCCTATATTTTGCCGAAAGAACTATATTTAGACCAACCATATGGATGTTGAAGGAGGGTGATAATGAATGTTATGAAAGTGTTCTTTCATCTTGCTTGTTTGGTGGGTTAATTTTCTTTGGCGGCATATCAACCGCTATCGTTTATTTAATGCCGAAATCTAATTATTTGTATGCATTTTTATGCTTTCAAATACACATATTCTTACATGATTTTATAATTTCAGAGTAATGGCATGTTTTTTTTTTTTTTTTAGATATATATTTTTGCAAATTATAAAATGTATAGTTTCTAAGTCTACTATAAAAAAAATATGCAGTTGATTTTTGTTTATTTGCCCCTGTGGACCTGGGGAAAACAGTAAGATGTGGTTCAACTTTCCTCAAAACTCTCAATCTCCCAATCATAGACTTTGCTGCCGGATGAACTTTGTCGCATGTCCTGGGTATCATGATAAACTACATTCGCTCCCAGGGTAAGACGATAAACTGCATCGGCATCCTTTTCTATCAAAAATATTTCCTTATGAAAGGGTAGATATTTGACTCTTGTAAATTTATGTAGGCATAATAAAATTGTAAATACAAATATAGACGAAATATTCGTTAGAGACATTGTCCCCAATTCCCCAAATTAAGTAAACAGTACAAAATAGTCAACCGATATAGACTAAAAGATAACAATAACTGAACCCAAAATACTACAGATCATAAGAAAAATCGAACATAAATAACCAGTATACCAAAAATATTTGCAAAACCCGCTTGTTACATGTAGAAGAGCGGAGAAATGGGCACCTCATGGAAACTGTCTACGAAATAATGTAATTTACATACCTCCGTAAAATCAAACAAATAATATTTTCCTTGGAATAGAAAGTGAGTTTTGCAGGCACTACAATGATAGACATATACATGTTTTTATATTTGTAAAGTTGCTTTAATTTGGTGATCGTATGGGAATGTGATTTGGTCGTAACCCTGCATCGACAAGATGCGTGAAAAGGCGATATCTGGAAACGATGCAACTGACATAACACAAACTAAAACATCTTACTTATTATAAAACGCAGATTGTGTGTGTGTGTGTGTCTGTGTGTGTGTTTATGTGTGTACGTTTATATATTGAATCGGGTTTCCTAGATTTTTCAACCGATTTCAACAAAACTTAACAGGACTGCGTAAAATTACCTTGCGGTGGTTCTGACAGCGCCAAAAATTTGAAAAACACAATTGTTTTTGCACGAAATCAATTTGAAAACACGATTAAGAGGTATCAGGAGAATGAAAGGTGGACAACTCATATCGAGTTATACTTATTATAAAACCCAGGTTGTTTGTATGTTCGTTTATATATGGGATCGGATTTCCTACATTTTTCAACCGATTTTAACAAAACTTCACTTTTTTTTTTTTGGCAGGTAGTGTTTCTTATTGTTTTGCACACTTTTTTCTTTTTTTTTACATTCAGAATGCTTTAAAAATTCCAATTACAAGACAAATGTTTATAATAAAATTCTATTCAATCGATAGACTCATAACGATTGAAAACAATGTTTTTGTTTGAGTTTGACCAATTCGTAAAAAAACTAAAAAAAAAAAACTAATTAAGACATGCGTGTCCGTCAACCTTAAACAATAATCTTTGTCAATTTTATTTTTTAGTCTTTATGATGACCGATACTTGATCTATCTCTTACTGTTACATCCCCGGGCAACGCCGGGATCTACTGCTAGTCCATGATGAAAGTGATCATGACGGCTAAAATTACTCAGAATATTGATACATTATATTTCAATATTTGGAAATATAAAACAATATTTTAAAATCCGTAAGAAAGAATTTGATCTTTCGCCCCCCTCGGACTAAAGTTCTTAGCTTACATGAAATAGAAAGCCTATATGGAATCCAATGCTAGGTCAGCTGCTAAGAAAGGTGGTTCACTGTGTCGGGCGAAACAACTATTCACTCCAGTTATCTTACATATCTATGTCTACCATTCATCCTTGCTTATAAAATTACTTTCGCACATAAGTCAGTACCCCTGCTATTTAGTTTAAGCTCCTTGATAATATCCAAAGAAGAATCAGCAATATTACTGGTCCTGATCTGGCGGCTCGGCTTCAGTCACTTTCCCAACGCTGTAAGCTTGCCTCTCTGTGTCTTTTCTATAAAGGCTTTCGTGGTAATTTTTTTGAAGTGCTCCTTGCTATGGTACCTAGATTTTTTGAATTTATGTGCTGTACTACACTGGAGTCGAAATTCCGTTAATTTACAATTGTGTTGGCTAGATGTAGTCATACATTATATGCTAACAGTTTGTTTTCTCGCATTTCTCGCTTGTGGAACTCCTTTTCGATACAATTCTTTCTTCAACAATAACCTGCAAAACTTTATACGTAATGTCAATCGCTATCTACTGTACTCATGATTAGTCTTTTCTCTTCCCGCTCATTATTAAAGTTTTTTTCCCAATTCTTCCACACCATGTAACACCTTCCATTTTAGTAAACTTTACTTCCTTGCATGAGTGATACAAGAATAATAATAAAAACAAACATCATGCATGTCTATATTAAAAAAATCTTATGGGAATTAAACGATTAAAAAAATGTCCTTTTTTTGTTTATTCTCAGGTATTGGAAATCTGAAATCTCTGTCTATAAAAGGCAGGATGTGTGTGTGTGTGTGTGTGTGTGTGTGTGTGGAACGAATGTACAGCCGCAATTTTCGACGGATTTGCACCAAAATTTACATGCACATGCTCCAAGTTAGCGGAAAGGCAAAGATCGACATTGCATTTCCCTTCTCCCATCGATAGTGGAAATAATCGATTTTTCCTGCTTCTATGGCAGTTTTCGTGTAGTTTGCGGCTATTTTCTACTGGCCAGAGTGAGAGCCTATAGCTGGCTGCGACGAATAGGCAGGAAGATTCCACTGGCCAGCGTGAGAGCTAAAAACTGACTGGCACAAATGTTAACTAGGATGCTAGCATGCAAAAAAAAATCGATAGCTGCATTCGTCACAAGTGGAAAAATTTAAATCTGCATGGCACTTTATTCTAATTGGCTCATTCGCTTGTTTAAACTCAGCGTTGATTCTGATTCCGCAGAAATGGGTTGGTTGTGAAAAAGTATTTGTTGTTAACATTCTTTTTTCATTCGTTTTTCCAGTTACGAGTCCCTTTTTAAAGCTGATTGTTTTGTGTTTATTTTGTTTAGTTCTTTTTTCATAACAGATTTAATGTTTAGTATAGAGCTTAGAAAAAATTCGTAGTGTGAGATAGGCAAGAAGTAAGGCATGTAGCAATATTAGCCCGGCAAGGGCACTTCTTTAAAGGTAAGGAAGGGCAAAAATATTTTAAGTCAAGTGATAGCGATTGCTCTATGTGAGTTTGATTTTTTAATCAAGCACGGGCAACGCCGGGTCATGCTGCTAGTGGTGACTATTTCTGTCTGTTTTTCACCAGACTTTAACATTTATATGTATTAGAAACTGATCATGTATTTTACCTTCACATCCTGGATCATTTCTCTTAGTCTGAAATGAGAGATACATATGAATACTGAACATTTTATTGTTTGCTGAACTTTTAAGTGAATATAAATATCTCTTGTTTTTCTGTACTTGCTATTGACAAAATGCCAAATGTGTACCCAATTCAAGGTCAGGCTTTGTATCCCATAAAATTCTTCTGTTAGAAAGCATATATTAACTTCGATTCCCTTACCAGTTCCCAGCTCACATTTATGTTGTCTACATGAAGACATGCCTTGGTCGGGAATATTATTGTTTTTTAGATTAGTTTACCGTTTAACCGCCCTTTTCTTCATTTCCCGCGAAAATGACGTTCTTATTATGTTCAGTGGTGAAAATTTAACATGGCCGCTACTATTGGAGAATGCACATTATATCCAAACATGTAATCATGTTGAACGATATTGAGATGTTGATGACGGTGATGATAGGTTGGGAAAATCGTTAGCGGGCGTGGAAGTGGGAGTGATATTCTGAAAAGAGACGAGCGAAGTTCGTTTAATGACAGGAAAATTGAGTTGCAAACGACTTTAAATGAAAAGAAAAAGAGACGAATAAATTGAACCGATGCAAAATGATTGGGGGGAAAAAAGAGTAGCCTCTTTTTTTTCTGATTTATTCGACAAAATAAAGGGTCGATTGACAAGCGAATCTCCACCGTTTAAATAGACGAACATTAGAAGACAAATTAATTTTGCACATAAAATGGCCGTCCGATATATATTTTGTTTTTATTTTTATTTTTTTTCTCAATGCAAGAGGTTTTTGTATTTATGTTTATTTTTTTTATTTTATTGTAGAAAATTGCTTTTTTTTTTAAAAAAAAAATGCTTTTTTCTTAAGGTAAATTGAGCAGTTTTTACTTCTTTTGATATTTTAATTTATTCTGGTTTCTTTCTTCTAAAGTTGTATATTTTTTGCATTATATACGTACGTTATTAACTTATTGGCTGCGGCTAAGTTTTGATGATAGAGGCAATAGCTTTTTATCTTTATTTCTTTTATTTTTGTTTTATTTGTTTTTGCTGGATATGCAAACAAGTTATGGTTGGTCTGGTTGTTTTGTTTAGCGGCATATCAACATCTTTATGGGTTATTTAATGTCGAAATTTGAATATTTTGACCAAAATTTGTATTTTTTCAGATAACAATCGTCTAATTAAGGCTAATTAAACTATATCTAGAGGAACAAAAGGTAGATTCATACATTTCCCAGGCGGAATTCTTCGTAAATGAATATAAATAATTGATACTAACGTAAGTGAATATAAATAATTGATACTAACTAAGGAATGAATCTACCTTATCCCCCATAGCTAGAGGGATAAGGTAGATTCATACATTTCTCAATGGGAATTGTTCGTAAGCGAATATAACTAAGTGATACTAATTAACCCATAGCTAGGGGGATAAGATGTAGATTCATACATTTCCCAAGTGGATTTTTGCGTAAGTGAATATAACGAACCCAACTGGAATTGGAACTCGTCTCTCAGATTAACGACGATTAACAATCTCGAACCATAATTCATTAGCCCACGCGCACATTCAAGCTTAAAGTACTGGTTATTCCCAAGCGGTCACCCATCTAGCTACTGACTTGGCTTGACGTTGCTTAAGTGATAGTACGGAAACTTGTGTTTCGACGAAACAATTTACAGAAATGGAATTTCCGCCAACACAAATGTGCCATTTTGACAAAATACGTGATGTTGGATCAAAGCGCACGTTAGGTGTCTTTTTGTGGCGTACACGTTTATGCCTCTGCACAGATTTCCTTTTCTTTATAATCTAAGAATTGCCATGCGTTCTTGGAAAAGATGACAGAATAGTTTCCCAGTTCATTTTCTACGTTTTATAATTCAGAGTATTTTACTTTTGAATGGCCACCACCCAAGCCTACAGAGGCCAATCTACCATACGATTCAATATGGTGGTGGAAAGAGACGAATTCGCACTAATCCGAAAAGTCAGGGTGATTACAATTGACTATCTTCGTATTTCAAGTGTGGCACACTGATTATCTGCTTATATACTACAGGCATATACTTGCCTAGGTGCATAGAAAAAATTAAGGAAGTTTTTCAGATAGTGATTAAAATTTCTTTAGAAACATAGACGTGTGTGCTGGAACCCCGTGTAACATCTAATCTCCTATATGACACGGAATGTCCGATATTTCTCACACAGATGACAATAAGACTTGAAGTGACATTGATGTGGTTCTACCCACAACTTCTTCGAATATGTTTCTCCCGACAAATACTGAGAATGTCATGGATAGAATATGTGAAAAACAGGCAAGTTTTCAGGAGAATAACAATTAGTATTAAAATGATGCTTGCAATCAGAAAGCAGCAGTTGAAATTTTCGAGCACACAATGAAGAAAGAAGATTTTCATGATTTAACACTAACGGGTTAGTTATAAGGAACTTTAAATAGGAAAAAGCAAAGATTAAACATCTTAAGGATGTGGAGCAGTGTAACGTTCTACAATTTCCTGTACGTTCTAGCGCTTAGTAAAATTGGTCTTTTGGCTAGCTTTACTCATCTGTATTCTGCCAAACATTTGCGTGTCTGATTTCCAGTGTCCCTGTTGTTTTCAATATGTCGTTTGAGTGTCAAATTTTCTAAGCCCACTTTCCTCATTATTATGCCAGAGAATTTTCAACTGTCTTTTTCTGATGTTAAGTATCAATGTCTGTAATTTATATTTTGTTGTAATCACTGCCATTCATGATCACAAAACAACCACTTTTATATGAGAAAATGATGCACAGATTATTGTTTTTGTTAGTATTTCTTGCATCCATTTGTCTTTTTTAGTATCCAATGGTGTACGAATTGGAATATTTCCCCTTCTTTTCGAAATCATCTTGGAACCATCGTTAACCCGAAAATATTACGACTGACCATTTCGAGGGAGATAACTATATCACCCAACAATGACAAGCAAAGACTCATATTAAGAAAATGTGTCATATTTGAAAATTAATAAGTTTCTTTCTAATAGTTACTATTTATCTAATAAGAAGTGCAAGATGTTTTTATTTTTAAATATTTTTGCGTCATTGTTATCATTTGATTTTATAATCTCTCTGACTCTTAGATGTCTTGAGCAGGTATTAATGATGACGTCACAGCTTTTATATGCAGTTTGAGACATATGTACCTCCACATAAGAGATGTTCCAAGCAGTGCTGTCGCTTACGCACCCACAATTATTATTATTCCTACCACTACTACAGTGTGCCCAATAAAAAAACGTCACATTTATTATCACTGTTTTATCTTTCATGAATAATTGACCTTGAATAACCTTGAATAAATTTCTTGTATATTCATGACCTCGAATAATCATTCGACTCTCGCGTAATTATTAGGTTGGTGCAAAAATAATGACGTAATAATGTCGTTTTTTGACGTATTTTTAACGTAAAAAAAACGATATTATTACGTCATTATTTTTGCACCAACCTAATACTTAATTCTGATTGGTCCTTTTAGGATTTATTAAATTCTGCTCGATCTTGTGAGTCGTCATTTAAAGGTTATTTGTAAATAACTTTCGTCTTTTATTTCTGCCTTTCTCGTATGGCTAAACAGCTCACTGGTTTTAAGCGTCAAGTTATCGTACTTTTCAAAAGAAGGACGTTTGACGTGGGTATTGACGAAATGTGCAGAAACTCTATTCTAAATTTTTCAGTCACATCAGTTGTCACCAGTATTCAACCGTTGAATTTACCACTTTGTTTTACTGGGAAGCCTGTAGAAGGAGAAAAAACTGGAGCATTATCCCAGGGTTCAATTAGAATTAATGGTAAGCAAATCGTTGTCAACCGTCTAAATGTTAGAGTAAATACCAAAATTGTTGTGACCTAGACAACGTCATCATTCAATCTACTGTACAGTTAATGCAATTTCGGCTCAGTTCCACGTTTTTTCCGTTATTACCGTGTGGATTGGATTATCGCCCTTTATACGCATTCTATATTTAAGTAAGTCCAACTCAGAGACTCCATTCTAAGTCGAATAAAGTTTCAGATAAGTTCTACGTGCGTTCGTCTTTTCGCTACATATGAACATGTCACAAGTACCACAAGTAAATTTCAGCATAGATTTTATGGTTTTTGTTGTAACCCCGAGCACTTATAACCCAAAAAATAAAATTTTATCTGCCGAAGTAATTCTAGTTTTTAGGCGGTATATTTACTGAATTCACTTACCGTTTTTAGAATATTTACAATCTGACTGATTGATCAGATCTTTTATTTTGTCGCATTTTCTCTCTTCCCGGGCAGGGCACTGGTATTTTTACTAATATTTAATTTCTTCTCACCTTTACACAGAGTTCCGTTGGAACAGCTACGTTTACGATTTGGTAGATCTTCTTTTACAAATATACAACCTACACTTATTCTACCGTATTCTATGTTGATCTCAGTTCCCAATGTATTTTTCTTATTTTCTTAAGCTGCCTATGGCTTTTTATCATACCACATGTATATATAGTGAAACCAAAGTGGTTTGTTAAGTTCATTTCTCTTCCTAACCGAACCTGTTTTATAGTATTTTTGAGTCATCTCGCTATAAGAACTTATTACGTGATACAACAACAGTTACATCTGATTTCCATATTATGGGCCGAGTGGTGACCATGAGACTCTGGTTCGAATCTCACCGTGGTCGATTTGTCGGGAAGGAGACTTCCTTATGTTATCGGACTGGAGGGATCGATGTCAGCGTGCGGCACCTTTGGAAAGTGTCTGAAAACCATACCACGGGTTGATCCAAGCCTTGTGAGTGAAATTGGTCAGACGGAATCCATAGAGACCGTCGACAACTGTGTTAGCAGGAAGTCACAAATCATCGTGGCCGAGGGCTTTAGCGTGTTGCCCTTGTTTAAATTGTTGATCACGGTAGATAACATCCTCTTTCCCAGAAACTGTAACTAAGGTCTGCTCAGCATAGTCTCTCCATTCTGAGGGTACCAGATTGGCAATTTTCTGGTTGCTGTTCTCGACTGGTAGTTAGGAGCCCAAACTGATGCCTAGCGTCTTGAGAGGCTGCTCTGATCAACAGTTGCATAATATCGGGATTCTCGGAAGGATGTTCGTGCAAGTTCCTATATTAGACAACCCTAAGGCCACACTATGTTGCAATCTGCACCAGTTCCCTTCCTTCAAGACAACCAACTGCTTCTACTACCCTAGACATTTCCTTACCAAAACAACACACCATGACTATAATATACCAAAGATATAAAAATAACAATATCAACAGAAATCACTCATAAACCCTCAAACGTTCTCTCCCCAACATTCGTGGTATTTGCACCAATTTCTTCAGGGTGGAATCATTCCTCTTCGAAAAGTCTCCGGACATCGTAATTCTCTGTGAAACTGATCTTAACTCTTCAATACCCTCTCCAGATTTCTCGATGCCTGGATATCTTCCTCTCCCCAGGAAGGAATTTGATGTTCACATGCATGGCCTGGCAGATTATGTCCGTGTACATTCCCTGCTGGCTACAGAACAATCTCTTGAATTTCCACAACAAATGTACATGTGTCTACGTCTCTCTCTGCTTATCTCAGTCGGCTATCTCTTCATTCTCTACCGTACCCCTTCCTCTCATGACTGTTGCGTACTAGATAGTATATCTGATAATATAGACAAAGGCATCTCTCTACACTCGTTTGCAAATATATTTTTGTTTGATGATTTTAATGATCACCATGCTGGGTGGATAAACACTCTGTCCCTGACCTTTAACTTCAATCTCTCATGCAATGGTGGACTCCCCCACGCGTTTCTCCAGCAATTCTTACGGACACGATTCGCTTCTAGATCTCTTTTTAAACTCTATCCCGGATTCATATCGTTCTATGAAGCTCTGCCCTCTTGGCAACTCTGATCATACGGTAGTGTCTGTAAACCTCTATTTCAGTTCCCCTTCCAGCCAATAACCTCTTACCAACAGTATATGTTTCTGGTACCAACGAGCGGATTGGAAATCGTTCCGAAACCTACTTCGTGAATGTAGTTTTTAATCATCCTATTCATAAATGCGGGCCTCTAGTCTTCAGGAAATACTAAATTAAACTGCACTCATCTCCTTGGTTCTCATCTGCATGCCCGACCGCTATAGCCCACAGGAATAACTTGTTCCGGCTGTACCAGGACAACACGTCTGATTGTCTATGCTAGTAACGAGTCCAAGCGTGTCCTCAAATTAGCGAAGTTACTGTTTGCAGATAGAATGAAAGAACGTATACCATCTTGCAAGTTCGATTCTAGAGATTATCGGTGTCTCTGCTAGAGCGTGCTGAATAACAGCAGATAAGGTCAAATGCTTAGCTCGGAAATTTTCTTCCAATTTGACTCATTTGGAGTAACCACACCTGATGCTCTCGACCCCTAGAACACAGAGTCTACTGACTGATATGTGCATAACACCGTCATTAGTCTCGGAGGTTATTTCTAAATTAGATTCCCATAGGAGGTGACGGGATCCCAGCTGCTGCCCTAAAGAAATGTGCTCCCGAATTGGCTCCAGTTCTCGCCAAATTCTACAACTATTGCCTCGCTGTTTCCCGCTTTTCTGCTTGTTTTAATTCCTCCTCCGTAGTTTCTGTTTTCAAGAACTCTGGACTACATTCTGACTCTCTAAATATCGCCCTATTTTCTCCTACCTCTTTTCAGCAAAGTATTCGAGGCATTAATCAATGCTAGAGTTGTTAAACATATTATATCTCACGAAAAACTCATGGCAAACAATATGGCTTCCGTTTTGCTAGATCTACCGCTGATGTGCGAACTGCCATCAGTGAATATGAATATCAAGATCTTGATAATGGCGAAGCTCGGGCTGTGGCGTCAGATATATCGAAGGCGTTTGACAGGTTTTAGTATTCTGGCCTTCTACGTAAGCTTCAAGCATACAGTATTATTGAACAATTGTTTGATTTCATCCAATCGTTCCTTTCATATCGTGTAATAAAGGAGGTTTTTAACGGACACGCTTCCAGATCATTTCATATGAATGCAGCTCTATCCTATGCCTTACACTGTTTTCTGATATTCATAAATGATCTTCCTGATGTCATCAGTTCCCAAGTAGGCATTTATGTAGATGACACTACCATTATAGTCTCTATAGAAAAGATAGCCTGGCCGCTCCTTTTAAAAAAGGACCTTCAATCTGTGGTTAACGGGGACAGAAAATGGCACGTAAATTTTAATGCCTCCAAAACGAGGCTACTGTCATTGTACCACCACAGAGAAACTCATGGCTCATGGTAGATTTTGGAGACCAACACACTGCACCTTCTTGGCTTCACGCTTTCAATGGACTTGAAATGGAATGACTACATTGAATCTATAGCTGCATCTTCTGCAAGAAAATGTTGATCACTGTATCGTGCCAAAAGGCTTTGATAGCCAAATTCCATCTTGCAGATTTATAAATCTACCATTTGTCCATGCACTGTTCCCATATCTGGTCTGGTGCTCCTACTACTCATATCGAGGTTCTTGACAAAATCCAACGAAGAATCTGCAATGTAATCGATCCTGACTTGCCATCGCGACTTCAGTCTTTTTCTCACTGACGTGACGTAGATTTCTTCTATCTTTTCTACAAATATTTTAATGGCTACTGCTCTGACAAGCTTTTCCATGCTACCTGGACTATATGAGTTTAAGCGTGCTACTAAATTGTCATCTATATATCCCATTCTTTCACTGTTGTATTAGTTGAATTTGGCCGCCATTTCTACTGCAACAATTTTTCTCGCCTTTGCAACTTCCTTCTGTTTCCTTCTTTCTCTAATTAACTAGAATCTTCAAAAATGTAAATTCAACGTTTATCACCATCGCGTATCTTCGTGAACACCTTTCAACATTTATCCTTTCCTCAATACCCCTATTATCTTCACTTTAGATAGCCCTCTGTATACTAGAGGTATTCCCGCTTAGCTGGGGGTGAAATGATTAAAAAAAATGTGAAAAATGGATTCAACACAATTTAGCCGAGACCTTGCTAAAAAAAATAATACAGGAGAATCACGA
>OZ010590.1:22032780-22055280 GCA_963932145.1 Acanthosepion lycidas | reverse complement strand
AATGGAAAAAATATAATCCAACAATATTATCATCTGCTACGATGTGTGCATGCTGTGCTTAGTTGGAAAGAATGTGAACAAAAAAAAGGGTCTTCATGTACAAAAGTTAAACCCATTTAATAGAGACTATTTTGAAAATAAAATTGTAATTTGGAAGAGAAATATATTTATTACTGTTTTATAGGAGTTTGGTTATTTCATCTAGTCTAAAATAGTGTTTTATGGAAATGGGGACATATCGTCGAAATCTAGTGCACATATATATGCATACACGCACGCACACTCACATATATATGTGTACATGAATGCGTAGGATAAAAAATTCTACATACACGTACATATACTTGCACGTACGTATAAATATATTTCTTCCTGAAGTGTTATAAATACAGTACTCAATGTTATCAAACAGAGCTATAAGTATATACTAGTGAATATACATAATATCCAACGTCGATAGCAAGACAAGAGTGTCATGTAGTTTTGCAATCATCAGGTGCGCATATATATATATATATATATATATATATATATATATATATATATATATATATATATATATATATATATATATATATATATATATATATATATATATATATATATATATATATATATATATATATATATATATATATATATATATATATATATATATATGTGCGTGTATACATTCTTTTTATAGATAAAATAGTAAATGCTCTGTTTATAATAAACAGTATTAAACAACATTTACCGGCCTAAATGTCCGAGAAATTTTCAAAGAAAATATTCGTCCTCCGGCAGGAATCGAACCTGTATCCTATACAGAACCCTCATATAGTTTGACGTGCCTTTAATCGATTTGGCGACAGAGGAGCGTTCGAACTTGCTAATCGTATAGGATACAGGTTCGATTCCTGTCGGAAGACGAATATTGTCTATGAAATTTTCACGGACATTCAGGCCGGTAAATGTAGCTTAATACTGTTTATTATAAACCGAGCATTTACTTAAATATTTGTATCTATAAAAAGAATGT
The DNA here is from genome assembly GCA_963932145.1 of Acanthosepion lycidas. NCBI lineage: Eukaryota > Metazoa > Mollusca > Cephalopoda > Sepiida > Sepiidae > Acanthosepion > Acanthosepion lycidas. The sequence goes on along the minus strand of OZ010590.1, from coordinate 22,054,259 downwards.
ATACACATAAAAATGTCTATATATATATATATAGATAGATAGATAGATAGATAGATAGATAGATAGAGAGAGAGAGAGAGAGAGGTAGGTTATTAAAGATAATACAAACATCACATTTTATTGCGGAATTAATTCCTGTGGAGTAATGGATAGTGACTCGGAGAGCCGAGTTTGAATTCCAGTCGGATCTATTACATTCACTTAGGTGTGAATCCTCTTCTTCTCCCTCCAGCTATGGGTAAATAGCAGGACAGACTAGTTTCTATAAACTTGGATGGCAACTGGTCTAGGAGAAGGACAACTCTGAATTCAAAACCTGTGGAGGGTCGTTGTGGCACTTAGTGCACCAGGTCTCTGAATTCGACCCTTCAAAAAGTGTGATGGTCCTGCACGAAACCTTCACTACTATAATCAAATCTCATGTGCTGTTGTCGGGCAGTCGGTTTCCCGGGAACTGATCCGCTTGACCTTCATAGTATATATGCTATTATGGTGATTTTGTAACCGTAGTTTAGATGTGGCATAAAGCTGAATGTTTGGGCTACCCAGTGAGGATTGGAATCACTATTCAGTCGTAATTGATCTAATGATACAAACTTGTTACCCAATACGCCAAATCAAATTACCCATATATTTTTATGAATTATCTATTAATTGCTAGGAGTGCTGCTTGAAAAGTTTTTTCAGTAAGTCATCCTAGACAATCCTTCTTGACAAAATTTATTTTACAGGCTTGTCTATATACAATTCGTCCAAGTGTTGAATATTGCTGTGATATCTGCTCGGTTAGTTCTGTATAGAATATTTTGAAACATACGCAATATTATCGTAATATTATACATCTGTAATCCTGGTTTCAGTCCCTTATTCCACCGCAGTAAAGTGGCTTCTCTGTGCTTTTTTTGCTATAAAAGTTTCCTTGGCAAATTTTTTGTTGTGGTTTCCACTTTGTTATAATGACTTCACGAATTTAAGCGCAGTACTAGTTTGGAAGCTAGGTCTCAAATTTTTCACTTGAAATGACTAGAGGTAACCGCAAGTTCTCTACTAACATTTTCTTCTCTCACACTTCACGATTGCTGGACACTCTACAACCTCTTGCTTTTCAGTCACCTTTGATCTTCAACCGCTTATGTCTTAATGAGTTCATTTTCTTACTTGGGATTAAATGATTGAGATATATATTTATATCATTTTATTAACTAGTAGCAACAATTAATATAAAGCGATATATAGCTAGATACTTTCAGATGATGAAATATATATAGATGTCTGCAAATCAGATGTATGCAAGCATGAATAGAGATGGAATAAGATAGATAGATAGATAGATAGATAGATAGATAGATAGATAGATATGAACAGTGACTGGTATGAAAAGTTAGATAGATAGATAGATAGATATTTTCAGATGAAATACATATAGATGTCTGCAAATCGGATACATGCAAGCATAAAAAGACATGGAATAAGATAGATAGATAGATAGATAGATAGATAGATAGATAGATAGATAGATAGATATTTTCAGACGATGAAATAGACATAGATGTCTGAATATCAGATACATGCAAGCATAAACAGGCATGGAATAAGAGACGACATTATTTTTGCACCAACCTAATAGATAGATAGATAGATAGATAGATAGATAGATAGATAGATAGATAGATATTTTCAGATAATGAAATAGATATAGATATCTTCAAATGCGTTACATGCGAGTATAAATCGACATGGAAGATAGATTCATTCATTCAATTAACATTTATAGACACTGATTTTTGGCGTTGTTTAAGAACATTCAATGGTTTATGGCCAACCAGGACAGGTCATATACACCAAGAAACAGATCGACTACCTAACAATCAATAAAATATTCAAGAATGCAGTTTTTCACTGTAAAACCTATCCAAGTGCTGACTGTACGAACGGCCACCTTCTGCTCATATGCAACCTCAGAAGAAAAATGTCAGATATTAAAGAAAAACAAAGAACCTGCTAAACTTTCAATGTCAAAAAATGCAAAGAGATTTGTGCTGACAAAGCTATAAGTAACTATAATATAGATGCAACTGGGAAGTCAAAATGGAATACATTAAAAAATAATTTAGTGTCTTCTGAGAACGAGATTATCTCAGAGAAAACGAAAAAGACAAAAACAAATGATAGCTGATTAAATTTTCTATATGCTTGAAATAGAGACAGCAAACTATACCAAAGCTAGTTAAAGAGTTTGGAACTGTAAACAGAATTTAGAAAGGAATGATTTAAAGACAGTGTGTAAATATATAACGAATGAGCATCATAGATAAGGCAAGTATTCATAAATGAACAAAATAATTAACGTGATTATACATAAAATCAAAATAGTGACCACTCATAGATTAAAAAGTCGAACTTTGTCCATTTCTTAATGTATGACGTCATTTGTTTACATTTGATACGCCATGAGCAGTTATGAATGAACGAGATTCATGGAAGATTGAAGTTTATAAGCAGTAATTGCCAACCGAACGATCCTTTGCAGCCGAGCAGTTAGGCACGTCAGGGTAAATGACGTTCCGTATAGGATGTAGGTTCGAATCCTGTCAAAGGACGAATATTTACGTTAAACATAAAAATGTCTTTAATAAAAAAATTGTCGGACTTTATCCATGTCTTAATATATATATATATATATATATATATATATATATATATATATATATATATATTACTAATCTAATATTCACTAATATATATAATCTAATATTCACTAATATATTAGGTTGGTGCAAAAATAATGACGTAATAATGTCGTTTTTTAACATTAAAAAATACGTCAAAAACGACATTATTACGTTATTATTTTTGCACCAACCTAATATATATCCTACTGTTCTTATTATGTTTATTCTCTAATACATATATATATATATATGTATATTTTTTACTGTTCTTTCTTTTTATTATAATATATACATATATACACATACATACATATATATATATACATATACATATACATACGCATATCTGTATATATATACACATACATACATATATATATATACATATACATATACATACGTATATATATATATATATAAAGTCTTTTTTACTAAGGATGTAAAAGAATTGTTCCTAATTGTTATTGTCCGCTAATAATTTAGCTGTTTACTATTGTGGGGGTAATTTATTGACAAGTATATAGTCACATCATAAACTAACTCTTCTTGTAAATGTTGAAAGTATTAGAGGGATGGTGGAATTTATCCAGGGAAATGTAATCTTTTTATTTTGTCACAAGTAAAAATGTTCTTTTTATTTTTAAAAATTTTTCTATATCGTTCAACTTGAGACACTCACTAGGCTAATTATGGAGCATGCTAAGTGTCATTATTTGATGTATCTATAAACAAAACGGTGTAAATGCCTTTGTTGGTTTTTTCATATAATTAATATCTATGTTATCTTAGTTTACGATTAATTTATGTATTATACATTTTAAATAAAAATTTAAAAAATTTTAAAATATGGAAAGCCGTTGGTAACAGAAGGCAGTGGTTTATACCAACAGCTTTCCACATTTTATACTTCTACAATTCACTCTCGTGTGGTCATGTGTAACGTCTTGAGATGCGGAGCGATTTTTGCTTCTAGTGTGTTATATGCTCGTGACAGACTATCATCACTGTCTTGTCCGTATATTGTTTAATATGTTGTAATTGACATCTTTGATAATGGCTTAAGTAAGCCGAAAGCTTAGATTGTATTAAAAAGAATATGGATCACTATTGTGAATTTCTTTCTTCGTTCAACGATAATGTTATTAAACTTATCAGATGTTACGAAAAAAATTTACATAAAATAAATAGTCAATATCATTTAATGAAACGTATATATATATATATATATATATATATATATATATATATATATATATATGAAAAAAATGACAATAGGAAAAGTTGTAATTGCTGACGTAATTGTAATTGCCAATGTGGACTTTATCAAAGCATAATACGAAATTTCGTATTTTGCTTAGATAAAGTCCACACTGGACGAAACGCGTCAGCAATTACTAGTTTTCCTATTGTCATTTTTATTCATAAATATTGTCTTCTCTACTGGTTAAATCGGAGAAATTTTCACTCACACACACACACACATATATATATATATACATATATATATATATATATATATATATATATATATATATTAGGTTGGTGCAAAAATAACGATGTAATAATGTCGTTTTTTAACGTCAAAAAACGACATTATTACGTCATTATTTTTGCACCAACCTAATATATATACATATGACAATGCAAAAATTACCGGTAGACAACAGAGAGATAGTAATCTGGCAAAAAAGATCTGACCGTTTTCGGAAACTAAGAATTTCACGAAAAAAAATTACTATGAACACAATAACTTCCTGCATAACACGTTACACCAAGCAGACAATTTATTAGTAATTCTCATTGACATGGAGAAAGTAAATCGTTTTCGAAAGTGACTGAATATTTTAACCGAAAACGTTCGGGGAAAAATAGACAATAGGGAAAAATCCTCCACACAACATGTCATCAAAATATAAATCTTGTTACAACGCGTGAAACATAATATAAACACACAATATATGCTGTGTGATATTTAACGAAACATGAATAACAAAAGAACTGCTTCCTAAATGCGTATGTATGCTTATACATGCGTATGTGTGTTTGTGCGTGTGTATGCGTGTTCACGGATATGCATATATATATATATATATATATATATATCTATATATATATATATATATATATATATATATATATATATATATATATATATATATATATATATATATATATATATATATATACATGCATTTATATGGACGAGCTTATAGAGATTCGTGTGTCGATTTGAACATGGACGGCCGTGTGTTTTTACTTGACATTTTTTGTGTAATATATACAAAAGTTTGCATTTTCCTTCCTTTATTTGCTAAGATAGAATCCTCAGGTGACTCTGTTCCTTTGAATTGATTGCGCGATACTACTAAACACGTTTTTTTTTTGTTGTTTTTGTTGTTTTTTTTTAATATGTGAGTTCCATGTCTTCATTCAATGAAACCAATTTGAATATCTTGGTCTGATGGGACTGAGGATGCAAAAATGAAAGCAAAAATAGGAAAAGTTATCGGACGTATTTCAACGCCCCGAAAATAAAGAAAGCAGCAAACAAATAAAAATAAGAAAAATAAATCATCTTCGTTCATTTTTTTCCCGTTTGTGTTCGTCAAATATTAAAACGATCGAAAGGTTCGCCAGTACATTGAATCCTTGCAAATGAAAATCGCATAGAAATATGCAGCCACACAAATGTCGTTTTAAATGAGGAATATGCAGTCAAAATACACCAAGATTTTTGACACGAAATCTAATGTCAGAAATTAGTCTCCAATGGAAGCGCATGATTATATTCTCCAATAAATTGTCGTCTGCAAATCCTCGATGAAACAGACGGGCATGTTTTAAATATAAACTGATATAATTGAAGAAGAATTATGTCAAAGAAATAAATTTTTCACAGACTTTGATGTAAAAAAAAAATAGGAAAATTGTGTATTGCCTTCATGTCTGCGGTCGAGCAGCTCAAATCCCACTGTCCAGTTCGTAGGGCAGTGATCAGCAACATACGGCACGCGTGCCACAATTGACACACCAAGCAATTTCCAATGGCACGCAGCCGCAAATACCTTCACGAAGCCGGAACCAGGAACTTCTACAACGGAAAGAAGATATTTAGCTATTAAAATTTTAATATATACTAAAGTATATATACTATATATAACTATATGAAATATTTTGTAGAAAATATATGATAATATATATATATTGAATTCGACTTGTATAAAATACGTATGCGCTGGCACACTAAATGATTTTCAAACCCTAAGTCTGCACATTTAAGTAATAGAGAGCGGCACAGATTCGGAGAGCCGAGTTTCTTCTTCCCCTGCTATGGGTAAATAGCAGGACAGAACGAGTTCCATAGCCTTGGATGGTAACTGGTCTACCGCAGAAAGAAATAGCAACCTACAGCGGGAAAAAAACCTGTCTCGTCAGTCATGTATCAAAAGATACATGATCGCACATAACTGACTGAATTCGGCACATAGCTAGCAAAAGGTTGCCGACCCTTGTTGTAGAGGACGATATATTTTCGCTTCTGCACCCTCACTTCACGCAGACACAAAATTGCTGTCTCTATTCAATTTATATTTTCATGACAAATGTTCAGTTAAGTTCTCCTATTCCTTAAGTAATTTTCAACAAGGACTCGATAAGCTCGATCCTCGGAGTCTAATTACCGACATTATTCCCGTATCCCTCTTACTAATCAGGAATCCCACTCGGAGAGCTTTTTCTCCGAGAATTGTTAATTCATGGAATAAACACTCATGTAGATGCTTCCTGAATTCGAGGGTCAATCTCTATCTATCCTTCTTTATTCATAATCCTCAATCTTTCTACGCCATCTTATGTTGATATCACACACCACATTCAATAAATCTCTATTATTAACTGTTCTTGGGTCTGGTATTGGCTGAACTTTAGTATAAAACAAGAAAATAATAATAAATCTATACGGTTTAAGTATAATATTCGAAATCTTCAGCGTTATTTAACTAGTCCTGCGCGGTTAATATTATAATTTCCCCACAATTTTCATGGCTGACAGGAAAGCTGTTTTCTTTTGTTTTTAATGCTATGAGCCTTCAATGCGGATACAATTGAACCTGATCACAGATTTCTTTTAATTTTTACATGTGAAATGACTTGATATTCTACGCAGATTAGAATTCAGAGTAATTTTCTTCAAGTTTGGCAGTCAACCAAGGAGTCAGAAACCAGATTTCTCTGATATTTAACAAAATGCTGGAGTAAAAGAACCGCTGTGTCTTTTACAAACGATCTCGTGAGAAAGTGGACGCAAATGTAGAGACAGGAATTTAAACTAGGTTCGCCAGTTTCAGTTTCCTCTTGATAACCAGTACCCGAGCAGCAGATCCACTTTTGCACCGCAATAGAAAACATGACGGAAACCACGGATATATATATATATATATATATATATATATATATATATATATATATATATATATATATATATATATATATATATAAACATAAAACATTAGGCAGCATATAATTTACATACAAAGAAATAATCACACATAGAATCAATCAGAAATATTAATAATACTGTTAATCCATAGACATCTATGGTTTCGACGAGGATCACTTCACTCTATGGATTAACAGTATTTTAATGCATATATTATGTCTCTAGTGACGGATGTCACCATTAATGGCATTAATATTTCTGATTGATTCTATGTGTGATTATTTCTTTGTATATATATATATATATATATATATATATATATATATATATATATATATATATATATATATATATATATATATATATATATATATACAGAATAAGCTGAACTGATGATCCCTCTGGGTGTTGTAACCTGATCCAGTTTTCCCCTCTACTGTTCCCTTTTGTTTTAACTTATTTACCGTTCTCTGGAGGATTCTTGAATGGACTTTAAAGATGTAAGCCAGAGTACCATTACTGAAGATGATCTTTTTCCTCTCACCTCTGGACACTCGTATTTGGAGATACCCGTCTTCTATGGTGGCTAGCCAATCCTCACAGAGTCACCCCATGGTTTATAATGCAACTATCATGGGAGTGAGCGTGTAGCCTAGAATGATCAACAATCTGAAGAACACTAGCACGCTCAAATCTTCACAGCTATGACCCGTCTACTGTTTCACTCACCAGGCGCTGTGTCAACCCGTGATATGGTTTTCGGTCACATTGGTATTGTCCACCCCACCTGTCTCTTTCCTTTCCTGAGGAGTCAACCATGGTGAGATTCGAACCTGGGTCTCATGGTCAGAATGCGAACGTTCTAACTATTCCGGCTCACGCTCTCACACACACACACACACACACACACACACACACATATATATATATATATATATATATATATATATATATATATATATATATATATATATATATATATATATATATATATATATATATATATATATATATATATATATATATATATATATATATATATATAGTTTATGCAAAACTAGGTAATCCGTATGGGTAGACCCGAGGAGGATGATATCCGGAGAGCTCAATGGAAAATTCAGAGCAGATATGTTTGAATAAAAACAGACCACTTTAAGGTTCCATGTAATAAATTATTTCACCATAACCCCTTTAACAGGGCTCTGGATCATCAGACTTTACTTCCAAAAATTGAAATGAAAAATGAAAAGAAATTTCATTTTTCATTTCAATGTTTGGAAGTAAAGTCCTGTTAAAGGGGTTATGGTGAAATAATTTATTACATGGAACCTTAAAGTGGTCTGTTTTTATTCAATATACACATACACACACACACACACACACACACACACACACACACACACACACACACACACACACACACACACACACATATATATATATATATATATATATATATATATTGGTGAAAAATCTATAGCAAAGTGGGAAACATTTTATGTGAGGCGTTTAACCCCTTACGACATCAAGGGCACTTTTGTTATGATGAGGCTGCTACACATGTGCAATAAAAACGGATTCTTGGAAATTTTATTTAATTTTTTAAGTCCATATACATAATGAATTAATTTAATTTAGAATCGTTTTTTTGTTTTTTGGTCTGTCGTAAAGGGTGAACCGCTCACACGAAATCTTTTCCACTTTATATCTTTTTCCCCCATATTTTTCTTGTTAAATAAAAAAAATATACATCATTTTCTCATATATATATATATATATATATATATATATATAGATAACATTAGTGGTAAATATACAATGGAATAAATTATGACCATGGAATATTAGTGTTTAAGCCTTGTTATTATATATATATATATATATATATATATATATATGTATGTATGTATGTATGTATGTATTAGTGAATTTACATAATATCCAACATCGATAGCACGGCTCAGAGTTTCATAAAGTTCTTGCAATCGTTAAGTGCAAATATAATCTGAATGTTAAAATATTCGCGTTCTTGTGATGATGAGTATACTTTATTTTTAATATGATCGTCTCGTAATGACGGACAAGTTTCTTAGTAACGTGATTAAAGAAAAAAAAATAGCATACTGATGCATATTCATTAGATATTATAAATATCTACGATATAACTACTAGTTTAAAATATTTTTCTCTCCTTTTTTTTAACTTTATACATTACAATAACTTAGTTACCTCCCTTGACGTTTGTACGCGAGCCTACATAATAACATGTAAAATGGTACAATACATAGCGTCAGTTTGGGCACCCCGAGGCGGTGTGATGGTTAGCAAGCTTGTCGCACTAGAAAAATTACACATGAGTAGTGTGTTCGATCCTCACTGGATGCCTCAAACTTTCGTCCTTGTGGCACATCTAAGCTACGCTTGGAAAACCGCTACATCACGTTAGTATTTTTCACTTCACACGTAAAAAAATATATTTTTTGATGATCATAACAATTTTTTCTTAGAAATATGTTGAACGGAGCAAGACCCTGATGACGGAATTGTAGTAAAGTCGAAAGTACTCGGAATAAATCAATATCAATGAACATGGTAATTTTCATTTTCCTTTAATAAGGATGCTATAAAAATTGTTCATAATTACTAGAGGATCATATTAAAATAAGTAACCGACACATCTCTTAATTATTTAATGTCATATGTCTTTATACATACATACATATATATATATATATATATATATATATATATATATATATATATATATATATATATATATATATATATAAAGAAAAATATACGGAAAAAACAAACAAAAATCCTTATATGCAATTATGCTGTTTTATTGTCAACGTGACCATGTTTAAACGGAACGCTGATCATATAAAACTTTCAGTTATCTGTTTGGATAAGTCTTGTTCTTATGTCCATCGTCTTTGTCATGTTGAATTGATAATGTTAATTATATTTTATGAATATGTCCTGAAGATGGTTTATTAGACCGAAACGTCTGACGTTGACATTATATTAACATTAAAACAGCATAATTGCATATAAGGATTTTTGTTTGTTTTTTTCGTATATTTTTCTTCATACTGTCGGATCTATATCCATATATTTGCTTATATATATATATATATATATATATATATATATATATATAATAATAATAATAATAATAATAATAATATGTTTCATTGAATATTATCATCTGCCTTGGTAATTTACAATTCCCTTTCATTAATTTTGTTTTATTTTTAATATTCTCTCACATTTAGTAAACCCCTTGCGTCTGTAGCTTTATTGCACTGCTTGGGCGACAATGATTAAACAAATGTGGCAGGCAAGAGAGTATAGAAAGTCTTCGTAGTGATTAGTACCCAATGCTCTTTCTGATCATGCATAAGTCATTTTGAAAGTGAATATTAATATAAACAAATATAAATAAGGTGACCCACATCTTAAATCAATATATTTCACTCGTCGACCCCAGTAAACGTGTAAAACAGATAATTAGAAACTGACAACATTGTAATTACAAACAGCAACATACTTATAAAATCCAAATATGAGACCCCAATGTAGTTTATCAGGTTCATTTCCCTCACAATTCTGTGAGTCGTAATAAATAACAGAGCTTTATCTGCCAAACAACGGTGTCATTAAGTCGTAGACGGATAAACCACTTAAGCTATCTCAGGCCAATAAAAATCCACTTAAACACACAACGCCCATAAACATCCTTGTAGATCACACTGCCATAACAAACTATTATTATTATTATTATTATTATTATTATTATTATTGTTGTTGTTGTTGTGTTATTATTATTATCATTTGTGTTTGTAATATTTCCTCCTTTGTACCCTGTAGAGCCGGGTCCAAACTATTGCCCTTAGGCACTATAAGAGAACTGTCATTTAATTAATAGCACTTTTCTTAGCATATGGAATGTATCTAGTAATGAAATCTTCTAGGCAACATGTATGTTGGTGTTACCTGCATCATTTTAAGTAAAATTGTTCATTCCTTTTCTCACAAGACCAAGAGCTCTGATTACTACTGGTACAGTCTCAGTTTTCATTCCGCATTTTACTATTATTATTATTATTTTTATTTTCTTTGCTTTCTGGCGTTTACACATTTCTTTCCGGGTCCCACCCAGGGACCTAAGGTTAGAAATGGCATCATGACACTTTTCACTGACAAAAAAAAATAAAAAATAAAAAAATTACATAGATAGAGCCCTTCGTAAAGTGTGGGCTGTACTTGTCAGAACAATTTTTTGTATCTCCTTGAGGCATGGGCTTCCAGGGATCCCTGCAATTAGTCTACTGCAATCTTTTCCAGCCAGTCCTAGGGCTCCAACTACAACAGGGATTGTTGATGTTCCCATATGCCACATTTTCGAGACCTCTATTTCAAGGTCCTTGTATTTTGACAGCTTTTTGAATATCTTCAAAGATACATTGCAGTCAGCAGGGACTGCCATATCAATAAGGAGGCACCGTTTTTGTTTGTGGTCTTTAATAACAATATCTGGTCGGTTGGCCTTGATTGTTCTGTCAGTGTGAATTGTGTAGTCCCATAGAATTGTAACAGGTCCTATCTCCGTAACTGGGTCTGGGTGGTGTTGGTACCAGTTTCTTTCAGTTTCCTTCCCGTAGAAGTTGCAGATTTTCCAGTGCAGATATTGGCCCACTCTGTCATGTCGGGTTTTATATTCAGTGGGTGCCAACATCGTGCAACCTGATACAAGATGATCAATCGTTTCTGGATATTTATCACAGAATCTGCATTTTGGGCTGACACAATATTTTAGTATATGTGCTTGATAATTCCTAGTTAGCAAGCATTGGTCCTGCGCAGCAAGGATAAAACCTTCAGTTTCCGCTTTCAACCCTGCACTGCGTAGCCACTGATGGGTACGGGTTTTGTCTATATCAGCTTGTTTGATACGGGGAGAGTATTGGCCATGAAGCGGTTTATCTTGCCATCGCTTCTATATCTGGGCGGTTGCATTCGTCTTTGCTGTTTTTTTCAAGTATTTTGCAGTTTCAGCCGGTGTATTGTGCTGTAGTTGCATCTCTACGCCCATTTGAAGCTCCAGTTTGAATTTGTTGGCTTCTTTCATTACGGAGTAAAGACGCTTACTACTTTCATGTTTCTTGACGCATACCATCATCCAGTCTTCTGTAGTTTCCAAGTATCTTTGGAGGCCAATTGTTGTAGTTTTGTAGGACAGTTCTAGTTGAACTAATCCTCTGCCTCCTTCGGATCTGGGCACATACAGACGATCAACATCAGCTTTGGGATGATGCATGCGATAGCAAGTGAGAAGCTTTCTCGTTTTGGCGTCCATTTGCTTAATTTCAGCTATGGTCTAGTTAAGGACATTAAAGCTGTAATGCACCACTGGGACAGCCAATGTGTTTATAGCTGATATTCTATTTTTTGAGTTTAGTTCAGTATTTAGTATCAGACGTACACGCCTGTAGTACTCTTTTCTTATTTTTTTCTTTCATTTGGGGGTGTTGTATGCCATCTCCTTCGCTAATTCCTAGGTACTTATAAGCTTCTTCATGCTCCAATTCCCTAATCTTTGTGACAAAATCTAAATCTATTGAGGGTGTTTCTGTAATTCTACCTTTCTTGAATGTTACTTTTGCACATTTATCTAATCCGAAGTCCATACCTATGTCGTCACTAAAGTATTTTACAATATTGAGGAGGCCTTTCAACTCATTGTCGTCTTTGGCAAAGAGTTTGAGATCATCCATGTATAGTAGCGGATTGAAAATGTTCCTATTTATTTTGTAACCATAGCTACTGTTGTTCAGTTCATGTGTAAGAGGGGTTAAGGATAAACAAAACGGAAGGGGTGACAGAGAGTCTCCTTGAAAAATTCCACGTCGGATATTCAGACGGTTGGATATGGCAGTGCCCCCGGTGTGCCTAAGGTATAGTTTTGTGTTTCAAATCCCCATGCTGTGCTTAAGAAAGTTTAATACCACAGGGGAGACTTTGTACATTTCCAAAGTCTTAAGGATCCAAGAATGTAGAACACTATCAAAGCCTTTACGATAATCAATCCACGCTGCACTGAGATTTCTGCGTCGTCTCCTGCAATTTTCCAGGATCATTTTATTTATCAGAAGTTGATCTTTGCAGCCATATGAACCTCTACTGCATCCCTTCTGTTCCAGCGGGAGAATGGTGTTTGTTTCGAAAAAGGATTAAGTACGGTTCGTCAGTACAGACGTGATCAACTTATACGTTGTGGAAAGACATGTTATCGGTCTATAATTTTTCGGGTCGTCTGTTTCAGTTGTTTTTGGTATGAGGTATGTAATACCTTCAGTAACCCATTCCGGGATTTTATTGGGATTATTTACAAGCGTTGATAATGTTTTTGCAAGTATGCCATGGGTAGATGAGAGATGATACAGCCAGAAATTGGGCAACTTGTCATTTCCTGGGGATTTCCATTTTGGGGATTTCGTTAGAGCTTGCCTAACATCATCTGTGGATATATTTTCCCATTCTTGCAGAGGTGTATCCAGCAGTCGTTCTTCTTCACGCCGTATCCATTCTGCATTTGGGTTACATTCCTTTGGGTTGCTCCAAATATTTTCCCAAAATGTCTGTACATTATCAATCGATGGTGGCGTTTCGACATGTATAGGCGTTTTTCCAATTTCCCTGTAAAATTTCTTAAGATCTGTTCGGAATATTTTATTTTGGCGATAGAATCTACAACGTTTCTCGTATCGTCTTGTTCTCTGTGCTTTTAGCTGAAGTTTCTGTTTCAGCATTTCCTTGATCGATGGAATATCAATTAGGGATTTAATGCTATATTTCCGTTTGATCTTTTTGGATTTACGTGTAGAAATATTAGGGTTTCTGGTGAGCTCATCTAATATAGACAGCTCACATCTGATTTGTTTTTATTATTATTATTATTATTATTATTATTATTATTATTATTATTATTATTATTATTATTATTATCTTTGATTTATGTTATATACACATTTCCTTCCTGGTCTCAAACAGAGACTTAAGGACAGAAATGTCATCATGACATTTTCCAATGAACATTTTGAAAAAAGAAATTATAAAGCAACCTTAGATCAGACACATTTTTCGTAGGTAAAGCTTTTCGTATATTTTGGTCTGTACTTGTGAGAACATTTCTTTTGTATTTCTTTAAGGTACCAGGAATCCGATCAATGGGTTTATTCAGAACCTTTTCTACAACCACGACTGGAATTATTAATGTCGTCTATACACATTTTTGAGATTTCCACTTCAAGGTATTTGTATTTTGATAGTTGTTGTTGTTGCTGCTACTGCTTGTATTATTATTATTATTATTATTATTATTATTATTATTATTATTATTATTATTATTATTCCTTTGATTTCTGGAATGCATTCATTTCTTTCCGGGTCCACCCAGAGACCTAAGATCAGAAACGGCTTCATGACATTTTTCACTGTTCAGTTTAAAAAAAAAAAAAACTCAACATATTTTACATGGATAAAGCCCTTCTTCAGGTGTGGGCTGTACTCGTGAGAATATATTTTTTTTATCTTTAAGGCATATGTCTGATGGGATTTTTTCCAACCAATCTGAGGGCTCCAACTACAACAGGGATTGTTGATGTTCTCATGTGCGACATTTTTGAGATTTCGACTTCAATGTCCTTGTATTTTGCTAGCTTTTTGAAGATATTCAAAAATACATTGTAGTCTTCATTGCAGTCTGCCATATCAATAAGGAGGCAATTTTTTGTTTGCTTGCGGTCTCTCATAACGATGTCAGCTTTGATTGTTCTGTCTGTATGCATTGTATAGTCCCATAAAATTGCTTTATCATTATTATTATTATTATTATTATTATTATTATTATTATTATTATTATTATTATTATTATTTACAGTGGAGTAAAATTTGGCAGAATTAATATTTGATTAGTGTTGCATTTCGTCACACTAATCATTTGAACCCAGGAAAGTTTTCTGAAATTTTAAGCTGAAACCTCGTTCTTATTTACATGCTTTATACATTGTTCATTGAAGAATATATCAGTCAAAATCGCTGGGATTAAAAGTATCAATAATAAATACTAATAATAATATTAACATATTAATAGTAAAAGGTAATATACTTCATAAATATATATTTTGTCGGAATAAAATAAACAAGAACAGTATTGACAATACAACATTTAGAGATGAGAATGAGTAAAAAAGGAAACGGAGAGACCCGCTGACTGAAGAACAGCTCCACTCAAGGAGAATGGCCTGCTGAAGAGACGGCCTGTTACTATCGGTGTATAAAATACTATATTTGAATATATTCACTCGTTCTAGTTTAGCTTGTGATAAGATCAAGTAAAAGGTTTACTAGCTGTTAATGTTAACTCTGCAGATTTTACTATGGATTATCAGGCTACAGCATGCATTACTAGCTTATATTTCTACACTTCTACCGCTTTAAAATATTTATTAGCTACTAATATTATCATTACAACCAACACCCAACACCATTACTGCCACCTCACATCTACTATTAACATATAAATCCACTATAATTATTAACGTAAATTACTCCCCCCAGCATATTTAATACCACCAAATAAAAACCAATAAGATCAGAGATAATTTCCATATGGAGGCATGAGAATAAATACCTTTTATCAGGGTTTATACCAAAATAAATAAATTAAATAAAATAATATAAAACACCAACAGTCACTTTTTAGTTCAAGCTACCACCACAATAATTATATTTATTGTTTTTATCATTCTCCCATCACCATTACTAATCACTTCTACCAATTTACAATAACTATTGGCTACTTATATTATCATTGGCACCAATCCCTCTACAACATTACTATCACATACCATCTACTATTATCATATAAACCCGCTATAATTATTAACGTAAACTACCCCACTCCCCCAGCATATATAATACCATCAAAAAAATAATCAGTGAGGATTACAAACTGCAATTTCTACCAGTTACATGAACACAGTCATCAAAAACAACCAAATAACCAGC
The DNA here is from genome assembly GCA_963932145.1 of Acanthosepion lycidas. Classification (NCBI taxonomy): domain Eukaryota; kingdom Metazoa; phylum Mollusca; class Cephalopoda; order Sepiida; family Sepiidae; genus Acanthosepion; species Acanthosepion lycidas. Next base: position 22,038,074 of record OZ010590.1, on the reverse strand, counting down.
TTTAAAATAATAACAAATAAACTTTTAAAAAATTAAAAATAATAGCAATTTTTACCTATCATAATTTTACACAGACCCCACCACAACTATATACGTGCATGCGAGGAAATCCTATTCAACGAAAAAATAGAAAATTCTCTGATTGCTGAAATGTATACATTCACGAGACATTCACGAGAAATTTTCGCTACACTTCCGATCTTTGAATTTCAACATACATATGTATAGACAAAACACCACCCATATACATACATATGTCATATCCCATACTGTCCATATATATTTTTATATCTGTATGAGCCCCAGCAGACGAGTAAGTGCCTATGTGTGTCTGCGTACCTCATCGGGTGTACGGACATGCATCTATGTTTGCGTTAGCATGAGTGACATCACGACGACGATGCCGGTTCACTTCCATAATAACACCAATACACGCAATCAACATAAACCCGTTTGTCTGACGTTCGCAAAAGCCCAGGGTCACAAACTCACATCAATCCAATCAAATATATATATATATATATATATATATATAAGCATATAGCTGCAGTAAAGTGGCTGTCGGTCATATACTGCATACTAAAATATAAGGTCCATGTTTTAAAGAAAAATCCGAGACCCCACCTCTTACATTGTCCAATATTAATTGAAGTACAAAGTGGAATGAAAGGTAATGTTAAATATGAGATATTACGTCTTTGTTTTTACAAGCCTCGAGGGCCACTCGAGGTAGAGGGTTATGTTTGGAGTCATTTTGTGTGTATAGGAATGGGAAATAACGGTCAATACTAGCCATGAACAGGTTAAGAATGTAGTGATCGAGGAAACATCCTGTTGGGAGTCGGTTCAACAGAGCAGTGATTCGCGAGAAGCTGTTCGAGTGAAACTTACTTCTCACCGATGCAATATGGAGGTAATGTGAGTGGTTTGCTACTATGTTAATGGCATGTGTTCTTGCTGTAAAGGTTTGTCTCGGCGAGACCAGGGAAGGAGGTTCGTCCGTGAACTTTCTGTGGATGAAGTGTAGAGCAGCGGGATGCTTGCCACATCCCACTTATGGGAGAAGGATTGAATAGTGGACAAAAATTCGTCATTCACAAAGGGCTTGGAGGCGCTTTTGAACTCTATCAAGAATAGAGAGTGTGGTCTAGACAGCTCCTGCCCAAATATGTAAATAGTGCCCCATTTGCGGTTTGATCTCTCACTTGTACAATTAGAGGATAGCAGGAGCGGTGTGGTACTTACGAAGCGGTACGGAGAACGGAAAATTTTATCTGCATCCTTGACAATAGATCATGTGTATGACTTCCTCTTGAGGTCAGGTTTGAGATTGAGGACCAACAGTGTTTCAAGGCACAGTGTTTTCCCGGGGCAGGTGGGGGGACCTTCGTTCATCCCGATTGGTCTTAGTTTCATGTATGATGATGGAACTAGCTTAGTCTTCGAGACACTGAATATAACCAACCAGTTTTTTACACTTTCGCGTAGTTTGTCTAAGATCAGAAAAGAGTTCTGTATCCAATCTCTGACCATCGAGAATTTCAAAAGTCTTCACATAAATTACACATTGATTTTTGTCCCAAACGTTGCTGTTTTTTTTTTAATCATATCACCCCAAGCAAGACGATAAACCGATTACGACGCCAGATTTAAGTGTGACTGAAGGAAACGGAGAAATTTTTACTGATGAGAAAAGACAATAAAATAGCTGAATTCAAAGAGACAAAACATGGCGATTGAAGTTACATTTAAATTACATTGTATTATTAATTGATAAAATCAAAAGATGAATCACAATACCATTAGTCCTGACCTGGTATCTTGGCTTCAGCCATTTTCTCGCCTCTGTAATGTAGGCTCCTATGTTACTTCAGTAAATATTTTCATGGTAATTGCTTGGATAATCTCTTCGCTATGATACCCAGTCGATGAATTTAAACGCAGTACTAGATTGGCAACAAGGTCTCATCAAGTTATAATTGAATCGGCCACATTTAATTGTAACTTTTATGCTGTCAGTTTCTTCTATCGCATTTCTCGGTTGTGAAATTCCCTTCCAGCGAACATTGACCTTCAAATGTTTAAATGCAAAGCCAATCGTTAACTACTATCTCCTTGATTACTCTTGTATTTTCCTCGTTACTCGATATTGTTTCTCTTTTTACTTCTACTTTCTCAATTAGTAACCCCTTTTTGTCTTAGTGGCTTTGTTGACTTGTATGGGGTGAAATGACTTTAAAAAATTGAGCTTGATAGGAAAGCAAGAAACTGGAACAGTTTCAGTGTCTGAAAGTGCGACAGAATAAACTATTAGAATTAGAATTTACGGCTACATTTAGCAATTTCAACAGCAAAATACTGAGACATAACTGTTAATATAATACCACGTTTATATTCATGAAATTCACGCGCCAATGTTATGTTATTATCACATCGTTTGATTATTTTGTCCTCAGGCACTTCACCGGGTGTCTAACGGTCCGGATAATTTTTGAATTATATACTCTACTTTACGAAGTTCAATTCTTCTCGTCCTGCTATCCGTGTTCATGGATATTTCTTATTCTTTTTTGGTACACCTCACTGTTGCTGCCCAGTTTCAACTGAATCGATGTCATCACTAGCCAGAGCAGGGATTGAACTTACAATACTTTCCACGCTAACTTCACAAACTAACTTCTTAATCCACAAGGCTATTGTCACTGAAAACATCAGCAGAATTATCCTGAAACATGGATTACCAAAATTCAGATGCAAGTAATTTCCTTTGTTATTAGTCGACAAATCAATTTCATTACACGGGAAGCTTTTTGACGTGGTGTAATGGTTAGCAAAGTTGTATTCTTAGATCCAATACAATTGAAGAATGAGTTCGATACTCGCTGAGTGGTCCACACATTCAGTCTTGTGCCACAGCTAAGCTAGGCTTAGAAAATCATTTTTGGGGACTCCGTGTTGTATTCTTACGTACGCTTGTCTCGCTAAATCAATTACGAGGGATTAGTGAGTTGGATTATCACTGACTTGTCCATACGTTTGGACTTATGTTACATCTAAACTACGCTTAGTAAAATCATTTGGTCACTTGAACGTGGTGTAGTGTTTAACAAGTTTGTCTCGCTAGATCAATTGCGACTGAATAGTGATTTCGGTCCTCAGTGGACATGTGCCTAATCCAAGCTGAGAAAACCACCATTATACTTACGACGTTAAATACATCGGAAAGTTTCGGAGACCCGAGTATCATTGCAATGTGGAGAGCCTTCCAACCCGTCACCTCCTGTAGTTGTTAATCAGATTCATAACATAAGTTTGGCTTAATATTTTGGGTTAATATTCAAGAAAGTGTTGATTTTTTCTCTCGTATTTTTTTACATTTTTTTTTTATAGGGAGGTTCACTTTGTGAAAGACCCAGACGCTATTCGAAGTAGAGAATTACAGAGAAATAGGTAGAGTTTATGCTGATATGTGCGGATAATAACGGTTAATCCTGTACATGAACCTGTTATGAGTTTAGTCATCGGGAAAGCATCCTCTTGGGAGTCGGTTCTACAGAGCAGTGATTCGTGGGAAGAAGCTGCTCGAGGAGAACTTACTTCTCACGAATGTAACACGGAAGCAATGAATGTCGGTGGCTCGCGAGAGTAGGCGTAACATGGTGAGTCCGAGATTTGCTTTGAAAATCAGCTTTCGAAATTATAGATTCTGTAACATCCCGTCCTTGCGCCGTTTGGTAACCACAGAACTAAATTCAAATAAGCCGGCAATTGCTGTTTCTCTAAGTCTATTTATTCGGTTTGGCGTTGTTTTCCGGTCTGTGAAGAGCTTATTTTTTTTTTTTTTTCAGTTTTACTACAGTTCAGGCCAGATTTTTCACTGGAGGTTTCACATTTGAACGGTGCTGGCACGTTGCCCGCAAATTAGCGTTGTTCGAGATCAGCAGTATCAGTTTACTGGCAAAATCGAAGCCAGAAGATTGTCTTACAGATTATTGATCCCACTCTAACTTGAAAAGCTGACAGCATTCGGTGTGAAATTAACAAAAATAAAATAAAAAATAATAAATGAAAGCAGAAGTATAAAAACAAAGAGTAATAATTCTGATATGTACGGCTTAGTTTCATTACAATTACAAAATGATAACGTATCAGAAATTTAAATATATCTATCATCTGTCAACATAGAGAAACACACAGCGAGAAACACACACATAGAAACACACACACATACACATATATTGTGCGGCTGGTATTTGAGGACAGATGTTATGGATTCGTAAAAAAAAGTTGCTGAATTATATTTGATTATAAACAAGTAAACGAAATTTATATAACTGTTATTTAATTTTATTCAATTAAATAATATTGAATAAAAATTCAATAAAACCACCACTAGCATCAATAAAATCCTATACACGAGGTCGAAATCGGCTGCAAGCTCTGATTTTATCCTTTTTATGTCAGATATTACTCGAACTATTGCAGCTTTAAGAGATTCTTTGGTGTCATGAAGCTGTTTACTAACCAACGCTCCACAAATAATAGTCTAGTGGATTGAGATCTGTAGAGTTAGGAGGCCAAATGATGGGTGCGATGTTGTCGTAAAAATGGTCAGATATCCATACTTGTGTTTGTAGAGCCGTGTGGGATGGAGCATAGTCTTGCTGGAATATGTAAGGCCTGCCATTTCATAATGTTTTCAATCCAGGTCTTGACAACTGTTTCTAGAACCTCAACATAAGCAGTATCATTTACTGTAAGACTTTGCGGAAAAAGTGTGGTGGCATAATATGTCCTTCATTGCTAACAACACCCAATACCATAACACTTGAAGTAAATTTTGTGCTCATCACTCTTGGCACCCCAGAAGGATCTGAACAAAGTCATCTGTCATTTCTTCTGTTAAGTTTTCGATCTTGATCAAATTTTTTCTCATCTGAGAAAAACCAAATCACACTAGCGTCTGAAGGAATTGTAAGTTTATTATAAAAGATTTTTGAATGTGTTTAAACTGTTTTCATTTGTTTTTTTTTTGGTTTTGTTTTGTTTTTCAGACTTAAATTTACCTCTCTTCATCATGTAGGACTTGTATCGAATGTCTTCATGAACACTCCTTCTGACTGTTTTTTCAGACACATACAGCTTTTTGGCAATTGGCCTCATTGATTGACATCGGTTTTCATCAATTGTCTTCTTGACTATCTGAATAAATTCGGATATTCTCACTTTGTCAGAACGTGCAGAATGTCTTTTACGTTTTGATACAGGCATTGGGGAACTGTCAGCGTCTTCTA
>OZ010590.1:22012780-22030280 GCA_963932145.1 Acanthosepion lycidas | reverse complement strand
TGAAAATGAAGATGAGGTTCACATATACAAGATATATCTCCCGGTCTCAGACCCACGCTGACTGTTGGCTAATACCTGGCTAGTATCGTTTACAGATAAATAGTCAGCGCCACCTACTCTAAGTAGAAAGTCTTCTCTCAACAGCCCATTGTGGTAGGGGACGCAACTCGTGTGCTTATAGCATCTCATACAGCCAACTTTTTTATTGGACACACCCGATTCTCTGTTTCAACACATCAATTATTTCTTTGCAATCTAGACGAGTTTAAGAATAAATATTGCTTAAATATTGTAATTTAAAAAAATGAATTAAGTATAAATTGTAGTGCCACGCCTACATTTTCTCCAATTCTAATTGGTCAATAAACACATACTTAGAAATAACAGGACAATTTATCTATCGCATGCCACCATAGTAAATTTGTTCCTACACTTTGTTCAAAACAAGCTTTTCTATAAAATCGCTGATTGGTCCATTTTCCATCCAATAGAATATTTTTCATGTATATTCAAAAATGTACTATAGCGTCTCTTCTTGGAGCCACTCCAGATAGTATAAATATTGCATGCATTCCAAAAAACCAGTAGTAGTAATTTCAGAACCACAGTCGAGGTACCCAGAGACAATAGTTCTCATTTACTCGCTCGTGTATTTCATCCTACTCACTCCGCACGTACATACACACTACGGAACTTTATGTGACACACCACCAGTTCTCAGTGGACACACCAAGTTAAATCAACTTTGTAAGTTGCAACTACTGAACAATTTTCTGAAAGAAATATTCTATTTTTAACACTGAACTCTGAACATTTACTCAGACAAATCTTCTTTAAGACATTTCCTTACAGTCAAGGGGAAGCTACTTTTTTTCTCCCTTTTTCACTCATATTGCAGCTACTTTGTATTATTGTTGAATTTAATATACATATTTCTTCGTTAAACAAAATTGGTTCTCATTGTTCTTTTTCCTTGATGTTTTAAGTATTATGTATGAATGTTGATTACCTTCTCAATACGCAGCCGCATTACCTATTTAACCCATTCAACATTGGTGACCACAACGCTCGAGAAGCAGTACATTCGATAATTGATCAACCTGACGTACTAATCAACACTTTACAAAATAACACATATAAAAGATTTAGTTATAAATATTTGGAAATATTGTTATACAAGCTAAACATTAGCGCAAATGTTGTACACGCTAACTTTTAGTAATATATAAGAAAGACTGTAACATGTACTGTCTGTTTTGTCCTATTGATTATATTTGGAACATACAGCCAATATTTCTTCTGGCGCGAATTTATAAAAGATAATAAGAATTAAAAGACATATATACACAAGAGTGTGGATCAATAAGTACGCAATCTCGAACGCAGTTATTGGTTTGAATCTCTGATTTACTTTAACCTTTTCTGACATTCTGATGTTTGATCATTGTAATACTAGGCAGCTACTTTTATCAAATCATTCCAGTTCATATCAGTGAGAAAGGTTAGAAAGAGAAATCACAATGAGTTACTATCCTGGCCTTTGCTGTAAATCCTGCAAAATGAAGTTGGAGTTGTTTATTCGATAGTCTTTCAGAAAAGCATTTAAATCTGTTGCCACTCACCTTTTTGACCAACTTTGAATTATATATATATATATATATATATATATATATATATATATATATATATATATATATATATATATATAATTATACAGGGATATAATTATGATCTCAGCCAAAATTAAGCGATGACTCTCATCATTACTTTCAGGAGATGACACGTATGAAGGCCTTTCAGGTTATACTCCATCTTAGAAATTGGTACACCAGTTCTTCTCTGTTCAATATGAAGAACACATAACACCCAATATTGACATCGTGCATTCAGGGATTTCTCTTATAAGTGTCGTCTGTAGGAAGAGAAATTTCATGATAGAATTAAACACATGAAAATTAAAATTCTGTTGACATATTTCAGTCACTGAATTGAAACAAATTTAGGAATAAAACGCTAGGATCCTGCTAATTGATACCTACATTATAACAATCAATTTTTCGAGTTACAGTAAAAAAAAAAAAAAAAAAAAAAGTTCAGTAAATTTATGCCACACTGAAATAGACATTATCGTGGACTAATACACTTTGATGTATACCATTTTTAAGACACAGATTACAACTGCAGGACGAAATGTTCTACTTGATTACGTAGACGCCGTATATTATGGCAAAGCTGCCATTTCAATGCGTTTATTTTGGTATACCTCTGAACGACACCGTCCCTCAAATACTGCTATCCGGGTGTATTTTATCTAAAATGCTTAGTAATTATCCTAAATAACCAGTCAACCAATGGAAAGCGCCAAATTCAATCCTTCTCTAAGGGTTCTTATTAAATAGAAATAAAGACATGTGTGTGTTTCCCTAGCACGATACCTGCTTGAACATGAAGTTTTCATCACGCTGAAACTTATCGTACGATGCGTCTTTATCGAGAGGGTTATGCATGGACAGGATACGTGCTTGAGTTCTATTACGTCATCAAAAAAACTCGTGGAAGACGCGATGACTTAAACTTAAAGACCGGATCCTTAATCTTAATGTTTTCATTTTTTTTTTTTTTTTTTTTTAGATATACCGAAAAAAATCATATGGTAGCTTTCAATACCGCAGGGTGTTGAAAAGCCAGGCTCTACTGGTGGCGCTAAACGCTAAAGATCAGCGGCACAGATATAGCAAACTACTTGAAAGTGTCTAGGTCCTTTTACTTCAAAGTGAGGTGTGAGAAAGTAGCATTTGTCGCGATGTGTCTTCGTGACCAAGAGAAAGACAGTAATATAATGATTTTCAGACGCATCTCTTATGTATAACAAACGATTACACCCAGGTAATAAATGAAGATTTCTGCCGAATGAGTCGAGAAGGCACAGTTAGCTCAAGGGGCTAGCTAAGAAAGATGCAGTACACCACAATCCCTAGATGCTTCAGATATTCTTTGTTGAGAATTACTTCAACTAAGAATAGACAGTGAACAGAAAATCTACAGTTACATATGAAAATTTACACCGTCTTTCGTGGGACAGTGGTTCGTAAACTTCAAGGAACATGTTATATGAACCAATTCTTAGCATATTGTTACATAAATGTGACCGCATTCAGAGATGTTCTAGAGACACTAATGAGGTCATAGATCCAGTCGACATCCGTATGTACACCATTATTCGGAGGTTGATGACACACTATCACTGGCTAATCTAGAGACACTATTAAAACTGGAACGAGACGCGATCCCTGTAGACACCTATCTTAGAGGTTTGTTGAATCAACATCACTTCATACGGTGATGTTCTGGGGACACTAATAAGGCCCTGGATCGAGTCAGTATCCCTGTGGAAACTATTGTTCTCAGGTGGTTCACTCAATATCATCGCTTGCAGATTTGTTCTTGAAGCACTAATAAAGCTGTGGATCGTGTCATTATCGCTGTGTACACTAATCTTTGCAGTTAGTTGAATCTCTTTAAGCTCTTAAAGAGATGTTCTCGAGACACTCCCTGTGGGGAGTATTCATCATCCAATTCCTCAGAGCTATTCATCATCCAATTCATCAGGCCCACAAATTTGTAGGTCTGGTGAATTGGATCGTAATTACGATTCTAATGTAATAAATTATAACCATGGAATTAGTGTTTAACCCTTTTTATTATATATATATATATATATATATATATATATATATATATATATATATATATATATATATATATATATATATACATACATATATATATATATATAGAGAGAGAGAGAGAGACTAATAAGTAAATCCACATTTTATTTTCAGAAGGGTTAGAAATCAAGAAATTCCTGTAGTCTTTCCTGGAATGAGTCCAAGGTAAATCCTCATCCAGTCCTTCAGAATTAGTTGAAAATAAAAGAGTTATATATATATTTGGACCTGTTCCTGTGTTTTCCGTGTGGACAATCTGTGTTTAAAATAGAATCTAGAATATAGTCACCTAAGAAAATAGTACAATGATTAATTTTTTAAGTAGTCACACAAATACATACATGTCTTTCTTACATTTTTCATCTGATTAAGAGTGGAAAGACGAAATGCAGTTTAAAGTGTTTAAGCCTTATATATATATATATATATATATAATATATATATATATATATATATATATATATATATATATATATATATATATTAATAAATGTGAATAACACTGTGTCATACTTTTTCGACTTAGACCAACATATCATGTTTCTTTGTGATCAGGCCAACTCAATAAGCAAATTAAAAACATTCCGGGTCAGATCCGGACTCTCAGTCTTGAAATTTTGGATTCTGAAGGTTTTCATTACTGCGATCGGTTTCGAATTCCGCAATTTTGTCTTCTGCTGATGAAAACAATTAAGGGAAAACAACTAACTTGCAATGGGACACTTTCAAATGAAAAATTTATTGTTCATAAAAGTCAGTGTTTCAAACTATAATTGTCCGTGTTTTTAAATTTGCCCCTAGATTATGTAGCACAACATTTTCGAATCAGACCGATTCTATGAGCAAAGTAAAAACTCTTGGACAGAATCCGGACCCGCAATCCGAAAAGTTTGAATTCCTAAGTTTTTATTACAGCGATTGTTTTCGGCGATTAATGTTTACGTGATTTTTTGCAACTAAATAATTTGGTACGGTAACAATTTTTTTTAACTTGAAAACAACATTGGGAATGATCGAAATTACTTGCGAAATCCAGCGAAAGTCACCCATCAAATGAAAAAAAAATTGTTTGTTCGGAAAGTAAGAACCTACGTACATCAAACTGTCTTTAAATTAAGCGGCGACAGAAGAACTGTCGTAGAACTTTAAAGAGATAAGCTTAAATATTAATGCAATACTTAAATACAGAGATTAATTTTGATTTGTTTTGTACCATATTTTTGACTATCGCATCTACTCATCCCTACGTATTTTGACAAAGACCAAATTAAGAAATTAAATAAACGCAAGAGCTAGCTTATTTGCCTCCCTATATATATATATATATATATATATATATATATATATATATATATATATAATTATTAGTATATTATTTGGATAAATTTAAACGATTTTGTAACTTCGGCTTATCTGTTGCCATATATCTATTATCGAATTCTTCCATGATGTGTTAAGTTTTTACTTTTTGATGTATATCATATTGCACTGTTTTTAAATAACTATATGTAAATGAAAAGAACTATTAAGACGATAAAAGATGTAAGAAATCATTTTGGGATATATATATATATATATATATATATATATATATATATATATATATATATATATATATATATATATATATATATTTGTAAGGTCGCACACACGCACTCTTATATATATATAATACGTGATACAGTGGAACAGTCTGTCTGTGGATGCCAATATATATGTGTGTGTGTACTTATGATCTAAAAATGTTGCCTGGTTTTAGATAACCTGCAAACCGTTCATAATGCGTAGAAAAATGATCAATTAATCCATACTGTCATCAGACAGTTTTCAACAGCGTCAGTATTATCAATATTCCTTGAAGTGGGTGTGAAGTATTCGCCAGCCCCAAAGTAATGTTTGCCATCAATAAGTACTGCTGATATAACTCCGGTTGGTTCTGTCCCAAAATCGTTTTTTATAATTTATTTTGTCTGCAATCCAACTATCAATGTATGATTTTTCATAATCAGAGTCGTGTTCTTTGCTGTTTGGTCGAAAGAGTTTTTCTCTGTCCAAATATCTTTTCTTATCAATTTCTCTTCCAGGTCCGAATAAATCGTATCCTGGAAATGCATATTCAGTTTGATTCGGTTTTATATGTATTAAAGTTTCGCACTTAATGTATGAAACAGAGCCGAAGTTTTTGTATTCGTTCTTGACCGGTGGCATCTATATCAAAAAATGATACTAAATTTCTTTATATATCTTATAAGTCAATGGCATCCATATTATGTTGTTTATAAGTTTTCAACGCCACTATTTCTGATTTCATAATATATTAAATTCAATCCCTCATTTTTTTTTTTATTACTATACAGAGTAGTGTAGGCATTTTATCTTTTCATCGACATCAAAGCAATTGTTTTATTGGTTACTTAACGTAAAATTAAATTCGTAGACTGACACCGATGGAAAATAATATATAAATGTCAGGGTTGTTTTTTTGGTATTTATAATAGTATCCAAAACAAAAGTGAAGATGATGACGCATTTTGCCGGAAAAAAACTAATGAACTATTTGACACCATCATGTTGAAAAAAAGGAAGACAGATTTTTGAGGATAAGTTACTTGTCGTAAATCGCATTAATTATTCTATCTTATGATATTCTGGCTCGAGACTACAATACAGAAAGCAAATTGATGAAGACATGTACCTACTCGGAGTCGGCAGATGTAAAAAAATCTACAGATGTCAACGGCTCTAATATATATGTATATGTTTATAATGCCAATGAGCGTACCTGCATCTAGTGTGTATGTGTCCAAAAGCAGTATTTGGCCAGTACGTATTTTGTAACAGAGCTGTCAAAACACGTCAGATCGAATGACTGTTTCACTAGAGGAACGCAGGTTCGAATCTTGCTGGAGACTACATACTTTTATAATAAGATTTCTCGAATATATAGGGCGGTTGATGAAAATAAATATATATACTGTTTAATAAATAAACAGAACATCTAAGTACCCATTAATAAAAAACGTTTAAACAATGAAACACAGACACACACACACACACATATATATATATATATATATATATATATATATATATATATATATATATATATATATATATATATATATATGTGTGTGTGTGTGTGTGTGTGTGTGTGAAGAAATATAGTATTAAGATGTGCTATATTTATGGTATAAAGTGATCAATATAAGAGATAGAGCGTGAGTAAATATAAAAGTGAACATAGAGCTCAACACTCTGAGGCGACAGGCTGTTTCATGCCAGACGCAAACGTCTGCAGCCTGACGACTGCATCTAGCATGGAAAAGCCTATCGCCTCTGTGTGTTGACTTCAATGTTCAGTCATATATATATATATATATATATATATATATATATATATATATATATATATATATATGTATGTATGTATAGATGTCGCCTCAGAGGTTTGATATCAATTGTCACTTTTATATATATATATATATATATATATATATATATATATATATATAGATAGATAGATAGATAGAGATAGAGAGAGAAAGAAAGAAAATAATAAAGAAAGAAAGAAAGAAATATAGAAATTGTTCATTATATTCGAAAACTGTAGAAACATAATTTTGCTTGCAGATTCTTATAGACATTTTTTCAGTACTGAATATGAATAGAAACTGATTTTTATTTCTGTCCATACTTTGGTTATGCAAGATTTACCGTGGAAAGCAAATTATATTTACAAATAAAATCACTTAAATAAACAAGTAAAAATATATATACGTACGTCTCTGTGTGTGACTGTGTGTGTGTCTGTGTCTGAAGTGGAAAGTGTGAAAGAGAAAGAAAGCAAAGAAAGAATCAACTTGCCTCGGGTCGACTGCTTCAGGAAAAACAGTATCTGAAGAGATAATTGACTTAAGCAAACATTTAAAAGACATCCGAATGAGGCTGAGGCTGATCAGTACACACAACAGTTAATAATTAATCAGCTTTGTCGGCAATTAGTCAAATCTATTATGGCCGACACACCTTGCCGACGAATCATTAGATTCGATTTCGTTAAGAATTACAAACTTTTGGAGATGTTAGGTTAATTATATTTACTTTCAAACTAAAAACAATCATTCCGAAATATAGATAAAAAACACACATATATATATATATATATTAAAATGTGTGTTTGTACGAGCTTGTATTAAAAAAATATGAACATGATCTGAATTTACATGACAACTGTGTTCTGCGCTTTTAAACTTTTTTGTTCATTTTATACAATGTCTTAGTTACCTGCAGTGACTTGTTCCAGAGATTTTTGCTTTAATTCATATAAACTTACAGGCATATATATATATATATATATATATATATATATATATATATATATATATATATATATAAAGAAATATAGTTTTAAGGGGTGCTATATTTATGGGCTCAATATTAGAGATAGAGCTATGTATATATAAAAATGAACGTTGAAGTCAGCACTATGAGACGACAGGCTTTTTCATGCTAGACACTATCGCCAGGCTTGACGATTGCGTTCGGAATGAAACAGGTTGTCACCTCTTAATAATCAAATCATGAAAGTTAACCGCGTTAAGGGAGTTAGGACAATTGGAATTAACTCCTCGCAAAGCAAGGAGGGGCATATATAACAGTTTTAAGCAGACCTTCATCCAGTGACTGTTAGTAGAAACGGCATAAAGAGGATGAAACACCTTGTAACTTTATTGGTAATAAGCGATACGTTTCACCGTACCGCCACCTAGTGAACAAACAAACAAAATACTCCCGGGGCATAGAATGTAAAACAATAAACCATTGTGTCCATTTAGGAAATATAAAATAGAATAAACATTACTATTGTAGACGTATATGAAGCGAGGTGGGCAGTCAATGGAGATTTCGCCATTGACAAATCATATATGCAGGGGAAGCAACAATGAAAGAGAAGTAGGACTGATATTAGATGAATTGTTTTATTAAATAATGTCAAATATCTGAAATAATTATTGGCGTTAAACTGAAAGAAAGCTTTTCAATATATCCAACATAGTTGTTTATACATCGATAGGACAAAGTACATGAAAGGAAATTTTACTCTACTCTCGCTGTAAGTTGCAAGAAATTGCAATCGTCATGGAACAACTGAATGCTAAATAAGGCAATGATGATGAAGATGAAATATTTGGTAAGTTCGAACTCTGTCAGTTATGTTTCATGTGTGATACATATTTAGGCGATCAAGTATCTTTCAATACATGATGAGGTAGATTTCTTTTCCGCAGTAGCTTGCCATTTCTTTCTGCGGTAGTCAAGTTGCCATACAAGGCTACAGAACTTAGTCTGTCCGTTTATTTAGCCATAGATAAAGAGAAAAGAGGAGGCTTCTTATATTTCCCAAGTATATTAGTATGTAAGTGAATGTAATGGATTCAGCTAGAATTCGAACTCGGCTTTCCGATTCCTCAATCCCAGCCGCTATCCATTACTCCACCGCACTAGGATCTCGTAAGGAACACGGAGAAATATAGGTCTAATTGCGCACGGTGAATGATCATGAAGTAGCCGAAACCTGGTTTTAAGATCACCCAAGATGTTCATGGACATAGAGAAGAGACAAAAAACCAAATTGACTATGTAACAGATATGCAGTCTAACACTGAAAAAAAATACCTGAGCAGCGACTATGTGAACAAACATCTTTCAATGATCTGTAAACCTAGAGTAAAACTACGGAAATCGAAGAAGCCAAGAGTGCACCCAAATTAAAATACGACAGACTTCTGATATTTTTAAAGCATTTCACCCCAAGCAAAGCATGAGTGCCATTAGCACGCAAGGGTTTACAGAGAGTGAGAACAAGAATAAAGAGGGGTGCTTGAGGAAACGATATAGCGAAAGACGGAGTTCAGGATGAAGGCATCAGAAGATGTCGATTGACATTTCATTTCGATATTTGAAGATTATAGCTATCAGATAAGCAATTAGGTTGAAGGTGGTTCCACTGTCTGGAAGGGTAAGAGAAGTAGTCTTGGAGCAGATGAGGCGGTTACATTTAACTCTTTCGATAGTGAAAGTTTGGGACCGAGATGCCAACCTAGTAGCACGGTTAAATTCATGCAGTTTGGGTACCAGTGAAAGTAGCTCGCCAGAGCAGTTGCCATGAAAATATTTGTAGAAAAGACAGGGGAAAGCCACATCACGTCTGCGAGAAAGGAGTCTGGAGTCGAGGTGCCACATCAGGACCAATCACATTGCATATCTGTCTCTGGATTTTGTCTAGGACCTCGAGATGAAAAGCGGGACACCAAACCATATGTGCTAACAGTATTCACTGCAAGAACGAAGGCTCTATTTGTAGATTTGAAGGATGGACTCAGCCGAGAAATACCTTCTGGCGCGACACAGAACCAACTTTGAGCCAAATGTCAAGGTGAAATATATGGACAGTGGTAAAAGTAGAGTGGAAAATGGACGTGGGTCACATTAAGAAAAGATTTAGAAGCAACTGCCCCAAAGAGAAATAAAGGAACAAAAAATGGATAACAGATTGATTTCTCATCATGACAAGATGCAGACATAAAACAGTGGCACGTTGCGGCACAGAATTTAGGACTTTCCACAAATAAATGTAGGCAGACTATAGTGTAATTGCTCAGCGAAATATATGCATTGATAGGAGGAACTAATATACAATAAAATCAGATATGTATAAAAAAAAAAGAAGAAAATGAAGAAGACAAATGACATGCTCATCTGCAATTTGGATAACATCCAGAGATTGGACACAGATATTAGAGAAAGATTAAATGCGTCAGAAGTGGAACGAATCCATCGGATAATTTTTCTACTCTGAAAGAGAAAAAAAAAACGGCAATACACAGAAATATTAAAATATGAAGTTGCATCAGCTATATTCAAATTGAACAGAAACAAAGCAGCAGCAGCAGACGGAATCAGAGATGCTAACAGTTTAGACAATTTCGTCATTGACAAAGAATACAGATATAATAACAGAAATATACAACATTGTCGACTTACTGGAAAACCTAAGTAGTTCCATATTGATAGCCCCGAGTAAGAAGCCAAGTGCAAACAAATATGAACGTCTTCGGACAATTAACCGAACGAGCCATATAACAAAACTTATCATCCGAATCAGACCGGAAATAGGACTAAACTGTGCGGGTACGTTAAAGACACTGAAACAAGGAAACATCTATTTATCTCAGAATATAAGAAAGCACAATACACATGCAAAAGTTACGTATACATATTTTTTTTATTGGTGATACAAAAGCGTCACGAAGAACTGCTGCAACTGTTAGGTAACCTTGACATATGTGGGGTGGATATTAGAATAATCCGGAACCTATGCTGGCAGCAAACCTCCAGCATACGGAGAGAAAATGAGTTCAGTGTAAGACAACGATGCTTCTTCTTACCAGATCTTTTTAAGACTATACACCGATGCCATATTGATAGAATTAAAAGTCCTACCAAAAATCATTATTGGCGGTTACAATAATAATAAAATCAGATATGCAGTATCTGTCTATATTTTTGAAATGAGGTATTAAGTACACTATTTACATTATTCGGACTATTGTCCTCATCTTTGTCGCCATATTTATTACAACGTTTCGGCCTTTCAGTATCTGTCTATATTTCTAAGGTGAGGTATTATGTACACTATTTACATTATTCAGACTATTGTCCTCATCTTTGTTGCCATATTTATTACAACGTTTAGGTCTTTCAGTATCTGTCTATATTTCTGAGATGAGGTATTATGTACACTATTTACATTATTCGGACTATTGTCCTCATCTTTGTCGCCATATTTATTACAACGTTTCTGCCCTTTAGTATCTGTCTATATTTCTGAGATGTGGCATTATGTACACTATTTACATTATTCGGACTATTGTCCTCATCTTTGTCCCTATGTCTAGCACAACGTTTCGGCCGTTGTAGGCTCCAACCTTCTTTAGGTGTTTGGAATGTCGAACTGAACCCTTTATTTCGCTGATTGGGGTAGACTGTTCTAGTACCATATGCCATGTCTAATGGATGTCAGTTAATCCTATTAATTCTCCTTTCAAAGTTCTTAACCAGGTAACTCACACTCCGTGGGTCCTGTCACTGGTTCTAACTAACCCCTTTTTCTACAGTGACATGTGTCCTTGAGGACATCTGTGTATGAATTTCTGGGTATTATAAACCTAATGTCTTCAACAACCGTTGTTTACCAGCGCTCATATTGCAATTTTTGTGGTTATCATTGCATTTTTTTTACCAGAGCTCATATTGAAATTTTAGTTGTTATTATCGGTTTTTTCTGGCACTCATTATTGGTTCCCATATGTATTCATTTTTATGCTTGGTCCGCTCAGGAGATTTTTGTGGCCTAGCATATGTGCAGATGACACAGTATTTATAGCAGGCACAGAAAAGAAAGTACAAGAATCCCTGCAGAAGATACTGAAGGAAAGTAAGAAGAAAGAACTAAGCATCCTTTGCAAGAAGACTGAATGCATGCTTCTTACCGAAAGCGACAGCCCAATATGCAAATTACAGTTGAGAAATAACGAATTCAAACAGGTGCAACAATTTACCTGGGAAGGAGAATAGCAGAGGACGGAAAGGGCGACACTAAAATCTGAAGACGCATTTGGGTACCGAAAGATGCCTTCCAAAAGCATAGCAAAGAATTAATAAACAGAAAAATATCGCTGGAAACAAAGAAAAGAGTACTGAAATGTTGTATCGTTCCTCTTTTATGGCAGTGAATGTTGCGCAATTTCTGCAACGGTGTAAAGGCGACAGAAATGTGGTTCTGCAGAAAGATGCTGAAAATATCATGGACCGAGCAGCAGCAAAAGAAGAAGAATATACAGTGAAGAGTAGTTAAAAATATGTCATGAGGATGTATAATTCACATTACTAATTCGGATATGCCTGTAAACAGTGAGAATAGCAAATACTACTAGTGACGTGTTAGCTCTATGGCTATTTTAACACTTATATTATATTTTAATAGGAAATCTTCGCTGACTGTTGAAATATATGTCAACATCTGGTGTCAACAAAAATTTAAATGCCTTCGCTTACAAGTTCCTACCATTGTTTTCAAGAAAATATACTTAATTTAAAGAATTTGTTTTCCGTTGCAGCCTGTATATAAATCCCTTGAAAATTGAAATGTTAGTCTCCAATAAGACAAAACAGCAGCGCGTAGAAATAATGGCAGCTTTTAACATACCAGCGTTATCCTAAAGATGATTGTTTTGCTTTACGTTTTATCAACACCTTGTGGGTCATTTAAAGACGAATATTAAAGATGGAGAACGAATCTAAGAAAACATACATGAACAATTTGATACGAACTTATTTGAAGTTCACTCATATACAGCATATACTTATGTCTATAGACTTGGAAACAGACGACGAATTTGGCAGGTTGAAAGAAAGTTCTCCTTTACACAGCCAGAAATCCTTTAATTTCGGCCGGACGAAAAAAGAATATTCTGCCACTCCGGTCACTTTTCTCTTGCTTAGTGATTTATCAAGAAAAGTGTCCAGGAAAATAACTTAGTGCGTTGGCATCTGACATTGCCACATCATCAGTTGCCACAACGAAAACCCTGCAAGCCAAAACTCATTCAACCACCTAAAGATATTACTAAGCACGAACGCACACCAGCATCTGTACAAGCTCACTTGTTCCGTCAGTCAAATTTCTGAGACTAGAGGTTTCGACCTTAGAAGGGCCATATGTCCTTGAGGAGTGGATGAAAAAATGAATGAAGAAGGGGAGATAGAAATAGTGAGAGAGAGAGAGAAAGAATTAGATTAAGCTGATGAAAAAAGATACTACGTTTTCACTTAGGTCATTACCGAATATAACACAGGGGCAATTTAAAGTGGGTTTAACAGCAATACCGTGGAAAAATTGCCAAAGTGCATTTCGTCATTTCCCCTTTTCGGGGAGCCTTCTGCAATAAACACAGATGCCTCTCGAAAGAGAGGTTCTGCCCTGGAGGGAGGCAATTGGGGCTTTGGGGTTAATATTATTTGAGCTAAAAGACCGAGAAGCGATCTCGATGAAAAAAATTGAATTTTTTTCAGATGCATGGTATCAAGCGATGGAAACCGAGTAAGGTAAAAACTAGTTCCTATAAATAAAATAAAATGGTTTGCCGAATTATTTTTAAATTAATATTAAGTGGAATATTCGTAAGAGGAAGATTTAGCTAGAAAGAAAGAAGGGAAGATAGAAGTGTTTAACATCTGCTACCAATACTTCATAAATAATGGACTATTCCGTTTTGACCTTGCAGAAGAATAAGACATAAGAATTAAAGAAAGAAAGAAAGAAAGGGAGATAAATGTGTTTAACGTCTGTTTCAGTCAAATGGAACAAATTGTCAATTTCAAATCATAACATTTGTCGCAATTTCTTAAAATAACGATAAACATTCATATTTATTATTGTTATTGCAATATGATGCTAAAGGTGAAAGGCTCAAATATTATAACGATGTGATGAGGGATATAACTACGCATGCGTTATTGTCATAGAATTCCCCAAGAGAATATTCAATCATTATCTGAAGAATTAAGATTCATCAGAATATTTAGATAGGAAATCCGTGAATTTTTCATGGCCTTTCTAGTTGTTTTTAAGCCACGTACTTCCATGCATGTGTTATATATATATATATATATATATATATATATATATATATATATATATATATATATATATATATATATATATATATATATATATATATATATATATATATATATATATATATATATATATATATATATATATATATATATATATATATATATATATATATATATATATATATATATATATATATATATATATATATATATATATATATATATATATATATATATATATATATATATATATATATATATATATATATATATATATATATATATATATATATATATATATATATATATATATATATATATATATATATATATATATATATATATATATATATATATATATATATATATATATATATATATATATATATATATATATATATATATATATATATATATATATATATATATATATATATATATATATATATATATATATATATATATATATATATATATATATATATATATATATATATATATATATATATATATATATATATATATAGGTGCACCTCGATGTGGTGTAATGGTTAGCAAGTTTGTCTCGCTAGAACTATTACGACTGAGTATTGAGTTCGACCCTCACTCGGTGCCCCATACTTTCGGCCTTGTGCCACAACTAAGCCAAGCTTGGTAAATCACTATATATTAGGTTGGTGCAAAAATAATGTCGTTTTTTGACCTATTTTATCGTCAAAAAACGACATTATTACGTCATTATTTTTGCACCAACCTTATATATATATATATTTGCCAGTGATACTTTCCGGCTCCAGGGCTCTGACCAGCTTGGACAAGCTAATGACCAGCTTAGACCAGCGGCCCGAGTGAAAACTCTCACGTCCCCACGTTAAAAACTGACCTTGTGTCACAACCTTACTCAGTGCGGGGGGGGTCACTTAAATATCCATATATATTTGCCACTGAAGCTTATGCTTACTGATGATGGTAACACTGACTGGCGCTACAGAATCACAAACAAAGAACTGTAGTAAATAAGGGAAAAGGTATCGGGTGAGAACTTTCAACGGACAGCAACAGATTCAATTGATATGTAATTGGAAAAGAAAACAATGACAAATTTAAGATGTTGATATTACTTCAAATAAAAGACGTAAACATCCATCAAGAGTAGAAAGAGCGATAACAGCTACTGGACTTAAGAAATCTTTTTTTTTTCTTGGAAAAATTGTTTGGAAAGAAAGATTTTATACATTTCAACCGACAATACCACTGGCTTCTCGGACAATATAAGGAAACGATTAATACAGTGTAACCCGGATATAAGAGACCCTGATATAAGATAAACCCGGATATAAGAGTGATTTTCGTTGGTCCCAAATCAGAGCCATACTTACCTAAACAAAATCGACCAAACCCGGATATAAGAGAAACCCGGATATAAGAGGCCTCTCCGGTCCCGGCAACTCTCTTATATCCCGGTTACACTGTATAACCATTACCATTAATATTAAACAAAATTGTACTCTTCTGTGCCATAATTAATTATATTATTTCATTTATTTCAGGCACTTTGCTTATTTGATGAGACTTTTGATAAGCTAAAGTGGAAAGGTTCCTACCGGCATCTTTATTTAAGACGTTGTTTGTATTTGGTACAAAAGAGAACTCAGTAATCCTCACTCACACATCGAATGTGCCTCCCCGACCCCCAGTAAGATTTTTGCTTTCGTCTCTTTTCATACTGCATGAATCGTTTTGTTTTCCTTTGCCCTTACGCCCTCATTGAATTTTACTTCCTCTTAATCTCCATGTTCTTCTCTACCCCTCACGACTCTTTTTTTTTGTTCATTTCTCTCTCTCAACCCCCCTCTCTCTCTCTCTCACTTTCTTATTCACTCATGTATCATTTTCTTTCTTTCTTTTTCTTGCACTTTAGCTCTCCTTCCCCTATCCCTCTCATTCCATTCTGACTCCCCTGCTAGCTTTATGTTTTGTTTTTTTTAGATTTCTCTCCTCCACCCTTTCTCTCTCAATCTCTCATTTTCTCGTTCTCTCTGACTTTCTCCGCTCTTTCAGTTCCCACTTCTCTTTCTCTTTTCTCTTTGTCCAAACACTACCTCTCCTTTCCAAAACTTTTTGTTTCTACTCAAGTTCTCCGGCCTAATTATTATTATTATTGTTCTTTCTTTCTTTCTTTCTTTCTTTCTTTCTTTCTTTCTTTCTTTCTTTCTTTCTTTCTTTCTTCTTCAATCTGGTTTCCTTTTCTTTGTTTTTCTACTTTAGCTCTTATTTTTTATTCCACCCCAAACCTCTTGCCAGCTCAACCCTTTTCTTTTTTCCCTCGCTCACTTTTCATCTATCTCTCTTCCCCCCTCTCTCTCTATCTCTCAACCTCTCATTTTCCCGTTTTCTCCCTGACTTTCTCTCCTCTTTCAGTTACTATCTCTTTTCTTTTCTATCACGATGTTTCATTCTCTCTCTGTGTCTTTCTCTCCGCTTTCAGTTACTCTCTCTTTTCTTTTCTCTCACGATTTTTCATTCTCTCTCTTTTTCTCTTTCTTTCTTTTTTATCTCTACCCGACATACACACAAACGCATGCGTGTGTGTGTATGTGGGTGTATTTACGTGGGACAAGGAACACATGCACGTTCCTGTATCTGTATGCATGAATGATTTTCTCATACATTACCTGCTCACTGTTGAAGATGCGATTTTCATGTTCGACATTTTTCTAACCTTTTTTTTTCCCCACAGATCTTTCTAAGTATTTTTTTCTTTTCTGTCTCACCAGGATTTTCATCATCAATATTATTATTATTATTAATAATAATAATAATAATAATAATATAATATTTTCCCATCACTGCATCTTCAAATGTTGAATGTTTTCTGACGCGTCCTAACCCCGACAACAGTTAGTGTGTCGCCAAACCAAGTACTTGGACCTCGCGTATCCGCCATCGGATCGTTCTCCTTCTCTCGGTCAGTCAATCCACATCGTCATCCGTCTCCCCAGTTCTTCCTTTACGCGATTCAGAACGCATGGATTGATTATTGAACTCCAGTGCCAAATCTGAATGAGGGT
>OZ010590.1:22005280-22007780 GCA_963932145.1 Acanthosepion lycidas | reverse complement strand
GCAACAAAGATGAGGACAATAGTCTGAATAATGTAAGTAGTGTACATAATACATCATTTCAGAAATATAGACATAAACTTGTCTAAATTATTTAATGCGACATGTCTTAATGAATACATGTGGCTAAAATATACGCAATTTAAACATACATACATACACACACACACACACATATATATATATATATATATATATATATATATATATATATGTGTGTGTGTGTGTGTGTGTGTGTGTGTGTGTGTGTGTGTGTCTGTGTGCAAGTGTATTATCAGGATGTCTAAATGCGTAGAAGCGTACATATATCTATTCCAGCCGGCCATTTCTGTGGTGTTTCGAGAAGCTTCTTCTAGTAGAATGAACAATTTCTAAATGTTCATGTTGTACCTTTGCCTTGGGAAACGCAAACATCAGAATCACATTCAGCGAAGCCCACCGGTCAGCTTACATAAATTCGCGCGCATGCGTAGATTAATAGTCCCTTCGACCGTGCACTGCTTTGCATTGTTGCCGGTCGCTTACTGGTTAGCTATCACAAAGTAACCTGTTTTATTTGTCACATGCTAATAGAACAACACAAAGGCTTCACCTCCCTCTAAACTGTCAAAACCCTCTAACCGACGTGATCGCATTGAATTTCTTTCTTTCTAATATACACAAATACATCGATGTAAATCCGTACGAGTAAGCACTGATTTGGGCTGGTTTCCTTTCCATTTTACCCCTCATTCATTTCAAACTTTTTTTTTCTCGCCTTGCTGTGTCGATTTCCGCCTCGACCGACCACTTAACTTCATCTATATTGCGTATTTACGCGCGAAATTGGCTTCTCCAGAAATCCTTTTCCAATTCTTTACAACCCCGACCCTTAAACTAAACCGTCCCTTCAGCACAGAAACAAACATTAGCTGTGTTCGTTGGCAATTGTCTCTTTCTGGTGGAGAACCACAAAAATAAATGGACTCCCTCTTGGGCACTTTCGGCTGAAACCGAGTCCATGACAATATCCCTTGCCTCCGACACTCCCTCCCTTTGTGTGTGTTACGTCAGTAAACAACACGCGTCAACGACATGACTTTGCGTGTGATGATGTTTGACTGACCAAAGATTTTGTTTGAATAGTTTGACGGGCCTATAAGTGTCGAACGATTTTCGGGGTATGCTTTGGTGGTGAAAGAAATCGACAGTATGTTGAGCGATTGCTATTCAACACCCGGGAAAAATGCATGAATCGTAGGAAATATTATTTATCAGACGATGACTCACAAAATTATTGCTGTGAGGAACACTGTTATATTTATAATATCTATTTTAACAAACAGAGAACGTAAGGGATGAAAATTCCTTCGACCCAATGAGAAAGAAATGAAAAAAAAATGGCTCAACCTGTAATAAATCATATTGGACATACCTCCATATAAATATATCTAGTCATATTGAGATTTATTCATGACTTACGTATCTATTCGAATATCAATCAAATGAAGGGCGACTTTCAAGAAAATAATTTATCGGTGAAATAGTCTGGCAATGTTGATTCCCGAAAAGTATAAAGTTCTCCATTTATCAGGCATATTTATTCACGTGATATGAATTTAATATTTCACCTTTCACCCCTAATTATGCATAGGTTAATTCATCAAAACTCTTATAAATATAAATATTTCGTAAAATAATAAAACATTTGATAAATGACATTGTAAGTTTTACCCGAACTTATCACATCGAGTTTAGACTTTAAAAAAAAAAGAAAGAAAAAACAAGATATAATTATTCTTCAGGGAGATTAGTATCCTTTCATTGTGGGGAAATACAGTTTGATGGTAAGTACACTGTATACATATAAATCTATAATTCCTTTACAGAGGTTCAGAATTGTTTATGTTATTCAGCCTGGGATCAAAATATATCTATTCACTTCACTAACCTATCGGGAAATCTGGTCCCAGTATTTAAAAATACAGTAGTACCACAAACATGAATGAAGGTTGGTGGATATAAAAACCTATGGTCACTGGTACGAAGCTGGTAATATTCTATTGATATCACTTTAAAACGATCTGGTATCAAAACCTGAACTGTAGAAGCGTTGGTAAATAGATTCAATTCTCCTCCAACATGTAATCGAAAATGAATACCTGTTCTACTCTCTAAACTAGGGGATGTTTATATCACAAGTACTAATGCTGGAGTAGTAACTTACTCGTTATACTGAATAAACTAACTTCGTTGTTAACAAAGTCAGCGTAAAAGTAATCAACGTCAACTCAAAAGGAGTTTAAAAAAGAGAGCAAGAACAACAGCAGGAATATTTGCTCACATTTCTTTAAGAGTTGGAAATGTTACTTCGCTCAGCATCATACATAGTTTACCTTTCATTAAACAGGAAGATTTGGAGAATATTTTAGAGTGTTTGCTAATTCAAAATTATGGAACATTATTTTATCTTTTCTCTGCATTACTTCTCTGTATAAACAAACTTTACTAAATTAAATTTCTA
>OZ010590.1:21930280-22000280 GCA_963932145.1 Acanthosepion lycidas | reverse complement strand
ACGGGGGTAAGAGGCCGAATAATGTAAAAAATGTAAAAGGTCTTTTTGTTTCCATTTTCCTTAAGATCTGCTAATTGCCCATATGCACTGTCCATGGTATTCTCAGTATCCTTCTGTAGAACCACACTCTGTTACCTCAAGCTTTCTCTTCATCTCTAAAGCAACTTCTCTTGCATTCTTGCCCTATAAGATATTATTAGCACATTTCTTTTTTCTTTCTTATATCTTTCCCAATACTTTGGTTCCTTTTTTGTAAAGAATTATAATACCAATTGGATTTCTGTCACATAGTCTGTCGGCTGTCAGAACGCCTTCCAACTTTCTGGAAATTTTTATTTATTTTTATTTGCCTCTTACACCAACATCACGTTGAAACACAAGCCAAAGATCATCAAAGTTAAGCAACTTTTAGCCTGGTTAGTATCTAGATGACTGACCAATTGTTAATACCGGGTGCTGTAAACTGTTTCCATCTCATCTTATGCCTTCAGTGTATCAAGTGAGTGACAAATTCTCCAAGCCCTCTTTTCTCATTATCGTATAAAATTTCAACTCTCCGATTCTAAGTATAAGTGTCCTTTTTTGTTTACATTCTCCTTAAAACTTCC
The DNA here is from genome assembly GCA_963932145.1 of Acanthosepion lycidas. Taxonomy (NCBI): domain Eukaryota; kingdom Metazoa; phylum Mollusca; class Cephalopoda; order Sepiida; family Sepiidae; genus Acanthosepion; species Acanthosepion lycidas. The sequence goes on along the minus strand of OZ010590.1, from coordinate 21,999,672 downwards.
ACGTGGTTCATATGCTTAGTCCATGATATTCTCAGTATTATACTGCCCAACCACACCTCTGTAACCTCCTGTCTCTTATTCACATGTAAAGAAATTGTCCATTATACTCTACCATATACGATGTCTGTTTGAAAAGTAAAGAGACTGCTGTCATAAACAAATTATTTCAATTCCAATAAAAAAATAAAATAAAAAAAAACTCCATGGTTTCCTCTTCAAATAATCCCGCTCGAGTCTAATGTATTTTCCCACCCTTCCCTGTCACGCTTCTCTTCTCTCCTGGCCGGATACTTCTTGATGATCCCCTTGAGATTATGGAGAGTCACACGGGGCAAGATCGGGTGAATAGAGAGTTTGTTCCAGTACGGCGATGTTCTATTCGGTCAGGTACTACATCATACCCAGGGCGTTGTGAGCAGGAGTTATCCTGTCTCAACTCTCGTCTCTTCTTGCGCACTGAGAGAAGCAAATTCCGCAGGAAGACTTTGTCGATTTGCTGATTGATCCCCTGGCTCTGTGGCAAGAACTCACTGCGAGCGATGTCTCTCACATGGAAAAACGTCATCAGTCCTGTTATTTTCAGACAGATCTCGTAGGATGAGTGATATTACATACCAGCTTATCAATAGGTACTTTGTTTCTAATTTTTTAATACTTTGTTTAGCTTATAGAAACCATGATTCACTTTTAAACACTGATTTCGGAATATGGCATCAGATGTTCTTTCATTTGTTAAAACACTTCTCAGATATTTAAATTTATATACTTGCTTGATTTTGCCATATCGAATTCATAATTGGCATCCTGGGATACTCCCCCTGTGGACAATATTTAGATTAAACAAAAAATGCCCTGCTTAAAAAAAATAACGTGTGTATTCTTTTCTCCGTTGAAACAATAAACAATATGCAATAAAAAATTTGCCACGACCGGCCTTCCAAATACAAGTAATGCATTTGAAAATAGTCAGAAGACACGCTGTTCATAAAGTCATTATTCTATACCAAAAAGACATTTCTACCGAATGAAGCTCTAACAAATATATGTATTCAATCCCATGCAATTACGAGCAAAGTATAGAACGGGTAGAAAACCCACCCCATAAAAGTAAGTATAGATTATCAGCGATACGCTGTTGTTAGTGGAGGGACATGGTAGTCAGGCATGGTCGATAATATATGAAAGGAAAAATGTGCTCATCAACCCCAGTGGAAAGAAGCCAATGTATTACGCAAGTAAAATCATGGTCAAGAAGATGACTGAACAGTACGTGTAGATTTTAGGCACAGACAACCTCTTCAGTAGACCAAGTATATAGTTAGATACCATCTGATAGTCTATGATTAAAAGAAAAGCACACGAAACAAATCTTTTAATTGAGACGAAATTGAAGGTTTACAATACATTAATCTGTCTTCATTGTTGTATGTATGTGAGATCTGCGTAGCATACTGGAGACACATGAAAGGTTTATTTCACTAACCGTCCTGGGTATGACGACAAACTACCTCTGGCTGCAGGGTCTCTGATCAGGAGGTTTTGAGGAACGTGGGACCACCTTTTAATTACTGTTGTTCCGGGAACCACTCTGACCCGTGTTGGTAACACAAGTTAGGATTCCGCATATGGCCAAATAGTTAACTCCCAAAGTGAAGTCCAAACAATATGAAGATATAAACATTTTTATAGTAAAAATACCAGAATACATTATTGCAAAAGAAATTACTAATGCACCCAAATTTCAGCATTAAATAACACATAACAGATTGATATGCCGCTAAACAAACAAACAGTTCCTAAAAATCTGAATTTATATTATATTGATAAGATTATTGGATTGATATTATAATTACACCGTGTTAGTTTCGTTGATAATAAAAAATATATGGCATTCAGAGTAAAAGAACACCACCAACTTTCTGACATATTTGGTTACAGACCAGAGTCTATGTATAAGACCAACACAGATCATGTTAATAATTTATATTATAAAAGTACTAATTTTCTCTTCGTCACACACTGAGTGTGACATTTTATGAGTTTCTGTGATGAATATGCGTATATCTTGGTTGTGTCCGAGTGAATGACATGCACTTGTACTATTTAGTCGGTACACAAACACAGGAATACACACAATTCTGAACTGAACCAATTGTCTAATCTACGGTAGTAGACTGCAAGTTTTCCAGATCGTTATACATCTGAGGAAGGTCGGAGAGTACAATTCCTAAATGTTGTGATAACAACGACAAAGGTAAGGACATAATCAGAATATAAATAGTGTAAATAATAATTCCTCATTCCAGAAATTTAGACAAAAATAAACCTTCTAGAAGTAGCAACAAGTATTATATCCATCCAAATGTCAACAATTAAACCATTAACTAAATCAGAACTAAATGATATCCCTAGACAAAAGCAGCTGAACGAGAACTGTCAGCACACATAGATTATATAAAGGTTTCAATTCAGAATTCCCTGTAAATTACCAAGTTCAGAATTACCCGTAGGTTACCCAGATCGATATAAAACTGAAGAAGGCCGAAACGTAATAACCATAACAATGATGAGGACAATAGTCTTAATATAAATAGTGCAAATACGGATGACACTTCCCCCCCCACCAGAAATACAAACCAAAATAAACCTTCTTGAAGTACCAAGTACTAAATCCACCAGAAGACAACAATAAAACTATTAACTAATAAAACTAATAAATCTGGTTGACTGTCCATCATACAACTGCGTGCGGATGACTTTGCATGCCTATGCATATATCTTGAGTCTGCATGAATGATCTACGTGTATTGTTTTGTGAATTTGATGACAGTGGTTTGGAATTCAATGAAAAGAAGTCTGTAAATGGGCAACAAGTGGAAATGGCCAAGCAATAACTCAACTGTACTAAATAAAATCAGAAGTAAACGATATCTCTAGACACAAGCAGTGGAATGAGAACTGTCTACTCCCCGTAGATTAAATAAAGGGTTCAGTTCAGAATTCCATGTAGGTTACCCAGATCAATATACAACTGAGAAAGACAGAAACATGATAACAATAAAAATGAAGAAAATAGTTTGAATATTAATAGTGCAAATAACACTTCATCCTAGAAATTCAGACAAAAATAAACTTTCTTGAGCAACCAACAAAAATATAATCCATCAGAAGACAGTAATAAAACTATTAACTAATAAATCTATATTATAAAAGAGCTGGTTCTCTGTCCATCACACACTGACTGCAGGTGATTTTGCATACCCACGCATATATCTTGGTTGCGCATGAGTGACCTACATGTGTTACCGTACACGCAAGCACATGGACGCAGAATTTGAAATTGTAACGTTAGAATACATTCATTTCGATGTCAGGGGAAAAAAATATTGATCTTTTCGTTTTTTTGTACAAGAACCAGGGTTTCAATAAGATATGGTTGTAAGTCCTAAATAAAATAATTAAAAGTCTACATTTGTTAGTCTTTATAAATAATACATATAAAATCCGTAGTTATATATATATATATATATATATATATAAAAAAAAAGTTTTCATTTCCTTTTTTAAATTCGTCACCTCCAAATAAAACGTAAGTTTTCTTAAATGCATTCGTAATATATGAACATAACTAAGTATCTTGTTTACACTATTTATATTCTGACTATTGTCCTCATCTTTTATCCACTAGGTCATTGCTCCATAGTGTTGTTTTCTTAATTTAATGTCAGTGGTTTTGAGTTCAGTCACTGGGTCAGGAAGTGTTTAATTGTACGCAGTAGAAATGGCCAAGCAATACCTGAACAGTACTAAATAATATCAGAACTAAACGATATCCCTAGACACAAGCAGTGGAATAAGAACTGTCTACACATATAGATTAAATAAAGGGTTCAGTTCGGAATTCTCTATAGGTTACCAAGTTGATAATTAGCCGTAGGTTACCCAGATCGATATAAAACTGAAGAAGTCCAAAACGTAATAACAATAAATATGATGAGGATAATAGCCTGAATATATATGGTGCAAATACTTATGTCACTTCACCACAGTAATTCAGACCAAAATAAACCTCCTTGAGTTACGAACAAGTATTAAACCCGTCAGAAGACATCAATAAATCTAATAACTAATAAAACTAATACATCAATATTATAAAAGAAAATCTGGTTCTCTGTTCATCACATTCTGCCTGAGGCTGACTTTGGGCGCGTTTATGTAATGCATATATGCATATCTTGGTTGTGCGTGATTTAAATGTGCTCGTGCCATTTGATGTATACACACACACATACACAATTTGACTGAGATTAAAGAAACAAATTAGAATAATGTATATCCCGTTTACTGGGCAGCCTCTACCCTAATCTGAGCAATGAAATAAATTTGCTGAGAAGAAAAAAAATTGAGGGAAAAAAAAATCTCTCAACATAAATCCTTTTGCATTTAACCTGAATATATATATATATATATATATATATATATATATATATATATATATATATATATATATATATATATATATATATAAAAGGAATGTTATAATAAATTGTTGCTGGGTTCAAATGAGGCGACGAACATATATAGAAAGAAAAGCAAGAATACTTCCCACAAAAGGCTGCCTAGTCTGGTAGAATTTCTAAGGCTTTCTATCTTGAATGATGACTTGTGATAATGACCCTAGCCAGACATGTCTAGGAAAAAATAATAAAGATCAGATTGTAAACAGAAAAATATTTAAAGTCAAAACTCACGGCAATCGTAGTGATATCAGCAAAATCGACCAAGAGGAAAAGATAACAATAATAATATATATAGACCCAAAAATCTACTCAATGAGAGATTGGAAATAATGACACTATGCATGCACACTAAAATGTACGAAACAGGATAATAGCATACGTATTTTACTTGCTCCCTCTCTAATACGATTACAATACACATGCTTTTCTCCTCCCCTTCATGTATGGCGTTTGTATATAAATAATAAAGCATTAGAAAATTATTCAGCCCGCATCGCCTGATACCGATATATATATATATATATATATATATATATATATATATATATATATATATATATATATATATATATATATATATATATATATATATTTAAGTAATATAGTTTTAAGTTGTGCTATATTTATGGGATAAAGTGCCCAATATCAGAGATAGAGCGTATGTAAATGTATATATATATATATATATATATATATATATATATATATATATATATATATATATATATATATATATATTGATTGATTGATTGATTGATTGATTCTTCTTTTTTAAGGGCCCATCAACCTCAACTCTCTCGTTCATTTAATGATTAAATGTTATTTTTTTAATATATGGATTCTAAACAATCCGTTGGTTTGTTGCTTCTTGCTTTCTATGTAATACTGTCAGCTGGGACGGGTAAGCAATCCATGTTACAGACAGCTGCATTGGCACCTTTACAGGCATGTTTGTTTTTTAACACCCAGAGACTCCACCTGTAGTTTATGCTACAACTAAGCTGAGCGGACCGTACGTACAGTTTCTAGGTATGACTTCATTATCTTTCTTGATCAGCCAGTTGAACAAAACCAATATTCTCAAACATTCTGTCACAATCACTTATGATTCGAATATATTTATATAGATATACATGCATACATATCGATATACATGTAAACATATTCATATATATATATATATATATATATATATATATATATATATATATATATATATATATATGCATACACACACACACACACACACATATATATATATATATATATATATATATATATATATATATACACTTTTGTGTATATTTAGGCAGCAATTTTCATTAATCTATGTCTCATTAAATAATATAGAAATTTTTGTCGATTTATTTTAAGTTCCTTTCATACTATCTGATAAGCTTAATAACATTATCGTTGAAAGACGAAAGGAAAACACCATATTGGTATATGTTTAAATTCAATCGAATCTTTCGACTTACAGAAGTCATTATCAAAGATGACAATTTCAAAAGATCAAACAACAACGGACGAGACAACAATGATAGTCCGCCCTTGCTGCATGCACACTATTATATATATATACATATATATATATATATATATATATATATATATATATATATATATATATATATATATATAATATATGTATATATATATATATATATATGTATGTATGTATGTATGTATATATATATATATATATATATATACATGTATATATATATATATGATATTCTTAGATGTTCTCATAGAATACAGCAATAACACTTTCACCACATCATTATATAAAAAAAACTACTAAGAAAAACTCGTGCCACCTTAACTTTAAAAGCGAATGCCCACTCAGGTACAAAATAGCTGTAATAAAATATCTTCCTAAAAAGAGCACATCAGAATTCATCCTCTCGACTACTCTTCCTCAAAGAATTAATAATATAAAACAAATACTAATCAACAATGGCTTCCCTAACCAACTTATAGAACACGAAATTAGACTATTTCTCCCCAGAGTAAATAATAACGATAGTGAACACACAGTCAAAAATTACGTAAACATTTATTACAAAAACCAAATGCACATTAACTACAAACAAGACGAATCTTTACTTAGACATAATATAGAATAGTACACTTCCCCAACTGACCAGAATAAAAAAATAATAATTATCTATTATAAAAAAAATTCAAGACAACTAACCTTATCCCTAAAAAAATAACAACTCACCAGTTAAGTCAAAGAACAAAAAACGAACATTATCTATGAGTTCATATGGCCCTTAAAGGACTATGTTACTGATCAAACCGGAATCATAAATAATTACAACGGTTACACAACTACATGCTTATCCGGACGTCTTACGTTACACGTATCTGATCATACTCCATCAGAGCCCATTTAAACATACACACAATCTTACCAGAAACCATTACAAACATACTATTTGAAAACAAAAATATAATAAATTCATTCACCTGTAAAAAAAAAGATTAAAAATAATGCAAGCTTTAATAATAAAAAGAAAAAGCCAACTCTTAACAATATTAACTATGGACAAGGCCAAAATGTGCTAACCGTATTCGGAAATTAAAACATCCCTACTACACACTAAGACATACACATAATGCACACATTCAATTAAGCTGAAAAATCGAATCATCCTTGATAATGGCTAAAGGTATAACCAAAAGTGCTCGGAACTATAAAACATTTGGACAGTTTTTACACACTCTTTGTCCAGAAAAGAAAGGTAATTTTAGAACACAAGAAAAATTAAATAAAAAGCTTAACCGTAGTACCTTCTCTGTCGTTTTTAATGAAACATGCACACACACACACACACACACACACACACACACATATATATATATATATATATATATATATATACGAAGTAACAAGTCACTGCTGAGCTTATTCTTACCACCTGAGGAATTTGAGCCAGCAGCATCAGAATCTGAATATCTACACGAAACTTTAAATCGCAGAAAGCAGTGACAATTGAGTGTATATATATATATATATATATATATATATATATATATATATGATGTCAGTCAGAGATTGTATGGATATTGTTCTGGTTTTACGGAACAGAGTTAATTTGAAGATGTTATTTAGCGTTTACATCCTGTGACGGTAAATACATATATATATATATATATATATATATATATATATATATATATATATATATATATATATATATATATATATATAAACCGATAGAGAGCGATGGCGAGAGAACAAAATTACCATTGCTTAGTCTTTTGTTTTCAAAGTTCTCTTATTGTTCCACTTCGTCCAACCTTAATAACAACGTGTCGGACAGCCACCACGAACAATGATGGAGACGAAAGTTTTATCAACAAGCGTTGAAGACAATCACTTCTTTATTACACCTTTGTTCAAATACCGCCTGCCAACTTGAACTGGAAACCGCGAATCATGTGTCGCTTTTTTACGCATCCCTGCACATGGTTCCAATATTTATTATTGCCATTTTTCTTTCTTTTTATTTTTTTTCTCTTTTTTTTCACATTTTTCTCTTGTAAATCTGCGCATCCGTTAACGAACGGAGGAGTCAACATCCCAAAATTACCTGTTTGTTAAAGCTTAGGTGGCTTTCCTATGAAGTTTGTCCATTCGGACTCAGAGGCTTAACTCTGGTTGTTACCATTTCAAGAAATGTTCACCATACTTTTGCCGCGATAATTGTATGAAGAATATCGATAAATAACGACAAGAAAAAGTGACAATGATTTTCTGTTTATTCGTCAGAACAATTATCTTGCTGTAGATGGGAAAAAGTTTAAAGTCAGTGACAATTGAAAACTGGTAAAAAGCCAGCTTGCTGAAACTGTATTAACTTTTAAAGAGGTGACAAAACCTGGTACCATTACGGTTTTAATAAAATTGCTGTAGTGAACCCATAGCGTATTTAGTGCCTAAAGGACACACTGCATATAAGTTTCACCCTCTGTTTCATTAGGGTGTATTCAATTAAAAAAGTTTTAGTTTATTTCAGCAAATTATAGCACATTGTGAAACAGTATAAAAGAACTTTAACTACAGTACATTTTGAAACATTACAAAAAATATCTTTAACTGTAGCTACAAATATTACTGAATATAAAAAGCAACTTCGGAGATGAATATAAACAAAAACTTAAAATATAAGTAAAACCATCACTTGGATTTTTTTTTACGTTGCTCATATTCGCTCCGAGCTTAATGTTTAGTAGGGAATGTAAGGATGGAGTACGTAGATATTTTAACACCCAGAGGATATAGAGAAAGCTAGATGGAAGGAAACAGAGAGAAATCAACTTACTGAATGCTTGTAAAAGGATTACAGACCAGGGATAAATATGAATAGAAAACATTCAAAAATTAAAAGCTATATGAATAGGAAGATGATCACCAATGCCCTGCATTTAGACGGCACATTCTCAAAAAATATACCAAATTTGTTCTCAGAATACAGGCCTAACAGAGTTCATAGTTAAACGGAAAGTGTTATATGATGTGCGTATGTCCCGGCAACAGACTTCAGTTAATGTTTATCATTCAGTACGCCTGGCCGTAAAACTGTAATTAAATAGTTCCTGAGGGCAAGAAAGTTTAATGTCTCGAAATAATGGTCGAAATAAAGGGAAGTCAATCGTGTTCTTATTGTAGATTTCATTGTCATTCTCGTGGAATTGATATTAGCGAAACAGCCACATTCCTAATTCGATATGTCGTTTTAACTTGATTCTTATATGGATGAAACTTTGATATATGAAAAAAATAAGTTGGGCAAAACACACACATACACCCGCACGCACACACACACACACGGACACACGCATATATATATATATATATATATATATATATATAGAGAGAGAGAGAGAGAGAGAGAAAGAGAGACGAGAAAGAGAAAGACATTTTCTCGCGCTCACTGCCATACTAAATGAAAAGTATCACCCCGTGATGCATACAAACTTAAAAAATTTGGGGGGAAAAGGATAAACATAGATAGATAGATAGATAGATAGATAGATAGATAGATAGATGTCATGGTTTATGTTAAGATACGTTTCGTGAGCAAAATGATCGATCGAGAAAATCGTCGAAAATTGTGTGTTTATAAAGAGGAATTCGGACATTGCTAACCAGACGCTTCTATGTAGCTAAATGGAATAGCACGTCAGATCAAATGACGGTTTCCCTATAGGAATACATTTTTCTTTCCTCTCGGAGAAGTCCTATTTTCTACGAATTTTCTCGATCATCCAGACTGGCAAATGTAATTAATACTGTATAATTAAAAACAGAGCATTTACTAAAATAAAGTGTATCTATAAAATACAGCATATAAACAGAAAAATATATTAAATAATTGTCGGACTTAATCCATTCATATATATATATATATATATATATATATATATATATATATATATATATATATATATGAGTGTACATTTATATTCATCATTAGGAATTTTTTTCTCAGATCTACTTTTTGTATTTATGTTTTGCTTTCATACCCCTTTTCGTACACCCGTTTCTCTCTCTCGCACTCTTTCTCTTTCTCTCTCCCTCTCTCTCTTTCTCCCTCTCTCTTCCCTCCCTCTCTCTTTCCATCTCTCTCTCCATCTCTCTTTCCATCTCTCTCCCTCTCTCTCTTTTCCCTCTCTCCCCTTCTCTATCATTCTCTTTCTCTCTCTCCCTCTCTCTTCCATATCCTCCTTTTATGTAATTCTTCGCCTCTTCAGTGAGGGGTAACATTTTTCCCTTTTATTTCTCACGGTCAATATTAAAATACCCCATTTAATTCTTTATTTTTGTTTTTATTAATCTGACATTAATTTTTGTATCAAATCATTCTCTTTTATTGTTTTCGTTTATTTAACGCAAAATTTAAAGAAAAACAAAACTTTGCCAAAGCCAATTCCCAATCGTAGTTCATTCCGCAGGCCTATGTATTGTAAAACATTTTTTTTAAACTCATATGAAATACCCCACGAGCTACAATTTTAAACGGCAAAAGAGAACCTAGGCAATTCCTATATTTTCTTCCCTCAGTTACAGTTACAATTAAAGGATGAGATAAAAGACACGTTCAAAAGTAATTTCGCTATTAATTAGTTTCTTAATGACCCTTTTAAATTGTCTTCATTAAAAATCCCATAAGATGTTAAGGCTTTGTAAGGGATCTAAGAATTGCGTCGTATGATAATCACGCAAAAGAAAAAAAATGGATAGAAAAAAATAATGAGAAGAATAAAGGGAGATAATTGAAATGAAAGAAAATTAAAATCATTTCTTTCCATTGATTGGATTGCTATTTCTTCTGGATTCAAAATTTCATTCTCATCCCAAATATCTAAGACTTGAGATTAATATCCTTCCCTTATGCATGAAGCCTAAATATACTAAAACGTTTATACCCTTCTTAATAAAACAAACGAATATTTTTAATTTACAGATAGTTCACCCAATACAAGGCACAAGGGCAATTCAAGGTAGAGTTTTACCGAGAGACATTGTAAGTGTGGAAGGTGAAAATAAGAGTGTTATAACGACGAGTAGAATAGATATTGGTTGACTTAAAAACACCAAGTTTGTAGTTCTCAAGGAAGTATTTTCTCAGAAGTTTGTTCTGCAAAGTAAGAATTTTTCGAAGTGGAACTTGCTTTTTATCAAAGGATCTCGAAGCGAATGGGCTATTCCCTTCAGTGAAGTTCCGACTTGGTGGCACTATAGAATGTAATTAGTCCGCAATTCTGCCTTAGTAATTGCGATATATTAGTGAAAGCCTGGCAACGTTTCATCGGTGAGATAAGCGTTGGATGGGGAAAAATAATTCATCACCCACTCGTATAAGAAATCTCTGGACAAAAATGATTTAGAAGAACCATAGAAACTGATATTTTCCACTATTTACATTATTCGGACTATTGTCATCATCTTTGTCGCCATATTTATTAAAACGTTTCAGTCGTTGTACGCTCCGGCCTTCTTCAGGAATGTCGAAGTGAACCCTTTATTTCGGTCACTGGGGTAGACTGTTCTAGTTCCACGTGCAAATGTTTAATGGATGTCAGTTATCAGTGAACTCCTGTTAATTCCCCTCTCCAAGTTCTCCACTGTCTTAACCTAACCCCTTTATCCACTCTGTCATGTTTCCTTGAATAAATATGGCGACAAAGATTAGGACAATAATCCGAATAATGTAAGTAGTGTACATAACACCTCATCTCAGAAATATAGACATATACTTGCCACTTTTATGTAACTTTGTACCGTTTTTGCAACATGCCTATCTCTCTCTACTTCTCTCTCTCTCTCTCTCTCTATATATATATATATATATATATATATATATATATATATGTGTGTGTGTGTGTGTGTGTGTGTGTGTGTGTGTGTATGTATTTCTTCATAATCCTATCTATCTTTATTCCTATCTCTCTCTATGTATCTATGCCAGGTGTAACAGCAAAATTGTCCAGTTGTTAGATTTATGCTTTGAATCGTTGTATCTTAGAAATGATTAAATGTATCTTAATGTAATTCTCCGAGGTTTTTATAACACTATCTAACTCGGTATTGAAGAAAAATAATGTATTTAGCTCTATGGTGAAATAATGATACCTCTTGCTGTTGTGATCTCCCGTTCCAGTTTTCCTCTCTATTATTCCCTCTTCTTTAAACTAATTCACCGCTCTCTTGATGGTTTTTCAATGAGGCTTGAAGATGGAAGCCAGAGTATGAATGTTGCTAACATTACTGAAGGCCTGAATGATCTTTTTTTTCTCTCACCATTGCACAGTTAGGAAGACATAGTGGATGATAAGACGAAGCAATTTTAACCTTTTCTTTGCTAGCTAAATAAATCGAAAGGTTTTTCAATGATTCTTACAGCAAATTATTTTAAGATGGCTAAACGTCTTATCTGAAAACCTGAAAAAAATATAGATGGGCACTTCCATCGCATATACATGTTACAATACAAAGAAACGATACACCAAAAATGATACATCAATCACCTAATTGAAACAAATTTCCATCTGTTCCATCTGCGTACAAATAAAGCGCATATACGCAAAAGTAAACGGTATTAATATATTTATTTTTTTGTTAGCATGATAATATAATTTTAAGGGAAGCGATATTTATGGGGCATGAATACTGAATGTCCAGGATAGCGCGTATGTAAATATATGAAGTGTAAAGTTAGAGTTAAATGTCGAATGGCGATAGTCTGTTTAGTGTTTGAAATTAATATTCATGTGAGTTAGATAGTCTGACGCGCGCGCACAGACACACACACACACACACACACATATATATATATATTGAACAATAAAAAAATATTAATAAATTAAAAAAAATCAAAAAATTAAAAAATTTAGACACACTTGGTTGTAGTTTAATATTCTTTCGTTTTATTATTGTTATTTCATTTAGATTCCTCGACTAGTTTCGACCAAAATGGCCATCATCGGGAAGAGAAATATTTCTGCTTGCTGGTAGCAGTAAATTACAGAAATGTATGTTTTGCTGGAGAAAATGAACTTTTGTCTGTAGTTTTCATTGTTTTGTTTTTTTTTTTGTTTTTTTTTTATCTTTTTAACATGAATCTTTTAACAATATATATACATACATATATACATACATATTAGGTTGGATCTGTATCTCTGATATTGAGTGCTTTATAATAAGTACCGCGCACATAATATATATATATATATATATATATATATATATATATATATATATATATATATATTACATATATATATATATATATGTATTACATATATATATATATGTATTACATATACATATATATATATGTATTACATATATATATATATATATATATATATATATATATATATATATATATAGAGAGAGAGAGAGAGAGAGAGAGAGAGAGAAGATAGAGAGAGAGAAAGGGAGAAATCAAGAAAACATTTAAAGATCCATATCGGTTTTAAATTATTTCATGAATATATTTATATTCATCTCTTCAGACCGAATTTTTTTTTTAGAAATGGAATCACTCCATCCATAGAGATATACCGGGATGAAAAGTTGGAAGAAGGAAAAAGACAGAAAACAAATGGAAAAATTATTTTAGTGGGAGAAGTTTAATTTGTGGGGCGTTAAAATTAATTCCACATCTTTTGCTCCTGTTAGCAACAGACTGAACCTCGTTCTGCACATCGGCTGCTATTTTGATCTTATCGAACAGTCGAGGCAGGAGTAAATGATGGTTTTATCATCGTAGCTACTAAGTTGAGATCTGATGCCATCGGGAAAATCATTAATGAAAATTAGTAACATAGTAGGAATGGAGCTCTTAAATTAGAAATAGTAAGATGACTTGAAATCATCAATATGTAAAAATGCATGATAGTAATATTCCATTTGTACCAAGCAAAGTCTCAATTTTCACCAACCATAATGAACCTTTCTATTCGCAGTAAGTCTTCTTTAACGGAACATATATTTGGGACTTAACCTTACTCCAGACCCCAAGTGGAATACATCGGTAAAGATGATGGGAGTATATTCGGTTTTTTCTTTTGCTCCATGAATACATGTTGAGGACTCTATCTTCGTCTGGCTTTACAAGAGACGGATTAAACAAAACATGGCGTATTGGCGTCATGTCCGGTCTGGTGTTTCCCAGACCTCATTTTCCAACTTTGATAGAATCTAAAATTATTTACGCGGGCATTTGAGTGATGAATTATTTCTCACCACACAATCTCTCGCCCACAAGCGAAACGTTGCTAACCTCATAGTCATTAAACCATTCACGTTCTGTCCTTGCTCTTAGAAGCTCAACAGGGGTAAGGGAAATGGCTTGTAACATTAAATACCTCCAAAATCAAGTGAGTAAAATTTCATCATCAAAGAATTGTTCTTGAGATTTCTTAAAATCTCGAAGAATATGACTGGAACGTCTATTGGAATTCATCCAAACTACAGAACTATGGATGAACATACTGGCTGTAACAGTTAATTTTTCTAAATCGTGTAACAGCATGGGATAATTGTCCATCCCACATAAAATTTAATATCTAAAAAAAAAAAAATGACTAACCTAATTGAGTTAATTTCTTCCAGATTTTAGCTCGGATAAGACGTTTAGGCACCTTAACACCACTTCTCGTAAGAATTACTTAAAGACCTTTTCAGCTATTCTTCTAGAAAGATAATAGGATAAAATAATTTTATCAGTACCACTATGTCTTCACAACTGAGCAATAGTGAGAGGATAAAGATCATTCAGGCTTTCAGTAATGGTACCAACATTCATAATCTGGCTTTCATCTTCAAACAGCATTTAAGAACTATCTAGAGAAACGTGAATAAGTTCAAAAATGAGGGAAGAATAGAGAGGAAAAAATGGATCAGGAGGTTACAATATCAAGATGGAGCATCATTTCAACTTAGACGTAAATACATTCTTATTGTTCGAAGTAGAGCCTAATAGTATTATAAAAACCTCGGAGAACATCGGAAAGTCTATGATACAACGAATCAAAGCTTAATGTAACAATTGTACAATATTACTGTTAAACGATTTGAACAATTTCGCTGTTACATCCGGTATATACGATCCATCGGTAAAGATACTGGAAGGTGTTCGTTTACTTGTACGGCGTCAGAAGGTATTTGACTCCACCTGACCAGCTCTATGTTTAAAAGAATCAACTCCGACCAACAGTGCAGTATTGCTGCCATATTGGGTTGGAGCTCCCAAATCCTCACTTTCCAGATTTTATAGAATTCAAAATTTATTTCGCGGCCTTTTGGATGATGAATTATTTTGCACTACACAACTCCTTTTATACAAACTAAATTTTTCTATCTTCTCACTTCTCTATTCATTATTTTTAAGGCAGATATTCAAAGAAGTCACATTATTAGTTAAAAACGGATCAACCGTGCTACATACGCAGAGTTGATTCATCCTCATTCCCTTTGTATTCTATTCGTGAGGAGGAAGTTTCACTCAGATAGCTTCTTCCGCAGAACTATTAATTCCTATAACAATTTTAACCTTCTCAAGTCCAGGGACAAATGCATTGTATCCTACATATCTTTATAATCTACAGTTCTTATTTTCTCCTATTATGTCCATAAAATAACTTCATTCAATTTCCCTCTGTGTGTGTGTGTGTGTGTGCGTGTGTGTGTGTGTACGTACTGAGAAAGATATATGCACAGACGTCAATTGATAGATTGGAACAAAGCATATATTCATTACTTTCTTACGAATTGTTAAGAACTTGTATTGCACTTTCAAAGAGACAAGCAACGAAACACTTCCATTCTTGGACTCATATCTAATCTGTACACAGAGGCAAAGAGAAACGATAATTTGACACTACCAAAAAAAAAAAAAGTTTTCGAACGCACATTGATTCACACTTGACCAACAAGCTTTTGTCACCATCCAATTTAAATCTGTCATATCATGAAAGGATAAAACGTCTTTTTTTTTTCTCTCTTCTGGTACGATATTCCAATTAAAAGTTGTTATTTTTTTTGTTTGACTGTGATATATTTATTTGGTTAAACTTTGTTCATCGCTCAGGGATCGGATGGAAAGCTAAAAAAATCTGAATAGGAACAATAAAATAAAGCAAAAAATAATGTCAGAAAGTTTGTGAAAATGTATGAAAAAAAAATAAAAGCAGGCTAAAATGGAGGAAAGCAGACGATGGATATATGAAAAAGAAAATATATTAAATAAATAATGAGATAAAGAAAAGTAATACACTAAGACCCGCGGAGAAAATTTCTGGCAAGAGAATAATATGCAAAGAATGGCAACTTCAATTAAACATTTAAAATATATTTATTGTCGACTTCAAATGGGAAATAAAACTAGAAATCAAGCGCTAAGAGAAATAAAAATAAGGAAATTGGAAATGTGACAATTTAATCTACAGTGAAAATAGAAATCTTCATTTATGTGCCATGTTCTTTTATAACATGGATGATCGTGGCTCTCTACAGCTTCCTTACCTTAATAATTCTAAGAACGTTTGACTCTTTACCATCCATTTTTGTCTTCCGTTCACATAAGAAAGATAGGTTTTTACTCGCTGCTAACCTTTGCTCTTTCGTCCATCAATATGTCCTGTGGGTATTAAACTCCCCAAACCTTCTTTTCTCATTAAGTTGCCCCGAAATTTCCACTGATTATTTTTTGATTTTCAATTTTCATTTAATTTCTGTTTATTAAAACTTCCATGTTGCTCATATTTTATGTTTAAAGTATTTAATCGTAGTAGATAGGTTCGCCTATCGTCCGGTTCACACCCCTCCTCGGTATTTTGAACAAGAGCAGAGGTGTATATTTATGCTTCCTGTTTTAAGGTTTGGTTTCCCGTTCATTCTAAAGTATTGTCTTACTTTTTAACATCAGGTGGCGCCTTGCGTCTTGGTGGCATTTTCACCTTGCTAGAAGTGCTGCCTCTTAATGTGTAAGCCATGGACCTTGTACAGAATGAACATCATTGGAAAAAGAAATTCTAAGCATTCTTTTGTAACACTACATATCCCTTGGTTCATGTTACATCTTCATCTTTGAGGAAATGGTTTCAATTTTTTTTTACCTGAGAACTTAGACAAACGGAAATTGTTTTTTTTTCTTCAGAATGACATTAATACAATTAGAATGAGATTTTGTGAGTATCAGAGCGCTGCATATGAGCACGTTCTTTTATTTTAATAATTTCTTTTGAAGATCTTCAAGGTTACATTGCAATCTGCAGGGACTGCCATGCCAATAAGAACGCATTTTCTGTTATTGTGGTTTTTGTTCACGATGTCTGGGCGATTAGTTTTGATTGTTTTGTCTGTGACTCTTATTATTATTATTATTATTATTATTATTATTATTATTATTATTATTATTTTCTTTGATTTCTAGGGTTTACACATTTCTTTCAGGGTCCCGCCTAGGGACCTAAGGTTAGAAATGGCACTTTCCACTGACAAAAAAAAAAAAATACATGGATAAAGCCCTTCGTAAAATGTAGGCAGTACTTGATTATTATTATTATTATTATTATTATTATTATTATTATTATTATTATTATTATTTCTTCCGCGCAGTTTAGCTTTCAACCGGATATCTTTTGCATTATGGGTGTTCTTCACGTCATACGACATCAAACAGAATATTTTCAGAGACAAGAAATGCAGACTTCTGAAGTGAAGTGATGGGATAGGCGGTTTTATTCCGCGTCATTATTATTATTATTATTATTATTATTATTATTATTATTATTATTATTATGTTATGTTTCCTGTTTTGCATCCTGAAGAGCCGGGCCCAGGTTATACTTCTTAGGCCCTGTAAGATAGATATCATTTAATTGATAGTACTTTTCTTATTATATAGGACGTCCGAGTGGTGCGTTCTTCTGGGCAAATTGCATGTTGATATTATCTGAGGCACTTTTAGTAAAACTGTTCATTCCTCTCACGAGGCCCAGAACTCCGATTACTATTGGTACAGTCTAAGTCTTCATCCTCACATCCTGTTAATCCCGATTTCCAGGCCTTTGCATTTGGACAATCTCTTGATAATTTTCGTGGAGGTGTTCCTACTGCTATGTCAATAATCATACACCAACTGAATTTCTTGACTTTTGCGATAATATCAGGTCTGTCAGTGTAAATCGGCATGTCCCAGAGGATAGTTACATCGTTATTTTGGATAACTATGTCTAGTTGGTTTTTATGCCATCACTCAATGGTTTCGATTTTGTGCTTCTTGCATAGCTTCCTGTATGTCACTAACTTTTTATGTCTGTGTATATATACATTTTTGCTAGTTCCGGACATACTGAGATAATATGTTCGACAGTTTCATCATATTTTCCGCAGAATCTGCATTTTGAGCTATTAGGTTGGTGCAAAAATAATGACGTAATAATGTCGTTTATGGACGTTAAAAAATACGTCAAAAAACGCCATTATTACGTCATTATTTTTGCAACAAACTAATAGTTCCGTCCTTGATTATGTGACAGAACTAGAATCTATTTGCGAGGATTTGGCTGAAATAATAAGGATTTCTGTCGCAGCTTTCAACCCGGTGTTCCTCAGCCACTGGTGTGTTTTCTGTTAGTCCACATCTGCTTCTTTCGTTCTTTTCAGGGATTTGCAGTGCAACGCCCCCCACCCACCCAAATTGTATTGTAATTTCATTTGGCCAAGTTGATTTGCTTTCTGTTTTACTCATTTGGCGGAGATGGAATTCGCTTCGTTTTTTTTCCTTTTTTTTTTATAGTTTCAGGAATATTAAGCTGTTTCCTCAATAGTGTAGCTTCTTTGCTGATGGAGTGGTTTTGGTGTTTTACTATTTGTAGGTGAAGGTCATTGTTTTTCTTTAGGTATGCTCGCAATTTGATTGTTGTCGTTCTTAGAGTTAGTTCAAGTTGGATTAGACCTCGGCCTCCTCAAGTTTTTGGTACATGCAGTCTATCAAAATCTGATTTCGGTTGGTGCATCCTTGTTCGGGTAAGCATTTTGCTGGTCTTGACGTCCAATCTTTTAATTTCATTCAAATTCCATTTAATAATGTTGAAGCTGTATGTTTCTCCTATAATATTCTTTCTGGATCTTTTTCTTCATAATTGAATGTTGTATTCCATCTTTTCATTAATTCCGAATATTTGCATGTACCATCTTCGCCTGGTTCCTTAATCTTGCTGTTAATATCAAGATATAAATCTGTATTTTTTTTTTAGTTTACCACCTTTGAAGATGTTTTTAGCACATTTGTCGATTGAGAACTCATCCTAATGTCTTCGCTGAAGGTTTAGACAATGGTGAGTAGGTTTTCTGCTGATTGTTATCCTTGGCAAATATTTTAAGATCATCAATATAGAATAGGTGATTCAGTTTGGCATTCTGTGACTTGCATCCGTAGCTACTGTTGTTCAGTAGGCAGCTGAGTGGCGCTAACACAAGGTAGAAGAGAAGTGATTACAGTGAATCTCTTTGGAAATCCCGCTTTTCATGTTGATTGGTCTCGATCTTAATGACCCGTATGTATGGTTTAGGTTTAATGTAGTCTTCCAGTTTGTCCTGTTCTCTGTTATGAATTTGACCGTTGTGGGGCATGTATATTTCCAGTCTCTTCTGTACCGATGAGTGCAGTACACCGTCTAACGCCTTTCTATAGTCGATCCATGCTATTGATGAGTTTCTTTTCCTCGTTTACACCTCTTCCAATATTGTTTCATTGATAATAATTGTCCATTGCACTCGTAAGTTCCTCTTTTACATATTACATGCTAGGAATAAATTCTTTTTTTTTCTCAAGGAAGTTGTATGCCCTCTCGTTTATAATAGAAATGAGGATCTTGTACATTAATGGTAGGAAGGTGACGGGCTTATGGTTCTTCAGGTTCAGCGTCTCTTCTGTTTTGGAGAGTAAGTATATTACTACTTCTTCTTCTTCTTTTCTTCTTCTTCTTCTTCTTCTTCTTCTTCTTCTTATTATTATTATTATTATTATTATTGCTGTTGTTGTTGTTGTTATTGGTGTTTTTGTTATTGTTTCATGAATACGTTGGTTTACAAAGGATGAATGTTGGTAATAGCTGAGGGATATGTGGCAGTAAGTCTCCTCAAACCTCAAGCACCTTTCTACTTTTACTACCAGGAAAAAACACAGCCTTATTCTACAAAATCATTTCTTCTGCGAAATTCTTATTTGTCCATCTCTGATTCTGCTATTTAAAATTCTTCCGAGATTTTTCATTATTATTGTTGACACGAAATTTTAAACTTTTTACAGTTTGTTTTTTCTCATTTCCCGAGGAAGGTCCTAGGAATTTTTTTTTTTCAATTTTTCACTTCATTGTTTATTCGATCTACGTAAGCAGGACCAGCCATGTCTACAGCCTAGCAGGCTATTAATTAGTAGTAAACAAATTGAGTTTGTTGAAGTTTCATTTCAATGGTATCCTCATGATTTTTACACAAGACAACGACACCGTATGACTTTTCATTACTCCGGCTCTGTTTTATTATTTGTACTAATTTTGTTGTATCTGTGAAGGATTATAAACGGTGTTCCATTTTTTCATATTCCCTCCGCATGCTTCGGCGACTCTTTTGCAAGCCTGCTGATAATGCTGGGTACAATCAACTCCTGGTTTATGAGAGTCGGCGAAAAAGAGAAACCTTGCTAAGAGCTACAAAGGAACATAAATTGTGGAGAGCTATGATCATTCCCGCTCTGAACGGAAATCTTACAAAAATATATATAGTATACTAGCGTTGCCAGGAGCTAGCTTAAATGCCGTCCGACAGCACGGCTTGTCAGTTAGTATATTTATTCCTGCATATAAAATAGACGATCCGTTTTCTTTGGCTATTAAGTAATAAACTGGTCCCCCATATACTTACTGTGCCGTGATATTATAACTGCAAAAATATATTTGAAACTCGCATGTAAAATCATTTCTAATAATAATATAAATTTGAAAAATATGCCACCATTTTTATGGCAGAATTTAAATGATATTAGTATGATATTAATAGTATATTAATATGTTCCTATTAATCATAATGCGATTGATCAATTTTATTTTTTATTTATTACTAAACTTTTCCCTCATATTATTATTATTAGTATTATCAATATTATTATTATTGTTATTATTAATATTATTATTATTATTATAACATTATTATAAATAATAATAATATTCTTCTTTTAAGTTGTTCGCCTATCGCATCTACTCCTACCTACCTTCATCACTATAGGTAGGGACGAGTAGATGCGATAGACAAAAATAAACGACCGAAGAACTCAAAATTGATCGCTGCACAATATTTACATTATTCGGACTATTGTCCTCATCTTTGTTGCCATATTTACCACAACATTTCAGCCGTAGGTGGTCGGAATCTCGAATTTTCGTTGTTAATATCGCTTTTCTCTGGCACTCTTTATTACTGGTTCCCATATGTTGCGGTTTTTTGTGTATATACGTATGACTAGTGAGACAATCCAAATGACTCAACTTCCTTTATAGTCTACCAATAGAAGCTTAACCAATCAGAAGCCGCAGAACATTGCATTCGTCGTGTATAAAGGCGGCCATATTTGTTTAACCTACCGGAAGGACCAGCGCTAACTTGACAGGCGAAGTGGATAGAAGGAAGAACTACGCTCTGCTAAGATATCCACTGCGAACCTGAACTACGCTTTCCTACTGTCTCCGAAATATTCACTGCCAACCTCTGGATTCTATACTCGAAGACGACCGTCATGAAAATGTCTAACATTATATTGTATTCATTTCTATGCTGGGTCGGCTCAGGAGATTTTTGTGGCCTAACATATGTGCTGATTCCTTAAGTTTATGAATTTTCCAATGATGTTCTTTGTCTACGATTTCAACCTATTCCCACAAAGGGCGGTCAGCCACGCATGATTTTTCTACTTCCCCTCGCGTTACAGCTTTCTGGTGTTCTTGATGCCTTACCATAAGGGGGCGTCCTCTCCTCCGTATATGCTAGGCTGCAGAAATCTCCTAAGCCGACGAAGCATAGAAATGAATACAGTGTGGGAACCAGTAATAAGGAGTAACAAAGAAAATTGGAGAATTTGGACAGGGGAATTAACAGGACGTAACTTATAACTGACGTCTATAGTCATGACAGGTGGAACTAGAACAGTCTACCCCAGTGAGCCAAATAAAGGTTTCAGTTCGACATTCGAAAGTACAACGGCCGAAATGTTGTGACAAATATGGCAATATTATAGAGGGTGTACTCCCCAAAATTGATAACATTTAAAATGTTAATGTATCTGAGTAACTATATATCATAGGCAAACGAAATTAATCGGTTTCGTGTTGGACACTAAAAGATTTATTTATCAAAACAAGGTATTCAAAGGGATGTAGATCTTATAACCGACTTCACAACGCTTTACAAATGTTCAATATGCGTACCCCCTGTGACACAATACGCGTAAATTCGGTAGTCCAGCTTCTACCAAACACGCTGTAGTTTGTATTGCGTAACATTCTTCAGCGCCTCAATGACTTACGTTCCTCTCCTCGAGAGAGGTTTTTATACTTGTTCTTTCACATAGCCCCATATGAAAAAAAATCACCAGGTGAAACTCGTCCCGCGGCACTAGATATCTCTAAAGCGTTTAATAGGGTCTGGCATGTCGACCTCCTCAGTAAGATTAAGGGATACGGAATTTCAAGTCGATTATTTGACTTAATACGATCATTCCTGTCAAACCGTGTAATGAAGGTCGTCCTTAACGGAACTCCCCCAGTTCGTTTCCCACAAAAGCTGGTGTTACCTAAGGCTTTATCCTGGGCCCTACACTGTTCCTTATCTTCATTAACGATCTCCCCGATGTCATCAGTTTCCAAGTAGGCATCTATGCTGACGACTCTACAGTTTACTCTTGCCTCAATAACAAATCGCTGACAAAACTAAACTAGTCTCGAAAAGGACCTCCCATCGGTTGTAGACTGGGACAGGAATTGGCTGATTAAATTTAATGCCTCTAAAACAAAGCTGCTCTCTTTTACTCACCACAGGGAACCATCCATGCCGCCCATTAGAATGTTTGATGCTCAAATCCACGAGAGAACCTCACTGTCCGCTGACCTAAGATGAAACAATTACATTGAATTAATAGCTCGTTTCCCTGTGTCGCGCCAAATAGTTTTTTTCTCGCCTGAGTCCATCCTTCAAATCTACAAATCAACCATTCACACCTGCATGGAATACTGCTGTCATATATGGTCTGATGCCTCCACTGTTCGCTTTAAGATCCTTGACAAGATCCAGAGAGGGATAAGCAATGTGGTTGGTCCTGATTTGGCATCTCGTCTTCAGGCGCTGTCTCACAGACGTACCGTTGATTCCCTCTGTCTTTTCTACAAATACTTTTACGGTAACTGCTCCGACGTGCTACTTTCGCTAGTTCTCAGACTGCATGAATTTAAACGTGCTACTAGGCTGGCATCATGGTCCCACCATTTCACTGTCGAAATGGTTAAATGTGGCCGTTTCTTCTACTCCAATAGCTTCATGTCTCGCACTTCCCGTCTGTGGAATTCCCTTCCTGTTACTTGTTTCCCTGATAGCTATAATTAAATGTAATGTCAATCGACATCTCCAGACGCCCTGAACGATCCCCTGCTCTTCTATTCATCCTTTCCTCAATCACACCTCTTTACTCTCGCTTATAATCTATAACCCTATGCGTTCTACTGGCATCCCGCCTTGCTAGGGGAAGGGAAGGCTTTAAAAAAAATCAACCTTATTATTATCATTGGCTCGTTCGATCTGTTTTTCTGGTCCGACACCCTGCACTTTTCTTCTTCTTTATCCTTCTTTCACATATCTTCCACATTTTTAATTCAGGAAAGTACGTTTTTTGGATTTTTTTATAATTTCCTTGAAGTTGAAATATCTATAAAGCTTAGCGCCATGCAAGATAAGGTAAAGGCATGATGAGAAACTTTCGCATTACAATAGTAAGCGTCAATGCTCCACGAAGATGTCCCGTAAGATTAGTTTATTTAGACCTTTAATCCCAAGGCCAAATTTGGAATGCTGGCAATTTCACAATGATAACGATATTCAAGTGTATAGACTGAATCGCCTTCAATGGCTAATGAATCCTTTGCAGGATATTAAAAGCAAGAACATATTTTTAGATTATATGCATTGGGGTGAATAATTATTTAGTGATAGAACGCCTGCTAATTAACCCATAGCTGGGAGTGAAGAGGTGGTTTCATACCTTCCCCGTGTAAGTGTATATAACGAACGCGACTTGGATTCGAACTCGGCTCTCCAAATAACAATTCCGAGCCATAATCCGCAACACCAGCAGCATATTTAAGCTTACAGCAACTGGTATTCCTAAGCCGTTAAACGTCTAAATAATAAAAAGTCTCGACGTTGCTTAACTTCGGTGATCGTACCTTAACCGGTATTTCAACGAAAGTCGTATTCACTATTAGATAACCTAAAATGAATCGATCAGTTTACCTAAGAGTGACTGAAACCATGACGAAGCGACATTTCTTCGGTCATTTTTCTTCCTTCTTCGTTGAAACATTATTTTTTTACGATCATCTAAGTTAAGCAATGCCGAGCCTGGTCAGTATCTAGATGGATGACCGATTATCAATATCACTTGGATTTGCAGATGGTGTAATGAACAACAGCTCAGAATTGGAAATCGGAAAATCGAGTTTCAATTCCAGTCGTTTTAATTACATCAACTTACGCGTAGCAACCCTTTCACTAGGTATGTATCTACCTCTTCACGCTCACGCCTATGGGTTAATTAGTAGGGATTGCATCAGCAAATAATTAGCATCTCCAAAAAATTCTCAAAGTCTATAATTTATTTGTTAGATTTAAATAAGCTACAAATGATTTACAAATCATAAAATGCAAATCAATCAAGAGCTGTTTTCGATCTTTTGGCTTTTTGTTTACACCTACATTGCTTTTAGTTTTATTATCATTTTCGGGTTTGCTTTTAATTGCATATGCATTCATACCATTTAAAAGGTGCTTTTCTCGAAAACCATTGATAATCAGTTCATTGTTGAATGAATCTTCTAAACATACGACCTTTTTACCCAAAATGGGATTAACCAATAAATTGGTATCGTATTACAACGGTGAGTTGTGTTATCAATGTCATTTTTGTTCTTTTCTGGGTTTTACTTTCCTCGCCATAGTTTTTCATTTCTTGTTTAAATTCGTTTTTTTTTTCTTTTTTCTTGTCTTTTACGTTCTTCATCGTTTCTTATTACATTTCTTCCAAATTTACCATTTTTGTTTTTTCTTCTCTATTATTCATTTTTATTGTTTTTCGTATTTTCAAGTTCTATCTTCACCGGCTTCTTTTTGTAAGCTTTTGCTTTATCATGATCATCATTTTTTCCCTTTTTCTTCTTCTTCATGTTCTTCTTCCTAATTTCCTCTTTTTTCTACTTCTTCGTTCATGTTCTTTTTTCTATCTTTTTCACTGTTTTTTTTTTCTTTCTTTTTTACCTTCAGATTTTGTTTCGTATTCTCTTCTTATAATTTTACTTCTTCCTTCTTTTTTTCTGCATTTTCTTCTTTCTTTCAACATCCTATTTCATTTTCGATTTCTGTGTGTTCCTTTCTGTTTCTTTCATGTCTGCCTTTTCTTCTTTTCTTCATCATGAAATGTTTTACCTTCTTCAGTTTTCATTATTGCTTAAATAATCGATTTCTATCGTCTTCTGTCGTTTTCTTATTCAATTTTATTTTTGTTCTGAAATCTTCCATTTTTGAACCTTTCATTATCATCATTTCCTTCTTCTTCTTCTTCTTCTTCTTCTTCTTCTTCTTATTCTTATTCTTCTTCTTCTTCTTCCTCCACCTCCTTCTCTTTCTTCTTCTTGTCTTTCTTTGTTACTTCCAGAAAGTTGTATTTTCTTACATTCATCGTCGTAGTTTTGTTTTCTCTGTTATTTCACCTTCAGAAACTTTCTTTTTCTTATCGTTTTATTTTTTAACTTTCTTACATTTTCCGCCTTTGAAAATTTTCCCTCGTGCCTTAATTTAGTTCTACTTTCACTTTCACTTTCACTATCTACTTCACTTTATTTCACTCAGTTCTTTAAATAATTGATCCAAACATACGATCAGCTTTTCTCTTCTGTTCAGTCACCATTGAGCAGTTTATTGGTGATCAATCCTAATCGAAATCCCTAAAGATTGATCCCTATATTCATTCTCCCCACCTCTCTATCGCTCGCTCTCTCTCTCTCTCTCTCTCTCTCTATTTAAAATACGCACATATACACGTGTACTCCAAACAAGATTCTTTATCAATACACCGGCTCGAAAAACCCTCAAAATAAATATATAAACTAGAACAAAATATTACAAAAGAAAACTTGCATCGTTTTGCTAATATGAAATTTCCTATCTCTCCACCTGAATTTTTCCTTTTGTTGGTCTCATTAGTTGCCATCTCGACCTCACGCGAATTCGATAGCAGACAAAATAGGCAATTAGCAAGAGAGCATGCGCGATAATAGGAATTCTTTCAGTGAGCAGTCCGCGAAAATGGCGGTTGTTACGGGTTCTCGACGCGCGAAAAGGCGTCCTCCATTGTTCACAGATGACAGAGCACCGGTCTCCTGAGAGAGAGATGAGAAGGAAAGAGCATGAATAGCGTTAATAAAAGGATTCTTAATTTTCGTACGGCGACGATGTGGATCTGCTGACCCACCGCCTGAGACGTTTGGGGACGTTGATTCGCGTGCATGCGTGAATGAAAATGAATTGGAATTAGGGAAGAGGAAAGGAGCGGGAGGGAAAAAAGTGAAAAAAAAATATGAAGAGATGTGTAGAAATATCGAAAGTCTTTGAAGGAAAAAAACTGGATGACGAACGGTGAAAATAGAAACTTAAATCGAATGAAAGAGAGCTCTGTGTAGCTGAGTATTCATTCGCAGAATATAACGTCAGTCCTCATGTCAGGTACCATGTCCCGTGAATAATTTGGATTATGTATGAGTACCTCGTCTTTAATTTTCTCTTCTGCCTAGTGCTTGGTAGATGTGTTAGTTGTTTATTCAGCTCTAGAACCAGGGATTCGCAGATCGTTTCCAGATAAAAGTGGCATTCTGTATGTCAATGTTCAAGTATACTTTGGAAGAGTCTATCTTATGTAAAAAAAGGGAAAGCCCCACAACATTATATATAGTTGTTTAGCTGTGTCGTGCGAGACAACATTTTTGTCAAGAATCTATCTAACATCTATAAGTCTACCATTCGTCCATGCTTAGAATATAGCTGCCACGTATAGTCCAGTGCTCCTGCTATTTACCCTAAGCTCCTTGATAAAATCCAAAGAAGAATCAGCAATATTATTGGTAATTATCTGGCGGCTCGGCCTCAGTGACATTCCGAACTCTATAATGTTACCTATCTGTTTATTTTCTATAAACAGTTTCATGGCAATTATTCGGATGAGCTCTCCGTTATGGTACCTAGACTTTTTGAATTTCACCTCAGTACGAGACTGGCGTCGTGATCTCATCAATTTACAGTTGAGTTGGCTAGATGTAACCATAAATTCTATGCTAACAGTTTCTTTTCTCGCCCTTCTCGCTTGTGAACGTCCCTTTCGACTCCATGCTTTCCATCCAACTTTAATCTGCAAAAATTTGAATACATTGTCAATCGCTGTCTACTGTCTCATGATTACACTTTTCTCTTCCCGCACATTATTAATGTTTTCCTTCCTAATTCTTCCACACCGTGTAACCCCTTGTGTCTTTGTGTCTTTGTGTCTTTACTGCTTTGCCTGGCGTGATATCGGTTAAAAAAATAAGTTGAATTTTATTAGACACTTCCAATAGCAATCGTATTAATACTGACGCAAAATTCATAATTCTACCTCTAACACTCTATCAACAAAATTTAAAAATAAATCAGATATATATGTCCGCTAACATGACAATGAATGCTGGACAATTACCTCAAAGATGAAGAAGAGACTTGAAGCAACAAAAGTGTGGTTCTAGAAAAGTATGCTGACCATAGCATGGATCGAACATTGTAGCAACGACGAAGTTTTAGAGATAATAGAAACAAAAAAAATGACATCTAGTTGAAATTTCTAGGGCGCATAATGTGGAAAATGGGCTTGTAAAATCTGGCACTCACCGGACCCATTGAAGAAAAAAGGGACAGAGAAAAACAATGCATATCATTTTTAGTGGGTTCCAGTGGATGGATGGATGGTGAGGCAAGGGTTAGGAGAAATGAAAACAAAAATTATCAAGATCTATGAAGTACAGGAAGTTGTGGTCGCATACATCCTGTGGAGATACGTCTTATAAAGAACCAGATCTCTAACCCTGGGGTTTTATCACAACCCCCAAGACAATAGGAGATATAATGAGAAAGAAAAATAGATACACTAGCATTTCCGATGCGGGGATTTGTTAAATAAATCGATCGCAAGGTATACATAGATTGGTGACACGTGTCAACATCTAAAAGCCCTCATCTATGAACACAACACAGACTTACGTTGGAACAACTGTTTAAACTTACTTGTAATACACATGAACAAGACTGGCGACAAATTTGATTTTATAAATGCCACACTAACTGAAGAACTCAATTCATTACGTCGAAAATAATGCGTAGGTTTCCAGATAAAAGACTCACCAACGATAAACACAAATAAAACCACTATATTACATCACCATCCTTTATTAAATGTATTAAAAACAATCTAACGTACTCATAGCTACCACTACCACGACCCGTGTTGATGGAAAAAAAAAACATCCCAAAATCAACATTCGAACAGCCTTGAAACATACACCCTTGTGCAAATTAATTGAAACAAAACAAAGAATTCTGTTATATTTACATTTTTTTTCGTATTTTTCCAATAAAACATGACCCTTTGCACATGATAGTACTACGTATACTCTTGCCTCGAAGTTGTTCCTTGCAGATTGACAGCAGATTCTCAATTGGATTTAAATCAGGAGAGCTTTCGGGCCAGTCTATCGTACTTTGATTTGCTCACTGGTAAGGTTTGCCAGTGTGATCATGCAGCATTACAATTTTCGTACGCTTCCTTAGAGTAAGGTATATCGCCGACAATGGCCAGAGAACCACTAATCGACAGTCGAGACAACAGTGTCTGCGCCTGATAAAAATTTAATGCAATCACGGATGACGCAATATTTTTCAAGGCCAAACAAATTTCATCATAAACCCCGAATACAGATTCATATTTCTTCACATCAGTGAAAATGACCACATCCGAGGAAAAGAAATAGAACCGATTAAACCTTGACACTCTAGTGGGTCGAAAACTGACCGTATGATGAAAGAAAGTAAAATAAAGGTGATGTTTCAGTTAATTTGCACAAGGGTGTGAACTGCGCCTTCTACACGCATACAAATATTAACACCCGAGACACTAGACATACTACTATTCTGATGCATATATAAATTATACATACGCGACTCTTGTCATGCCAAATGCATGTGAATTGTGCCTAATTAATGAAAATCGAAAATCAAACGGCAGAAAAATAAAAATGCCGGAGTTTTTCCGTATCTGATGAAGTTTTGATAAAAGCGAAACATGTTAGATTTTTAAATGTTTCCTACGTGTTCTTTATGCTATAATTGAATTTTATACTATATTCTATTTTTTATTTTATATTATAATTGTATTTTATATAAATAACTTGCTGACCTTTTTTTTATTAAATAAATTTTAAGAACGAATTATGGAACGAAAAGCATTAAGGAGAATATCACATGGTCGAAAAATGAAAGAAGAAAAAAAAAAAAGAGAAAATAATTTAAAGGGAAAAAATGGAATGAAAAGCAAAAGGAAGAAATAATTGAAAAGTAAATCGTCCGAGTGGATGAAATTTAAAAAACAAAAAGATACAAAAGAAAGAAAGAAAGAAAGATACAAAAGAAAGAAAGAAAGAAAAGAGAAAGATTGAACGAATATAATATTAACCGAATGAAAGATTGCCATTGCGAATTGACTGGACAAATGGATGCATGCATCTTTGTATCCGTTCTAATTGATTTGGACGCAGTCACCAGGGACGAGTGTCGTAACACTTGGTCGACAATTGGCTAATCAAATTCTGACTTTTACCCGCTCGCAGATTCGCTTCTCAGGGAAAATGGAACGATACAACCAAATCCCACTATCCATCTTTGTCCTTTATTGGCTGATTATTTGACATGAATCGAGTCGCTTTCATTTATTCTTACATCATATTCATTGCTAATAATCTATTCTATAAGAAGCAAGATAACTCATATATTAATCGGTTACGCAGCCAGAGCTCTACTTTCTAACTCTTCATTCGACTATTATGCTCGTGTTGTGAATCAACATACACGCAAATACACATGCATATACAACCTTGTGCAAATTAATTGAAATAACTGCTTTAGTTTCCTTTCTTTCAACATACGGTCAGTCTTAGACCTACTGGAGCGACAAGTTGTAATCGATTTCTATTTTTCCTCAGATTAGGTCATTTTTATTAGTGTGCAGTTATATCAATGCATTTTCGGGGAGTATGATGAAATTTGTTTGTCCTTGAAAAATATTAGTTCATCATTGATTGCATCAGATTTATATCACGCCCAGACGCAATTGTCTCGACTGTCGATTAGTTGTCGTACGGCCATTGTCTGCGATGGATGTTACTCCAAGGAAGCCTACGAAATCTGTAAACACACTATCAATCCTTACCAATGACCAAATCAAAGGCCCGAAAAGTCTCCTGATTTAAATCCAATCGAATTTCTGTGGTCAATCTGCAAGGAATCACTTCGTGGAATGAACATATGATGTACTAACATGTGCATTGTGTCATATTTCGTAGGAAAAATTCGAAAAATGTAAATAATCATGGAATTATTCATTTTGCTTCATTTAACTAGCGCAAGGGTGTAATTTCGCACATGCTGTTTAGAACAAACACATAGCAGAAGCTGTTGGGGTTCTACATGTCTGTGGGTTCAGGATTAGTCTCAAAATGGTATAACTGCGAACCACCTCCTTCGTAACTCACATCCTGGACCGTTCTCTTCCTGTAATCAGTATAATCCCATTTATTTTTTCAGCATCATCCCATGCAATGCAGTAAAACCAATAAGACAAAAGAGGTTACAGGGTGTGGAAGAATTAGGAACAGAAATATTATTAATGCGAGTGAAGATGAAAGATTAATCAGGATGACGATAGATAGCAGCTGGCATTACATTTACATTTTTGCGGATTAAAGTTCGCTGGACAGCTTGGAATCTGAAGGAACTTCTGCAAGCGAGATGTGCGAGAAAAAAGAAAAGGTTACATTTATCCCGCTCAATGAGATCTTATCGCCAGTCTAGTACTGCGCTTAAATCCAAAATGTCTAGATATTTATTTGTACAATTACTCAAAATGTGTCACAAGGCCAAAATGGGGAATGGGGAAACAGGCGATCTTCTTCCGTCTTAAACTTAATCTTAGCTAGCTACAAATACTGACCTAAACATACAACAATATTCCTTACAACAAAACAACGCATTCTTAATTACCATTCTTACTTCATCCACCAAAATATTTAAGAATCTCCATGAAGTACTAACAATTTCCCATATGTAAAATTCATTGTCTATTTGAGGAGGGGAATAAAACAACAATTTAAAATCTATCCCTAATGTGTATGTACAATATGAAAACAAAACTATACCATAGCGAAGAGCTCATCCGAACAATTTCCATCAAAGTATTAATAGAAAAGTCACAGATGGACAAAGTTACGTCGAGTGGGAACGTGAATGAAACCGATCGGCCAGATCAGCACCAATAATATTGCTGATCCTTCTTTCGATCTTATCAAGGAATTCATTTTAAATATCAGGAGTACTGGTCCATATGTCGCAGCAATATTATAAGTATGTACGAATGGTAGATTAACAGATCTGTTTTCTTACAATTGATTTTTTTTACATGTTATAATTTAAAAAAAATAATTATTTCTTCAATTATACAACAGACGTAATTTTATATTTGATACTAACTAAAGCATTTTAAAAATACTTTAATATACATGTTCTTTCTGTCAGTAAGTGTAAACAGAACAAGGTATATGATCAAAAAATAGGCACCTCCACGTGGTGTAATGTTTAGCGAACTTGTCTTGCTAGAACAATTTTGACTGAGTAGTGAGTTCGATCTAACTGGGTGCCCCATCATTTCGGCTTTGTGCCACATCTAAGCTCTCTTAGAAAATCAGCATATGATCATAAAAGAAATGTAAGTGCTTAAGAATAGCAATGAGAAAAATTTGTGTGATATTCCGATACAAACAGTGGAACATTTTCAGCACAATATTATTATTATCCTACTATATCAGTGGCTCCAATCATTTTTAATCTGGGGTACATTTTCGGAATTAAAATTTGCTCACGCCTCACCAATTTTTTTGTGATAAAAATTACATTGAAAAATAAAATAAAAACATTAATATAACCGCGGTTCGAAGTCAGAACTTTATCATTGATAATTCTCTCCTCCAATGTGCAGACTTATATTCTTAATACTTGATATAATGCAAAAAATTCACAATTAAAAAAATCAGTCAATAAGTATTTATAACTATTTGTATTGGGACTCAAGCATGTAATTTCAAATAATCCATAATAATTTTTTAAATTTTGGAATCATATTTATTTTTGGTATTTGAATTTTTTAAAATTGTTTCTAGATCTTTGATTGTCTTTCTATCATTCCGCTTCATCTGCTATATTTCGCCGTATCTATGAGGCGCACTGCATCGTTTGGGAACCAAAGCACTAGACAAACAGAAAAAAATATACCTGCTAGAAAACTCCCCTTTATTTGACACTGTAAATGGAAGTAAAAGAATGTAAACTCGAAAAGTACAGTTATAGTAAGCATGAAATACTGAATGTTTTAGAAGGCCTTAAAATATAATTATAGTACCAGTGGTCATTTTAGCTCTAGGTGCAGTTCAAAACGAAAAGCAAAACTTTGCAGTTATTGAATTGTGATTTAGAAATAGAGCCAATATAGAACAAGAGATTAAGGACCAAATACAGAAGATTTTCAATAAATTTTTACTGAGTAAAAGGCCCAAGAGACACTCGAAACGTAGTTGCGTAGTGAGGTTGTTGTATGGACATTTGCTGAAATTAAGTGAAGAAGCTGTCTGAATGAAGGGCCCTCCTTAATAATGGAATACAAAGGGAATGTAGAGGATTCGAAACTGTGTCCATAAAAGAGTGTTTCTTAGCCGTTTAAGATCTGAAATCAGGAAAGAAAGGAATACAACTCTTCATGACATTTGCAAATGGAATATTGATAGTATAGCGATAGACCTGCCAGGTTTCGTCTTTGTGTTGTGGAGGGGGGATTATTCATCGATTAAATGGCAGCGTAGACGCTTTTGAACTGTGTCAATGTTGGAAAATAAGATTCGAGCAGCTCCAGTCAAGACATGCTAGCGATACTTTTGGTTTGAAACGACTTTTGTAAATACAGGGGACGTTAGGAGTAAAGTACAGTAAAACGTTCCCGGAAACAACGGACTCCGAATTTAACGGAAAAAAAAATCCGCAGACATATTTGTCTGTTAGTTCCAGAATTGTCTGCTGTTGTTTACTGGCGCAATGAGCAGACAGAGAGTGGTAGTTTCGGAAATAGACGCTGTTTTTTTTGTTTTTTTTTTAATTTAGGCGCTTGCCGTATACACACATGCATCGTCTCTCAAACATTTTATTCTGATTTTTGTAGAGTATACAGTATTTTTTTTTGTTGTCAACCCTTCACTAGCAGCACTGATTCGGAGGAGGAGTTGGTGCAACGTCCGAGAATGTCTAACGTTCGTGATTATGGTGATTCTCTCCTAAAATCTGTTGATGTGACCAAAAACATCTGGAGATTAAGGCGTGTTATCAACACCTTTGAACATTAAAGGAACTGATAATTCGTCAACAGTATCAATGTGGGAAACAGCGATGAATTCGTTCTTCCAGCCCAAACAAGCGGGTCATGAAAGCGACCCCGACAGGCTACCACTACAACAACTTTATCCCACCAGAACGCCATTACCACCCCTACCAAGCACCTGCACTGCATCGTAGGCGTTCCATGGCTTCAACTAATTACTACAGTGAGGCCCGACTATACGATCACAGTAGTATTAGACCATCATAGCAATGTTTAAAGGTAAGCCTAGATAAATTTTAAAACTTCTCAAACTTTATTTAAAGGTATATAGTAACTTAAAAATAAAATACACATACATATATACTGTATATATATTTATTTACAATAATTTTGTGCTATACTCGGTACTTTTCGGCCAAGAAAAAAATTGCTTCAAATTAAAGGACAAACTGGTTTAACAGTCCACCCTCCTCCTCTCTATCAGTCCGTTAAATTGAGGTTCCACTGTACTTTTATCTTACGACACAAGGAACCGACCTTTTTTCCCAAAATATTTATAAATGCAGTGTATATAAGAACTTGAATCCGAACAGATGTACATGACAAGGAGCTTTTTTTAGAGAGTAGACGTTCATCATGCTTGGAGAAATTTCAAGGAGTACCAAATGATAATGTTTTTGTTTTTTTTTTCCACTGAGCTATTAGAGCTTGATCCAAGGAACCAGAAACCAACATTTTTCTGACATTTAGACGTGGGACGCTATGCCATGCCCCGCTCGTCGGCAACACGCCCGGCTGACTATGCGTTCGACCGAAAAAGTGCAACGGACGGCCGACTACAACCCTTCGGGTGGTACGCGTAACAAGTCCGATACATGAACTTTTAGAGCACATCCATACACCGTTGTATCATGTGCACGGATATCAACTAAAGATATGAGAATGGTTCTGGGCAGATCGTTAATAAAATGCATAATGTGTGCACACCGATGACCAGGCAGTTGTGTGACAGTTCCAATGATGATGAGTTTCAGAAAACAGTCCATTCACAACGACAATCATGTACCTGCCCGTTAGAGAAGAATATATAACTGGGAAGAATCTTCCAGAGTTACCATAGCTGGAGCGTTAATGTAGCAATTTACTATCCCAAACAGTTAAATGGGTTTGGCACATCTAAAATGAACATCCCGTCATGAGTATATTGCCGAGTGATACGCTCATTTTTTTTGTGAATTGAAATAACATCAGCAATGGATCTAGAGGAGTGACATCCATACTGTTTGTCGCTCAAGTTATTGTTTCTATTGAGGTGATTAACACACTTCCTGTTCATAAGACATAAGTGTTTGCTGATGGCACCAAGGATGTTGATAGAGCGATATTTCGGCCTGGTTCACCGTTCGCCTCGCTTTCTGATGAAAAATATAGAACTGACATCAGTAACGATTAATTAATTTTGCAAAGATTGGGGATGATTCTGGATTACGTTTATTAAGAACGATCACTGGAATTTTATCCAGACCATTAGCATTGGCTGGATCAAGGCTTTTGATTTGATTTAAAATTACCGAGATAGAGAAATCTCAAAATCTGCACTCGGGGAGATCTTTCATCTAAATTGGAGTTAAGGTTAAAGATCATTGCAAATAGATTAATCTTATCTATCAAATGTCGATGAAAACGACGATCGAACGGTTTATATTCTTATGTCACGAGAGAAGAACTGCAAATAAATTGCTTATTAGCAACACGTACAATATTCCGTGCGGAAGCGAATTAATAATAATAATAATAATAATAATAATAATAATAATACTTGATATCACTAGGATTGCACAGGTGTAAACGCTTCTTGGAATAACTCATGTACTAACTGCCGTGTCTATAATTTGCGGTGAGGAGCTGAAATATTGTTATCATCACCCAACTGAAACGATATCAGATGTGACTCAAAACTGAAAGTATTGAACACCCAGTGAGGATCGACGTCAGTATTCAGTTGTAATTTGTCTAGGGAGAAACGCTTGCTGATGCTTACAGCACGACGCAGTGCCCCATGATTTTATGAGCGTAGCTTAGATTTGGTACGAGGGCGAAAGTGTTGAGCACCCAGTGAGGATCGAACTCACTACACTTTAATCGATCTACTGAGTCACACTTATTAACACTTACACCACGTCGAAGTTCCCTAATTACAGACTATAATGTATTTTTGAAGATCTCTAAAATAGAGGGTGCGATGGGTAAATTGTCGCCATATTTTTTTCTTTCAATTTCGCGCTTGCATGTTATTTCTCTTCGCTGTTTTCTATTGCACATTATAATAGAGTGCGTTGGGTACAATTTGTGAATAACAAACGCACCATAACAAAATTCACTCTGCCAAAAATTTTGAAAAAGAACATCTGCAGCTTAACATTCGTAGCGTTTCTAAAATTATTGGTGAATCCTTTCATTAGTTTCTCTCCTGTTTAACATAGACAATGTGCGGCTGGTATTTGAGGACATCTTTTATGGATTAGTAAAAAAAACTTGCTGAACAAAAGAATATAATTATATTTGATTACAAAAAAGTAAACATGAAATTTAACTAATTATTGTTTAATTTTATTCAATAAAATCACAACTAGCATCAATAACTGCCTCTACACGAAGTCGAAATCGGCTGCAAGCTCTGATTAATTGGTCCTTATTTATATAAGACATTACTTGAACTATTGCAGTTTTAAGAGAGTCTTTGGTTTTATGAGGCTGTTTATTAAACTCCTTCTCGACAACGCTCCACACATAATAGTCTAGTGGATTAAGATCTGGAGAGTTAAGAGGTCAAATGTTGTGTGTGATGTGGTTGTACAAATGGTCAGCCATCTATTCTTGTGGTCATAGAGCCTTGTGGGATGGAACCGGGTCTTGCTGGAATATGTAAGGCCTGTCGTTGCATAATGTTTTCAATCCAGGGCTTGACAACTGTTTCTATAACTTCAATTTAACCAGCAGCATTTACTCTAAGACTTTGTGGAAAAAAGTGTGATGGCATAACATGTTCTTCATTGTCAACAACACCCAATACCATAACACTTGAAGGGAATTTTGTGCGTATCACTCTTGACACCTCAGAAGGATCTGAACAAAGTCATCTGTCATTTCTTCTGTTAAGTTTTCGAGCTTGGTAAAAAGATTTTCTCATCCTATCCGTTTGAAGGATTTGTAAATTTGTTTAAAAATTTTTTGGATCTGTTTAAATGGTTTTCCTTTGTTTTTTCAGACATAAATTGACTTCTCTTCATCATGTAGGACTTGTATCGAATGTCTTCATGAACACTCCTTCAGATTGTTTTTTCAGACACATGCAGCTTTTTGGCAATTGACCTCATTAATTGACCTCGGTTTTCATCATTTGTCTGCCTTATTTCCAGAATAAATTCGAATGTTCTCACCTTATCAGAACGTGCAAAATGTATTTTACGTTTTGATACAGACTTTGGGGAACTGTCAGCATCTTCTAACTATTTTCGTATCTTGTGGACGAACGATCTTGCAACTCTGAGGAAACGTGCAATATCGAAATCGCTATGATCAGCCTTTAATGCCATAATTACAGCATGTCTTTTCCTTTCATTTGTTACCATAGGGTTTGCCATTCTTGATTTCTGAAAAATAAACGCATTAGAAGTTAGTGGGAAACAGTATTAATCTTAAATCTGTATGTCCTCAAATACCAGCCGCACCATGTATAGTTTATTTTATTTGTTATATGACGACTGAATTTCTGAATAATTTACAGATTTTGTAGCTGGTATTCCATTTGAAATGAGCGTGCAAATTCCTGAATAACCATTATACATAATATTTCTCTTTTTCTACTTCGAGCTTATGAATAATATTATAATCTTTCCCTATTCCCTAGGAAAGGCAATGATAATAAAACTCATTCTATGAAAGATTCGCTGATATTACATTGTATGATTCAAAGAGATGTAGATGTCTAATTACTTGCTTTTACAATAGAAAGTGTTCGAATCGTCCATCTTTCAAAGGTCTGTTACTGGCATATGACAAACTGAGCTGCTAATTCGAAATGATGGACGAGGGAAATTTCAGAGAATTTGGGTGGTAATCTTAGGAGAGCACAGAGGAGTCGGAATTATTTTGATGATATATCCAGTCAACATCATGATGAGTCGGTCCAGTGTCTAGAATGTGGCTGCTGGAAAACAATATGTTTGGCTACAGGATCCGCAACAAGGCTGCACAATTTGACCATCTAACTCCCCATAACACAGCTCCCTTGATTATTATATGCCGTATGTAGTTGAGCGAGAGAACAGCAAAACTCCTTGCAACACCAAAGATGAACTGAAGACAAGGATTATGGCAGCATTCACCAACTTGAACAAGGATACCGGCCGGTTGCAGGAGATTCCGAAGTCGTAGGGAGACTGCGGTTGAAGCCAATAGCGATTTTATTGAATAAATGTACTCATTCGTATTTTTGTGTAATGTCGATAGATATAACCGTTAAAATGAGATGTCGGTATTATTTTCATTTCTGCGCTACTTAGACAATTTCCACATCCCACCCGGTAGAAGGATCTTAAATTGGAAAATCTAAAAATGGAGCACATGAAGGCATCAAGAATGCCAGGTGTGGTTTGAGCCCTCGATATGATAGGAAAGGTTTGTAATAGATCCATTGAAGTTATCTCTGATAGAACATTGTTTAAAGAAATAAAAAAAGAATTGTTCTCACGCGTACAGCACACACAGGAAAGGCATTATGTATGTAAAATGTGGGTGCACTTAGATTGTTTTAATTATTCCCAAAATATTCTGTGAAAATGTCAGGATAACATTTCTGACCTTAGGTGTCTGGTTGGGACACGCAAGGAAATGAGTATACGACATAAATGAAAGGAAATAATAATAATAATAATAATAATAATAATAATAATAATAATAATAAACTATCGAAATATAAAAACCTAGAAATTGAAATAAAAAATATGAAAATTGAAAACAAGTACAGTACCAGTCCTTAATAGGTGCGCTTGGAATGATAAAAAATGAACACAACAATACATTGAAAAAAATCTCTGGAAATCACAGCTTAAGAGAAATTCAAAAAAATTATCTTGATAATTACATATTAATAAGAACTTTGTTCATGTAACGCTAATGTGGTTATGAGAGTTAGAAAAACGAATCATAGCCATAAAATATATCATTACCTCCCTTAGCTCTTCCCTCAGACTTGGTAGGAGATGTGACCATAACATAAATACAATAATAATAATAATAATAATAATAATAATAATAATAATTATTATTATTATTATTATTATTATTATTATTATTAAGAGAATAGCGCGATTTAAGATAAGAAAAAGGAAAAGAAAAATAGAGAAATATTAAAGAAATAAAAAAAAGCTTGTGACAAACTGTAGCAAAAGTAAGCGTCCACACTCCAAACTACATCGGACTTTCGAATTGTTTTACTCCCGAAAACACTCACAGAAGAAAACCTTGTTTGTTCTTCAACAACATGAATCAAGTTAATTCTAACATGAATTCACAGAGAAACATCACGATTTCTGCAGAGGGTGGAAATTGTACTGACTCCCATTTAATATGACGCAGTATATATGTTAGTACTTCGCCCAGTGCATCAAACTTGGTATGATTTATGTGGGTTGCGCAAGTGAAAAAAATAAATAAAATATTCAATGAACACAGGTTTTTGTCAGACACAACAATGTGATTCAACGGAGTTTGCAGTGCATTTTATTACAAATGACTGCAATTTCAACAAACATCTTAAAGTGCACATTCTGAAAAAAATATTCAAGGTGTACCAACCTTTCGATCCTTAAAACGCTGGAACCTAGGCAACCTACTAACTTCCCGTCCTGGAAAACGAAGAGATTGACATGAGAGATCCAGAAGATTTATACTAATCTATTTGATTAATCACTCTTAGTAACTAATCAGCTAACGGGAAATTACTAGAGGAACAGAATCGCCATCATGTTAAACATGTTTCAGTTTCATGCCTTCAAATTGGCGGCGTCACATTCGTTTTGAAGCGTTCATTATCAGCACAGCTGCTTTCTTTTTCATTACAAGAAAAGCAAAGTTTGTACAAAGACATACAAGTTTTTGTAGATTTACATATTTTTATACTTAAAAAAAATTAATTAATTAAAAAAAAATAACTTGAAGAAGACGGGCATTCTGTTTAAATATTGTTTAACATTTGTGATATTTGTTTTTTTAAATCAAACTCTTCGCTTAGTGTTGGAAAATATTGGAAGGGTTAAATCAACCATTTTGTTTAATAATAATAATAATAATAAATATATATACATATATATATATATATATATATATATAATACGCAATATATACATATATATATATATAATACGTAATATATATATATATATATATATATATATATATATATATATATATATATATATATGGTGGACTCTCCCGTTGTATTCGACATATGAGTGTCAAGTAGGTCAGTTCCAAGGAACCGGCAGCCAGAAACCAGCACATGTGATCTCATTATGTTGATGAAGGATTTGTGCAGAACAAACCACACTTTTTGAAGAGGCGAATGCAGATCCGGTGCACTATGTACCACAAGGTCCCAAACAACCCTCCGCAGGTTTTGAATTCTCCGAGACCAGTTGCTATCCAAGGCTATAGAACGTACACCCGGGCAAGGAACAAAAATTACCCGAGCCTCAGCAACCGACGCTGGTCTCAATGCGTGCACCGATCCTTCTCTCTAGTGCAATGAGAGGGCGAGGCCTAGTTTAGCTGTTCCCTAGGGTTGGGCACCTCTTCAGTATAATTTTCTCAGTTGTCCCTTGTTCTTTGACAGAGAAGCCCCTTCTTGCATTCTTCCCAAAGACAGAGACGCAACTAAGTGATGATAAGTGAAATTACTCAAAAAGAGTAGATATTGACTCAACCCCCAATGAGGTCAGGTTGTGACACAAGGTCGGTTTAATGTGGGGAACCCGAGCGCGTGCACCCGGGCAAGGAAAAATTCCGCGAGCCGTCGGTTGCGCTGGCCTCAGTGCGAGTACCGATCCCTCTCTCTGGTGCAATGGGAGGGCGCGCCCTCGGGCAGCTCTACCCCAGGTCTGGGCAACCCTTCAGTATAATTCTCCTAAGTTGCGACTTTGTCCTTTGACGGAGTCGCCCCTAAGCGCACTCTGTCCAAGGACAGAGACTCAACTGAGAGATGATAAGTAGATGTGTATCTGCCCAGAAAGAGTAATTTACACAACCCATATGTAACATGTATGAGAATAATCTACGGATATCTTTGTTTAGATATTTATAAATTGTACACTGTTCGATTGTTAAGGTAAACTAATTTAAATAACAAAATTGTACTTGGATTAAACGAAAATTACTTACAATACATATTATTTATAATACATTCCACTAGTAATAATAATAATAATAGTTGTTTACAATAGTATTAGATATTTCTCTCAAGAATATTACTACTGAGAAGACTGTTTTCTTCAAGAATTAAACTATTCCTCTTTTCCAATCGTTTGTTTAAAGATATTTCAACCTCCTATTTTTCTATATCTTATTAATTCTATGACAATTTTTTTTTTTGACGTACGGTGGCCGTTATTGATTAAGTATAACTCAAGACTTCAATGTTAAGATAAAACAGTATTTAATTACAACCGCAAATAAATACTTATAAGAACAAAAAGTGAAAGTCATCCAAATATAATTAACCATTTCAGTGAATACCTTGTTAGTAGCGTGGCTCGGCGTAACGTCCGGTAAATCTTAAATCAAAACCCAAGACATCGACGCACAATAATTCACACTAATTCGACTGGATAGTTCCACTCAATAATCACTCCAGTCAGTAACTTGACATCGCTATTTATACACGTGGCGGAAACATATTCATAAGTCCAGAGTGTCAAGCTCGAACCTCGGCGTCGTTAGTTACTCATTTTCTACCTATATGACACAATATACTCTATTTTATTTTTAATTTTAAAGAAACTTTGGGTGGGTTTTCGAAATATTAGATATTTAGACCAATCTAAATTTATAATACTGTTTGTAAATATGTAACATTTATGGGGATAATATACGGATAACTTAACTTAGACGAATATAACTCGTGCACTCTTCAATTACACAAGTTAACAAACTATTTTAAGTTACAAAATTGTACTTAGATTTAACGAAAATTATTTACACACTTGTGAAAATTGAAAGAAAATGAATATTTCCATTATTATTTTTTATAAAGTAATTCACCGCGAGCAAGGCGGCATTGCCACTAGCACGCAAGGTGTTACAGAGGATTGAGAACAAAAGTAAAGAGACATGCTTAAGGAAAGGATACAGAGAAGGACGGTGAACAAGCTCAGGGTGTCAGATGTCGATTGATATTACACTTGAATATTTGAGGATTATAGTCACCGGGGAAGCAAGTAAGGGGAAGGGAATTCCACAGACGCGAAGGGTGAGCGAATAAGCCGTTGGAGTAGAAGAGATGGTTACATTTAACCGATTCGTCAGTGAAAGGATGAGACCGAGATGCCAGCCTGGTAGTTCGCTTAAATTCATATATTCTGGGAACCAGCGATAGTAGCTCGTCGGAAAAGATGTCGTGAAAATACTTGTAGAAGAGTCAGAAGGAAAACACGACACGTCTGTGGGATAGCGATTGTAGACTAGATTCCAGATTAGGACCTATCATCTTGTATATTCGTCTCTCGATTTTGTCAAGGACCTCGAGACGTACAGCGGGAGCACCAGTGTATATATGACAGCAATATTCCATGAAAGGACGGATGGTTGATTTTTATTTGTTGCATGGACTCAGACGAAAAACATTTCTGGCACGACACAGAGAACTAACTTTCCTTGCGGTAGATGAAGCCATTATGTATTTGTTCCATCTCATGTCAGTGAACAGCGTGAGACCAAGCAAGCGTAACGAGGCGCTCTGGAGAGGATGGGAATCAGCTATTACTATCGTTTGGGGGGAAAGCGAGGGTTCTCTGTGGTGGGTAAAGGAGAGCAGTTTCGTTTTGGAGGTATTAAAGTTTACTGCCACAGTCAACCACCGACTGGGGGTTCTTTTCGAGATCAGCAGCCAGGTTTATTTTGTCAACGATACTAGATTTACTACTAAGGCAGGTGTACACAGTAGTGTCGTCCGAGTAGATGACTACTTGGGAACTGCTGACATCAGGAAGATCATTGATGAAGATCAAGAACAATGTAGGGCCCAAGATAGAGCCTTGGGGAAAAACCAGCTTTCGTTATAAAGGAGCCGGAGGAGAAGCCGTTTAGGTCGACCTTCATTTCACAATTCGACAGGAATTGTTGGATTAATTCAAATAATTGTCCTGTAATACCGTATCCCTGAAGCTTACGAAGAAGGCCGGCATGCTAAACTCTATCAAACGCTTTAGAGACGTCTAGAGCCACGGCTCGAGCTTCTCTATTATTGCTGAGTGCTTGGTATACAAACTCAGTTATGGCCGTGAGCACGTCAGCGGTAGATCGGGCAAAGCGGCGAACAGATGATGTGAAGTAAGGTGCTTAACCATTTCGACGTTGATTAAATCTTTAAAAACTTTACCGAAGAGTGGTAGGGGACAGGCACGACATATAAAGACTTCCAACAGGCTAGAAACTAAGAGTCGGTGAGGCTGTAGTTATAAAGTTTAGAGAGGACAGGAGCTCATTTGTTCAGGACAATGGCCGCTATCCTGTCCCAACCGTTAGACTCATGGGAGCTTAATTTAGAGATTATGTCTTATTCAAAAGAATCTCAGTTCTAGGAGGTACGCTAGTTGAATCTAGTGTTGAATGTATGAGAATTTACGAGCACAGCATTGAGCCTTATCAGCTGAAGTGGTCAAGACCTCAAATTGGTTGAATAAAGAGGGTATTGTTAGTTTACCAATAATCC
The DNA here is from genome assembly GCA_963932145.1 of Acanthosepion lycidas. Lineage (NCBI taxonomy): Eukaryota > Metazoa > Mollusca > Cephalopoda > Sepiida > Sepiidae > Acanthosepion > Acanthosepion lycidas. Next base: position 21,955,609 of record OZ010590.1, on the reverse strand, counting down.
TTTGAAACAAACTTGCGAGACGCAATATGTTGTTTCATTCTTTCGGCAAAGAGTAACTTTGCTTCATTGAAGACACGCTTGCACTCGTTACAGGCACTGAGAAAGAAACGTCTCTTGTAATCAGTCTTTATGGTAAAGACAGTAGTGATTCATGTGGGCATTGGCTGCTGGGCAAGCAGCTGGGAACCAAGACGACACTTTTTTTGTATTTTTTACAATGAAGCATGACACAATGCACATATTAGTACTTCGTATCTCCAGTGTACGAAGTCGTTCCTTGCAGATTGGCCACAGATTCCCGATTGGATTATAATTCAGGAGAGTTTCAGGGTCTGTTTATAGTAGTTCGATTTGCCAACTGGTAAAACTTACCAGCATGTTCGTGCAGCGTTACAATTTTTGTAGGCTTCCTTAGAGTAACATCCATCGCTGACAATGGCCGCAAGGCAACTAATCGACAGTCGAGATAGTAGTGTCCATGGGAGATAAAAATTAAGTGCAATCATGGATGACGCAATATTGTTCAAAGCCAAACAAATTCATTATACACCCCCGACAAGAGAATCATATTATTGCACACTGCTACAAATGAGCTAATCTGAGGAAAAAACAGAAATTAGATTAGACCCTGACACTCCAGTGGGCTTAAAATTGACCATATTATGAATGAAAGGAAACCCATGTGGTTGTTGCAATTAATTTGCACAAGGGTGTACAATATAATACATATTAAATGTAATATATTCCTTCTTGCCGTCAATTTTGGCTGCACGCGTATGCTTGTAATAGTAACAATAGTCTTTACAATCATTTTAGATATTTATCTCATGAATATTACAAATGAGTATCCTGATTTGTTTAAGTATCAAACTAATTCTTTTTTCCTATCGTTTGTTTTAAGATATTTAGACCTACTATTTTTGCCATATTTATTAATTCTATGACAAAATACTCTTTTATTTTTATCTTTAAATATAATTTCATGACGCTTTTCGAAATATTAAATATTTAGACCCCTCGGAATTTGTTTCTTATGATCAAAATTTTATTATATTTATATTCATTTTTGTTGATATTTTTGATTTCCCTGTTGCTTACTTTCGTCTGACACCCACGTCGTCGTTAGGTTCCCATTCAAGGCTTCACAAAGGCGTCCCTGATTAAGGAATAAACAATCCAACACACATACATTATACATATAAACACGTTTATAAAGACACAGTTGCAGACAGATGAAATCACATTTTTTATAAACATTGCGAGGCCGACCGTTCATATATATCGAGAAGCAAATGTTCATGCATGCACCCGTGTCAAACTTGGCCAAAATTCTGATCACAACCATTGTCATTATTCCAAGAGCTATTCAGAACAGAATTCTTTCAGCTGATGTGCTTTGGGAACAGAAAATAACACTTGTTGACTTAAAAAAGAAAAAAAAACTTGAACCGTAGATTCTGGATGGCTTCGGGCATAGAACAGATCCCAAATGTCTGTTTACCCCGAGGGGCAGATAGCTATGGTCTCCAAAGAACATCTCCATTGAAGTAAGAATAGGTAAACAGGGGTACACTGGGGTTTATACTGTAAACAATGATAGACTGAGTTTTACTTTGAAAAACCAGCATGAAAAATACATACATGCGCAAAATTGGTGCACTACTTCCAAAAATGGAATAAAACCATCTCATAATAAAAGAGTAATCTCCAGAAATAAAATTATACACCTTAGGTTGGATGGGGAATATATATATATATATATATATATATATATATATATATATATATATATATATATATAAGGAAAAGGTTATAGTTGTTCAAACGAGAGAAAAATGTTTATTTTAAAAAACATAGAAACAGCAAACGTGTTTGGTTATAATATGGATTTCTTTTAGAGTATACATTATATTTTATTCTTCATATTTATTCTACACGTGTTTCTGCTCTCGTGACCTTCTTCAGACAAATAAAAGGAATATATTTTTAAAAGGAATACATTTTCTTTATGTTCTTTTAATGTCTCCTTGTTCGTTTTTTATATTTGTCAGTGAGCCTTGAACTCGTTTCTTAACTGTTTTCTCTTTCTTAATATATATATATATATATATATATATATATATATATATATATATATATATATATATGGGTAAAATAGCAGGACAGACTGGATGTCAACTGGTCTAGGAGAAGGACAACTCTGAATTCAAAACCTGCGGAGGGTCGTTTGGGAACCTTGTGGCATTCGGTGCACCAGGTCTCTGTATTCGTCCCTCCAAAAGTGTGGATGGTTCTGCACGAGGCTTTCACCACTATAATCAAATCTCATGTGCCGGTGTCGGGCTATCGGTTTCCTGGAAACTGATCTGCTTGACCCTCATACGTCGAATCTCGACGGGAGAGTCGATCATATATATATATATATATATATATATGCGCAGTACATATTGTCTGTTATTGTCTGACGTTCACAAAAGATGTGAAACACAGGGTTACAAACTCACATCAACGCAACTATATATATGTATATATCTATATATATATATATAAGGATATGTAGGAAAAATGTATATACATGCAAAATTACTTGCACGGGCGTAAGTGTCTTTATTCCTCATGTATTGTAAATAGAGTGTTCAATGCTATGAGACAAGTCTATAACTATGTATTAGTAAATATACATAATATCCATCGTCGGTAACACTACTCAAGAGTTTCATACAATTAATACAATCTTTAGGTATGGATTCTGGCCCTTTTCTATCACGTTCTCGTGTGATGATTCAAAATTGTGTGTACAAACATGTCTATTTAAAACATGGAATTAACTAAATTTTAGATTCATCATCTAAGGAAACCTGGGTCTTTGCTCGAAATAAGTTTGAAATACTGTTTTCAGATTATTCCTATTTTTGGATGGTCTGCACTCCTAAAAACGTTGGATGCTTTTTCAACATCTTCACATCTTCGTAGTTTCCATAACTGGAGCATATAATTTTATAGCAATTGAAACAAAGAAAATCTGTAATTGCTGCATCTAGTTTAGATTGAGCATGCGCAAGAAGCAGCAATAAAATATATATTTTTTTTGTTCCATTTGTTTTACAGTGTGCATCTTTGTATTGTCATGCTGAAGAATAACATTTTCTGTCTACAAAAGAAATACATTTTGGACGTATTGCTTCGATTACTCGCTCAAGTTGTTGACAATAAGCATCTTCAGTGATTGTTGATTTATGTCCAACTTTTTGTAATGATAGTCATACTACATATTGCACCAGACACAAAGCAAGAATTTCTGCGGATGCAGCGCTAGTTTTTCGTGTTGGCACTGGCTTATCATTTTGTTATAGTCACTGTTTTTCTTTCATTTTCTCTTGACATACATAAACTATTTTTCATCATCCGTAACATTGTGATTCACAAGCGATAGTGGCATGCCTGGTTAAAAGACTTTCGCACTTATGGAAATTTGTTCCAATAAATCGAGTTTCTTCAAAAGAAAGCTCATGAGGAACGCAAAATACTTCTTTGCATGTTTTTTAGAATTAAACACTGAAATTCACTATAATCAACACAGAGAGGGGAAGAAATGATAATTTAACGCTAGACGCAGATTTCAACTATTTAAATTTGATTCTTCTATGGTTGGTTTACTTATAATTTATAGCGTTGAAATACGTATTTTATTTTCCGAACAGCCTACTAGAAAAGATAATAAAATAATTTTAGATGCACTTTCCTGCCATTTAACCATGTTTCTACCATGATTGCTTGTCGAATAATTCATAGCTGTTAAATATGTTATTACATCCAGAATAGTCTAATACAAGAAACAGTCAATTCTAAACAAAGTTTCCGACGATATAATAATGCTTTGTTGATTCATAATCGCGGTGAAACACGTACTATCTAGACACCGTAATAGAAGTGATTCTAAACTAACTTCGGACGTATTTTCCTACCATTCGATATTCTGTCTGCTTTGTTTCATTGACTCATAACACATATTTTTGAAATACATAATTATTTTCTGAACGTCTAATATCTTATAAATCCAATGGATATTGATCATAGTGAAAAGTTTGAAGTGCATTATTCAGAAAACTGACATGTATCTACTACCAACTTTTATAATATTGAAGAAAAAGTATTTTACAGTGATATGGTAGCCAGGTCATTGGTTACCATCAACGAAATTTTTATGGATTCGGAAAAGAAGATATTGATCACAGAAATATCTTGTGCTGTATAAATATGTCTGGATCTGATAGGAGGACATTATTGGAGATTGGAAAATCCGTAAAGCCGCGATGTTCTAAAGAGCTTTCACAAGACTCATTGGCAGAGAATTACGCTTCAAATACTTGGATAGCATCAGTAATTTTTACAGATTAAGTGCTTAATTGGAATACTGAACTAAGAACAAGTGCAAGATAAAAAACATTTTTTCATTACTCACGGGACAGATAGCGGGCATGACGAACAGAGAAAAACGAGGTATAGCAAGAGTTTCCGACCACTCGTTAGTAATTTGATTTGGTCACTGGTAAGGCTTACCAATTTACTTACGCTTCCTTGGAGTTAATTCCATCGTAGACAATAGCCGTAGGACAACTAATCGACAGTATAGACAGTAGTGTTTAGGTGTGCTGAAAATCTGGTGCAATCAAGGATGATGCAATATTTTTCAAGGCCAAACAAATGTCATCATAAACCCGGACAATAGATTCATATTACTGCACACCACTGCAAATGATCAAATCTGGGGAAAAAATAGAAATCGATTACACCCTGTCACTCCAGTGGGTCTAAAACTGACCGTATGTTAAAAGAAAGTAATTAAAGCGTGTATGCATAAGGGTGTATGGAGTTTGTAATTTTTTTTTTCATTTCATTCATAGCAAGGCAATAAAGCCACTATGATGCATGGGGTTTAGTGAGTCTTAGAGAATGTGAGAAAAAGAAAGCATTACTAGGAAGATATAACAAGAAAACAATATGAATTATAAAGACAGAATATAACGATTGATATTTGTTGAAACTTGACTAATGCATGGAATAATAATGCAACACAAAATGTACTTAGAACAAAATGTATTGAAACAAGAAAGTGTACACAATATTTACATATGGTCTTTTGTATATTCCTGAGAAGACCGTTCCTGGAGAATGTGTTTACTGAGTCGCAGTCGGGCAGAGTCTCTGATTGAATCTCTTGATTCCTGTATTTATCAATCCACCCACGAGGATCGAATGTGGCACAAGGCCGTTTTAATGTGGGTATCCCCGAAAAATGTGGCCTTTCTGAACCCGCCTAGACGGGTTCAGGCCCTGTCAACCTCCCCGACGAAACCCTGCCCTTCGGTAAAAGCCTTGTCCGGGTTCCCTTCTGCTAATGCAGAGAGTTCGACAGTCGCCGAGAGTCTGTCTCTCGGTCTCAGAATCTCTTGATTCCTGTATTTCTCAATCCACCCACGAGGATCGAATGTGGCACAAGGCCGTTTTAATGGGGGTATCCCCGAGCCCGTAGTCTCGGCCAAAAATATGGCCTTTCTGAACCCGCCTAGACGGGTTCAGGCCCTGTCAACCTCCCTCTACGAAATCTTGCCCTTCCGCAAAGCCTCGTCCGGGTTTCCCTCTGCTAATGCAGAGAGTTCGACAGTCGCCGAGAGTCTGTCTCTCGGTCTCAGAATCTCTTGATTCCTTCCCTCTCTTCCCGGTACCAACCATATATATATGGTCGGTACTCCACTATGCAAGTTAGGTGGATTCTACCACAACAATATTATATTTAAATTTTAGATGACCAAGTTTACCTGGAATGCCAGAGGCAGGATCCGATTTCTACATGCGAGAAGTACGAGAAAAAATACTGTTAGCATTAAATTTCCGGTTACATCTAGTCATTCATTCTAGCCCCCAGTCTTGTTCTTCTATGTAATAAAGGCGAATTTCAGTCTGTGTCACACTTTTTCAACTTAAAGGGACACAACTTACAATAGCTCATGTTCAAATGAAAAAAAAATACTGTTCTCATTATTATAGTGTTTAAAATAAAATTTTCAGTGTTTTCAATTTTACTCCTACAGGCCGTAGCCCAACATATCTTACCATATTCGAATCAGGCCGATTCCATGAGCAAATTCAAAACATTCCGGGTCGTATCCAGACACGCAATCAAGAGATTTTGGATTCCCATATTTTCATTACTGCGAATGTTTTCGGCTATTTTTCTTGTGATATTTTTTTTTTGCGCCGAATTTTTTTGTACAACATTTTTTATAACTTGGAAATAAACTTTGTGAGTAATTTAAATTAATTGCGAAATCCAGCGAAAGACATACATGAAATAAAAATAATTTTGTACGGAAAGCAAGGACCTACGCACATCAAATTTTCTGCAAATTAAGTGGCGACAGAAGAAATATCGTTGAAATTTTAAAAGCTAAACCTAAATATTAATGAAATAATTAAATGCAATGATCAATTTTGAGTTCTGTAGTTTATTGTTGTCCATCGCATCTCCTCTTCCTCTCTACCTATTGTATTGAAGTCTCAAGCAAGTGCCCTTCGCAAGTGCTAGCTTAAATGCCAACCGATATGGCGGCTTTTAAGTTATATATACTTAAACCCAATTTTTCCTGTTCCACATGCTATACTTTTAATGTTGAACTAGCTCTTTGCAAACGGCTGTGATATTTTGATAATTTTTCTCGCACTTTCCACCTGCAAAATTCCTTTTCAAATTATTGCTTTCCTGGTAGCTACAATGTTCAAAAATTCAAATGCAACATCAGTCGACATGTTCTGCCTTCCTGAATCCTGTTCATTTATTGTCCTTTCTCCAGAGTTAAGTTTTCTCATTGTCTTTCACACTTTTTAACCATCTACGTACGCGTGGATTTATTGCCTTTCTTGGGAGGAAATGATTAAAACATTCTGTAACACTCTTCAAATCAACATAATTGTAGAAAATACAAGTATAATTGTCTAATCCACATGTAAAGAAGACTAAAAAAATAATGGAAGCAATAATAATTTTTAAAAAAAGAAAAAGCCTACACTCAACATAATCAACTATGAACACGGCTGGCCGTTTTAGGGGAAATAAATTCCTATAACTCTAGATACATATGTAAAAATAAAGCCCATTGATCCAGTTAAAAATAAAATATCCTTGATAATGTTTAAATGAACAGTGAAAAGCACTTAGATATGCAGAGCAATTTTTATTATAGAAACGAAAAACACTTATACGAACACAAGAAAAATTATTATTATTTTTTTTTTTTTGCCAAAATGAATGTAAATGCTCTGTAGTTACGGAGATTTTAACTTTTACTTTAAAAAACTGTAAAAAATTCCTTTTTTTTTTTTTTAAAGAAACGCAAGTTAGAAGCAATCCTTTATTCTACCTACGAGAACGATGGATGAGAGTTGAGTAAATTCAGTTCTTTTTACTGAAAAACCTGAACAAGTGGAAACGTCAATTGCATGTGCCCTACAAGGGACACACCCTCTATTGTAGCATCCTGCACTGTACTGGTGCACTATGTGCCACATATCAGATGATGTTACAATCGCAGTCTTATTGGAGTCCCCCCCCAGGTGTATGATGACTCTTGGATCATACAACGCCTACTGGCAATAATTTCAAGGCTGGTTTAGGATTCAGAGTTTTCTTTCTCCTAGATTGGATGCCAACCAAAGTCAACTCCGTCATGCTATTTAACCCATAGCGTGAGGCAAAGAGACGAATTGGTATCTTGCCCAAGAGGTTTCGCGCATAAATGAATGTAATGAACTCAATAGTAATTCGAATTCGACTCTACGAATTCTCATTCCGTTCTATATCACGCCAGGTGAACATCCAAGCTTACAACACCTGGTATTGACATCTAGGTATTGCCTAGGCTCAACGTCGCTTATCTTCGGTTACCAAACGACAACCGTTGTCTCAATTCTTTTATTTTGGGATAACAATGACGTTTTTTTTTTTTTTTTTTTTCTATGATCATGACCCCTACATCGTTTATTTATGACGCTTCATTTGCGCTTCAAAGATATATCTATATAAATAGGCTAAGTTTATTTATGTTGGTGAAACCCTGATTCCTTATGCCGGTCTCATTACTCTTCTTTTTATTGGATTCATCTGTATGATTAGACATGTTGTATTTGGTTGTTGTTCTTTTAAACAATGTTTATTACGTCAACGCGCTTGCGCATTGGAAATTCTTAACACAGAAAATGTGTTATCCAGCAGTGATAAAAAGTCTTATCCAATGTAATCTCCTTGGTCAAATAGAGCGAGATAGCTCAGACAGATTCCATTACCATAAATCAGATCAGTTCGATTAAGGTCAAATTGGCGGAGGATCACAAAAACGACATGTTAATCGTGGCAAAGATTGACTTGTTAACTTTAACAATTCAAAAATGCTATCAAATCAGCTGAGAGACTACTTTCTGCTTTTCATCAACATGACTGATGCTAACCTTCAGGAGAGAGATTAGCATTTCTCGCTGACATGAAATAAACGACTATATTGCATCCATTGCGAGGTCAGCTGCAAAGAAAGTTGGTTTACTGCGTTGTGCTAGACATTCTTATCTCTATAAACTATAATATATATTTATCTCCTGAATCTATCATATATCTATAAGTCTATCATTCGTCATACTTAGAATGTTGCTGCCACATAACGTCCAGAAGTGTTTCTCAATAAAATGCAAAAAAGAATAAGCAATATTTTTGTTCCTGGGCAGGCGTTTCGACATTGGCCTCTCTCCCACTGCTGTAAATTTGCTTCATTCTGCCATTTCTATAAATATTTCCATGATAATTTTTCTGATTTTTCTGATTTTATGAAATTATGCACAGTATTAGATTCGTAATGAAGTCTCCTCAATTTACATTTGAACTGGCTAGATGTAACCACAAGATCTATGCTAATAGTTCATCTTCTCAAAATTGCCTGTACCTTTTCTATAAATACTTTCATGACAACTGTTTGCAATGAGCTCTTTGTTATGGTAACTAGAATCTATGGATGTAAGAATAAGAAAATGCGCATTTTCTTGTTCAGAAATTATAGAATTGCATACCTGCCCGAAAGTACATATCCGCTGATATTCATTTTTCTATTCAAAAATCAAACATCATTCCGAAATTAAATGATGCATTTTGTTTTTAATCCAACAGTACTTCTTATTAGGGTTAAACAATTTGACGATTTGGATCAAAGTCCCAAAGTATTTGTCAGTCTCTCTCGCTCTCATTATATATATATATATATATATATATATATATATATATATATATATATATATATATATATATATATATATATATATACTCAATTCTCCCGTTGAATTCGACGTATGAGTGTCAAGCAGACTAGTTCCTAGGAAACTGACAGCCCGACACCAGCACATGAGATTTGATTATAGTGGCGAAAGTTCTGTACAGAACCATCCACACTTTTTGAAGAGCCGAATACAGGGACCTGGGCACTACGTGCCACAGGGTCCCCAAACGGCTCTCCGCTGGTTTTGAATTTTGAGTTAAACTTCAGTCTGTCCTGCTTTTACCCATAGCTGGAGGGAGAAGAAGATTCACACCTTTCCCAAGGGTTTTAGCACTTAAGTGAATGTAATGGGTTCAACTGGAATTCGAACTCGGCTCTCCGATTATATAATCCAAACTGCTACTGGTTACTCCATCGTACCTAGTAATATAAAGTATTAACATTGATCCACAAAAATAGATCAATGTATTTATTATTACGGAGCAAATAATTGATACACGTAAAATTCAAAATCACCTCATATGAGGAATAAGATTATTTCAACCGAAGAAATTCGTCAGTCTTATTCAACCATTATAGATTGAGATAGTGTCAAAATTAGAAATTTAACCGTGAAAGAAACCAAATCAAACGTCGAAAACTATTACAGAATTTATCCATTTCAAATTTTCAGTCAGACGAAAGGCACGAGGTGTTTGTGTGTTCTTGTGTTTCTATGTGTGTGTCTGTATACATGTTTGTTTCATTGCATAATATAAATATATTAAATTGCATAAGGCATTTAATGTCATTTAACATTTCAACCAGTTTCCATTCAGCTTACATTCATTGAAAGACTTATTTTGCAAAAAAAATTCATATCTACAATGGATAAATTTCTACATTTTAAATAATTACAGAGTGCGTTCCCGCTTGCTTTTAAAAATCTCTATTACAATGGAAGGCAGATTTTATCGCAGTTACAATAAGTTTGTCATTGTAATTCATCCCTGAAGATGATCTTGGAAAATATCGAAACTACTCGGGTTAACAAAAACTCCTACGCTTTACTTGATGAATTTCATGTCTGAATGAAGATATGGTACCTAAATACAAATACACACACACGTATATATATATATATATATATATATATATATATATATATATATATATATATATATATATATATATATAGTAATTATTCACATATTCCGTGGTGGAACCATACTGCGTACACTGTAACCATAGGACTGTGACCCCTGAAGCCACGACTATTCTCACCAAGCTTGAACCGGCTTCTAATGCTCTAGAGTGAGCGGCTTGGTGAGAGTTGTCGTGGCTCCAGTGGGCACAGTCTTATGGTTACAGAGAACGCAGTATGGTTCCACCACGGAATACGTGAGCGAGCGGCGCTATGTTGAGTCTGATTTGCAATCTCTTCGTCACCGAGGCCCATTGGGACAGTTGGTATGATGTTTGCTTGTTAACCTAACTGTCAGAGTTGCAATTCTTGGTAGTGGATCAGCACTGCTGATGAGTCCCAAATATAGGACGAAACGACCTTCCAGTGCTTTCTGCATTCTGTTGAGGTTTCTACCAGACTCGATGAATTAATTAAATATATATATATATATATATATATATATATATAAATATATATATATATATATATATATATATATATATATATATATATATATATATTATGAAATAGACAAAGTCCGACAATGATTTTTTATGTTTATACGTTCTTTTTTATAGATACAAATACTTAAGTAAATGCTCTGTTTATAATAAACTGTATTAACGACATTTACCCGCCTTAATATCCGAGAAATTTTCAAATCCAACCTGTATCCTATACTTGTCGGACTTTGTCCATTTCATAATGTATGACGTCATTTGTTTACATTTGGATACGCATCGAGCAGATATGAATTTACGACCGAAAATCCTGGAGAATTGTAGTTTAAATACAATAAAATCGACATTGCTAATCGAAACTCTCCTGTGTGGCTCAATCGATAAAAGCACGTCAGGCTATATGACGGTACCGTATAGGATAGAAGTTCGTATTCCTGTCGGAAAACGCATATTTTCTATGAAAATCTTGGAGGTTCAGATCGGTAAATGTCGTTAATTTATTATTAAACAGAGCATTTACTTAAATATTTGTATCTATAAAAAAGAAAGTGTGTATATATATATATATATATATATATATATATATATATATATATATATATATATATATATATATAAATATAAATTGATGTCGTATAGAAACCAAAATATGAATTGGTATCCGAGGGAATGATAGGTCAATGGATGAATATGTAACGTTTTTAAAGCTATCATGTTTCGCTTTTTCGCTTTTATTAAAGATTTATCAGCGATAAAGACTGAAGATTGTATTCGTTTCTTTTTTATCTTTCTTGTAACAAGTCTTGTTAAAACATTTATTAATTTATTTTTGCTTGAATTGCATGATTTGTGTCATTTTAACCTGAACGCAAATGAGTCTACAAAATACTGTTTGCGGGACAAATGTTCCAGGAATCATGAAAAGTATAATATTCCCTTTCTCACAAGTTTTTTCCATGATTAAAATGGAAATTTATCGACCGTTTCCAGATGATATATTAATAAATTTAATTGTACTAATCATTGATTTATAAAGTTAATACTTAATTTCAAATCCATTCAAAAGCTTAAGAAATAAGAAGTGATATTTCATTTTTATTATTATTAAACTCGTAGACCGACTATAAATCGTAAAGACGTGATACTTTTTTTTTAAAAAATATAGCAAAAATTAAATAATTCTTTTCTATTTTTTAGATAATGAAATATTTAACAAATATTACCGCGGCTTGATTTGTGAGGAAGATGACTTCTTGATTTTATAGACACGGGGGGTGGGGGCTGCCCCAGCGTTTGTCAGCTTTTCAAACTGCTCGTAAACTATAGTATTGGCACTGGAATTGGATCGGTAGAACTCTTTGGAAGCCGTGAATGACTTCAATACCAAATCATTTTGCACAATGGCTCGAGTGTACTAGCCTTGTTCACATTGCTCATTATGTCCTCTCTCCCAGAAAATCTTATTATTTTCTGCTCAGTATAGTTGCAGTATAAACCACTGGTGGGCCCTGTTCGTGTCGAACAAACTCAAATGTGACTGAGCAGGCGTCTTAAACAGGGATTGTCTAGCCACCTTGGTGGAAGAATGTGCAAGGAAACGAGCAGATAGCTAGGACTGTGGAAATGCATTTAAATGTCGCTTTAAAAACAGATTCGATACTACAGGGTGGTCCGAAATTCTAGTCACCTTCTAAGTAATGAGAAGAATAGAAAAAATTAATATAATTATTGCCTGAATGCACACAGTCATGTGTCCATACACTAACAATCAGACTCTCTTTCAAACTGTTGGACTTCAGACATCTGAAATAGATAAATCATGTAATATATGGGTGACAACTCTTTCGGACCACACTGCAGTTTCAAATCCAACAGCAAAGCTATTTAGTTACAGATCAATAAAATAATTAACGGAAATTACAAGATATGAAACAATTTCTACTTTGGTTCAAATTAATATTATATCCATTTTTAGTTATGTCAGATAATGACAAGAAAATAATACGGTATTTGACGCTCGACAATGGAGAGATCAGCTGACTAAATGGTCTCCACCTAACGCGATAATCCGTTTTAAAGATAAAAGATGGCAATCACTGATTATCAGGAAACCCGTGGCGAACAAAGATCTTTCAATCGAACTGACCTCTTTGCAGATCATTTGAAGCTTTGCAACGCTTTCTCGAGTCACCGTTATTTGTTGCAGGCAATCAAAAACAAAAAGAATGAACGTAAAAATGATGGGAGAAAGCTTGTATCACGATAACTTGTGTGTCTCTGGGCGAGGCACAGCAGTGGTAAAAGCGAAAAGTGGGCTATTGAGTTCAGAGATTTTATCGCAATTGTTTGATCATTTAGACTTCTCTATTTCCTTTTGCCTAGTCATTTATTTGTATTCTCTTTCTTTGCTTTTTTTTTTCAAGACCGCAGGAAGGGAATATATTTCTATCATTTTATTAACTTTTCACTTGCACTCACATTTTAGCAGGTAACATAAATCAATAGATAGATAGATAGATAGATAGATAGATAGATAGATAGATAGATAGATAGATAGATAGATTCTATGAGAGGATTAGATATTGATGTCTTCAAATTAGATAAATACAGAGATATGAAATGGATAAGATAGACATTTAGATAGATAGATAGATAGATAGATAGATAGATAGATAGATAGATAGATAGATAGATCCTATGAGATGCTTAGATACTGATGTCTTCAAATTAGATACAAACATAGATATGAAATGGATAAGATAGGCATTTAGATAGATAGATAGATAGATAGATAGATAGATAGATAGATATTGTCAGATGGGTAATGCATATATATGCCTTCAATTTGGACAGAAAGATACATATTATGAGATGGTTAAATAGATATAGATGTCTTCAAATTGGATACATACAAATATAGATCGATATGAAATGGATAGGATAGGATAGGATATATAGATAGATAATGTCTGATGTTCAATAGGTATAGATGTTTTTCATATGAATAGATATAGATGTTTTTCATATTAAATGCGTAGACAGACACAGATAGATAGATAGATAGATATATAGATAGATAGATAGATAGATATGAGATGGCTAAATAGGTATAGATGTCATCATATTAGACACGTACAAACATATATAGATACGAAATTGATAAGATATATAGATAGGATGTGTATGTCTAACATTTGTATGAGATGGTCTAACGTTTAGTTGAGACGGCCTAACTGTTTGATTAGTGGGTCTAAGTTTTGTATGAGAGGGACTAACCTTAGGGTTAGTAGGACCTAACGTTTTAATTATTAAGTCTAACATTTGGATGAGAGTTTCGAACGTTGGATGAGTAGGTCTATCTTTTGGATTCGGGGGTCTAGCGTTTGGATGAGTCTGTTTAATGTTTGTATTCGATGTCCTAACTTTTGTGATGCTTAGTTCTAACGTTTGTATGATAGTGTCTAACGTTTGAATGAGTGGCTCTAAATTTTGTGTGAGAGGGCCTAATGTTTGTATGAGTAGGTCTAACGTCTGGATGAGGTGGTCTAATGTTTGGATGAGTGGGTCTAAGTTTTGTATGATTGGGCCTAACGTTTGTATAAGAGGGTCTAACTTTTGGATGAGTGTGCCTAACGTTTGGATGAGAGGGTCTAAAGTTTGTATGAGAAGATCTATCTTTTGGATGAGGGGGTCTAACGTTTGGATGAGTGGATCTAAAGTTTGTATCAGTGGGTCTAACGTTTGTATGAGAGGGCCTCACGTTTGAATGGGAGGGTGTAACGTTTGGACGAGAGGGCGTAACGTTTGGATGAGTGTGACGAATGTTTGAATTAGAGGGCCTAACGTTTGGATAAGTAGTTCTAACTTTTGGATGAGTAGGTCTAACGTTTGGATGAGAAGATCTAAGGTTTGGATTAGTGGGTCTAACGTTTGGATGATTGGGCCTAACGTTTGGATGAGTAGTTCTAACGTTTGTATGAGAGGGCCTAACGATTGGATGAGAAGGCCTAACGTTTGGATGAGTAGATCTAACGTTTGGATGAGTGGTTCTAACGTTTGGATGAGAAAGTATAACGTTTTGATGAGATTGTCTAACGTTTATATGAAAGAGTCTAACGTTTGAATTAGTGTGTCTAACGTTTGGATTAGCGGCCCTAACGTTTGGATGAGTGGGTCTAATGTTTGTATGAGTGGACCTAATATTTGAATGAGTAGGTCTAACGTTTGGATGAGAGGTTCTGGCGTATGGATGAGGGGGTCTAATGTTTGGATGAGTGGGTATGACGTTTGGATTAGAGCCTAGCATATTCTAAACGCTTAATCCAAACAGCATATCTGGTAATCTGATATCTGGTCCGGAAGAGGGCCAGAAGCGTGATGATCAAAAATCGGTAAAATTGGATTTTCTGAAATTCTGTACTTTTGGGGGTGTAAGGACAGGAGTACAATACTTAGCCCATACATAGATTCCTTCTGGGTAATTGAATATGTGCCATGGTAATACATTTGTATGTCTCCAGTTGATTGTTTTTTTTTTAAATAGAATGGCTAGAACGTTAAGAAACAGAATCTTGATGGTAATGCTAGTTTCTGACCAAACTTTACTTTTGAATTTACCAAATGCAACGCTTGCCTTCTCTAATGCCCGAGAAAACCTCAGCATCGTGGCAAACTTATATACGTATATATCCGTGTGTTTTATTGGAATAAAATTAAACAAAATGTATTAAGAGGTTGGTGCAAAAATAATGTCGTATTCTCATATATGTTACTATGTGAGAAAACGACATTATTTTTTCACCAACCTAATAGGTTGGTGCAAAAATAATGACGTAATAATGTCGTTTTTGACGTATTTTTAACGTCAAAAAACGACATTATTGCGTCATTATTTTTGCACCAACCTAATAATTACATTTTTCGGACTGTTGTCCTCATTTTATTGATGGTTAAATCCTTTAAAATGTCTTCGAGCGAATGAAGCCTGGAGTAAACATTGTCTTTTTCTTCTTCTATATGCGTTGTCATTTTAGGACGTGAGCGATCAAGATTCTCCACAATTTCTTTTCTTTATAGATCTTAGCATTGTCTTTATTTTCCTGCCTATCCTAAACTCTGTCCCTGAAACCATTTACACAAGCTCTTAATGTCCATTATGCGCGATGTTCTTCTGTCTCTCTTGCCTTCATTATGCCATTTGAGTGTTAGATTTTCTAGGACCTCATTCCTGATTTGGGGAGACCTGGTGGCGTAATGTTTTACGGCTCGGATTGAGGAATCGGAAAGAAATTTCGAATTCCGGTTGGATTCAATTTATTCACTTACGTGCTAATAACCTTCGGAAAGGTATAAATCCATACCTTCTCCTCGTCAGATATGGTTAAAATAGCAGGAGGAAATGGGTCATATAGCCATGGTTGTCAACCAGTCTAGAAGAAATAAAAACCGGAATTCAAACTATGCCAACAATGTGTATACATGCCGCTTATGAATCTAAATCTCAGCTGAAACTCCTGCTACGCGAACAGCCGAATGAATACGGCCTCTGCTCCGTTTGGCCAACTTTCGTTCAGATATGGCGTCAAAATGAGCCATTTTCTGTGATTTTCTCTAAAACATCACAACGGCTCTAATTTTCAGTACCATTAAAGCAAATCTTTATTTTTCTTTTACGTCTTTTGTTAGTGAACTACCCAAGTATTTACATTTCTGTACCTGCTCCAGTCTATTACTAGACTAAACTCTGTACTATGCTCAAGGCCATCAAAAAGATGGAGACATATGCCTTTAAAAATATTAGAACTTGACTCCCCGAATTTACTGGTCACGCCGATAATCATTATGTTCTGCGTCCATCCATAAAATTGAAGTATTAATAATTGCTAACTATTTTGCGCTATTGAGATTGATCGGAATGTTATCTGCATCTGCATATCTGTCATATTCACAAACTGATCTTGAATTTATACTGTGAAGCAGGAAACGTGTTCTGATGCGACAATCACGTATCACAGCAATCAAATCAACCGTTAATTTCAAGCTCAGTTTATTTTTTTGCTATACGACGTCTTACGTACTTGTGAGCAAGTGTCTAGTTGGCAACTCCTTCTTTCTTGTAATCGGCACCTTCACGTAATTTAAGAATGAAGTTCTCTTCATTACTCACTGCTACAAATAACCATATTGACCTCGCCAATGTGTTACATGTTGGTCGGATATGTTAAGATCTTGTCCTGTCTGAAAGCAACAAAACAATTAACTGGCTCAAGCGGAAATAATAGCCGCAGAAGTATGTTCTATTCGATGAAAATCCAATTTCTTACACAAACGTCACTTAACCAATCTTCAGAAACGGCAACTTACAGAAGTCAAACAAATATTACCTTAAGAATACCGGAACGTACAACGAACGAAACGTTGTGAATATGACAGTAACGATGAGGACAACAATCGGAATAATCTAAATAGTATAAATAGTTAAATTAAATCATGTCATAAATACATACAAAATTATATATATTAAGAAAATACTAAAATCATTGAGGATATGCCATCGGACATCCGACGTATGAACATATATTGTGAATATTATATTATTAATTAAATAATAGATCATTTAATTTATACCTATGTTAAACCAGACATGTGTCTATTACTGACGCCACCTGCGACTCTTCGAACGGGTCCAGCAGCGCTACCTCCGCACACTGTTTAACATCCACTAGAGTAGCTTCTTCACCAATATTGAAGTCTTTGAAATGGCGAAGATCACCAGTATTGAGTACATGCTTCTAAAGTCCCAGCTACGCTGAGCTGGACACGTTTCCAGGGTGGCGAATCGCCAGCCTAAAATTATTATTGTACGGCGAGCTCTCCACTGGCTTCGCGGCAGAGGGGCACCAAAGAAACCAGAAAAAAATCTTTGGCGCCGGACACATCAACCATTGCCAATAGTCAACCTTTGCTGAGGAACCATCCTTAGTAGGACGATAAACTACATCAACGTCCTGGATAAGACTGTAAACAACATCCAACGGTAAGGCCTCTGATCAGGAAGTTTTGAGGATCATGCAACCACCACTTAATTGCTGGTGTTCCCAGGGGTAGTAGCACCTGTTAGGGTCTCAGCTAATTACAAATAGTTAAACCCCAAAATGGGGTCAAAACACTATGAAAATGTAAAAATATATTTTAATACCAGAAATATTTTGTAAAAAAATTATTACCAGCAATGAGTTTTTGAAAAAAAATTTAACCAGCAATACATTTTTAAAAAAAGGGACTAACAGCTATACATTTTTGAAAAAAAAAACAAAAAAAAACATATTACCAGCTATACTTATTTTGAAAAAAATATTATCATCGAAGGAAAATTATTAGCAGAAATAGATGATTTGAAGGAAAAAATATTACCAGAAATAGATTTTTGGAAAAAAAATATTAGAAACAATGAACATTTTTTCGGCATTAAATAATCCATTGAAGTTGATATGCCGTAAAACAAAATAAACTTAACCAAACTTGCTGAGAACAGCGACTCCAGGCATTTCACCACCAACCATACTATCTTCTACTTTGAAGATATGTGCTGGGTCGCTCTCAGGGAAAAGAGGGAGACGAGGAAATACTGCAATGTTATGCCATCGAGTCCAGACCTGACATTCAGCTGCAACTATTGCGACCGGTTATGCCTGTCCCGCATTGGACTTATCACTCACAAACGTGCCTGCAAGCTACGTATACAGACTCCATCGTGATCTTCGTTATGCGAATCGGAGCCATGATGATGTTAAAGCAGGAAATGTATGCTGGATATTTATTTCGTAAGTGTTAATACAGATAAGTAAGTATATGTCGATCAATCAATAAGTTGGTAGTTTAATAAAGACAGAAATCCATTATTTTATTTAAAAATCTGTTTATTCCTTGACATTAATCTCCTACTTTGTCAATGCGCGTTAATTCACGACGATTATTATTTACACGCGTTGAACATTGAAGTGACGTTTTCACATACGTTTTCGACTAAAGACAGTGTGTTTCTTGTCCAGGTTGGTAATTGTTAGGAAAGACTTTGAATTCCTAGCGAATTTCTTACATTCACTTTCGCGCAAATAACCGCGGGAAGCCTATAAAATGCTTTTGCCCACCACCACATGAGGTTTAAATTTTAGGACAGGCCACACTCTTTCAACTTTGGTTGTAATCCAGTCTCGGAGAAGAAAAAAATCTAACGTCTCAAATCCATGTTCATGGAATTCATTAGCATGAGATCACCGTGGTCATCTAAGGGAATTAATCTACAGGCGGAAATCAAATCTTCCTAACACGACAGAGGTTGTGAGTGAGGCGAATCAATCACACTCCGTGACACAATTTCATTCCCTACAATTTCCTGAGATCGTAGCCTAGATCAAGGTTAATATGCCATCCGGAGAATGGGATAGGTATAATACCTGCGCTTCAACGCCTAACTATATATCAGAGCAGACTGGCAACCAGTCTAGGAGAAGTGAAATCTTTAAATTTCGAACCCGAATAGTTGGAAATCTTTAGTGTGTGGATACTTGAATACGTGATCGTCTAAGGCAGGCTTCCTATTTTTTTTTTTTTTTGCATCATCCACTTCCATATGGCAAATATTTCAAACGCCCACCTATTTAATAAATATTAAAAAAGCATGCCAAAATTGTTTGTTAAAAGTTTGTTACTGGTTCATAGACTGACTTTATGATATAGTATGATATACCAAGTAACAGATAACGCTGATATATGAGGCAGCTTCTGTTGCTACTGCATTAATATAGAACAAAAGAAAGTCAACTTTATATATAATTTAGTTTTATCGTCAAAGTCAGTTTTATGATTAGGGTTCTCGTTGCATGCGTTGGCAAGTAATGAAACGAGTTTGTTCATAATTCCTTAAAAGATATAAAAAATACTAGCAAGTAATCAAAATTATGCAACATTGTTTTCGTTGTTGTTTGTCTTCCCTTATTTGATTTATATTATCTTCCCTCCACACCCCGTGCCAAATATGTTATTTCGTCTGAAGAACTAAGTGAATGCTAATGACCCTTCGGAAAGCTGTAGAAAATACGAAAATATTCGTTGTTTGCGGGGATATTTATATCTTATCGAGGATTTTGATTCACTTATTCCCTTTTAACCGTCTGTTTTTTTTTTCTACATATCTGAGATGAGGTATTATAATTTCTTGCATTATTTACATTATTCGAACTGTTATCCCCATTTTCATTCCACAACCTTTCGGCCGTTGTACGCTCCAGCCCTCTTCAGGTGATTAGAATTTCGAATCGAACACTTTATTTTCGCCCACTGGTGTAGACTGTTCTAGTTCCACATGACATGCCTCTTTCGTGTGTCTCAGTTATTTCCCTTTAAGTCAACTCTCCAAATTTTCCTTTACGACTGCTGTATTGAGGTTATAACTCTGGATCTAATCAACAACTTTATCCACTGGGCTATGTGTCCTTGAGGATAAAAATCCGAATAATGTTTCTTTTTTCTTTTATGTGGGTTCTTTTGATACCATATTTGACTATTTTTTTCAGGGAGTATAAGTTGAAATACATTTTTCATAATCAGTTTCCAGTCGACTAAATCATTATCATCAACTTGAAGACACAATGAAAATATGTGCGTTTTCATCTCTAGTATGGCTTCTCGCATCCTCGCATGCCCTTCTCTCCAGGCCTATTTGCGTTTCTTCAACGCCTGCAGAGCCAACATGCAATTTATTCTGCACATATACTGATCAGTTTATAAGTCACAGCTTAAGTATATGCACTACACTGAATACAGACCAGTCCTCCTCCTATTCTTGCTGCCAACCACGTATAGAATCTAGTCTAGCTTGCTATTTACCCCATAGTTGGAGGAAAGAGATAGATCCATAGCTTTCCCAAGGTTATTTTTGTTAAAGTGAATACAAAGATTACAATTGGAATTTGAAATTGGCTTGCTGACTTCTAGTCGAGCCTCTAATTCACACTATGCTTATCCAAGGCTTCAAGTATGAGACATTCAGTAAAGATCGAAATCCTAACTTATAATCTACAAGCTTGCTGACCATTGCGCTAAGACTGGGTTTATTGTGACCTTTCATTTAACTATAGCCACATAAATAGGGCCGGTTGTTGTCTATTCGTAATTTCCGTGAGCCACTGCGTATGTTTGGTGGGCGCGTTGTTGGTGCTTCGATTTTAGCAACGGCAGAATAGACGTTAGGTAAGATCGGCGTATTGTAAGTTGAGATGCGGCAGGTCACACAGATCAGAGAAAATAGAACCTCAGCATTATAATCACGAACCGATGAGAATCATTTAAATACAAGTACTGGTACGCCTGTCTATTTGCATCACAAATTCCTCTTTCATACATTGTATCGCGATTTTCATATTGCGACGAGGGCAGGTATTTATTTTCATGAAAAGATGATTTTAGCCTCTCTGTCATAGACATTAAAAGCAGAACTGTTTTCCAGACTGTTTTTGCTGTTTTAAATCTGCGTAACCATAAGTTGTGTATAGTGCCCTAAGCTACGGGTCACGATCGTTTGCATTTAAAAATTTAACGTTTTTTTCTTCTCACACATTTACATCCGAACATGTCCGAACATGTCCCACCCTCCACTTGTTGAAATGAAGCTGAATTATTTGTTGCTGAGCGGTAGAGGAAGTTGTACGTGTTCATGTTATGCTGTAGACGGGAAAGGAGTGGCAGTGTCAGTTTTTATTTGAAAATTTATAAAAATGTTTTTGAAAAGTTAACCCTATAGAAAATGGATAATGATGATGTACATGCTATTAAATAATGTTTTTTTTTTATTAGCATAAACAGTGAAAATATTTACTCAAAGGTGGTACCTCGAAGTCTTGACTGATAAGTAGAAACAAAAATGGGTCATCAGCCTTATTCACCAGACAAAGCTCTCTATGATTTTTGGCATGTCACAAAATTTTAGAAAATTAAGAAAAGTGAAAGAACTACAGACTTCCATGATATCTAACAATACGTAATTACTAATGAATAATTTTTTTATGTGCCACCCCACTTCAGGACGCTAGCGATCATGGATCTCCACAATTTCCTGTCTTTTGTAGCACTTTCTCCTCTCTCTTAAACCCTCTAGGACCATCCATTTACACAAGCTCGTTGGGTTATGCGCCGTTTTCCATTTTCTTGTCCTGTGAGGATCATATTTTTCAAGACCTCTTTCCTCATTATGCGCTCTAGAAATTTCAACTTTCTCTTTCTAATTCTAAGTGTAAGTGTCAATTTTCTCTCAAACTTCGTCGTTGCTCATGTGTTCAGTCCATAGTATTCTCGACATCATGCTGTAAATCCATTTTTTGTTGATTTAAGTCTTTGTCTCTGATGAGATTGTCCAACATTCACTTCCATATAGGACTACTGACATTATGTAACAATTCAGTGTTATTTATTCTGTTTATAACGAAATTTTCCTGTTTCTTTATACTTCGTCTAACTTTTAGAAGGCATCTTTCGCTATCCCAATATACTTTCAGATTTCAGTATCGCATATTCAGTTCTCTTTTTTAAATTTTTCCCAGATATTTAAATTTTTGTACTTGTTTTATTTTGGTATCACTTTGTAATTTGAATATTGAACTATACCTCGGTATTCCAAAAGAAGGAATTAGTATACTTTGCAACAAAATCACACGATATGCATAGCGTCACATTCCGTGTATGTTGAAGCTGACAGCAGCCATTTCTAACCGTGTAAGTTAATTCTGCTTCCACAGGGCCATGTCCAGAATTAAGCTGCCACAAATCATATATCAAAAGGATTGTTAAATGTTTTCTGCTGACATTCCTGCAACTGTCAACTTAGCTCCTTTTAGAGCAGGAAAATGTCCACCCACTTGATGAGCGTGCTACTGCAACATGCACTTGTTGAGAACATTCTTAACCGCCACAATCGCCAGACCTTTTCTTCATTGAACATGTATGGGACATGGTTGGACGACCCATGGCGTTTTATCAAAAGTTATAACTTAAAAGTCATGGAATAATTTAACACGCGAGTATTAATCATTTCAGATCGGATTTATTCAAGGGTACCTGACATTCTTATACTCAAAGCGCAGATATACACTTTATTAATATGCTGTCTGTGAAGAATTGATACATAAAATATTTTGGTACGTCTGCACGAATCGATTAGCATGATTGATTGTATCGATCTTTCTTAATCTACATTTATATGAATCTTGAGTAATTTTAAAAGTACAAGGTGTTGCCATTTTCTTCCTAGCGATGTAGATCTCACAGGTAATCGGCGTTGATCTTGAAGGTCAAGGACATTCACAAGGATATAAAATAATAATGTTCACGATTACCAATCAATCAAATTATCCATGACAATTGAATTATTATGATCAATCAAATTAATTAACTGTAGCAATACAATTAACATTAATAATAATTTAATTGTGGCACGGTATTAATTATGAACAATTAATAGATCTGTCAGTAACAAATAAATAATTTATCAGTATTAATTAAATAATCATTTGCAATCAGTTAAATTAACAGTAATAATTAAAACATGAAAAATACATTAAATTATCAGTCGTAATTATATTCTTATCAGGAATAAGAAAAATATGAGTCGCAGTTAAATTAACTATTGCAATTATTTACACTATTTACATTGCTCAGACGGTTTTCCTCAACTGTATTGTCATATTCATGACGTTTCAGTCAGTGTACGGTCCGGAATTCTTCAGGTGATATACGATGGAATTTCGAATTTTTGTCATCATTTTTGTCTTCATTTTTGTCATCATCGTTGGTTGAAGTAATTGAGTGACTTGACACAAAGAGTTATGGATTCAATAACTGGCTACAGTAGAGGTGAAGATTTTGAGAGATGAGTAACTAAAAGAAAATAACTGCAACTGAGTTATTCAGAAAACGGCATGGCACGTGGAACTAGAACAATATTCCCCAGTGGACTAAATAAAGGTTTCAGTTCGAAATTCCAAAGTATATCAGCTGAAGAAGGCCGAAGCGTACAAGGACCAAAACTACGACAAAGAAGATGAGGCAACAGTCGGAACAATGTAAATAGTGTCAATAGTTAAATACCTCATCTCAGAAATATAGACAGATGTATCTATTGTAATTAAATCTTTATTAGAAATCAATTATATTAACAATTTAAGAATTCTTCTAGTGTCTCCATCGAGTCTCGGAAATCATATTTAATAATTATTTATTTATCTTTTCTCCTTAGTAGAAGTAGATAGGATCGCCAATCGCCTGGTTCAAACTCTTCCCTGGTCTTTTGAAAATGCGTAGAGTTTTACAACTTGTTTCCGGTTTAGGATTAGGTTTCCGGTTCCTTCTAATTTTTACAAATAAATTTTATATTTTTTGTGTTGAAAAATTGTTTTGATCAACTTTTACAGTGAATTAAAAAAAAAATTCAAGATGAGAAAGAAGCAGTTCAACATTCAAATTACAAATTGATACCATAATAAAAAAAAGTGCAAAAATTTAAATAAATTTAAATATATTAAAAAGAGAACTGAATATTCAACACTGGAATCTGAAAGTAAATTGGGATAGCGAATGATGCCCTCTCAAAGCTAGGCAAAGTATTAAGAAACAGGAAAATTTCGTTATAAACAAAGAAAATAGTTGTTTCATAATGAAAGTACACCTATATGGCAGTGAATGTTGGACAAACTTCTCATAGATAAAGAAAAAAATTTGAATCAACAAAAAAGTGGTTCCAGAGAATGCTATTAAAAAGATGATGGGCTGAATATGTGAGCAACGACGAAGTTTGAGAGAAAATAAAAAAATAACCGTAATGGATCAAATTGTTTCTGACAGCCACTTATAATTTAGTTTCTGTAAAGAGGATTGAACTCACAACAACTAAGTCACTAAATTTACAAACTAACTCCTTCACCCACAAAGCTATTACCTCGGAGAAAAATGTGCGACGTAATCTTAGACGTAAGTTTTGAGATCTGGCAGTGTGTACTTGCACTCCGTGGAAACAGTCGAGCAATAACTGAACAGTACTAAATAAAATAAGAACTAAATGATATTCTCCAGAGTATACAATTTCACTCACATGGCTTGGGTCAACAAATGGTATGGCTTTTTGGCATATCCCAAATATGTCGCAGACTGGGCTACACTATCGAGAACGATAACATCAGAAAGTTACATTCCTGGCAAAAAGAGAAGACGGAGGGATTCGGACGTGGGTCTCATCTTCGTAAGGATGTGGTCATAAAGATGGTATGTACGTACCCAGCGCTGTTAGGCGGAGGTTTTCCTAGACTGAAGACAACAGCTCGGGTGAAGGGTTTTCTCCGAT
>OZ010590.1:21895280-21917780 GCA_963932145.1 Acanthosepion lycidas | reverse complement strand
ACCGTTGAAAACTAGTGACGACTGATGTAACTGAAAAACTTTAGGAAGAATTTCTGCATGTTTCCTCAATCCCAAAGTCGGATCTTGGATTTTTTAAAACGTACGCTGTTATTTCGCTATCTCCATGGAAATACGAGCCGCTTCTTCCTGGCAGTCGTTGCCCTGTAGAACCGACTGTCAAGAGAGTGTTTCCCCAATAACTAAAGTCCAGGATAAACAGTTACTTTCCCTACATATCTGCATAAGATGTGCCTCTTACATTGTAACCATCTTCTTAGAGTGGCTACCGATACATGGACAGAGTAAACGTCACTGTAAAGAAAAAAATTGTAATTAGAATATTTGACGCCATATAAGACGCATTTTTTTTTTTACTAAAAATATAAAATTCCCCAGCGTCTTATATGCTATATGTAGGTTTAAAATTCGCAATTGTCGGACAAAATTGGCTACCTGACAACTCGTATTAGCTGACACTTTAGAGTAACTTTTATATACCTATTGTCATTATTTAAAAGGCTATCATGCAGATTAAAATTGTTATCATTGATAATATCAATTATATTAATTTCATTACGTTTAACATTAGTGATTTGTTTCACTAAAATATTATGCAATAATTTCAAATTACATAATTTTAAAATATATTTGTTTCATTAATATTTTTCTTGAGATAACATCCTGTTGCTTTGGTATAGGAACAATCGAAATTTTCTTATCCTAATTATTCCAATGAGATATTTGCAAGATGCAGGTTGTACAGACCATATAAAGGATATAATAAAGTTTTTTATAGGCGCGTGTATTTATTTCCTATTATTTTTTGTTTAATTGCAATTTTGGCTTGTTTAACCAAAATAATACTTCATAAATATAGCCTAGACTGTACTATTTACTAATAATTTTGTTAATTTTACTAATTAGTATTTTTTTTCCTGATTAGTCTAACTGAAATCGGAGTGCGTCTTATACACCCGTACGTCTTATATGCCGTCAAATACGGTATTTAATATCTGCTACATTCTCGCGAAATCTGGTCTTGTGCCTAATTTGCTTCTGTCATTTCTGTCAGGATCAATTTTACCACTGACACAGAGAGATTGGAATTGTCACGGAACAGTCTACTCGGGATACAGTTTCAATAAATAGCTGTCTTTGGGGAAAATTCTATTTGAAAGCAACATTATCCTTACATTTGGAATTCGGTGGAAACATGGCTTTTTCGACTCTGTGGACCTATCATGGCGTGCCGTAGATATAAAGGTCGTAAACAGTGGATATAAAGAATTGGGAACATAGCTTTGGATGGGAGTCAGTTTAGGGTTGATGTAATTTTGAATTCAAATTATTGTAAATAATGAAGCAAGTGGGCTAGTATAGTTATTGCAATCATTACAGGAGAAGGAACATTCCGAATTCAAAACTATCCTGAAGATATCCGCTAGGTTATCTTGTCCTTGACACAAGTAATGCGGCTACGACTGCAGTTCATGTGACGCCCTTACAACTGTAACTATTTACTAGATTCCGTCTCATTAATGTAATCCGTCAAATTTTTAGATATACAGCAAACGTGTCAGTAATCGAAATCCACCAAAGAAAAAAATAATTTTGTTATTTACAAAGCTTAGTATGATTTTTGCGCAAGGTTCAAAATTAAGTGAGACATAATAAGAATCGAACTCACTGCTTAATCAAGAGTGTCTTAAAGTAACTTCTTGTTCAGCGTTTTGCCTTCGTTTCTCATTGCGTTTTCCATGATTTCGAGATATAATTGCTTGTGTCGCAAAAATTGTGCACGGCAAATCATAACGGAAGATCTGTACATTACCGATAATCAAGATTGTGTGAATGGAATATCAGAATGCCGAGGGATATCAGTATGAAAACAATGTTTTCTTTTGTTATTTTCATTATACGTAACGATTTTGATCATGTACATCCTAGTTATATTAATCATCAGTTTATGAGTTCCGTATGCAGATCCGAACAGAAAAGCTTATAATAATAATCATTTAATTCAAAAATTTCTGTACAAACTCTATCGCTATTTCCAAGGAGAGTGCTCAAATGAAGTACCTTCTTTAATTCCACCAGTCTTTACCTTGACGGCTAAGGCCCGTCAGGCTACACACATTATCCTTATTATCTTCATCTTCCCCTGGTCAGATGTAAGTTTCACTCGAGCAGACTTTTTTCCCCCACGAATCATTGCAACGTGGAATCGACGCCCAAGAGCTTGCTTCCGCGATCACAGCAATTTTAACCCGTTCAAGTCTAAGGTTAGCCGTTATTTTCCGCACATATCCGCACAAGCAGTGACTCTTATTCTGTGAACATTTGACTCGATTATCCTCCGCAACTCATACACTGTAAATAAGAAACTGTTGTCTTATAGTAGTTTGAACTTATATTACTTATTAATAAAAAGGTAAAATGCTTTAGAAGAAAAAAACATTTCGTTAACTACCTCAGATTGTCCTAATAATTTGACATAAGTAATTAAATCCTTGTGGATTTTTAAGTGCCGATACATTCCCACGATTGTTCCAGTCTGCTGGGAGAGATTTTGTTCAAGATATATATATATATATATATTCTCAAGTAAGGTAAAATAGTTTCTATCTGGCCATTAGCAAAACAACTAGTTTTAAATTCAGTGTTCATCTTCTAGAGTAGCTGACAACCGAAGCTGGATAAAGTATATCCGTCTATTAGTACATAAAGAAAATTTGAATTCAGAGCTGGACTTCTCTTGAACTGGTTGCCAACAAAGAGAAAATGGCTGGTTTTGAATTCAAAGTTGCCTTTCTCCTAAACTGGTTACCAACCAAGGCTGTATATACCCAAGATTTCGATGTAGAGAGAACGCAGTGAACGTGACCGCAATTCGTATTTGATTCGCCGAATTCATTTTGAGAGCGGCTAACAGTTACACATTGCGCATGTCTATAAAAGTAAACTTTTAAATATAAAGTGCTGTAATAAAATGTATTTTTAAGCCAGATTTTCTTTCAATGCACGTTCAGATTATTCGCAGCTGTATCTTTGACTTGATAAGCTAATATCGTTTTTGACGTGGCCTTGTATGGGCCAGAAATAAAGACACAAGAGAGGAATTGAGTTAAAAATATATATTAACAAAAACAATAACAAAAACATACAAACGTGTGTGTTACAGCAAGAATGTTCGGACCGACTGTCAGAGCAGACTGCTGGAAACTTCTCTCTCAAAAAGGCAATACCTGCTCCTATTTATAGATGGTAGAGTCCATGGACACTCGAGTTAACTACCATAACGATTTTTTACAGGCCATGTTGCCTTAATTACAACTCGCATTCAAACTATAAGATGTTTCATGAAACCAACATATTTTAGCAAGCGTCAAATTAATGAATGACGATTTTACTCGTGGCTTCTCTGATGTCGCATTTTGCCACCTGTTTGGCTGACAACCAGGTTGTATTATCGGTGGACAAGTAAGTGATGTCAGTATTATTTGATTAAAATCAAGTGTTTGGAAGTCTGACATCACGGCTTCATTCATTTGTAAAGTATCTTCCCTGTTATTTATCTATAAAATTCAATAGGAGTATATAGGTTCGCCTATCGTCCGTTTCACGCGCCTCTCCAGTCTTTTGAACGGGAATAGAGGCTTGTTTCCTGTTTAGGATTGCTTTCTGACTCCTTCGAAAGTATTATTATTCTCTGACACTCCCTTGCATCTTAGTGGCATTATCACCTTGCTCGTGGTAAATTGATTAAAGAATATATATTTTATGGTAATTGTTCCGATGAAGTTTTCTCTTTGGTACCTCATCCTTTGAATGTGAGCGCAGTACTTGATTGGCAGTTAAATCACATCCATTTACAGGTGAAATAGATGAAATCGTAAGTTCTATGCTTAGAGTTTCTTCTCGATTACTTCTCGATTGACAAACTCTCTTCCAGTTTCAAAAATTTAAATGCATTACTCACCGTCATATTCAGTCTCATTAGTTTCTGTTCTTTTATTGATTTCCCTCCGTAATAACATTTTTCTAAGATACTTTCATGGTCAATAACCCTTTGTCACTTAATGGCTTTATCGCGTGGCTTGGGGTGTAACGATTTCAAAAAAGTACATTTTCAAATGCAAAAAAGTTGTTTCGATTTTACATTGAGAACTGCTCAACGTAACCATTGCTAGAGTTGTAAAACCTGGTGCTTCAGGCAATATCGCTAAATACGGTGCTTCAGGCAATGTCGTAAAACACGGTGCTTCAGGCAATATCGTTAAATACGGTGATTCAGGCGGTGTTGTTAAATACGGTGCTTTAGGCAATATCGCTAAATACGGCGCTTCAGACAATATCGTTAAATACGGTGATTCAGGCAATGTCGTTAAATACGGTGATTCAGCCGGTGTTGTTAAATACGGTGCTTCAGGCAATATCGCTAAATACGGTGCTTTAGGCAATATCGCTAAATACGGCGCTTCAGGCAATATCGTTAAATACGGTGATGCAGGCAATGTCGTTAAATACGGTGATTCATGCGGTGTTGTTAAATACGGTGCTTCAGGCAATATCGCTAAATACGGCGCTTCAGGCAATGTCGCTAAATACGGTGATTCGGGCGGTGTCTTTAAATACGGTGATTCAGGCAATGTCGCTAAATACGGTGATTCAGGCGGTGTCGTTAAATACGGTGATTCAGGCAATGTCGTTAAATACGGTGATTCAGCCGGTGTTGTTAAATACGGTGCTTCAGGCAATATCGCTAAATACGGCGTTTCAGGCAATATCGCTAAATACGGCGCTTCAGGCAATGTCGTTAAATACGGTGATTCAGCCGGTGTTGTTAAATACGGTGCTTCAGGCAATATCGCTAAATACGGTGCTTTAGGCAATATCGCTAAATACGGCGCTTCAGGCAATATCGTTAAATACGGTGATGCAGGCAATGTCGTTAAATACGGTGATTCATGCGGTGTTGTTAAATACGGTGCTTCAGGCAATATCGCTAAATACGGCGCTTCAGGCAATGTCGCTAAATACGGTGATTCGGGCGGTGTCTTTAAATACGGTGATTCAGGCAATGTCGTTAAATACGGTGATTCAGGCGGTGTTGTTAAATACGGTGCTTTAGGCAATATCGCTAAATACGGCACTTCAGGCAATATCGCTAAATACGGCGCTTCAGGCAATGTCGTTAAATACGGTGATTCAGGCGGTGTCGTTAAATACGGTGATTCAGGCAATGCCGTTAAATACGGTGATTCAGGTGGTGTTGTTAAATACAGTGCTTTAGGCAATATCGCTAAATACGGCGCTTCAGGCAATATCGTTAAATACGGTGATTCAGGCAATGTCGTTAAATACGGTGATTCAGCCGGTGTTGTTAAATACGGTGCTTCAGGCAATATCGCTAAATACGGTGCTTCAGGCAATATCGCTAAATACGGCGCTTCAGGCAATGTCGTTAAATACGGTGATTCAGGCGGTGTCGTTAAATACGGCGCTTCAGGCAATGTCGTTAAATACGGTGATTCAGGCGGTGTCGTTAAATACGGCGATTCAGGCAATGTCGTTAAATACGGTGATTCAGGCGGTGTCGTTAAATACGGTGATTCAGGCAATGTCGTTAAATACGGTGATTCAGGCGGTGTCGTTAAATACGGTGATTCAGGCAATGTCGTTAAATACGGTGATTCAGGCAATGTCGTTAAATACGGTGATTCGGGCGGTGTTGTTAAATACGGTGATTCAGGCGGTGTCGTTAAATACGGCGATTCAGGCAATGTCGTTAAATACGGCGATTCAGGCAATGTCGTTAAATACGGTGATTCAGGCAATGTCGTTAAATACGGTGATTCAGGCAATGTCGTTAAATACGGTGATTCAGGCGGTGTTGTTAAATACGGTGCTTTAGGCAATATCGCTAAATACGGCACTTCAGGCAATATCGCTAAATACGGCGCTTCAGGCAATGTCGTTAAATACGGTGATTCAGGCGGTGTCGTTAAATACGGTGATTCAGGCAATGCCGTTAAATACGGTGATTCAGGTGGTGTTGTTAAATACAGTGCTTTAGGCAATATCGCTAAATACGGCGCTTCAGGCAATATCGTTAAATACGGTGATTCAGGCAATGTCGTTAAATACGGTGATTCAGCCGGTGTTGTTAAATACGGTGCTTCAGGCAATATCGCTAAATACGGTGCTTCAGGCAATATCGCTAAATACGGCGCTTCAGGCAATGTCGTTAAATACGGTGATTCAGGCGGTGTCGTTAAATACGGCGCTTCAGGCAATGTCGTTAAATACGGTGATTCAGGCGGTGTCGTTAAATACGGCGATTCAGGCAATGTCGTTAAATACGGTGATTCAGGCGGTGTCGTTAAATACGGTGATTCAGGCAATGTCGTTAAATACGGTGATTCAGGCGGTGTCGTTAAATACGGTGATTCAGGCAATGTCGTTAAATACGGTGATTCAGGCAATGTCGTTAAATACGGTGATTCGGGCGGTGTTGTTAAATACGGTGATTCAGGCGGTGTCGTTAAATACGGTGATTCAGGCAATGTCGTTAAATACGGCGATTCAGGCAATGTCGTTAAATACGGTGATTCAGGCAATGTCGTTAAATACGGTGATTCAGGCAATGTCGTTAAATACGGTGATTCAGGCGGTGTTGTTAAATACGGTGCTTTAGGCAATATCGCTAAATACGGCACTTCAGGCAATATCGCTAAATACGGCGCTTCAGGCAATGTCGTTAAATACGGTGATTCAGGCGGTGTCGTTAAATACGGTGATTCAGGCAATGCCGTTAAATACGGTGATTCAGGTGGTGTTGTTAAATACAGTGCTTTAGGCAATATCGCTAAATACGGCGCTTCAGGCAATATCGTTAAATACGGTGATTCAGGCAATGTCGTTAAATACGGTGATTCAGCCGGTGTTGTTAAATACGGTGCTTCAGGCAATATCGCTAAATACGGTGCTTCAGGCAATATCGCTAAATACGGCGCTTCAGGCAATGTCGTTAAATACGGTGATTCAGGCGGTGTCGTTAAATACGGCGCTTCAGGCAATGTCGTTAAATACGGTGATTCAGGCGGTGTCGTTAAATACGGCGATTCAGGCAATGTCGTTAAATACGGTGATTCAGGCGGTGTCGTTAAATACGGTGATTCAGGCAATGTCGTTAAATACGGTGATTCAGGCGGTGTTGTTAAATACGGTGCTTTAGGCAATATCGCTAAATACGGCGCTTCAGGCAATATCGTTAAATACGGTGATTCAGGCAATGTTGTTAAATACGGTGATTCACGCGGTGTTGTTAAATACGATGCTTCAGGCAATATCGCTAAATACGGTGCTTCAGGCAATATCGCTAAATACGGTGCTTCAGGTAATGTTAAATACGGTGCTTCAGGTAATGTCGTTAATTAGGGAGCTTCAGGCAATGTCGCTAAATACGGTGATTCACTATCTTGTATGATCGTTAGCTCAGACCCTGTTGCCTTCAACATGTCCTCGGGTTCTCAAACATTCTAAACACCCTTTCCTCAAGAGGTCCCGGATATTTCAACACTCTCTTACAAAAACATTGTCTTAATGTCTCAACAAGTGTCAGCTAGGTTTTTATGACGTTTAATTCGTTGGATCATGTAAAGCTATACTTCTGGAAATTCCACGGCGGTTTGCTAATTTTTATTACTGAAACGAATTGTTTCCAGCTGGCATATGTCATATTGCTATACCATTTCAATGAAGCAGACACTAAATGCATGGGATCGTTATCGCCTCCAATAATTTTCTTTCTTTTTTTTTCATTTGTTGTTTTTTTTTTCTTTTTTCTTTTTATTGCCTTTAAAAACAAACAAACAAAAAATCTCCTATGTAGAGATTCAGCATACTCTAGAGTTAACTAGCTGGAAGTAAACAAAGGTGATACGGAATTACTCTGTCCTCTGCTGCTACACCAAGAATCTTTGTAAATGCACAGACACGATGTAGCACACGTGTGAATTAACTAATAGAGAAAAAAGAGACCGCTGTATTTGTGGTATGAGTACTTATGTCATCAGTATATTACAGCGTATGCTGATAATATAGATATTCATATTTGGGATAAGAATGAAATGAAAAACAAAAAAAACATTTTTTTTACTAAGTTTTCCAAGAAGTAGGTTTTAAGACAAAGAAAATCTATGATCAGGAATTGGAATTAAAACAATGATGGCGTATACTTTGAATTAGTGCCTTTGTGTATGGATCAGTTATAATTAATTCAACATAAGAGGCAAGGGAATGTTCATCCCAACAGCGCAAAATGCTACATATATAAGAGATTGACAATGTGATGCTACTTGTTGTTACCGCGGTAAAATAAAGCGAAAGAAAGTTTTCTTATCAACAGAAAGTGTTATATGCTGAGAGACATTGAAACGAGAAGTGTTAATACCAAAAATCTATGGAAAGAATTGCGGATTTAATTCACGCATAAACGATTTAAATTTAAAGTGACTTAGGGGGCAATATTGATTGACAAACAGCTGAAAATGCAAGCTGTAAAGCGATAATTTCAATTTTCTTAAACAACGAATTTGGAGTTGATTCCCCCCGTCGAAGGTTGATTTGAAATACCAGGAGCGGGTGGATAAGCCACCCACGCTCACTGAAGAGATTTAGTGAGAGGTAATAATATGAGAGAGTCGAAGAAGGAAATTCCCCAGAATTATCGAATTCTCTTACTTTATGCCAATAAACCCAAACGCGCGAAGCGAATTAGGCAAAAGCGAGAAGAGACGCAGAAGAGGAGACAAGACAGAGACAGGAGAGAGACCTATGGGATTATTTGCCGATGAAAGTCTGTGACTTCAGCCTTCTGCAAAACTTTAGCAACAACAGCAAACCAGATTTTGCTAGGTTAACAATAATATCGCTTCCGATTTACACGCGGGTTGGGCGGGTAATTAACTGCATGCGGACTCTGATATAAACCAATTATTGTACGGAGGAGCAAAATAAAGAGTTCAGTTTGACATTCCACCCACCTGAAGAAGACCGGAGTGTACAAAGGCCGAAACATTGTAATAATATGGCGACAGATATGAGATCTTTAGTCCGAATAATGTAAATTGTGTAAATAATACCTCATCTCAAAATTATAGACAGATACAGAGAAAATAATAATAGAATGTTACGTATATTCATTCGTCTTTTTTTTCTAATGATCTTTTGTGGTCTTTTTGCTTCTTAATAACTCTGGTCAACCTGTGAAACTGTTGTCTCACGTTATTGCAATGATATTTGGGAACTGACACCACTTTGAGATGGACTGCCAAGTAAGCAATAACAAACATGTTTGACATCTTCTGTTTCCTTTAAATCAAGGTCGCAAAGCTTTCAAAGATGCTCGAGATATTTGTTCAGGGATGACTTATTTACCCGACAGAATGATAGGAAATGCTTCAAAACAACTAAACGTTCAATGCTAAGCTGTATGTTGAACAAATGAACAACCTCAAAGTATCAATTCACAAGAAAAGACAATGCTTGCCATGATATCGGTAACATGACCAAATAGATTAAATCACTGGATGGAAAGTTCTGCCACACCCACCATATTCTACTTATTTAACCCCTTCAGACTACCACCATTACCGGTTGTTTTCAAACAATTTGAGAAGTGTTTCTTTCAGCAACGATGTGGAGCTTAAAACGTGGATTGATGATTTTTTTCGAAACAAAAGATAGTGTTTTCTATAGTCTAATCATTGAGTAATTTGCGGATAGCTGACAGAGAGGCGTATGTAATGAATCGGAATCCATTGTTGAATGATTCATCAGAACAATTTAAAAATAATAATCATTAAATAAATTATTAAAAACAACGAATTTATGACACAACCTAATAATATAATGAAGATTTTAATTCCCACATGACGTTATACGCAAGATTATGCAGAAATTAATAGAAAGAGCAATAACAGTTAGTTGACTTTAAAAGCCTATTACCTTGAAAATGGTTTTAATAGAAAGATTTTATAAATTCCAACCATAATGCTGTCAATTAACGCCGGTGTTTTGATTATAAAGGAATAAATAATCTCATCATTACCATTAGTGATAACTGACAGCCCTACTTATCTAGTCGATCAGAAAAAGCGTCCAATTAGAATGGAGCGAAAACAACATCATATTTTGAGGTAGCAGAGTCTATTTTTAATTAATTTAAAGTACTTTCATTAAAAAATAATCTGTATTTATTCAGTCGAAATTAGCCGAGGACATGAAGGGGTAAATCAGGCAACATGAAGACACACTTCAGACCAAAATTATTTTGGAGTTCTTAAAATTCAATTTGTCAGTGTGCTACCAGGGATGTAAAAGATACATTTATAAAGCAATTGTTAAGTTTGATGAAATAGGTTGAATGATCAACCAAAAATAAGAAAGAAACCAGTAAATGTCTAAATTTTTCGCTATTTACACGGGTCTTCATTATATGGGTGGACTCAAGTATCAAGTTAAATGTTATTTATTGTTGGCTAGAATTGAATGAAAAAAATTGAAGGAGTTATAGTTTAAATTTTGTGTTGAAATCGATTTTGCGTTTTTTGCGTTTTTTTCGGTAAACGCAGTGGCGTAGAAATTAAAATGAAGTATGGTTGACCTCATAATGATGTAAGTTACCTAAATACCGAGTTTGAACACAATCGGGTGAAAAAATTTAATTTATCGATTTTTGATCGGCTTTATCGATTATTGATTTTTTAAAAAAATGTGGATTTTTTAAACTAAAAACCTATCACTTACGTGATACAATGTATGTGCCAAGTCTGGTCAAAATCGTTTGGATGGATCTCGAGTGAAAAGGTATCATAGAAACAAATAGACACAAACACAAGCATCCTCTGTTATATATATATATGTAGATTAACAACCATAGTATGATTTTACTTTCTGTCTGAATTTCTGGGATGAGGTGTTAATCCTTATTTACCCTGTTAACATTTGGATTATTGTTCTCATCTTTGTTGTTGTTGGAGATCACTTAACCCCAACAAATCATTACGGGACTATGACCTGGATTAAAACAGTGATTTCTGAATTTGCTCACATAGTGATTGTGGGTTCAATCTCTGGATCGGGCAGTGTATAGTCGGTGGAAAGGGGCGAACAATAACGAAATAGAACTCAATACGAATTAGACGTGATACCAATGGATATGAGCATCGGAAAAAGAAGAGCCTACACCTTTAGATTAAAGATTCAGTTCCAAGTTGCCTGTTAGTTACCCAGATCATATAAAATAAACTATCACGTGAATGGATATTTAAGTATTCTGCATTCATTATTATATTTGCTCAGTTCTTACATTGAGCTCTTTTCATTTATAAATTCCTTGGAATTATCCCTACTTACTATACTATCAACTGACATTATATATATATATATATATATATATATATATATATATATATATATATATATATATATATATATATATATATATATATATATATATATATATGAATGTATGTATGTGTGTGTGTGTGCCCGCGCACGCATGTGTTTGTACGCTTAACCGCGTGATAAAAAGAATATTCAGATGCATAAAATATAGGACAGGTAAATTGCTATGCTAATTACCACTAGACATTAGTCGATATTATCGCTCCAACTCGAACGATACTTTCTTTAACTGTATAATATGCGCTATGTCAAGGATACATAGAGTTTTGAATTCAGAGTTACTTTAAACGAGACCAGTTGCAAGAGAACCCATTCTCTCCTGCTATCTATCCATAGCTGCGCGCAGAAGAAGAGGGTTCATATGTTTTCGCAAGGGTATTAGTGATGCGACTGGAATTCGAACTCGACTCTACCGTTTCTTAACTCAAGCCGCTATCCATTACACCACCGTGCCTCCAATACTTTTTGATTTGATACAAATATAAAATATCAAAGTCAGAAGTGGGAAAGATAATATATAACGTATCCCTGTTATTAAGCTACTTGAATGTTCAAGAAATCTTGAAGAAAAAGTTTAGCTCTCTGATAGAATTCGAACGTACGTCCCTCTGCACTGATGGAACTATTTTGAAATCCGACACGCTCTGTCCAAGTGAACTACAAAAAAAATTAAAAAAAATTAAAAAATAAACAGTTACGCAGGCAAAACCGAATTTGACCTTTAAGCGAAACTTCTCGCGTCATAGATCTCCTGAATTTTTTCATATCTGTATAGTTTCGTATCCAAAAGTTAACAAAGCGATTTCTAGAGAGTGTAATGGATATTTTATTAATCCAAAATTTTTGTATCATTTAAAACGATAATTTTACAGGAAACTTGAAAATAAACATGCTGTTTAGTAAAAAAAGATAAAAGGGGGTGTCCCCTCAAATACTAGTACAGAAATACTGTAGAAATATATATATATTTTTTAAATAAAAATAGTTGGCTATATCGCGTTAACGCCGTCCACAATTCTTTTTAGCCGCTTCTAGCTAAACAAACATAACCACTTATCATTTAAAGACCAGGTTCTGTTTAAACGCACCGCTTGCTATACGTGTTGATCGCTAAGTGCGAAATTGTACCTGACTGCTAATTCATACTTATTACGCATGTAATGGATTTCTATCAGCCAGTTTAAGATAGATTTAATGTCTCTTTTACATCATCTGCAAAATTTATTTGTAAATGTTTAGAGTCTCCCGAACAATAAACTTAATTAAATAATTCAGAAATCGATCTATATCGACGGTTGGTATGCAGTACAAGTACATTTTTATTTCCTTTTTCATCTATTCATTTTGATTCCTTTTGAAGAAAGATGAAACAATCACAGTGAAAGTATTTATCATAAAATACAGACTGGTTGAAATTAATTTTCAATTTATGATATTTTGTAGATGGTCGTAAGTTCGAGGAATTATTAAACAAACGAGTCGTTAAGCTAGGAGTTACTGCAGTTATCCATTAAAAAATTTTTATAAACTTGTTTACATATACAAAATTTCATATCTTTGCTGTCATATTTATCACAACGTTTCGGCCTTTATACGCTCCGAACTTCCTCAGGTGATTGGAAACTGAACCCTTTACTCCACTCGCTGGGGTATACTATTCTAGTTTCACGTATTATGTCTAATGGATGTCAGTTATCTGTAATTTCCTCTTAAATCCACTTTCCAAGTTCACCACCGCCTTAAACAGGTATTGAACTCATACTACTTAGATCATGTCACTGGATCTAACTAACGCTTTTATCCACTGCGCTATGTGTCATCGAGGACAGCCAGGCATGAATTTCTGTGTATTATAAACCTAATGTCTTCATTCATTTTCACCATTTCACTTCATTGCAATTTTCTTTGTTATCATCGCAGTTTTTTTTAGAAATATAGTGATATACAAAACCTATATTTCTCACAATCCATCAAACTGTTATAACGATTACAGACCGCAACGAGCAAAATAAAGAGACATTCCAATTACCTGAAGAAGACCGGAGCGTACAACGGCCTAAATGTTGTGATAAATATGGAAACAAAATTGAGGATGATAGTCCGAACAATGTAAATAGTGTACATAATACCTCATCTCAGAAATATAGAGATATACAAAACCAATATTTCTCACAATCCGTCAAACCTTTATAACGATTACAGATTTCGTTTATTGTTTGCTTTTTTTTTTTTTTCGTCTTTTGTTCTTAAAGTCTCAGATTCAAGTTTTCTTTGTCAGTTTGAACCTAGAAATGGGCATGTAGGCACTTGGCAATGAATTTGGTTTATGGTGCACTAAGAATTTGAAAAGTGATGTAAGAAAGAGAGAGTTGCAAGAAACAGTGCTAGTAAAGTTTGGTACCGATATTGCGCGTTTATCTCTACTCAAACTGAACTTGGCTATCGTTGAACAGGTGAGCTGGAGTCGACGCTGTCTGACATCGTCGAGTTGACAGCTAAGAACAGCAGCCATGTCGACCGGAAATAAACCCACTTAACATGGCAGACCGACGAAAGAGAATAATGGAAATAGTTGAAAATGGCGGTCGAAAAATCAACGTGGTCGCTCCATTCCACCTTCGTGTTTATTTCTTTTCATAAAACTGGTTTCATTTGAGAAAAGAGCGAGAAAGAAGCAGAGGTTTTGGCGGGTTAGAGACGCAGTAAATACGAAAAGTTAAAGTGTTGCAAAGTGAGTGTTTCTGTATTAAGTCAGCGGAAGAAGAAAAAATCTGATTGATTACATGGGGAGAATGGGTGTTATTGTTGTTCGATGGGTGCATTAACGGTGAAAATGGCAGGAGATTATAGTTAAGGGTATTGCTTGAAGAAAGAAAAAGGAGAAAATAGTGTAACGAAAAAAGTGGTATGAGATGAAAACAAGATGAAGGAAGAGAGACTGTGAGGGAAAGAGTGAAACGTAATATTGCAAAGAGAAAGAGGAAACTGAAGAGGACAAAAAGAAAAGGATGTTTGGGAAGGAGAAAAAAGAAAAAAGAAGGATATAATGATTCATGTAAAAATAGAAAAAGGCGGGAAAATGAGGGAGGGGACAAAAATAAGGATAAAGAGATTAAAAATCAGAAAAAGAGTAAAATAAAACAGAAAAGAAAGTGAAAATAAAAAGAAAATGATTAAAATAAATAAGGATTCAAATAAAGGAAAAAAGATGACGCGAAAGATAGAGATTATAAAAAAAAGAAGTTGATAAAAAGAAGAAAAAGAGGAATATAGAAAATGAAAGGAAAGAAAATGCTAGAATAAAAAAAAGAAGGAAAAAGAGACAACGGGAAAAAATAAATAATGACTCAAACGAAGAATAAAGAAAAGGAAAGAGTGAAAGAGAGATATTGTAAAATAAGAAGAAGTAGAATAAATCACCCTAAAAGACGGCAATAGAAAATGAAAAGAAAGAAAACGATATATGAACAGTGAATGAAATTAAAGAGAAAATAAAGATTCAAATAAATAAAAAGAAAGGAGAATAGGGAAGAGGAATTATAAAAGAGGAAAAAGAAAAGGAAGAACAAGAAGAACAAGAGGAGGAGGAGAAAAATATGACAACAAAGAAAGTGACATAAGAAAAAGAAAGAAAAAGAAAGAAAAAGAAAGAAGACTAAATAAAGAGTCGAATAAAGAAAAAGACTAACAGGAAAGAGAGATATAATAATAATAATAATAATAATAATAATAATAATAATAATAATAATAATAATAATAATAATAATAATAATGTCGGATAGAAGAAGAAGAAGAAGACGAAGTAGAAGAAGAAGAAGACGACAAACAAAAACGGTGCCTCCTTATTGATATGGCAGTCCCTGCTGACTGCAATGTATCTTTGAAGATATTCAAAAAGCTGTCAAAATACAAGGACCTTGAAATAGAGGTCTCGAAAATGTGGCATATGGGAACATCAACAATCCCTGTTGTAGTTGGAGCCCTAGGACTGGTTGGAAAAGATTGCAGCAGACTAATTGCAGGGATCCCTGGAAGCCCATGCCTCAAGGAGATACAAAAACTTGTTCTGACAAGTACAGCCCACACTTTACGAAGGGCTCTATCTATGTAATTTTATTTTTTATTTTTTATTTTTTTTTTTTTTTGTCAGTGAAAAGGGTCATGATGCCATTTCTAACCTTAGGTCCCTGGGTGGGACCCGGAAAGAAATGTGTAAACGCCAGAAAGCAAAGAAAATAAAAATAATAATAATAATAATAATAATAATAATGTCGGATAGAAGAAGAAGAAGAAGAAGACGAAGTAGAAGAAGAAGAAGACGAAGAAGAAGAAGAAGAATGGAAATAGACAAAAGAACGTAGCATTATAAAAGAAAATAGAAGTGAAGAAGGATTTATGAATGAATGCTCAAATGAAGAAAACAGAGAAGCGTAACAAGAAAGAGAGAGATTAGAAGAGATGAAAGAAGATTTGAAAATGGAGGAGGAAATATGAAAGGAAAGAAATTGGCACGAGAAAAAGAAAGAAAAAGGGAGAAGTAAATAAATAAAGGGGCAAATAAAGAAAGAAGAAAAGAATAACGAGAACGGGGGAAGAGGAGGATGAGAAGACGAAAAAGAAGAAGATAAAAAAGAACGGAAATAGAAAAAAAAACGTGGCATAAGAATAGGAAATAGAAGAGAAGAAGAAGGAGTAAATGAATAAAAGAAAAGAAGACTCATATATAATATTGAAAAAAGAAAGAAAACCGAAAAGCATAACGGGAAAGAGAGAGATTATAAATCAAGAAAGAAGAAAAGGAGGAGGAAATATGAAAGGAAAGAAAATGGCATAAGGAAAACAAATAATGAGAAAAAAAGAGAGAAAACAAATAAACATTCAAATAAGAAAAAAAATGAAAAGAAAACGGAACTAAGCGAAATAATTGAAATAAGCATACAGCAAAAAGAAGGATATGAAGAAGAAATAGAAAAGGAATAGAAAGAAAGCAACACGAGATAAAAAAAAAGGGATAAGAAATGATGGACGTTAAATCGAGACAAGTAAAAGGAAGAAGGCAATTTGAAAGTAATGTAGAAAAAACCGTAAAAAGAATTGAATGAGTGAATAAATCAAGAAGCATAAAAATAAAACTCGGAAAAGCTAGTAAAATCCAAAAACATAACGATCATAAAAAGGCTTGTCTTGTGACATCGAGAGCTGTGTGCTTAACAACGTCACCAATGGTCGGTGTTAGAGCCTGAGAATTATTCCGAATGCCGGCAAGATTTCAAACACAAGTCACTTAGAACTTGGAAATTTCTTTGCCATAGTTAAATGAGAACCGTAAAAGAAAGGAAAAACCGTTTTGAAAACATAGCAGAATAGAATATACATTTAAAACCTAAAATAATCTTCTAAATTGCTACCACATCTGGTCAGGTGCTCCTGATATATATTTAAAGATTGTTGATAAAATATAATGAAGAATCTGCAATGTTATCGGTTCTGAACTTCCATCACGGCTCCAGTCACATTCCCACGCCGATAGCTTTCCTGTGCCTTTTCTATAAATAAGTTCATGGTAATTGTTCGGATTAACAATATGGTATAGATGGAAATTCGTCAAGACTTCATAGAAAATCTGAAACATTATGGCGGTTGTAATGAACATGTTAAATAAAAATGTGTTATTTTGACGTTAGGAATATTGTGCTATGTTTGAGTCAGTAATTGAGGCTAGATAAGTTTTAAAAAGACAGATTGAAGACCAGCGTTCTACCATTGCCCTTTTTGGCCTTGTGCCACATTTTTGGTTTGCTTTGGTTTGGTTCGGGATGGTTTCGTTTGGTTTCGCTTGGTTTACGGCATATCAACCTCAATTATTTAATGCCGACATTTTTATTACGGGTAACATTTTTTTTTTTTAAATATATTGCTAGTAATATTTTTTTTTCAAAAACCTATTTCTGGTAATATTTTTTTTTCAAAAATGTATTGCTGGTAATAATGTATTTCTTGTAATAATTTTTTTTCTTCAAAACATCATTACTGGAAATAATTTTTTACAAAAATGGTTGCTGGTATTAAAACCTGTTTTTATCCTTTCATAGTGTCTTGACCCGAGTTTGGGGTTAACTATATCCCCATAGCTGGGACCCTAATAGGTGCTACCACCCCGAGTCAGAGTGGACCTGGGAACATCAGTAATTAAGGGGTGGTTCCACGCTCCTCAAAACCTCCTGTTCAAAGGCATTGCTGTTGGATGTACTTTATCGTCTTACCCAGGACTCGTATGTAGTTTATTGACAAACCTAGGACGGGTACATTTTAATATCTTGAAAATAAATATCACATTCCTCTATGGTACCTAGACTTTATAATTTATGCGCAGTTTTAGATTGGCGGTAATGTCTCATTTTCCAATTCAAATGGCTTGATTGATCTTTAAAACATTAAATTTAATGTCAATCATTATTGTCTGTCATCTTAATTTTTGTTATTTTATTGCAGCCTCTGCTTAATAGTGTTTTTTCTCATATTCTCTAGCACTCAGTAACCCCCTTGCATCTTAGTGGCTTTATTCTCTTGTTTGAGGTGAAATGACTAAAAAAAAGAGGCTCAAATTCGTTTTTTTAAACCCTTCTTTGCACTGCGAGAAAATATCAAACAATCAGTTCCGTAGCGTTTTCAAACACCCTATGTGGATTATTATATGTAGAGGCATCATATATCATACAGATATTTAGGTTCTTGTAATATATTGACTTGAATTTTGGTTCTGAGTTTTATAGAACAAATATAAATGAAAAAAGATCAGATTAAATGACCAATATTAAATAGATGTTGATTTTTGTTATCGTATGTGGAAATGAGCTCAAAATATGTAAGCTGACTTTGTAGAATCTTTACCCGTTATTTACAAAACAAACTTCTTAAAAACGACGTTCTGGTTTATTATTATATGATTAAACCAAATTAAAAAGTTATATCAGCATCTGGAAAAATTATAAAAGAAATTCCTAAATTAGTAATGCACAAAATAAAACAACCAGCAATGATCACGTTTCTCACGTGTCTCTCCTCGTACCTACCCACTTTCTGCAGAATATTAATGATCGTCATGAGAGAATACTGCAATTATTTGTGGGTGTCTGTTCGCATGATGCATTAGTTTTATAGGTGCACCTCCAAAAATCAGGATTGATTGAATGGTTGATAGACTATTTCTTACATCCTGTCAACCCAGTAACTGTCTATATTTCTTGAGGACACATGGCACAGTGGATAAAGGCGTTAGTTAGATCCAGTGACACGACCCAAAGAGTGTGATTTCAATACCCGGTTAAGGCAGTGGATAACTTGAAGAGGGGAATTTACAGGAGATAACTGATAACTGACATCCATTAAACATGACACGTGGAACTACCC
Source organism: Acanthosepion lycidas (assembly GCA_963932145.1). Lineage (NCBI taxonomy): Eukaryota > Metazoa > Mollusca > Cephalopoda > Sepiida > Sepiidae > Acanthosepion > Acanthosepion lycidas. Next base: position 21,898,898 of record OZ010590.1, on the reverse strand, counting down.
CAGTGAGCGAAATAAAGGGTTCAGTTCGACATTGCAACCACCTGAAGAAGACCGGAGCGCACAACGACCGAAACGTTGTAATAAATATGGCGACAAGGATGAGGACAATAGTCCGAATAATGTAAATAGTGTACATAATACCTCATCTCAGAAATATAGACAGATACTGAAGGGCCGAAACTTCGTAATAAATATGGCAGCGAAGATGAGGACAATAGTCCGAATAATGTAAATGGTGTAGTATCCTGTCAACCACTTCCGGATTATTTGAGCTAAAAATAATTATAGACTGTGAGAATCTCATTGTTTCACTGATAGAAATCCTACTAATTAACCCATAGCTGAGGGATAATAGGTGAATTCATACCATTCCCAATACTCCATGGAGATATCTACTGAAATTAGTTCATTCGGGCCTAAGTGGAAGGCGGACAATTTCAGTTTGATGACACCTGTAGCGATATTCAAGATTATGGTTTCATTCGTTTTCTACGACTTATGAATCCTTTGAAAGTTATTTAAAGCCAGAGTTTGTTTGTTTGTTTTTTTTTTCAGATGTAAGATTTGGGAGGCGAGATGATAATGATTTAGTGATAAAGTCCTACTAATTAATACATAGCTGGGGGAGAAGAGGTGGATTTATACCTTTCCGAATGGTATTTCAACGTAAGTGAATATAACGAACGCAAATGAAATTGGAAATCTGCTCGCCGATTTCCATTTCCGACCCGTTATCCATTACGCCACTCACCCAACCAATCTTACAGTAACAGGTAACCCAAGCTCTCACCTATCTAGGACTTTGCTTAACTTCGGTGATGGTACAGGAACTGGTGTTTCAACGTGATATGTCCATGATATGCCTGTAAAATCCCTAAAATGTGAAAAATCAGAAGCCAGCATCTCGCTTCTACACAGATCAATAAGTTTCTCAAGTCGAGTGTTATAACCATTTCTATTATGGATAGGGGTTTCCTTCCTAACCTTTTGCTTGAAGTAGTTTCGAACGTCAACATTGTAATTATATCACTAATTTATTTTTGCCTAACATACGGTATCCATTTTACTTGTTGCTGTTGTTGAAAACCCCAATGTAATGTTGGTTATCAAAAGTAAAGAAATATTGGTTTGTGATTAGCTGGCATATTTTTAATGATTTTATATGTAGGCAGAGGTAATTTAATTTTTGCTTTTGTTTGGTGTTTTTTAGTAGATTTAAGCATTTCTCTATGGGGACATTTGTGTATAGAGGTTTTATATCTAAACTAGCCACATATTTGTTTTTAATCTCTATGTTTTTTTGTTTGGCAAGTTTAAATATAAAATATATATACACAAACATTTACACACAGAAATTTGGTTTACCAATGGGATCTCCTCTCAGCAGCGTCCTTGCTTGTCTATTTTTAGAATTTCAAGAAAATGACCCATTCAAAAATATTCTCCCTTCAAACTCTTCATATTTCAGATACATAGACGACTCATTATTAATATATTTACTTAAGTGTAAAATCAATGAACAACTTGAGAATATTTTGCAAACTCGCTTTTTTATTTTTATGTTTTCTATAAATATTTCCATTCCATTATTCTGGTGAGCTTTCCTCTTTGTTATTTTATCCCCACCCCCCACAGACAACGAATTGTAAATATGGGGACTAGTTAGTATTTTCATAGAGACAAAGAGGTATTATGGTGTTTGTAGTAAGAAAGGTACGTATGAATGGTCTGTTTTGGTGTAAGGAATATTGTTTTTTATGATTGGGTCAGTGCTTGCGGCTAGCTAAGTTATAGTTAAGACAGAAGAAGACCGTCCTTTCCCCAATCCCCTTTTCGGCCTCATGCCACATTTCTGTAGATAACAGAATAAATATCGCTTTCCTCTTTGTTACTACGACTTCATGAACTTTAAATTCATGGCAGTATTAGATTGCCAATTCGTTTTCAATATTATACTGCTGAAATTGCTAAGTGTAAGCTTAATTTCTACTTTAATTATTTCTTTTCTCACCTATCTTGCATAAAAATCTCTGTTCCAGCTTCTTGCTTTCCTGTAATCTACGATCTTCAAAACTTGCAACGTTAATCGTCATCTCATGTCTCCTTGAATTGTGTTATTTTTAGTGTCCTAAAGAGAGAATCCGATATAGAAGCCATAATCGATGTGACCAGTTTTCTAATTGCTGGTTAAGTTGAGATGTTTCTCAGCTCGAAGACATATACAGACATCGATAGCCTTATTTGCGATAATTTTCGAAAGCCGAAAAATTGCAAGAATAAAAAATATGAAAGTAAAAAGAAGCGACATGCAAGTGAATAAGAATTTTAAAAAAAACGCGTGTAATTTAAATATTAATGTAGAAATATGTTAGGGGAAAAGTTTATCAGCAGGACAGAGTTCAGAGTTGACTTTTTTTTTGTAGGCAAATTAAATTTTTCTGACCAACCCAGTTTCCGAAAGTAGTTCGTCAACGATCAAACCTCCGGATACTAGTTTTGGCTAGTTCATCGGGCTAAGTATAATATTTTATTATATCTTATAGTATAAAAAAGCGAAGAGGAATTGCAACATAAACCTATTCCTAGGAAAATCCTGCATATATTCATTTAAGATCAAACTTCATTCACTGAAAAGGCGTATTATTAAAACTTTTCACTGAATAAAATTCGATCTTAAATGAATATATGCAGAATTTTAATCAAAATATGCAGAATTTAAATCAATATATGCAGATTGTTTTATTTTTCTTTTGGCAGTAATGTTCTACCTTTTGCATCCTTTCCTTGCATCCTTTCCTTGCATCCTTTCCTTGCATGTGGTGTCTGAATTTTAGCGGTAAATCATACAACAATATTTCCCCATTAAAATTCCATCGGACTTTCTTTAATTTTAACATTTCTTTGATTTCTTTATGAAAGAATTCTCGGTGTTCTTTGCTTATTGTCTCGACAATTTTCTCTTTGTAAGAAATTAATTTTAATAGACATTAAGTATTGCAAGGCTTCGTATATCTCAGGAAAATTTTCAAAAACTGTGTATATTCAGGAGAATCGACATTTCGAGCTAAATAGTTTTTTGAATTGTTTTCAGTGATTTTTTTTACTTTAATCATCGCATTCAAAATTTTTACTGTCTGTGTTTGCAAAAATATTTTCATTTCCTTAGGAACTTTGAACATCTGAAATTGTGGTGGAGTTTGTAAATGTTTAAATATGATTTTTGCACTTACGTGAGTCCTTTTCTTCAAATGTGCTCAAAGCATTAAATTTTTTTCTTGTATTTTAACAATCTATTTCATAATACTTAGAATTATATGAAGAGGTGTCAGAAATATTTTCTTTGTGGTCTTGTTTTCTTTCTAGAAAGAAAAAAGACCCCTTTCTTTCATGTTAAAGAGTCATTTTGGGATTTCCAGCGTTGATTTTTATTTGTTTCTTTTGTTTCCTGGCATATTGATATCAATGGGGGTTATTTAATGATGGAAAGTTTTTTATGGCTGGTAATATTTTCTTTTTTCAAAAATTTATTGCTGATACTAATTTTTGTTTTTACAAAATATTTCTGGTGTTAAACCCTATTTTTACACTTTTACAGAGTTTTGAGTCAGGTTGGTGGGG
>OZ010590.1:21830419-21895080 GCA_963932145.1 Acanthosepion lycidas | reverse complement strand
GTGTATGTGTATTTCTGTGTGTGCGTACACTATACTTCGAAAGTTTGAAGCCCACCCCAAAATTATTATGGAATGAACTTCACATTAGAATGAAAATAAACATGAAAATGAGCTCTTACAGTTATTGCAAAAACTTGAAGAAATTATCAAACATATAATTTGAGAAACTTGCAACGAATGTAAAAATGTGTGCTGCAATAATCATTGATAAGAGAAAAATTTAATCATATTTTTTTTTGTCTTAATAAAATTTCTAACAAAATTGTCTCGCATTTTTTAATCCATGTATAATAATATTCTCTTATTTAAATTATAAAACAACTACTTTTGGGACTGTCATGGCAATTTACCCATGCACGCATGGAATATCCCAGCTATAAATAGGAGCAGGTACTGCCTTTTGGAGAGGGAAGTTTCCAGCAATCAGCTCTGACTGTCGGACCGAACATTCTTGCTATAACACTCTCGTTTGTCTGTTTGTATTACTCAGTATCTGTCTATATTTCTGAGATGAGGTATTATGTAAATTATATATATTATTCGGACTATTGTCCTAATCTTTGTCGCCATATTTATTACAACGTTTCGGCCGTTGTGCGCTCCGGCCTTCTTCAGGTGGTTAGAATGTCGAACTGAACCCTTGATTTCGCACACTGGGGTAGACTGTTCTAGTTCCACGTGCCATGTTTAATGGATGTCAGTTATCAGTTATCTCCTGTTAATTTCCCTCTGAAAGTTCTCCACAGCCATAACCGGGTATTGAACTCACACTCTTTGGGTCCTGAACCATCAGACATTCCTACCCTGATGCAGAGACCTACACCTTACCCGTTCAGGCTTAGCACCAAGACTTCCCGTCAATTCAAGCAGAGCTCGTCCGGTCACAGAAAAAGCGTGACACACGCTTGTCCGAGAGACAATCCAGTACAATCGTTGGATAAAACAGTGTCTTCAAGCTCATATCTCCCAGAGGCTCGAGGATTTCTTCAACAGAATTACTAATGAAGAAAACCAGCGAAGGATCTAAAATGACCTGGATAAATTCTTCAGACATGAATTCGATGTAGTCAAGATTGAAAGATCAGAAGGAGACGCACAAGGTCCATCACCCACCAGTGAAAGCAGTAGTCAACATCAGCCAATATCAGCTGAGTGCCTCTGAGGAGTCAGTATTGAATAAGGGTCTCAACTTCTTCACAACTATCAGGCAAATGCCATACTTGGACATAATTGCCAGAGTCGAGGAGATTGCCTTGAACATCCCTCAGGCTTAGGCGGATGAACTGAGATGGAAGTTGAGACAGACCTTGGAGTAGGCCAAGCCCCCCAAGTCTAGCATTACAAAACTGGAGAGGCTGGCGATCAGATCCCTACAGAGGAACGAAAACATCATCATACTACCGGCTGACAAAGGCAATGCGACTGTAGTCATGGACAAATCAGATTATACATGAAAGCTGGAAGACCTCATTAGCAATGGTAGCTACAACAAAGTAAAAAAGGATCCTACAATGAAAACGAAACGCACACTGTGACAGATACTGATCAAGAACAAGGATCACTTCGCACCTAAGACGTATAGGCAGTTATCGCAGCGTTACACCAAGCTACCTCACATATACGGTCTCCTTAATATTCACAAAAAACGGTATTCCGCTCAGGCCAATTGTTAGTTGCCAAGGCTCTGTGTTCCCACCCTCTTAGCACGCTTCCTTGTAGATATATTTGACCCATTCATCAGAAAGTCACCTTCATATGTCCGAAACTTCGCCCGCTTCTTGGAAATAATCAGATTCTCCCAGCCTATCCAACCAGATGGTGAGCTTGGACGTGGTGATTTTGTTCACCAACGTACCCACGAAGGAGGCACTCACAGTAGTCAAAGATAGATTGGCCTCTGACTCTTCCCTAGAAGAACGGACCAGTATTCCAATAGATAATATGATGGAGCTGTTGATTTTCTGTACACAAACAACACTCTTCGGAATGGGATCACACATATATCGACAGGATGAGGGCTTAGCAATGGGCTCGCCATTATCACCAGCAATGGCGAATATATACATGGAATAAATTGAGGAAATGACATTAGAATCTATATCTCTAAAGCCAACTATATTGTTAAGGTACGTAGATGACACCTTCATATTCTGGCCACACCAGGGGGATGTTCAGGTTCTACTGGACCATGTGAACTCAATAAGACCTCCGATACAGTTCACAATGGAGAAAGAGAGTAACAACACACTCCCATTCATGTATGCTCTAATATCTCGAACAGAGCATGGGTTCAAGACATCCGTATACCGTAAACCGACATTCACCGGACAGTACCTCAATTTCAACTCTCACCATACATTACATCACCGAGCAAAAGTCATAAGTGGCGACCCAGAGACATTAGATAAAGAATTGGTCAGTATAAGTAGTATCCTACAACGTAACAACTAACCTGGTTACATGCAGCAGCCCCCCCAAAACTGGAAACAGTGTGCCTGCTTTATGTGAAGGGGTTATCAGAGAAAGTACAAATAATCTGCAGTCCATATAACATCCGGACAACCTTCAAAAGCTGGACGACACTTCGCAGATATCTCTCCCGAGTAAGACCTGACATAGGGGAGAACATGACTAAAGACTGTGTGTACGCTATCTCGTGCAGATGCCGAAAGAAAAAACATGTAATGATAACAGCAACAAATTGCAATATGAGCACTGGTAAAAATGTTTGCTGAGACATCCGGTTTATAATACCCAGAAATTCATACACAGATGTACTTAAGGACAGATGGCACAGTGGATAAAGGCGTTGGTTAAATCCAGTGTCGGGACACAAAGAGTGTGAGGTCAATACCCGTTTAAGGCAGTGGAGAACTTGGACAGAGAATTTAACAGGTGACAACTGATAACTGACATCCATTAAATATGGCACGTGGATCTAGAACAGTCTAAAAGCGAAATAAAGGGTTCAGTTCGACATTCCAACCACCTGAAGAAGACCGGAGCGTACAACGGCCGAAACGTTGTAATAAATATAGCGACAAAGATGAGGGCAATGTCCGAATAATGTTTGTGCTACTGTTTCATTAATATATATATGTGTTTTAAAATTCTTCTCATGTGTCTTTATTTCTGGCCCTAACGAGGCCACAACGCATTCCTAATGGTATTTGTGTTAAAGTGACTTCAAAGAACATGGACAATTTTTCAAATCGTATCAATTTCTCTTTCCAAGTCGCTGAACAATGCACAATCTGCACGCTGTAAAAATGATAGTTTTATTTTCATCATACTAGTATTTGTCTCGAGAAATGTCTCAGCGTACCTAGCAATTAGAAAACTGGTCTTATTGATTATGGTTACTATAGTGATTTCGATCTTCCGATTGTTGTCAAATAATTGAGAACATGCCTAAGATTAAGATAAGGAAGGAAATAGCGTTGCCAGCGCCCTGGGTAAAGCTAGTATTACAGCACTTAATCCTTTATCACTTTCTCTTAATACTTTAGTATCGATTCCCACCGGAACATGTTTTCTTAATACTAGTTAAGAGAAAACGTTCTTCAGTTAAAAGGTATAATGACTATATATATATATATATATATATATATATATATATATATATATATATATATATATATATAAAACGTTGGTAGCCGTATTGTAGATAACAATGAAAGAATTAAAAGAAAGAAAAAATCTGAAAGAAAAAAATGAAAAAAGAATGCATGTAGTGTAAGAATAGAAAAAAAACGAATTAATTCCAAATACTTATGTAGAATTATATAGAGTAGAATCCCTCATATCCGGAATCCCTCATATCCGGAATCCCTCATATCCGGAGTCCCTTGTATCCGGAATCCCGCATATCCAGACATGAGTTTGATGTGTATATTTGAACGATTTGGGAGATATGTAACTGATTTTAAATTTCTGTTTTTCAGGAAATTGACTTTGGATAATTGATTTTTCTTATTTCACCCTAATGGTTTGTGCAAAAGATGATAGGAATAAGAGGAAAATCATAACTTTGGAGTTATCATACAATGTGAAAATTTTTTAACAGACTAGATACCAATAAAAGTTCATTGTAACTAATGGCTGAGTTCAACATAGGAAAGTTAACATTGTACGATTTAAAGTCTTCCAAAGAAACTATTCTCCGGCGTCCACACTGTCACAATGAACAAGGAAATAAAAGACATGATTGAGATGAAAGCTTGACTGAAATTGAAAAAGCTATTGAAAAGGTTGTCAGTTTTATGGCAAGAAAGACAGCATTCAGCTATGACGATTGCAATAACGCACGCAGAGTTTTAAAAAGTGTGTTTCGTTTAAAAAATTTCAAGAATAAAAGCAAAACCAAATACGGAAAAAGTTGAGAATGAGATTAGAAGACAAAGAATCATCATGCAACAACGATTAAAAAAAAACCCTCGTTACATTATTTGTTTCGCATACGTGGCATACTTAAGTTAAAGAATATTCATTAACATTAGATAATTTATTTATTTCTCCTTAAAATCAATTCCGTTATATTTCACTCGCCATTAGCTTATTTAGTTTAATATAAAACATTGAAAAATAAATGTTAAACCTGATTTCAGTTCTTTTATTTTAATCTAAATATAACCCCGTCATATTCGGACTTTGTAACCAATTCCTCACAACCGGCAGGCCTTCTTATTCAGGTTATTAGGAATCCTACTGTAATGAAAATGTATATATATATTGTTTTGACCTACTTCTCAAAATCAGTATTTCAGCGATCAAAGCTAATAATAAGACATGTTGGGTGTCGTTTGAAGAATATTTTCTACAGAGTTGAAGTATGAAGGAAAAAGTAATTAATTTATTAAATTATATAAAGAGATATGGTAATATTACCATTATAAAAGAGGCAGCGTTCCATAAAATATTATTATCTTCATTTCTATTTTCAGTTATGTTTATTTCAGTCTCCATGAAAGCTTCCGCAAAATTGATTTTGTGTTGGCAATTTTCTTTATGACATTTAATAAACTCCATATTTTCAAGTGAATGAAGCATTTTCAATGAAAGAATCTGGAATCTGTTTAACTTAAGGTCTAAAAATATCGACATACTCCGAAGTGACTGCATTTCTTATTATTACTAATTCGTTGATCGAGCTTTTCACAGCTTATAATATTTTATAAACCTCATAAAAGACCGAGAGAATATACGATAAATCAATGATAGAATTATAAAATAATATCGTGTAATTCTGAGTTCAATCACACTGCCAGGCAGTGTGTACGTCGACTCACAGAAAACGGACGGGCAATAAATGTCCAGTACTAAAAATAAGAACTAGACGAGATATCCTAAGATATTGGAAGCCGAACGAGAAGAATTTATACCTGCAGATTAAATAAAGTGTTTCGTTAAAAAATCCCTGTACATTACCGGTATCGACATACACCCGGTGATGGCCGGAGCACATAACGGCAGAAATGTTGTGATAAAAACAAAGATGCGAACAATAAATCACATATAAATAATGCTAATTCCTTATCCCAGAAATTCAGACAGAAGGTGATGAGATGATAATAACAACAAAGATGAGGACAATAGTCCATATGTAAATAATGCTAACTCTTTATCCCAAAAATTCATCCAGATATATGTATGATCTCTACTATATCTCATTTAATAATATTAATGTTATTTTTATAATGTGTAAGTTTTATTTTAAATTGAATACGTGAATTATGTTATCTGTTTAAACAAACAAAAGTCCTAATATGCAATTATGCTGTTTTAATGTTAATATAATGTCAATGTCGAACGTTTCAGTCTAGTAGACCATCTTCAGGACATATTCATAAAACATAATTAACATTAGACTATATTTAATTCAACATGAAAAGACGATGGACATAAGAGTAAGACTAATCAAAAGAGACAACTGAATTTTTTCAAGATCAGCGTTCCGTTTCAATATGATCACGTCGGCGTGACGTGGGCGATGTTGTGAAAACGTATTCCTAAAATATAGTATTTTGAATGAAAAATGAAAAGAATTTTATTTTAATCTAAAACTTATATGTACGTTTGTCGAGCATAAATCTTGCTAGAAAAAGGGAAATATTAAAGAAGCCGGGTTTAGTATTAGGCGTGCGTGAGATAGATATTATGCCTGCCTCATAAATCCATCTAAGATTTTTATTATTCTGTGAAGATTTTAAAATATATTCATAATAAAAATCTTGACTAGACCGAAACGCCCGAAACGTCTCGCGTTGACATTATATTAACATTAAAACAGCATAATTGCATATTAGGATTTTTGTTTGTTTTTTCCGTAGATTTTCCTTCATACTGTCAGATCTTATATCCATATATTTGCTTAGACACACACACACACACACATATATATATATATATATATATATATATATATATATATATATATATATATATATATATATGTATGAACAAAAATTAATTGAACATGGTGAAAGTCTGTTTCAAGCCGTTTTGTATGCGGCTCTCATCAGACCCTAAGTGTCAGTCTCGGAGTATTGTTTTAAATTTATGTTCAATGTCAGTCCTCCTAAGGTAAACGTTTTGTTAATGAGAATGGGCTTGTATTAAAGACTGTTGGGTGGGGGTAACGTATCTTATTCCGTGGGAAGTGGTCTGGGTTGGGAGTTTATTTATGGCTAGAGCCTTTCGTTGTTTGGAATTTAATATCGGTTCCTACTATGTGAACCCAAGTATGTTTTCTTGGGATTCACAGTAAATATTTTTTGTACTACAGATGTCCAATACTATTGATAAGCGATGGTGGATTAAAACTTAAACGTTTTAAAGTTAATGTAAATTAGTTGAATTAATGATTCAAGATATATATATATATATATATATATATATATATATATTAAAGACATTTTTATATTTAACGTTCTTTTTATAGATACAAGTATTTAAGTAAATGCTCTGTTTATAATAAACAGTATTAAATAACATTTAACGGCCTGAATGTCCGAGAAATTTTCATAGAATATTCTTGTATCTATAAAAAGAACGTTAAACAGAAAAATGTCTTTAATAAATAAATTGTTGGACATTGTCCATTTCTTAATATATATATATATATATATATATATATATATATATATATATATATATATATATATATATATTGTGTGTAACGCCAAAATTGTCCGATTGTTACATTAAGTTGTAAACAGTTCTATCTTAGAAATGATTAAAGATATCTTTACTTGAAATCTCCATGATTTCTTATAACACAATTGGACTCTACGTTGAAGAAAGAAATTATTTAACTCTAAGTTGAAATGATGATCCCTATTGCTGTTGTAACCACCTGATCCACTTTATCTACTGTTCTCTCTTTTTTAAACGTATTCATCGTTCTGCTGATGGTAGTTGAATTGACCTTGAAAATGGAAGACCGATTATGAATGCTGCTAACATTACCGTATGCCTGAATGATTTTTTTCCTCTGACCATTGCTCACTTGGGAAGTCATAGTGGATCTGAAACAAAAAGAATTTAACCTGTTCTATTTCTAGCTGGATAACTCACAGGATTTTTCAGTTATCCTCCCGAAAAATGGTTTCAAAATGGCTATCTGAAAACCTGCATGGACAATTATCCCATGCTGTAACACGATTTGGAAAATTCTGCCATTACATCCGGTGTTGTTTAAAATACAGAACAAAATTACAGTATTAAAAATACACGAAGGCATTTTAACTTGAGATACCCGTTCAGCCAGGACTTCGTCGGAAGGAAAATGTTGGTGTAAGGTATGGATAAGTCACACAGAAGAGGTGAGGAAAGAAAAATATTGGTTAAAATATTAACGAATAAAAAATAAATAATATTTATATTATTTGGATTCATTTCCTCATCTTTGTCGCCATATTTTTACAACGTTTCGGCCGTTGTCGGCTCCGGCCTCCTTCAGGTCGTTGGAATGTCGAATTGAACGCTTTATTTCGCTCACTGGGGTAGACTGTTCTAGTTCCACCTGCCATGTTTAATTGATGTCAGTTATCTGTTATCTCCTGTTAATTTTCATCTTAAAGTTCTCCACTGCCTTAACCGTGTATTGAACTCACACTCTTTGGGTCCTATCACTGCATCGAACACAGCGGGTAAAGTGTTTTTTGGTTGTTTTTTTTTTCTGTAATACGTGTGTGTTGGTTTCCCTTCCCCCAATTACCCCTTTTTTTTCATGACAGACCGTGAAGATGTTCTCTGTCTTGTCTCTTTTTTGTGTGTGTATATGTCTTGGTGCTTATATATTAGAATCTGACTGCGTTTGTTTTACGCGTGAGTTGAGGACCCCATTCACACACCATGATGATTAAAATGTATACATTGTAAAACGACCGGATATTAAATATAGCTAAAGTAACTTCAATGTAGAAATAAATTGAATAACATATATATTTCTTCTTTTCTCCTCAGTAATTTTATAGTTGTAAACTTAATAGCGAATAAATTTTAAGTTTTGATTTTGTAATTAGCAGTTTTACATTTTAATATTAAATTTTATCATATAATTTAGTAATTATTGGTTGGAATAAATTCTTTTTTAATACTACCTATATTTTAAACATCTGAATAGATATTATAACATGACTTCGTTATCAAGCTTTTTGAATTTTCCTATACTTGTGTTTTGATTGGTCCATCTAGCCTTTGTAACAACATTTTCCCCTTGCGAAGGATTGTTAATTAATTTGAAACTTTTAAAACCATTTATTTTACATTCAACGTCATCACTTGATAAGACACCGAGGGTGTTGAAACAAAATGGCTATTTTTGTAGTGATTTTATAACCTATTTATGTTATAAATTTAAAAAAAATAAATAATTATATATATATATATATATATATATATATATATATATATATATATATATATATATATTCTGATACTTTAAATATTCATTTTAGTGGATATACGCGCCCAGTAGATCCCTTTTTTGATACTGTTGGAGCTTTCGCAGTGTTAATTATATTCACCAACCAGGAGTATTCGTATTGTTAATGTCAATAATTAAATGTTCCTATCATTCAGTCATTCATTGTAGGCTTTCCAATACTAATGGCGAGGGCATTTTTTTAAGACTATATAAATTACAGGCCAGTAGATATAAATCTTACTGCTAGAATAGAATGCTACACAAACATGATAAGAAATAATTTAGGATTAATATATATATATATATATATATATATATATATATATATGTGTGTGTGTGTGTGTGTGTGTGTGTGTGTGTGTGTGTGTGTGTGTGTGTGTGTTTCAGTATGTGAATGTTTGTGCGTTTATCTCAAGGTAAGATTCCTTAAACTTAATTTTTGTTACGCTTTACGTTACGATATCAAGCTTTACACAAAGTTCCCACAGTCAAGTGTTAAACAAGGTTTTTTTTGAGGGGAGTGGCTTTAGTGGATTCTACTGCATATTAACTTTTATAGACTTGTTAATGTTGAAGTCTCTTTGTTTATTATAGTAACTGAATCTAGAGAAAAAAAATGTTCGTAATAATACGTGGGTCTATATTATGTCAGCCTACACTATAAACATAATCATGCTGCAACTGGAGTCCTATTTCATAATGGCTGAATTTCAGAAATTTTTGAGGAAAGTTAAGTTAAATAGGATTAATTTTCATTAATTTTAATGTATACACGGATTATATTTTTTTAAATTTTATTTTTTAAAAACCCGGTTTATATTTGAACCTTTTTATAAACACTTTTGTATATTATATTTGATTGGTTTGTTTTGATTTTATTTTTTAAGGCATATCAACACCAAGGGTTTTTTTAATGCCAACAACTTTTTACATTAATGTTTTGTTTTGTCAAAAATCTATTTCTGGTAAGATGTTTTTCCTCAAAAAATTATAGCTAGTAATATTATTTTTAAAAAAACGTATTTCTGGTAATAATTTTTTACAAAGTATTTCTGGTATTAAGACCCATTTTTACCCTTTAATAATGCTTTTTACGTGAGGTTCCTGGTTAACTTTTTGCCCATAGCTGGGACCCTAACAGGTGTTACCATCCTGGGTCACGGTGGACCTGGGAACACTAGCAATTATGAGGTAGTTCCATGCTCCTCAAAACCTCCTGATCAGAGGCCTTGCTGCTGGACGTAGTTTATCGTCTTACCGAGGACGCGGATCTAGGTTATCGTCATACCCAGGACGTATTATATTTGAATTTCTGTCTCAGGATTTGTCGTGTTTTTATTTGAGTTTATAGGAAAATATTAGTCTGTGTTATGGGAAAATATTAGTTGGTGTTATAATTAGGAGAATAGTTAAATAATTCTCGTATTTATAACAAGTATGCGATCATGACTTTCCAAAACTTTATGCCTATTTATTTATTGATTGATCACAGTAGATTTTCATGCTTTATCACTCTGTTTTTGTCTTTGATTTTTCTGGTTTTGACTTTTACCACCGCGTTTTGTCCTTGTTAAACTATCTCTGTACACAAATTCATTAAGTAGGTTACCCACAGTTTCTTCTTGGTTCTCTTGCCTGCGAGTACTACATTTTCCTTGTTAGTATGCATTTGAATAATTATAAAAAGACGTTACTAAAATAAGTTCACCTCTCTGTCGCTATGGCAATTTTTCTGACTCTCAAACTTCCTTACTTTCACCAATTCAGATATAGACAGCTACGACCCGCCAAGCTACATACACTACATACACTAGAACGAAAATCTTCCATTCTCTTTGCATTCAATTAGTAAGGAGGAAGATCCCTTCGGACAGCTTCTCTCCAAGAACCGTGACTCTGTCGAACAAACTCTGGAGGGTTTGCTCCTCTGATCACTACAATTGTACTCTGCGAAGGTGTTGGTTCAGTCGGTATCGTTCGTACATGTTCTCATAATATGCACTTCTTACCACTTCTTTTCACGGCTATACAAGAAATCCATTTATTATAATTCTACATTGACAGGCTCTTGCGCCTTTTAATTGGGGAACAGTTACGAAAACTAAAATTTAATGTAACTGTAGTCGAAAATTAAGGTTAAATATGCCAAAAACGGTTGTTAGGGTTTAAATCTAGAATTAATAACATGTAGGATTTAGTTGGCAAAACGAAAAGTAGAATTCTAATAAGCGTATGATTCGCGCCATTTAATGAGCAGAGCGCTATTTACTTCCTCCTGAGAAAGTCACTTTAAGAAACGTGCGTTCATTTCTGCTGTATAATTGGCAGAGTTGAAAGGTCACTCGATATAAAGGTTTGGGTCATCTGTTCCTTGTACGTCATCAGAAGCGCACAAATCTGCAACGCAACCTTTCCTTCTACGACTCCCCCTGCCCCTTCAACTTTCTTCTTCGACTGACCGACGTCCTCTACACTGGCCTTCTTGTCTATCAATCAGATCCCTTATCTTTCAATCAGTTTTCGCTGATTCAATTCATTTATCATCCTGACGCTTCGCCCCGGTAAACAGAGAGATAGATAATGCTCCTACGGGCAAGGGTTGAGAGAGGATTTTCGTATCGGCGCTGAAGGTCGTGGTTCGACCCAAGGTAAAATTCAGAATCTCGAATAATAATTTTCTTGACATTCAGGTCGATTTCTTTTGGATAGTGGATGAACATGGCCTCCCGAGAGCTTGTGGTATTTCACCGTATTAAAAGTTGATAGATAGATAGACAGATAGATAGATATGAATAGAGACATGCATGGAAAAAGATTACACACACACACACACACACACACACACGACATACATGCATATATATATATATATATATATATATATATATATATTACATACATATATATATATATATATATATATATATATATATTACATACATATATATATATATATATATATATATATATATATATATATATATAAGTGAACATTGAAGTCAACACTTAGAGGCGATAGACAGTTTCATGCTAGACGCAATTGCCAGACCATGATGCGTCTAGCATGAAATAAACTGTCGCCTCTAAGTTTTGACTTCAATGTTCACTTTTATATTTATACACGCTCTATCTGTGATATTAAGCACTTAAATCCCATAAATATAGCACACTTTAAGACTATATTTATTCATATATATATATGTATATATGTATGTATGTATGAATAAATAATGAGAGAAAAATATAAATGTATTGTCATCCACACACAGACTGTTAAGCTATATCAAATATCCTCAGTGTGGCTTCAAACTGGAATCGAAACCTGACTGATTATGATATGAGTCAGATCGGCAAGTCCCACGGCAAGAAGGAAGTTAATTTTAACGTTTTTCTCTTAACGAAATACGCCAGCGTCTCATAGAACTCACTTCAATTTTACTTGAACAGGAATGCTCAATAGCAGTAGGAGCCGTTGTTTTTTAAAACCACTTTTTTTTTTTTTTTCGCTAGAGAGCTTAACTGGATTTCCGGGAGCATATAGACACATAGATATCAATGGAGACTGCCGTGAAAAATTCGATAGATTGATCGATAGTTAGTTACTAACTCTTCAGAATCTATTATACAGGTGCGTAAATATGTTATTCGCCCTGAATTGAATACTGTTGCCATCTCTGTTCTGGTTCTCCGACTAAATATCTCAAGATTCTTGACAAAATCCAAAGAAAGGTCTGTAATGTAATCAATCCTGACCAGGCATCTGGACTTCAGTGATTTTTCCACCGACCTGACGTGGCTTCCCTCTGTCTTTTCTACAAATATTTTCGTAGCAGTTGTTCCGATCAGCTACTCGCCTCAGTGCTTTGTCTACATGAATTTAAGCTTGCGGCTAGAATAGTAACTTGGTCCTTCTGTTTTAATATTGACTTATTTTTTAATACCCTCCGTGATACACGCATAGGCGATCATGTAACTTTCGATACTTGACTGACGGTTGCAGATTTTTTCCCGCAGTAGGTTGCTATTTATTTCTGCGGTCGACCAGTTGCCATCCTAGGATATATAACCCGGTCTGTCCTGCTATTTACCCATAGCTGGGGAGAGAAGAAGAGGATTCATACGTTTCCCAAGGGTATTAGCACGTAAGTGCATTACAGTCAGTTATATGCCATGCGTGATACACGCTTAGGCGATCATGTATCTTTCGATACATGACTGACGAGGCTGATTTTTTTCCGCAGTAGGTTGCCATTTCTTTCTGCCGTAGACCAGTTGCCATCCAACACATACACATATATATCATACGCACACGTACATACACACACTCAAACCACACACACGCGCACACACACGTATATATATTTGTGTATATATATTGTTTTATATTGGCAGTACTTATTGGAAAGAGCTCAATATCTGTGATAGAGTTGACATATTCAGTTGTATGGATATGTGTTTATGACCGTGGGGTTTTTTGATGATCGAAAAAGCGTGAAACGCAGGGTCACAAACTCATACCCATACAAGTGCATATATATATATATATATATATATATATATATATATATATATATATATATATATATATATATATGGTTAGGTAAATGAAATAACTAGATATTAGCAACTATATACGCGCGTGCAGGCGTGTATACGCAGGTAAGCACATAAATAATTCCCAAATTTTGCCAAGTGGTGTAGACATAATAGCGATCGATGTGGTTAGATAGAACGAAGAATTATATATATATATATATATATATATATATATATATATATATATATATATATATGCTTTCTAGGTGCGACTTAATTTCCTTAGCTACCCAACTCCTCGGGCACAAGATATAATTTGTTGTTTATTTAAAATCTATACAGATGTTCATGGGACGGACGATGATTAAGAGTTCAAAAGTGAAATAGTAGAAACGCAATACTGGTGTTTAAATACACACACACACACACACACACACACACATATATATATATATATATATATATATATATATATATATATATATATATATATATACACTGTGTGCCAAATTATTATCGAGATAACGTTTTTCTAATATTTCAAAAACTATCCAATCAATTCACACGATATTGGCAACACTGACCTGCGCAATCACTGAAATTTTCGTACGGATCTGCGCAATGTAAACAAACTGGCGTCATATTTTTTATTAGCACTGCGATTTCAGTATGACAAATTATTAGAAAAGTGTAAGAATTTAGTGGAAAGATGGGCCATAAAAGCAGTTTAAGTGGTGCTGATCACCTCAGAACTCTCAAAAGGTAAATCTACCCTAGAAATTTCTAAAATGATAGGGAGGTGTCATCTAACTGTGAAAAAGTTCACCACCGACCCTACACAATTACGCAAAAGAGCAGATAAAGGTAAGCCGAGTGTTGTTTCACGTCATCTCATGCCAAGAATTAAACGAGAGGCCACGAAGAACTCTGGACTTACCAGTCAAGAGCTTTTCAGTCGCATGGCGGTCCTACTGTGTCTAAAAGTACTCGATGTCGGTATCTGAGGGAAATAGGAACAACAGTCAAACCTGTATCGTAGCCTCCGTTGACGAGAAATCACATTCAAAATCGCTTGAAATAGACCGAAACAATATGAAGATTGACTTCTCTAAAGTTTTGTCCACAGACGAAAGTCGAGCAACACTTGATCGGCCAGATAGATGGTGCAAATCTGGGTAATGAATGGACAGAATCGCCATCAGCGTTTGAGACACCTACAAGCCAGTGGAGACATAATGATCTGGGGTGGTATTATTGGAAAAACATCAGTGGGCCCATGGAGTGTACCAGATGGCGTCAAAATGACTGCTGATGCATACATAGCGTTTATGAAGGAGAATCTTGAACCGTGGATGAAAAGGCAAAGAGTTGCCTTCAGAAGGGCCATTGTTTTTATGCAAGATAATGCTCCCTCATATGCTGCTCACAAGACTACTGAATATTTGAAACAGTTAGGCTTTGATGGACCTCGAAATATGAAGTGACCAGCAAATTCTCCGGATTTAAACCCAATCGAAAACCTTTGGAGCATCATGGAGCGAAGACTGTACGCCAACGGACGACAATTCAGGAGCAACGCTGAGTTGTGGAAAGCAATTCTTGACATATCTCACGGCATTACAGCAGATGACATCCTACAATTAACAAGTTCTTGACCGTCGACTTCTTCAAGTAATTTAAAAACAGGGAAAACACATTTCCTATTAATTTGTTTAAAACTGTGCCTTTGTTTGTATCTATTATTATTTGTTTGATTATCTTATTTATTAGCTTCTTCTGATCATAAACATTCATGTGCAACATTAATAAACGTTTTGTTTGCTCAATTCTGGGAATTTTAGTAAACCTTTCTAATAATTTGGCACGCTCAAATCACCGTGCTGATAACAAATATGGCGCCAGTTTGTTTACATTGTTCAGTGATTGCGCAACTCAGTATTGCCAACATTCTGTGAAAATTTTGTGTGAATTGCTTGGACGGTTTTTGAAATATTAGAAAAAAATTATCTCAATAATAATTTGGCACGCAGTGTATATATATATATATATATATATATATATATATATATATATATATATATATATATATATATATATATACATACATATATATATATATATATATATATATATATATATATATATATATATATATATATACACACACGAATGTACATATAATAATTGCACAAGGAATTTTGTAAAAAAAAATCTTCAGTTCCTTCAACAATTTAATAAATTTATTTTCTGATTGGACATGAGCTCAATGCGGAAACATTATTAACAAAATCCTCTTCCTCTAGAGCAATAGCTCATAGCATCATAAAACATTTGTATTTTTATATTGGTTATGTTAATTTCTTCAGTCGCATTCGAAAGGCTTAATGGTCAGCGGATGCTCTATGGATTGGGAATGAAAAACAAAAGAATATTTTTTGAAGTTAACGATAAAATATTTTTGCTTTGCAAAGGAAAAATCAAACAAATGATTTCCTGTTAACTTAATAATGTTTTTGTCTGCGCAATACATTTCTTTATATCAGTGAAAGAAAATCAATTAGTCTCCGTTCTCATTAGAAACGGTTCACTTTTAAATCGTTTAACCGTGGAAAGTTATTCTTGATTGAGAACCAATTAGAATGATGTATTTGCGAGCAAATGAAATTGGTGAAAGGGTCTATTAAATTCAATAACTGTCGCTTCAAAAACAAAATTTGAGATGCCAAAACAAGTCTGTCTATTTTTTCATTGAATGATGAGTTATTATTATTTAAATTCGGAATATTGCCCTCATCTTTGTTGTTGCTATCACTATGTTTCTGCCTTACAGGGAATTCCGAAAGGAACACTTTATTTCATATACGGGGTTAGACCGTTCCTATTCCAGTGGCCATATCTCGGATATCGCATCTATTTCCCATCGTTAATACTGCTCAATTATTGCACACTCAGTTTTCCAGTGAGTCTAGACACAAATTGGCCGGCCCAAGGATTGAACTCACAATTTCACGAACAAACACTTTAATCCACTAGGCTATTTTAGTTTGCCTCTCTTTCCGGTTTATTTTTCTGGATCGACTTCAGCCACATCAGTTTACACCGGTAAAAATCCTAACACTTATTAACCCAGTATATATAGGGCTTGTCTTCAAAAGTGCTGGAAAAGCAATACTTTGTCAAAGTTAACAACATGCTTTCTTTGAATTATTTATTGCATAGTTTTTGCTTTTAACACATTTCAGCCGAACGCATCTACTGTCTTCTTGAAGTGTACGGTCATAAAAAAAAATTCTCCTCATAGAGAGAATATGTAAATAATAAATTTAAAATTCTCTTAAAAATCGAATATTTGTCCTGGAGATTTCTCTTAAAAATCGAATATTTGTCTTGGAAATTTACTGATTAAATAACTGTATGTATGCTTAATCTTTAATACACAATAACGTTTATTTACGCCCAGTATCTCATGAGCTCCCATCAAACTCACAGGTCAGAAAGAGTGTTGTTCTACTGTCACCCCAATAGGCGAGACGTTTTCGTTTTTTACCCCCAAAATGCGAGCAAAACGTATAAAACTACAAAGATGAAAAAGAACTACAGTCTAAAAATGAAAATTGTTTATGCTTTAAAATATATTCAACCTTAAATAAACACATAAGACTTTTACGTGGTGTTGTAGTCATCGGGGGATCCCATCTATAGAAGGTAGGTATTGAAGTTGAGTGATGTTTGTCTTGTGATCTATGGATGCCTTGAACACATTCTCTGTACGAGTTATTAGTACATACAGGAAGACGTGCTGATTTATTATTTTTTCTTCTATTGTGAACAATACGTAAGCCCTTATAGAGTTCACATGGTCTATCAGTACTTGTACAGCTTCATGGTCAGGCTAAAATATGAAGATGTCATTTACGTATTTCCGCCATACTGCTGCCTTCAGTGGCGTCGTTTCTAAAGCCATTTTCTATATGGTAGCCATCATTGGTGACAACTGTGAACGCATAGCCAAGCCTTCTTTCTGTTGGTATATGTCTGATTCACTTTGGAAGAATGTTGTCTATACAGAGAACGTCAATATTTTTAGCATATTATGTGTTGGCATGTTATTATGTTCTCTAGGGGAGGGACTCTGATTCCAATCGGTGTCGCATCACCGATAATGTGTCATCTGTAGCAACACTGGTATACATGCTCACTACATCCAAAGTTATCATCCAATTGCTATTGATGGGAGTGCATAGAATTGATCCTACAGTGTCTTCTTAGTTCCTAGCATATGGTGTGGGCATCCCTGCTAATGGGTTAATTATATTCATTAAGAATCTACTCTCAGGGTGGCATTCTGCAGCTTATATATTTTAACGGAATAAGAAGAGTGTGAAGGAGAATGAAAAGACCCCAATAACAGGCAAGAATCAGTAAAAGTAAGAGTAATAAACTATTTAAATGGAAAAACAGGAATAAAAAAATAAAGCAATGAATTTATAATTGTTTGTATTAATTCATGTTTTTTTATGCATGTGTGACGTCATTTGTTTATATTTGGATACGCTTTGAGCAGATATGAATGTATGTGAGAGATTCATGGAAGATTGAAGTTTAAAAGCAGCTAAAATCGACCTAGACATCGAACGATCCTTCGTGGCTCGATATGACGGTTCTGTATAGGTGTATCTATATACAATTTTCTGTCGGACGACGAATATTATCTATGAACATTTGTCGGATATTTAGGCCGGTAAATGTTATTAATACTGTTTATTATAAAAAAAACAACAACAAAGCATTTACTTAAATAGTTGTGTCTATAAAAAGAATGTATAAGCAGGTTCGATTCTTGTCGGAGGACGAATATTTTCTATGAAAATTTCTTGGACATTCAGGACGGTAAATGTCGTTAAGACTGTTTATTATAAACAGAGCTTTTACTTAAATATTTGTATCTATAAAAAGAATGTATAAACTTAAAAATGTCTAATAATTGTTTCTATGTTTATTCTTCTTTTATATTCTTTCAAAATTTCAAGATTTCAAGATTTCTCAGCCAACCAGCATAAATTTCTAGTGTGCACAAAATGTTTTCCTTTTTCTCAATTCTCATATTTTAAAACTGAAATCAATTCGGACAATATATCGATAGGACTGTATATTGAATTACCGGTTAGCAGTGAGGATAATTCCGAACGAGATTAAATGGTATTATCTTGTAAATCTACTGTTATTGATGGGTTTCTAATGCTAATCCATCAGCGGACAGAATTTGAATATCCATTAATTCGTATCTTCAAAAACAAAATGAAAGGAAATGGATTATATTGCTGACCACTTTAGGCTGATTTAGAGAGTTTTTTTTTCCAATAGTTGCCTTTTTATGTAACAAACACCAATGTGGATGCTTCTCCGACCAGTAGAATCATAACATTTCCAGATGAAGCTATTATATATCTTACATATCTTCATAAACTGAAATTCCTATTTCCTCAGTATCTGTCTATATTTCTGAGATGAAGTATTATGTACAGGAACCAAAGATTGTGAGTTCAATACCCGGTGAACTTTCAGAGGGAAATTAATTTGTTTGAAAATACATATATTTTCTAATTCATCGTCTTACTCTTTCCTATTCCCACCTTTCCTCCCCAACCCCTCACTCTTAGAAGGCTTGGAAATTCTGTTCCTAAACCCTTGACCGTTGCTATCGATTTAAATTTTTCGGGTCGAGTCCTAACTTTAACACCTCAACAATCCTTCACCCAACTGCTATCAACAAGCACTATTGTTTCACTCTGTCACTTTTTTGACTTTCCTATCAGTTCTTTATCCTTATGCATCACTCTTAAAATGTTTTCTTTTTTCAAACAAATAGAAAAAAAAGAAAGTGACGTTCCACGTGCGGCCTGCTTGCAAAACAAAATTGTTCCTAACCATTTTGGTTCTCAGCAGTCGAGGTGCAAGTAAATGCACCGAAACGAAGTTGCATTTTGTAGTGAGTAAATTGTTTTATCTATATATATATATTATAAATATTTTATATATTATTATATATAATATATACGTATTATTATTATTATATATATTTATATATTATCATATAGTTCTATATATATATATTATATTCCAGTGGAACATTAGATATGATGTTTGCTTGACAACCTAACTGTCAGGGTTTCAATTCTCAGTAGTGGATGCGCACTGCTGATGAGTCCCAAATATAGGACGAAACGGCCGCCCAGTGCATTCCGTTGAGATTTCTATCAGAGTCGATGAATTACTTACATATATATGTAGTGAGTAAATTATATATATATATATATATATATATTAGGTTGCTGCCAAAATAATGTCATTTTTGTAACATCAAAAAACGACATTATTACGTCATTATTTTTGCACCAACCTAGTATATATATATATATATTTATATATATGTTTGTTCGGGCCGGTTACTTTTTAATACTCGCTCTGGTAGCAGAAAGAAGTAAAGGTAAGAGAAAATAGAGTATGCCTGCTGCTAAGAGAAAAAATTCAGGCAATATCAATCTTTCCTAACATATTTTCAACTCATATACAGTGCAAATAGCCACGAGCGAAAATAAATTTTAGCATGATGTACCTTTTATAATGTAATGTCGAAAATGAAACAGAGGTTATTAATTAGCAGATAACACAAATAAAATATCTTCAAACAGAGGTGACGTAAAATTAGTCTAAGAAATTTGCACGCTTTTAAAGAGTTCATTCTGCCAGATTAGGTATTTGTTGAATATATCCAACTCTTTTGTGTTGAGGCGGCAATGTTACCTGCTAAGATGTCATATTTTGCATAAATAAATCCCTTCGGGGAGTATTATTCTATCACATCATTTGCATTAAATATCTGTTAATGTTAAGATGGTAGGCAATGAGAGAAGCACATTAAACTTTATACTTTTAACATTCTCAATTAAACAGATAGATAAATAGATAAGTAGATAGATAGATAGATAGATAGATAGGAACAGACTGAAATAGATAGATAGATAGATAGATAGATAGATAGATAGATAGAAACAGACTGAGATAGATAGATAGATAGATAGATAGATAGATAGGAACAGGCTGAGATAGATAGATAGATAGATAGGAACAGGCTAAGATAGATAGATAGATAGATAGATAGATAGATAGATAGATAGATAGATAGATAGATAGATAGGAACAGACTGAGGTAGATAGATAAATAGATAGATAGATAGATAGATAGATAGATAGATAGATAGGAACAGACCAATATAGATAGACAGACAAATAGATTGTTGTGAATTGTGAAATAGATCATATATAATTAATTTATTGTTCATTTTAAAGTAAATTTTACAGTTATTACTAAAAAGTACAACTTCAATTTTTCCGTAGTTCGCCAAAGAAACGTGACTCATTAGTGAACATCTCTCGTTCTGTCGCCCCACTAATATTTCCGTTTACGATGTAGGTTTGATTGTAAAAAAATATACAGAACCATCCATGCATTACACGCAGAGTTGATACAAGTTCTCCCAGTATTAGAGACAATAATCTCAGCAATATGATCTAAATTTTTTCAGTGGACAAAAATTTCTGCTTCTGAAAAAAAAATTATGCAAGCCAGTATAAAGATTCCTAAATAACCCAGATTTTTTTTTTTTTTTTTTTTAATAAAGCTTACCGTATATACTGGAGTATATTGTAAGTTATTTGTCATAACTTTTACGTAATTTTTTTTTTTTTTTTTTTTTCTAAAGAGGCTAAAATTCTTGTAATAAAATTCAGAATTTACACTATACATGAAATCCGATTATAAATGACGATATACGGAATTCGGATATGCATCAAGCTATCATTATTTTAACTTGTTTATGTTACTGAATCCAATTTGACTCGGTGTTCATAAACATTAAAATTTTAGTATATGAATTTTGTTTGCCGATATTTGCTATTGAAATGTTGAATCGCACACATATATATTCCTTGAGGAACAAGGCAGTTTTTTAAGTGAATAGGTTGTTAACCCAATACACAACCCCTATCTTGGAGGATCAGATTTTGAATTCAGATTTGTCCTTCTCCTAGACCAGTTGCCGCACAGGGCTATAGAACCAAAGCTATAGAAAAAGAGGTTTCATA
This sequence comes from Acanthosepion lycidas, assembly GCA_963932145.1. Taxonomy (NCBI): domain Eukaryota; kingdom Metazoa; phylum Mollusca; class Cephalopoda; order Sepiida; family Sepiidae; genus Acanthosepion; species Acanthosepion lycidas. The sequence goes on along the minus strand of OZ010590.1, from coordinate 21,873,470 downwards.
CCTTTCCCAAGGGTATTAGCACGTAAGTGAATGTAAAAGATTCGACTGGAATTCGAACTCGGCTCTCCGATTCCTCAGTCCACCATGCCTCCTCGCGATGAATTATATATATGGTGACATTTGAAGACAATTACTTACTGTTTAATGACCTCGTAGTTGGAATGTTCGCAGTCCGACAATCAGACGCGCTGTCGAAGTTAACCATGGCCGATTTGTTAGGGAGGTGATTTTTTGATGTTAAAAGCTTACGTACCGTCGGAAATTTTCTGAAAATCATACCCCGTCAGTGACCAAGTTTTGGTAATCGCTGATGGTTACGCGAGCACGAATTACATGTCATCGTGACAGAGGCTTTGTGCCTACTGGTCATCGTCAAAACTATTGATTACACATGATTGAACCTTCTGCCCCAATAATTGTAACTACGGTCTGCCCAGCTTAATTGTTGGCTTGTTGGATATGGAATTAGTAAATATTGGCGTATGGATCATTTATAAAAAAAAAAAATATTGAGTAAAAATAAATTTGCGTCCTGGGTATGACGATAAACTACGTCCAACAACAAGGCTTCAGATAAAGTTTTCGGAAAAATAATGTTGCCAGGTATGCGTTTTTGAAGAAATAATGTTGCCAGCTGTGTGTTTTTGAAACAATAATGTTGCCAGCTATGTGTTTTTTGGTAAAAATAATGTTGCCAGCTATGTTTTTGAAAAAATAATGTTGGCAGCTATATGTTTAATAGTACTGTATATTTAATATATGTATGTGTATGTATATATATATATATATATACCTTTACATATATTATTAACCTAAAAAGACATTTAACATAGAATATGCAACGCTATAAATAGTTTCACCCTGTACCGTAATTATCTACATCAACCTGAAAAGTCTATTCGTTTGCTGAAATAGCCTCGACTGTCATGTACATGGTACACATGGCGCCAATTATCTAAACTGTATATAACGGCTTTCTGAGTTCAATGCTTACGAAAGCCATTGAGCGAGTGAGTGTCTAGGAAAAGATCATTTTTCATTGAAAATTGTGGACTGGCACTACAGAATCCCAAAGAACTGAATGAAAGATCGGAAACCGCATTACACTTTGGATTACCAACAGCAGCAACAGCTTAAAATGGATAGAACATATAAGTCGAAGAGAAAATAATGTCACAATGAAGATGTTGATATTAAACTTAAAATAAAAGGTTTGAGGAATACTATGAAGTGCGATAACACCTACTGGAATTGAAAAATATGTTTTCCAGAAAAAATTGTTTCGGTTCCTTGTTTATTGAGACCGGTAACTTCGGAATCCTTAGTCTAGCCTAAGAGACTTGTATGAGTGTGAATGATTCAATATATGCATATATAGATATATTCGAAAAACTTTAGTAACAGTGTTTGTCTAATATCAATTCCACTAGGGAAATGTATATTTAGTGACACCTCCATTCAGGACGTAAACATTCATGGCTCTGCACGGGCTTCTTTTCCTTATTATATATAAATTACAATAAATTCTTGGAAATGGAATTGTTTTTTTATTATTTTTCCACGGTTTTAAATTCTGTGTAGTCTTACTCGTAGACTGGATGCCAGTCAGGTATCTTGAACATAGTCTAAGCTGCTATTTAACGCATCGCTGTGTGGGAACAGTTTTAGAAACATGATGTTCCCTAGGACATTTCTGAGAAAGGGAACGCGACAAACTAGGATAGGTTTTGAATTCGACTAGATGATTTTATTATCCGCGCCGATAACAGTTGCGCAGAGCGCAAATGCATTCTGATACAATTTGGCTGTGGACGGAGGTACTTAAATTGGATAGACAGCATAGCCATACAGATAGCCAGAGTTCAGTTATCATACTAAGAATTGTTGGATGTTCTAACGATCAACGATTTAAGGTCTTTAGAAGCTCTTTCTCCCCAAAAGGAAACCACAGATGGCGAACGTCGGAAATTACCGCCATTTTCTTTCTCTTTTGTTACGACAAAATCTTATAGCCAGCAAAAGCTCTTCACTTACTCTTGCATGTTATTTGTTTTTGTGACGAACTGAATTTGGGCTAGAAAATAATTTTGCTTTAATACTATCTAATCTTTTGAAAGAAGACATTTAAACATTCATTTTTTTTTAAATTACTTCGTTTTTTACTGATAATCTTGTTTAAACTTTTGAATTCATCAGTGATTATCTTTGATAATGATAATGAAGAAATTAACCGTTTGCTGCTATTCCCCCAAAACTAGAACAACTCATGTGAAAAGGTTACTGAATGTGTTTGATATTTATGAATCAAGGCAGCAGAACCTCTACTTGAATGAGAAACATTATGTCCAAAGAGGGCCTTGGCTTCAAGGCAAGCTCACTTGATTGTGAAAACTAAAGGACTTATTACATAAGGGAGGAGTTACAAACGCTGCTTGGAGAGAGTAGACAAACCCATCGACATCTATTGACCGAAGACTTACTGTAGGTTTACCTTTCTAAGAAAATATGTTTATGATGTCCACTAACTGTTATCGCTCTTTCTACTAGTGATAGTCGTTTCTTTCCTATACTACTCATTATTTTCTCTTCAAATGACATATGCTATCGCTTTTAGCTGCTGCTTTTTAAAGTCTTCAGGGAATGGGGTTTCCGGTAATTAGTAAAATTATCTGCAATTCTGTATCGCTCGTCTACGAGTTCCGACAAAGGAGATTTCTCTTCGAGCTCCACAGGTTTATGTCGTACGAAAACATTAATCTGAGAAAACGATTGTATACAGGTGGTAGTTCCGTAGAGAGTTCCGTACAGTCTCGATCTAACAAGGCTATTTAAGGACATGACTCGAGTTCATAGGTTAATGTTTTGGTTTTGTAACATATTACGATGAATTTATCCCTAGGGCTGCCTATGTCCAATTTCCTATAATTGTTGGCCACTTAAGAGTATAAACTACGGTTGTTGTTTTTTTTTTTTGGGGGGGGGTGTCAAAAGACAACGATATCATCGATTTTTCAATAACTATGCAATTAAGCTTGCTAAATATCCTGATATGCTGTAAGAATATATATAATATATATAAAAGAGACTTACAAAAACAATGATATCTTTTACAGCAGGCATTCACTTTTAAAGTAAATGAAGAAAACATGTCATGTGACCAAGTAATTTTTTGTTTTTTTGTTTTTTTCTAAGCGTTTCACTCCAAGCAAGACGGGAAGCCAGTAGCACGCAAGGCTTACAGAGAGTTGGAGCAAATAGGAGTGATAGAGGAAAGGATGAAGAGAATAATAGGGGATAGATCAAGGCAACTGGAGATGTCGATTGACATTACATTTGAATATTTGGAGATTATAGCTATCAGGGAAACAGGAAAAGGGGAGTGAGATCCACAGGCGAAAGGTGCGAGACATGAAGCTATCGGAGTAGAAGAGACGGCTACATTTAGCAGTTTCGACAGTGAAAGGGTGTGAGCGAGATGCCAGCCTAGTAGAACGCTTAAATTCATGAAGTCTGGGAACCAGTGAAAACATCTCCTCGGAGCAGTTACTATGAAAGTATTTGTAAAAAAGAATGATGGAGGCCACGGCATGTCTGTGAGAGAGCGACTACAGACGAGATGCCAGATCAAGGCCAATTACATTGCATATCCGTCTCTGGATCTTATCAAGAACCTTGAGACAAATAGAAGGGGCTCCAGACCATATATGGCAGCAATACCCCATGCAAGGGCGAATGATTGATTTTTAGATTTGAAGGATCGATTCCGCCGAGAAAAAATTCCTGTCGCGGCACAGGGAGCCAACTTTACTTGCGGTGGACGAAGCTATTGACTCAATGTATTTGTTCCATCTCAGGTCAGCAGTCAATGTGAGACTGAGTAGTCACAAAGAGTAGCTCTCTAGAAGTTCAGCGTCAGGCATTCTAATGGGGAGCAGGGATGGTTCTCTGTGATGAGTAATAGAGAGCTGTTTTGTTTTCTAGGCGTTAAAGTTAACCAGCTAATTCCTGCCCCAATTCACAACCGATTGCAGGTCCTTTTCAAGACAAACGGCCAGCTTAGTTTTGTCAACGAAACTAGATTTCTTTTTTGAGGCAGGAGTAAATTGTAGTGCCGTCCACATAGATGCCTACTTGGCAATCTATGACGTCAGGAAGTCGTGCTGATGTGGATTTGAAGGGAAAGCGGATTTATTGAAAGCCAAAGATAAGAATGAATGCGAGTTATTTCTCTTTCCTTTCTGACAAAACGCGCGCAATATTCGATGGTGCTTCCATTCACTCTGTTGGAAATAAAGCGACGGTGCTCAGCTAGAAACTAAAACTGATTTGTACTGTGCGATTCTACGATATAAAAGCGTACTAAGAATTATAATGAATATAATTCTTTGACAGGCTCTTAACGAATGAATCACTTGGTTTGAGGGTAAATAAAATGCTCTCGTTGCGATCAAGACGATATTTGTCCATGTGTTGCTTTGCATTTTGCCGCTGGCTTCTCGTTAACGATCGGCAATTCTTCAGGCCCCATTGCTGCATCACAAACTGAATGGGATGACGGACAGTTTTCTTAGATTTCTTTTTCTCGTGTTATTTCAGGGATCTACACAGTACTAATAGTAGCATCTTTTTTAGAAGGAACCAGGAGTGAGAGGAAGATGGATAGGATGGATCAAATCCGGTTATCTAACAATTTTTCTGTCTTGTCACAGCACGCTAAATAATCTGCGATGTTGAAAAAGAGTCAAACTTCTTACTTGTGCAGTAAGGTTGTCCATTATGGGCTTGTCTACTCATTCTGTAACACAATTCGAAGGTGGAATGGATTGACAATTCTTCAGTACTCAGTCTTGTGTATACATATATATATATATATGTGTGTGTGTGTGTGTGTGCGTATGTGTGTGTGCGCGGGTGTATGTCTAAGGGTGTGATTGTATGTATGGCTGAAGGTTTGAGTGTGTGTATTGTGACAGCAGATCGTTAATGACACGTAACATTGCATCTAGACTCGATTCTGTTGTTAATATTTCCGGCTATCGTGTGGTATGTCATCATAGGACCGCCTCTTGAACTTACGATCAACGTCTGCTATTCCGCGACCGTTATCGTCACATAACAATCTTCTATGTCAAAATAACAAAATATCTTATTTGACGGTGGATCTTTGTTTCATGTCTGTATAACCATACTGAGGATGGCTCATGTGAGCCGAAATCTTAGGACTATCTTAATAAAAAACATATCCAAGTGTTGGACAATTTTTGTCCTTATTTTCACTAGAAATTAAAGCAAATATTCGTATATTAGAACGGCTCATAATCAGACATAATAGACATTAATAGTCGGTTATATTTAATAATATATGTTTAAATATATATGTATGTATGTGTGTATGTATGTATTGATTACCTCGACGATTAACAAATGCCTTGGTGCGTAGGTGTATGTATGTATTCGTGTATATATTAGGCAGCATATATTCATTCGAAAAATATTTGATCGAAAAATATATACATATTGTGTCTATTTATTTTATATGATGCTTTCCTGTTGTCTAATCACTTTCTTTATGCTAAGATGAAGATGATCTTGGAAATGATCGAAAGTACTTTGTTTAACAAAAACTAGGGCGCTTTCCTTGATGTATTTCATCTTAATATCAAGAAACCGATTAGACAACGGGAAATGATCAGTATAAAAATAAATAGACACAATATGTCTTTATTATTCAATGACTCATGTTTGAATATATATATATATATATATATATATATATATATATATATATATATATATATATATATATATATATATATATAAAAGAAAAACAGACCACTTTACTGTAGCATTATAATAATTTATTTCACCAGAGCCCTTTTAAAGGACGCCGGATCATCAGATAGCAATTCCAAACATGAAGTCCTATCTGATGATCCGGTATCGTTTAAAAGGGCTCTGGTGAAATAAATTATTATAATGGTACCTTAAAGTTGTCTGTTTTTCTTTTAAATATTACTCTGGATTTACATTGAGCTCTCAGGATGTCATCCTCCTTGGGATTACCCATACGGATTACCAAGTTCTTCATAACTTAAATTTATATACATATATATATATATATATATATATATATATATATATATATATATATATATATATACATTAAGAAATGGACAAAGTCCGACAATTTATTTATTAAAGACATTTCTATATAAAGAACGTTAAACATAAAAATGTCTTTTATATATATATATATATATATATTTTTTTTTTTCTCAATTCGTTGTTGGAAGATTTACCTGATGATCCTGAATCCTTAAAAAAGGATTTAGGTGAAATAAATTATCGTAATGGTACATTAAAGTGATTTGTTTTTCATTACATTATTATATATATATATATATATATATATATATATATATATATATATATATATATATATTAGTGGTAAATATACATATATATGCAAAATCCACAGGTGCATATACACACATGTATATTTTTTTGAATAAAAAATTCCGAGAGGATAGAATCCAGGTAGAACTCAATGTCCAGGACCGAGTAAGGATATAATAAAAAGGCTTAAACACTAATATTCCATGGTCATAATTTATTCCATTGGAATCGTAAATACGGTCCAATTCATGATTCATTGTATTAGACATCCGACAACAATCATTTCCCCCCCTTCCACTCACACCTACTTTTATAAAAAAAACCCTCTTTGTTAAATTCACTCCTATATTACCCCTCTCTTTGGAACTAACATTCGTCCCACACTCTCATACTTACACTCTCTCTAAATTCTATTTTTATTTCCGGAGTAGGTTTTTTTCAGTTTTCTTTTTGAATTAGTAGGTCTGATGAATTGGATCGTATTTACGATTCCAATGGAATAAATTATGACCATGGAATATTAGTGTTTAAGCCTTTTTATATATATATATATATATATATATATATATATATATATATATATATATATATATATATATATATATATATATATCTTTGAACGAGGGAGACAAGGCGTTTTTGTAAAGTTATATTTTTATTATGTTTTGTTTGTGTACATACAAGGTTCTTCTTTCCTGGATTTAATCAAATATAAAGAAATATTGTCCAAATGATTATGGATTCCGGACACTTATGGACAAAATAATTATTTTCAAGTCCTATTTTTTTTTGGTATCTGTCTATATTTCTGAGATGAGGTATTATGTACACTATTTACATTGTTCCGACTGTCATCCTCATCTCTTTTTTTTTTTTTTTTTCATATTTATCACAAATTTTCGGCCGGTGTATGTTCCGGCCTTCTTCAGACGGTTGGAATGTCGAACGGAACACTTTTTTCGTTCGCTGGGTTAGACTGTTCTAGTTCTACGTGTCATGTCTAATGGACGTCATTTATCCGTTATCTCCTGTTAATTTCCCTCTCCTAGTTCTTCACCGCTTTGACCAGGTATTAAACACACGCTCTTTGGGTCCTGTGCCATGTGTCCTATTTTTTGTTACACGACTATTATAAACGGTCCGTAAGTGTTGTTAATTCTAGGAAATGTGTAACATTTTAAACTTGTGCTAAGTTGATCTGTGCAGGTTGGAATGAAAGACAAAACTGTGTGCTTTTCCTATGACGTTATGAAAGCAGTTAATGTGCTTTTTTTTTCTTTTGCGATATTCTCTGATGTTATGGTATTATCCTGGTCTTTGTTTTATAGTCGACAATTTAGTGATCAGCACGCCCTCACGCTTTCTTTTTAGTGAATCCATTTCTCCCCTGATCAGACTTGCATTAATTCAAAGTGTTTTTTTTTTTATGCGTCATATCTCTTAGACGCTCATATAGTCATTTGTTATTTTTTTTTATTTTAGATTTCTTGATTTTTCGCCGATATACATTATTGGGCATGTTGTACAATCTATTCTGAATATTTCTACGTTTGTCCTGTTCTTGTTGCTATTTTGTTTGATGTGGGTTGTTTTAAGGTTTATGATGATGGATTTTAGATCTAGTTTTTTTTTTTCTTTTATATGTGCTGTGTTCCCACGGAGCATAGGCGATAACGTCTCAACACGATTTCCTGTCCTTCGCTGCCTTTAAGGAATTCTGTATTTTTGTTATCTTTTCTAAATTTTGTTCTACCATCCATTTCCTATGCTTTGTTTTCCTATGTTCTTCAAACTGTCTTGTGAGTATTAAAATTTCCAAACCGTCTATCTCCATTACGTGCCTTAGAAATGTCATCTTTGTCTTCCTAATGTTACGCAAAAGTTTCTTTTTGTGTCCAGTTTCTCTAAAGTAAATTCTTCATCTTTCATGCACTGATATCATGCAACACTACAGTACTCTTTTCTTTGATTCTAACGAGTTTATTTTCTATTTCTTACTAATTTACTCTCGAAAATACGTATTTGCCTATCCCAATGAGTCTATCATTAAGAGATTCAGGTATGCGGTTTTACACTGCAAAACATAAAAAAAAGATCTAGGAGGATTAATTTGTTTTGATGGAGGCTGTTAAGAGTTGGTAGAGAAATTTATGCGCCTAATCTTTACAGAGTTATTGGTATATATATATATATATATATATATATATATATATATATATATATATATATATATATATATATATATATATATATCGTGGACTCTCCTGTCGTAGATCGACGCGGGCCGTTGGCCAGAACTTACCAGCACGGGTAGGCGGCGGAAAGGAAGCGAGGACGCCCCTGCTGCGATAACTCACCCTACAACGTATGAGGGTCAGGCCACACAGTTCCTAGGAATCGACAGCCAGACAACCTGCAAGTATGATCTGATTATAGTGGTGATGGTTTTGTGCAGATATATATATATATATATATATATATATATATATATATATATATATATATATATACACACACACACACACACACACACACATATATATATATATATATATATATATATATATATATATATATATATGCATGAAGACGGGATTTGAGAGAAGGAGCGAGTATGTGCGTGTACATATTTGTAAACCTTTCTTCCCATGGATTGTGATAAACATGCGTGTACCATTATTTGTTGAATCATATTTCTGATTGGATTTAATGAAAAGTTTTACTCTTTTGTGGTAAACTGAGATAATTGCATTTTCGTATGAAACAAAGTTCCTTAATGCAAATAAGTCCCAAGTTCTAATAAATATTGATGTTAAATAAGAGATAACAAATAAATATCGAATAGGAAATTTTTCATATCGACAAACACACGCAATTGCTGTCCTTGCAGTTTATTGCTTTTATCTAATATTTCTGCAGTACCACACATTCAATTTTGAAAGAATAATTAATTCTAATTACCTTTAATCATTTGTCGCCATGTAAAGCAATGAAGAAACTCAGACGCAAGGAGTTTCTGAGTGTTACAGACTATGAGAAAAATGAAATATTATTAAGGAGCGAGGACAATAAAAGAACAGTAATTAAGAAAACAGAAGATAACGATTGACGCTGGATTTAAATTTTTGAAGAGCAAACTTGCCTGGGAAACAAGGAACCGGAAGTGATATCTACAAGTGAGACGTGAGAGAAAAAAAATGAACATAGTTCTTACGGTTACATATATCCATTTTAACTACAAAATGATCAAATATTGCCAATTTTATACTGCGCTTAAAATCATAAAATCTAGGTACCATTACGAAGTGCTCATCAAAAAAATTACCATGAAATTATTCACAGAAATGCCATAGTGAAGCAACTTAACGACAGTGGGAAAGTAACTGAAGCAGAGAGCCACGGCAGGACCAAGAATATTGCTGATTCTTCTCTGGATTTAATCAAGAATCTCTAAATAAATAACAGTAGCACCGAACCTTATGTGGTAGAACTATTCTAACAATGGGCGACGAGAGATTCTGAAGAGACAAATTGTCCAGCACGACACGAGGAACCATCTTTTTTCGCAGCTGACCTAGCAATGGATTCAATACAGTCTTTCTAATTCATGTCAGCCAGGAATGGTATATGATCCTTGAAAAATGGTCGGCTTATCCAAACCGCTAGAAAAGAAGCATCTCCTATCATGGGAAGATTTTTCAGCACAATTGCCATCTGATGATTTGTAGAAAAGGCACAGTGAAGCTACGTTAGGTCGGTGACTAAGTCACTAAAGCTGAGATGACAGGTCAGAACCAATATTACATATTCTATTTTGGATTTTATCAAGAATTTCTAAATATATAGCAGGAACACCAAACCATATCAGGCAACAAGATTCAAAGCAAGGACAAATGGGAGACTTATATATATGTGAGATAGATTTAGGCAAAATATCGCCTAATTTAAAATACTTTATTTTACAAACGTCTCACTATATCCATGGCAGGGTCCTCAGGACTAAATTTCTTGCTTCCAACATCAATGGCATTTGCGACTGAAACCCGCCATGCCAAGTACGCAACAATTAATTACCATCATTCGCATGGTTTTCCGTTAGTAAGAAATAAATTCTAGCTTCTTGCCAAGAAATGATTCTTTGTATAATAGACTTCGGGTCGGAAGATTTCCCGATCATTACCTCTTTAAGTTCAGGGTTAAAATTATCTTTATCTCATAACTATTCTTCATGCCTTTTCTTTAAATCTTGACTATCTTGGAAGTGTCTTAATTAACAACGGAAAATATAATAAAAAATGAACTGAAATGCATCGAAATAGCGTAAGATGCCTTCTAGAAAATAAAGAAAGTAACAAAAAACAGGAAAACTTTATTAAAACAAAGAACGCAGTGCTGAACTGCTACATGGTATCCATCTTATATAGCAGTGAATATTTTATTATTATTGCCAGACTCTTTTTTTATTCCGATGTTTAATATATAATGTTCCAGCAAAATATGAGAGTAGATTTTTGGAATTTCCTTCTAAGCAGCTGTCCAAACACATCAAATGATCTGAAGTCGCTTCAATGCAAAATAATACTTGTGAATTATTGCTGATTCAAATATACTGAATCACGGTTCATGGTCACCCTATATAAATTTAATGGTATTATTTTAATTTCTCCTTCGCTTACTGTTAAGTTATCATTAATTTTATGTTCCAAAGGAACATTTTTATGCGCCTTTTCCTCTCATTCTGGTCACCATTACCAGAACTTTAGACGAATTCGACACATTTAGAAAAAAAAATAAAGAGGCTCTGTTTAAATTAGTCAACAAACCTGGCTGCTGATCTTGAAATGGACCTCCAATCTATGGTTGACTGGGTCAGGAAATGGCTTGTAAACTTTAAAGCCTCCAAAACGAAACTGCTTTCCTTAACCCACCACAGAGAACCTTCCTGCCTCCCATCAGAATGGCTGATTCCCAACCCCTTGAGAGCGCCTCGTTACACCTGGTTGACCTGGTTGACCAAATGCTCTCCAATGATATGAGGTGCAATAAATACATTGAAACAATAGCTTCATCTAACGCAAGGATAATTGTTTCTCTGTGTCGTGCCAGAAAGTTTGTACTTGTCAGAGTCCATCCTTCAAATCTATAAATCATCCATCTTTGCAAAGAATATGACTGTCATATATTGTCTGGTGATCCCGCTGTACATCTCGAGGTCCTTGTCAAAAGCCAGAGACGAATATGCAAGATGACAGGTGCTGATCTGGTATCTAGTCTACAATTGCTATCCTACAGACGTGCCGTGGCCTCTTCTACAAGTATTTTCACGGTAACTGTTCCGACGAGTTACTTTCGCTTGTTCCCAGACTACAGGAATTCATGCGCGCTACCGGGTTGGCATCTTGGGTCTACCCTTTCACTGTCAAAACGGTTAAATGTAACCCTCTCTCCTACTCGATCAGCTTCTCCTTTGCACTTCCCGTCTGTGGAATTCCCTTCCCCTTACTTGCATCTCCCATGACTATAGTCTTCAAATATTAAAGTGAAATATCAATCGACATCTGACGCCCTGAACTTACCCATCCTTCTCTGTATCCTTTCTCTAAAGACACATCTTTACTCTTGTTTTGAATCCTCTGTAACCCCTTTTGTGCTAGTAGCACTCCGGCCTTCCTTTGAGTGAATTGCCTTAAAAAAGTTACTAGAGAGTGTATTTGATCTTTTTCTGTGTGTAGTCTCGACGGGCGTTCATGACTCTCTGCAAATTTATATTATGTTATCAATGTTTGTTTTTTTTTTATTCCTCCCTCCCAATTTTACCATCTACGAGGGTAAGACAAATACTATCCGCCCTTTCGCATACACTGCCTTCTGCTCATGCATGCCTTGTGGTCACATGAGTGAAGTTTATGCTTGATCGCGCCACTTGTTTTGCTGTTGTTACAGTGTAAACATAGCCGCTCCGATAGCTGTATTCACAAAAGAGCAACACAAAGATATACGAAAAGCGTGTATACATTAAATATATTAAGAAATAATGTAGAACAATGGATAAAAAGAAATTCTTATAATTTCTTTAAAATTAATTTTGTTTGCGATTCACATACGTACATATAATTTTTTTCAGACATGGGCTTCAAGAGATCTTAATGCATAATGTCCGTTACCTCAAAAGGATAAATCAGCCTTACCTCAAGTTTGAATTCCTTCGTGGCTGAGGCGGCATAAATATATATATATATATATATATATATATATATATTCTGTATTTAGGCAGCAATCCCTCTTTTATATATGTTTTGTTAAAAATTGACAAGGAACTGAGATTAAGCTTTTTATTTAATTTTTCTTGTGTTCGTACAAGTGTTTTATTTTCAGGACACAAATCGTGCCAAAAAATGACCAAATGTTCTGCATTTCCGACTGTTTTCGGCTATAATTTTAGCCATTATCAAGGATGATTTTATTTTTACATTTTAATTTTGTTGTGTGTATCTAGAGTTAAAGGGATATTTTATTTTCGAAACACAGTCAGCACATTGTGGCCGTGTTTGTAGTTAATGTTATTGAGTGTTGGCTTTTTCTCTTATATTATTGTAGCTTCCATTGTTTTTAATCTTTTTTTTACATATGGATGATGCTATTTTCCTTGAATTTTCTACCAGTATGTTTCGGGCGGAATCTGTTAGGTTTGTGAGTTTTTAAATGACTTCTAACGGATCTGTGATCTTATAAGTGTAACGTAAGTCGTTTGGATAGACTTGTAGTTGTGTGACCGATGTAATTATTTATGAGTTTGGTTTGATCAGGAACACAGTTCTTTAAGGGGTATTTGAACTTGTAAATAATTTTGTTTTTTGTAGTATTCATTTTGCAGGTGCGTTGATCTTTCTGAGGATAAGGTTAGCTCTTTTATAATTAATTAATATATATATATATATATATATATATATATATATATATATATATATATATATATATATATATATATATATATATACGGAACTAAGCTTCACCTGTGCTACAAAAACTCCATTCTAATATCGAAATGATAACACCTACAGATACCAACTAATGCAGTCAGTATGGGAAACGCCCTAGGTCCAGCTTTTTTCTAATTTTTACACGTCGCATATTGAAAACAAATTATTTGAAATAAAAAAAAAGAAACACAAATCTACAGAAGGTATGTTACGATATTTCTATTTTGATAAAAATAAGGACAAATGTGTTGGGGCACCTCGAGGCGGTGTAATGGTTAGCAAACTTGTCTAGCTAGAACAATCAAGACTGAGTAGTGAGTTCGATCCTCAGTAGGTGCCCCTAATTTCGACCTTGTGTCACATCTGAGCTACTCTTGGAAAAACACTATATTTTTGTGTGGGTTGCTTACCTTACCTGGTTAATTTAAATTGTGGGCTTTATTTAGAAATAAGTTAATTAGCAACTGTGTATAATATTAGCAAGAAATAAGTTAATTAGCAACTGTGTATAATATTAGCGTGGTTGGATGGAATCGAGGAAGAACATCTGGGTGTGTTAGTGCTCCATTCTGAGATGCCCGTATGTCTAGTATAATGTATCATCCTGACAAATGATTGGTGATTCTCTATTATAAGTAGACAATCGCAGAGATGAGAGACGTCTCTGTCAGGATACACCGTACTGTACGTAGAGTTGTGACTGGAGGAACAAACGACGAAGCAAACACAAGTAAGAGAACAACGAAAAATACCAAGAAACCGGTGTAGACGGAAGAAACGCACAACCCGAAATTGTGTCCCAAAACAGAGTTTCTAATTTCTTTTGACCACACATGTATATATTGTATATACTTGTATTCGTTTTCATTTTTCGATTTTTAAATAATGCAGTAAAGCAGTTATTTCGTGTCTGCATTTGGAGATATGTTCTGATTGTTTAATCAATATGAATGTTTAGATGAACACAAGTAAATGCAAACGTAATAATAGTCAACATCAAATAATTAAGAAAACAATATTAAAGAATGAGCAAAATGTTAGAAAGCAACACTCTCAAGATAGCTGCAAATAACCGCATTTGCTTCCTCTATTATTTCTACTCAATAGCCTGTAGAATAATTTCAGACATAACCGTTTCCAACCACCTAATAACCGCCAGGAAAATACAATAGACCTCACTAATATCGTATTATAAACGTACTTGTCTTCCCCTTCGTTAGTTCCCGTTATGCCTTGCCAATACATAATAAATAAGAGATTATTCCATTTTGAGTGAGAAAATTAGAGAAAGAAAGAAGGGAGAAAAAGATTTTATCGGCTGTTTCAGTGAAATGGAAAAGTTTGAACATTTTTATTTGTATCCCCTTACTTCTTAAAATAACGAACAGCCTTCATATGTATGATAGTTATTGCAATATTTCCTTAAAGTTGTTAAGCTCAACTATTTAACTTTTTTTTTTTTTTTTTTTTTTTTGTTCGTAGAAATTGCCATCAGTCATTCACTTAAAATTGAACACAAATTTCCAAATAGGAAAACTGTTGAGTTTTTTACCGGTTTAAATGTATTATATACAATTTTATTAGGAAAATCTATGATAAAATGGAAAATATTTTTTCAAATGAAGCGTTTTGTCCTTTAGAACTTCAGTGGTGCTTATGTTGATGTGATCACACATTCTCACAAAAGAGTGGGTACACAGAAATTATTCTCCACCATTAAACCTCTCTCCCACAAGCGGGAAGAGGCAAGCTTCTCGTTGCTCTCTCAGTATTTCCACCGAAAGTATTCGGACTTAACACACACACTAATATATAATTTTCGAATAAATTATTATATTTACTTTGCTCTGTATTGAGCACTCTTAAGAAACCATTTGTTGGTTACTGGAATTTATTCCGTATACACTAATCCTATACTTGGTCATATATATATATATATATATATATATATATATATATATATATATATATGTGTGTGTGTGTGTGTGTGTGTGTTTGTGTGTGTGTGTGTGTGTGTGTGTGTGTGTGTATGTGTGTGTGTGTGTGTGTATTGATGTCTTTCGTGCACGTAAGAAATAAATCATTTCAGCTATTTTTGTTAACGAACATCTCATTGATTTTAAGTGCAACGAACCGGAATTTCTTGAAGTACTGGAATATATATTTCGAAAGCCCTACCAGAAATAATTGGGCGGCCCGTATAACATTCCTACCGATCGTAGTCTTCCTTGCCTTAATCTGTCACGTGAATATAATTCATTTACAATTCATTCATGCATGATTTACTTTCTTTTCTACACTTTGTATTTTGTAGATTTCAATATTCTGATATTCTTGTTGAGTGTTTCACTGATTCTGGTGTTTTTTTTATATTTTTTTCTTTCTTCAACTTAGGCTTTTGTTTTATGTTCAATTATTTTTGCTTACTTCATATCTTGTTTTTGTCTACATTTTTGTTTTGTTCTTTACTGTATTCCTTCCTTTATTTTCTTTTTTATTTCGTTTATACACTTCTTTTTTATTGTGGTTTATGTTTTTTTATTTATTTATTGTGTTTTATGTATTTCATTTTATTCTTATTTACTTTTATTTATTTTTTATTGTGGTTTATGTATTTTATTTTATTCTTATTTATTTTTATTTATTTTTTATTGTGGTTTATGTATTTTATTTTATTCTTATTTATTTTTTATTTTGGTTTATGTATTTTATTTTATTCTTATTTATTTACTTATTATGGTTTATGTATTTTATTTTATTCTTATTTATTTTTTTCATTTTTTTATTTTGGTTTATGAATTTTATTTTATTCTTATTTATTTTTATTTATTTTTTATTTTGGTTTATGTATTTTATTTTATTCTTATTTATTTTTATTTATTTTTTATTGTGGTTTATGTATTTTATTTTATTCTTATTTATTTTTTATTTTGGTTTATGTATTTTATTTTATTCTTATTTATTTACTTATTATGGTTTATGTATTTTATTTTATTCTTATTTATTTTTTTTTTTTTTTATTTTGATTTATGTATTTTATTTTATTCTTATTCATTTTTATTTATTTTTTTTTTGGTTTATGTATTTTATTTTATTCTTATTTATTTTTATTTATTTTTTATTGTGGTTTATGTATTTTATTTTATTCTTATTTATTTTTTATTTTGGTTTATGTATTTTATTTTATTCTTATTTATTTACTTATTATGGTTTATGTATTTTATTTTATTCTTATTTATTTTTTTTTATTTTTTTATTTTGATTTATGTATTTTATTTTATTCTTATTCATTTTTATTTATTTTTTTTTTTGGTTTATGTATTTTATTTTATTCTTATTTATTTTTATTTATTTTTTATTGTGGTTTATGTATTTTATTTTATTCTTATTTATTTTTTATTTTGGTTTATGTATTTTATTTTATTCTTATTTATTTACTTATTATGGTTTATGTATTTTATTTTATTCTTATTTATTTTTTTTCATTTTTTTATTTTGGTTTATGTATTTTATTTTATTCTTATTTATTTACTTATTATGGTTTATGTATTTTATTTTATTCTTATTTATTTCTATCTATTCATTTATCGTAGTTGATCTATTTTATTTCGTTTATACCCTAATATCTTTTTTATATATACACTTACATTTTATTTATACACTTACTTCTTATGTATTTTACTTATTTCTAATTTATATATTTTTATTTATTTAATTTTTATTGTAGTTTTTGTATATTTATTTTATTATTGTTTATTTTTATTTACTTATTTATTGTGGATGATGTATTTTATTTCGTTTATACACTTCTTTTTTTATTGTGGTTTATGTATTTTTCCGGACTTCCTTTTGTCTTTGTTATTTACTTCATGTCTTTTGGGTTTCTTGCTTCTCAAGAATGTTGATTAATCGATTTGATTTTTTACGGCTTATCAACCCTTTGCAGGTTATTTAAAGCCAGAAAATATTTTTACGTTGTAAGAATATTTAGTGGTAAAATAATTAGTAATCAAACTATAGCTGGGCGAAGAGGAAGATTCATACCTTTACCAAGGATATTTGCGCTTAAGTGGATATGACGAATCCAACTGGAATTCGAACTCGGCTCTCCGATTAAAAATTCCTAGGCATTAACCATTGCACTACCCATACATCCAAGGTTGCATCATCTGGTATTCCCATGCTTTCACCACTATAGTTATTGACCAGGTACAAAGTTGCTTAGATACGGTGACATTACTTGAACCGAAGATTAACCATGTTCGAATTTGATTAGATATGGTGACCTTACTTAAACCAGTGATTAACCAGATTCGAAGTAGCTTAGATATTTTATGTGAACCGGTGATTAACCAGTTTCAATGATTCTTAGATACAGTGACCTTACGTGAACTGGTGATTAACGACATTCGAAGTAGCTTAGATACAGTTACATAACTTGAAATAATTATTAACCAGGTTCAAACTTGAAAGTTGATTAGATATGGTTAACTTGCTTGAACCTGTCATTAAAATCATGTTCAAAGTTGCTTAGAACCAGCGACCTTACGTGAATTGGTGATTAAACAGATCCGAATTTACTTAGATACGGTGAGCTTACTTGAACCGGTGATTAACCAGATTCGAATTTGCTTAGATACAGTGACCTTAATTGAACCAGTGATTATAAAAGTTTCAAAATTGATTAGATATTAACTAGGTTCAAAGGTGATTATATACGGTGGCCTTACTTGAACCGGTGATTAACCAGATTCAAAGTTGCTTAGATACGGTGACCTTATGTGAACCGGTGATTAACCAGTTTCTCAGTTTCTTGTATAGAGTGACCTTATTGGAACGGTGATTAATCGGGTACAAAGTTGCTTAGATACGGTGACCTTACTTGAACCAGTGAATAACCAGGTTCGAAGTGGCATAGATATGGTGAACTTAATTGAACTGTTGATTAACCTGCTTCAAAGTTTCTTATATACGGTGATCTTACTTGAACCGAAGATTAACGAGGTTCGAAGTTGATTAGATATAGTGACCTTACTTAAACCAGGGATTAACCAGGCTCGAAGTAGCATAGATACGGTGTCCTTATGCGAACCGGTTATTAAACAGTTTCTTAGATACAGCGAACTTACGTGAACTTGTGATTAACCAGATTTGAAATTCCTTAGATATGCTGACCTTATGTGAACCGGTGATTAACCAGATTAAAGTAGCTTAGATACAGTGACCTTACTTGAACCGGTGATTAACCAGGTTCAAAGCTGATTAGATATGATGACTTTGGTTGAACTTGTCATTAACCAGTTTCGATGTTGATTAGATACGGTGACCTTACTTGAACCGGTGATTAACCAGGTTCAAAGTTGATTAGATATGGTGATATTGCTGAAACCTGTTATTAACCAGGTTCAAAATTGTTTAGATACTGTGACCTTACTTGAACTGGTGATTAACCAGATTCGAATTTGCTTAGATACGTCGACCTTACGTGAACCGGTGATTCACATGGTTTGGACGTAAGCCTTTCTTCTTAGAGATGCTTTTTTTTTTTTAACTTATTTCTATATTCCCTTCCTTTCTTTTTTCTTTCTGCTTTTATTTCTTCTTCATATCTTTGTTCTTATTCGTTTGTCTTCCCTGTTGTTTCTTGACTATAAGTCGATGATCCTTTCTACAATATTTCTTTAATCTGTCTTTCCTATAAGCTTCTTTGTTTTAATTGAGTCCACCTAATGCAAGGCAGTAAAGGCACTGAAACACAAAGAGTTACTCGGTGAGGAAGAGTTAGAAACAGAAACTTCGCTAAGGAGCGAGAACAAAAGAAGAGTAGTCAGAAGGACAGCAAATAGCGATTTACATTGCATTTAAATCTTTGGAGATTAAAGTTGACTTGAAAGCTTGGCGCCTGAAAGGTGTTTCCAAGCGAGAAGTGACAGAAAAGAAACTGTTACCATAGAATTTACGGTTCCATCTAGTGAAAGTTAGTGAGACCCCGGTCGCTAGTCTATACTGCGCTTAAATTCAAACAGTTTAAAACCGAGACGCCAGAACAGGGCTAATAATATTGCTGATTCTTTCTTGTATTTGATCAAGGGAGCTTTAGATATATAGCAGGAGAACCGGAACTTATCTGCCAGAAACATTCTAAGCATGGTAGATATATAGATACGTAAAAGTCGTTTTAGAGACATTAGGAATCCTTAGGGCACTTAATGAGGAAAGAGGGCTTGGAAAATTTGACACTCACAATAGATGTTCAAATCAAGATGATCAGGGGAGAACATTTCATAACCTAGCCTAATGCGCTTGTATAAATGGATGGTAGAACAGCCTTTAGAGGAGATGACACAAAGACAAAATTTGCTAAAAGCTAGAAAGGGAGGGCAGGATATTCTGAAGAGCCATGATAGCCAGTGTTCAAAAGAGACACGGTACATCATTATTATTATTATTGATAATAATAATAATATGAAGAAGAAGAAGAATATGAAGAATAAGAAGAATAATATGAAGAAGAAGAAGAAGAATAATATGAAGTAGAAGAAGAAGAATATGAAGAAGAAGAAGAAGAAGAAGAAGAATATGAAGAAGAAGAAGAAGAAGAAGAAGAATATGAAGAAGAATAGTATGAATAATAATAATAATAATAATAATAATAATAATAATAATAATAATAATAATAATAATTCCGTCATGGGTTTAATAGCCATAACAATACACCCTGGTGGAATTTAATTGAAGCCAAACCAATAATTCTGTTATTATTTACTTTTTTTTCATATTTTTCCAATTAAACATGACGCAGTGCACATGGTACTACTTCATATGGCCATTCCCCGAAGACGTTACATGCAGACTGACCACAGGATCTCGATTGGATTTAAATCAGGAGAGTTTCCGGACCAGTCTATGGTACTTTGATTTGCTCACTGGTAAGTCTTGCAGCGTGCAGCGTTACAATTTTCTTACACTTCCTTGGAGTAACGTCCATCGCAGACAATGACCGTAGGACAACTATTCGACAGTCGAGACAATAGTGTCTCGGTGTGATAAAAATCTGATGCAATCACGGATGACGAAATAGTTTTCAAGGCCAACCAAATTTCATCATAAACCGCGAAAACAGATTCACATTAATGCACACCACTGCAAATGACTTCATCTGAGGAAAAAAAAATAGCAATCGATCATACCCTGTCATTCCAGTGGGTGTAAAACTGAGCATATAGTGAAACAAATGAAACTAACGCTGTTGTTTAAATTAATTTGCCCAAGGGTGTAATATCACAGATTGAATAGAGGATAGCCTACAATTGTATATATTTCAAAGATGGTTAAATATTTACTGCACGATTTTACGGATATTATTATTATTTATGTTATTAAATATTTACTGCACGATATTACGGATTTTACAAGCACCGAGAAAGAAAGAGAAAATGCCACGGCTTGAATATCTTCTTTCATGATAAACTAAAATACCAAAAACTTAGAACATACAGGAGGATAGTGGCTCTTTAGCGCTGTAGGATGTGTTATTCTTTATGTTGCAATGATCACTAATGAAACTGGAGTCTCTAAGTATGACAGAGATGTTGCTGCAGGCCATTTCCCACCATTTGTTCAAGTTATGTGTCCTGGCAAAGATCTTTTTTCCCACAAGATAACCTACCCGTTCCCATACAGGAATGTTTAGGCGAAAGTGGCGACCTGAAACTCTCAAGTGACATGAAACTAGTTCCTAGAATATTTGACTGGCGGGAAACTGCTTCCTAGAATAAAGACAGGGTGTTCTGAAGGGCCATGATCACCAAAGTCCAAATGAGACATGGCATATTGATGATGATGAAGAAGAAGAAGGTTTAACAACCATAACAAATCACTGTAGTTGCACATTTCAATCCATGCGGTAGATCTGAAAAGCGTCAAGGACACACCTACCCGCTCCTTGTTGAAAGGTACATCGCTACATACAATAAAAGCTAAGTTCACTGAAAAGGAATTACAACTGCGTATGTATGTATACCCGAACGCATGGATATGTATCTGCGCCTAGCCACGGATTACTTATATGGAAGATTTTTTTGCGAACCAAAATGCATACACCTGTACGTATGTGTGTCTCTGCGTAATAAGAGTGTCACCCTAAACAAACACATAAGTTGATTCTCCCACCCACCCCCACCAACAAACAAAGTCAAAAAAGCAGAAATAAATCCAATTTTTGAAAAAATAAACCAGTGTGTCTGATGATTGGAAAAGCGTGAAACCCAGGGTCAGAAACTCATATTCAAACAACTGTATATATATATATATATATATATATATATATATATATATATATATATATATATATTTCTGGGGGTCGTGTGTTTTGGCGCGCGTGTGGGTCTTATTTAAAAATTTGCTATTTTTATGAGGGAATGCCATTCACGGGCAGAGAGAGAGGGTGGACAGCCAGTACATAGAAATCAACACTGCATGGTCCGTGTGAGTTTCAAGTCCCAACTGACTTGTCAGAGGCGTGATATATATATATATATATATATATATATATATATATATATATATATATATATGTGTGTGTGTGTGTGTGTGTGTGTGTGTGTGTGTGTGTGTGTGTGTGTACACGTGTGTGCAAACGTATTCAGAAAGCATAAAAAATGCTAGGGAAGTTATATCTACAGATGTGGAAAATTCTATTTGGTACAATCAGAATTTTCTTATTTTCCAATCATTTTGGGACTGAGTTTGTGATACGCTGCCTCCAAATAAAACAGACGCCGTTGTTTGATACGTTTCAATTTTCGCAGCAACCTTTAGTGAATATAAGTTTACTTGTTAAGCCAGACGTGACAAATGGACAATGAAAATCTGCAAACAGTGTACGGGCCATGAGGGAAAGGCGTAGGCATGATAAAGAGGTTAAAGAAGGAAATGACGTTGGGACGATTTGGATAAGTCACACGAAAGTGAAAAAGAAGCTAAGAGACGTGAAAGTGAAAAATCATAAGGCAGAAATTGATTAACATATATCAAGAATTGCAGACATATGAGGATTGGTATTTGTCTGAGATAAAAGTTTCATGTCTTTATATGAATTATATAAGATAGATACTATGATATAAAGTAGATAGATAAATAGATAAATACATATTATATGATATGAATACAAATCTATATATCGAATCACTAGTGTATAAATGAAAGACAATATGAAACACTCTTAAGTGTACCGTTTCTTCCTGAGAATAAAAATGAAAAATAAAACAGTAAAAAATATATACATGTTGGTCATACCACGACTACGTTGTCTCGAAGTTGAGTTTTAATTTGAATGATGCATCTAACATCTCTTTCTAGAATTAGAGTTTTTTATTTATAAAATTTTTATTTTTTTGTTCTGCGCTAGCATGGCGTTAAATAGATATTATTACTAAAACTTATTTTACGTTACGGTATGTCTATACTCAGCATATGTGGATTGCGTTGTGTATGAAACAATGAGTCGTACTATCGGTGAGGGATAATATATATATATATATATATATATATATATATATACACAAAAATTTATACCTACGTTTAGTTTCGTTGATTACCCAACTCGTCGAGCACAAGTTATAAGCTATATCTTGTGCCCGAGGAGTTGGTTAAACAACGAAACTTTAGTCGCACACCAAACGCAGGTATATGTATATATATTACTATATATTTCTTAGCTCGGTTTAATGACATTGAGTACTATTATGTCTACACCCCTTGACTAAAGTTGGTAGTTATTTATTTGCTTACCAACGTATGCACACCAGCAATATACAGTCGCTAATATCTATTTTTTCTCATTTATCTAACACTATATATATATATATATATATATATGTGTGTGTGTTTGTGTGGACGAGGAGAAATGCAATAAACGCTGATTAAACGCTTTTATCATAAACCTTAAATATATAGGAAAGTTCAGATTTAAACCTTTGAACCTTGACCAACGACTTCATCCCGGGTAGAGAAAAATGACTTAATGCCCAGCCACTGTTTGAACGGTGGGTAAACGCTTGTAACTATATTTATATCTACTGTGAAATATGTCATACTACTTATTTACTAATTTTGACACAGGAACTCAGGCAGAAGTTTTAAAATTGTTCAGGAACTCAGGGTTCAAATATTCTTCAGTAACTCAGGGCTCAAAAATTGTTCAGGAACTCAGGGCTCAAAAATTGTTCAAGAACTTAAGGTTCAAAGTATAAAATATATATTTTGATCTCTGTTTTATGTAAATTTTGAGCATAATTCGGCTTTATTCGGGTTTGGCTTTGGTTTTTATTGTATTTCTTTATAGATATTCCACATTGTAACAACATTAGATATTGAAAAAGAAGAATATTGTTTCCTTCATAAATTTAATGCATTTGCAGGGTCATTATTATTAATAAATTCAAATATGAAATAATAATAATAATAATAATAATAATAATAATAATAATAATAAACATCATCAATAAAATAAAATTAAACAAAAATCATTAAAACTGTCTAAAATAAATAAACAAAAACAAAATAATAAAAGTTCCGTCAGCATACAACGTAACATTTCCTGCGTAAGAAATCAATTCTTCGCGCCAAAAAACGACTAACTCACACTCTTCATTAGCGACCCTCAAAGGTTCAAGACGTTTATTTCGTTTATATATATATATATATATATATATATATATATATATATATATATATATATTAAGAAATGGAGAAAGCCCGACAATTTATATATTAAAGACATTTTTATGTTTAACGTTCTTTTTTATAGATACAAGTAATTAAGTAAATGCTCTGTTTATAATAAACAGTATTAAATAACATTTATCGGCCTGAATGTCCGAGAAATTTTCATAGAAAATATTCGTCCTTTGACAGGATTCGAACCTGCATCCTATACGGAGCATTTGAAACATTGTTTGCATTTGATACGCCATGAGCAGTTATGAATGTACGAGATTCATGGAAGATTGAAGTTTATAAGCAGTAAATTCAACCTTGCCAACTGGATGATCCTTTGTGGCCGAGCGGTCAAGGCACGTCAGCGTAAATCACGGTTCCGTATAGGATACAGGTTGGAATCCTGTCAAAGGACGAATATTTTCTATGAAAATTTCTCGGACATTCAGGCTGGTAAATGTTATTTAATACTGTTTATTATAAACAGAGCATTTACTTAAATACTTGTATCTATAAAAAGAACGTTAAACATAAAAATGTCTTTAATATATATATATATATAGCTCTGAAAATTAAGAAGTCTTCCATCATCTATGCCTACTCAGTGCCGCTGTATTTGATTTTTTAATGCATTGATTCAGTGCTTATAATGTAACCTTATTGATAAATTAGCGTTAGCGCACTTATGGAATGATGCAAAGGCAGTGCTCATAAAAGCATTCAAGTAGGCAAGGATGTCAATCGTATATGACCCGTGATTTAGCACGAAAAAGGAGAAATGACTGCACGATATTGCAGTAACCTTTATTTTTCCTGTTGTCTTTCAAGTTCTTGTTGCTAGCTTCATAAACCTTACAAACGCTTAGTATGTGTTTGCCAGTCTGTGGCCCATATTAGTGTTTTCAGGTATGGCACAAGGCATGTAGAGATGTTTTTGTCGAAACGTTTAACCAGAATTTGGTGATTAACCGTGCGTAGGTTTCAACTAGTGGCGAATGTTAACTTTGTTAGGAATAATTCGACACAGTGACGCCTGTGAACGGACGTTCATTCCCGTTTTAGCATACCACGGAAAATATAACAGAAATCCGAAGGTGTATTTGAATAGCAAAAGATATCTTCTAAAATCTTTCCAAATAATTAAAAAACAGAAATATTTCGTCAAGAACAAAGGAGGCTTCTGAACTACTATGCATTATAAGTATTCCTATATGGAAGTGAATACTGAGTAAATGATGAGTAAGAGGCTGGAAGCATCCGAGATGTGACTCTACAGAAGGATGCCGAGAATACAATAAAGGAGAATATCAGCAATTAGGGAGTTTAAACGGAAATCGAAAACGAATTTGACGCTTATAATTAAAATCTGAAAGGGAGAGTTTAAAATTCTGGCAAACATGATGAAGAAAGAGCACTTAAAGAATTCGATACACAAAGTCCATTGAAGGCAGCAAGGATAAGTTAGCTGTCGCGATTTTGTTTCTTTTATAGAAAAGAAGAGACAAAGGATAGATAGGCGACAAATATTATTTAGAGCTGTAAAGTATAGGAAGTTGAGGAGGGCTATGTTCTCTCGCTTTCTGACAGGATTAGGGCACGTAAGTGAAGAGGAATGAAATATTAGTGCAAGTGTGCGGTCTCTTATCTTTGAGCAGGTTGGCATTTGTGCGTGAACGGAAGTACATGCTTTAATCGTAATCCATCTCCTCTGCGGCCTGTCTCAAAATTATGTCGTCGAATAATGTGAAGGGTGCTGGGGACAGAACGCAATCATGTTTCACGCTGTTTTCCATGGGGAAAAAGGCTTGAGAGGTCCCCGCCAATTCTAACTCGACAGAGATGCATCTGAAAGAGTTGAATAATGATATTGAGGAATTGGCGCGGGCAGCCAAGCTTGATAAGGATTTTCCAAGGACCGATCTGCTTACAGTGTCAAATGCCTTTGTCAGTTCGACAAAAATGACATATAGTCCTTTGTTTTGCATCTGGCACTATTCCTGAATATATATGCGAACAAAGACCATCTCTGTTGTCCTACGATTTGGTCTGAATCCGCATTGACTCTAACGGAGGTGATCTGCAGCAACCTTTGCTATTAGTCTCTGCAGTGGAATTCTCACGAGCATTTGGCCATCAATAGTCACTAGTGTAATGCACCGGTAGTTCGGAATATACCCTGAGGGTACGTACGCATGGATATATATATATATATATATATATATATATATATATATATATATATATATATATATATGTATGTATGTATGTATGTATGTATGTATGTGTGAGTGCCTTTCTCTGTGTGTAGGTGCGTCAGTTTTTGACTTTCTGTGTGTTTATAGAGAAACAAATATGAACACGCACACATGCACACACACACACACATATATAGGTATATCTATCTATCTATCTATCTATCTATTCATCCATCTATCTGTGTGTGTGTGTGTGTGTAAACTAATAATGCACAAGAAAGAAAGAACCAAATTGCTTTAGATAAGACTAACTGAAAGAAAGAAAGATTGTAGGAATATCCGTAACTGAAATGAATGAAAGAAGGAAAGCGGGAAAGAAAGAAACAAATAGACACTGACCGATATTATTCGTAGAAAGAAAGAAAGAAAGAAAGAAAGAAAGAAAGAAAGAAAGAATCATGTAGATGTAGATTGAAATTATTTAAAGAAAGAAAGAATGACAAAGAAAGCAAAAAGTAAAACCGAATAGATGTTGGCTGAAATTATCGAAAAAAAAGAATAAACCCAAATGCGTTTTTAAAAATATTATTATATAAAAAAGAAATAAGGAAAAGAAAGAAAAATGAATTTCTCTTGATTTGAATTATTAAAATAAATAAATAAAGAATGAATGGAAGAGATGTTGATAAAAAGCATCAAAAGAAAGAACTGGAAAGAAAAAAAAAGAAAGAAAGATAGGAAGGAAGGAAGGAAGGAAGGAAGGAAGGAAGGAAGGAAGGAAGGGAGGAAGGAAGGAAGGGAGGAAGGAAGGAAGGAAGGAAGGAAGGAAGGAAAAGAAAGAAAGGAAAAAGTGGAAAGAAATAAAGAAAGAAAGAAGTGGAAAGAAAGAAAGAAAGGAACGAAAAGAAAGAAAGAAAGGAAGAAAGGAAGAAAGAAAGAAAGAGAGAAAGAAAGAAACGTCTGACTATTGATTAAAATGATTACACGAAAGAAGAGTTTGGAAGTAAATTGTGAACAAAATATGAATAAGTTTATCAATATGATAAGCACAGCCTTAAATAAATACGATTGATAAAATCAGAAAATATATGAAATGTAAATAACGGAAGTGAATATGAAAATAAAATAAAATAAACGGCGAATATCCATTTTTGCTTTTATCCCTCAGTTTCGTTTATAGTATTTGATTTCTTTTCATTTTTTTTATTGTCTGTTTTATTTCAGCCGATAAGCTTTGCCTTCAGTTGTTGTTTTCGTTTTTTTTTTTCAAGAGAAGCAAAAGTCCATTTTATCTCGATTAACTTCGTTAAGAAAAGGAGCCAAAAGAAACGTTTTGTGCAGTCGTTGGTTAACAGAGGGTCGCCATTGCGTCCCTGCTTTTGCATTTATTGGGCCTGAGTGATTTACAAATAAAATTTCACGCATTTATTACAACGTTTCTGAATTTGCTGCGCAATAAAGAAATCGAATAAGTTTGAATCAAGAACACTTATTTGCTATAAAACGTAAGTAATTGTCCTTTGTCTCTTTCTCCTTTTACTGTTTCCTCTTCGTTCTTTCTCTCACTCTTTCTTCTTCGTTCTCTCTGTTTCTATAGATCTTTCCTCCTATTTCTCCTCATTCATCTCGATCTATCTTTCATCCTGTCTCCCACACTTTTTCTTCCTTCTTCTCTATTTTTCTTCCACTTTCTTTCTTTTTTCTACTTTCTCTCTTTTTTCCCCTTTTGCTTGTCTTAATTCTCACTCTTTCTCTTGACCTCTGTGTCTTCCGTTATCCGCCTTCCCTGCATCATATTTATATCGCTCTCTCTTTCGCGCACCCACTTTCTTCCTCTTCGTTCATTTTATAGAACTACCTCACTCTTTTCCTATTTTTCTTTCTTTTTCACTCTTTTTTCTTTCTCTTTTCTCTTCCATCTTTCTTACTATTCCTCTTGTTTATTTTAATTCTGTTTTTCTTTCCATTCCTTCATTCCTTTCTTTCTTTCTTTCTTTCTTTCCACTTCTTTCTTTCTTCCTTCCTTCCTTTCTTTCTTTCTTTCTTTCTTTTCACTTCTTCCTTTCTTTCTTTCTTTCTTTCTTTCCATTCCTTCCTTCCTTCCTTCCTTTCTTCCTTCCTTCCTTTCTTTCTTTCTTTCTTTCTTTCTTTCCACTTCTTCCTTTCTTTCTTCCTTTCTTTCTTTCTTTACATTTCTTTCTTTCTTTACATTTCTTTCTTTCTTTCTTTCTTTCTTTTCACTTCTTCCTTTCTTTCTTTCTTTCTTTCTTTCCATTCCTTCCTTCCTTTCTTTCTTTCTTTCTTTCTTTCTTTCTTTCTTTCTTTCTTTCTTTCTTTCTTTCTTTACAATCCTTTCTTTCTTTCTTTCCACTTCTTCCTCTCTCTTCTTTTCTTTCTTTCTTTCTTTCTTTCCATTCCTTCCTTCCTTCCTTCCTTCCTTCCTTCCTTCCTTTCTTTCTTTCTTTCTTTCTTTCTTTCACTCACTCTTTCTCTATCACTCACTGGTCCTTTACCCTCAATCTTTCTCCGCTATATTTAACTTCTTTTCTCCCTAATTCTCCCTTTATTCCTATTCCTCTTTTTCTTCCATTTTCTGTCTGTCTATTTTCGTCTTTTTGTATCATTTTCTTCCTCTGTCTGCCTGTATATCTCTCATATATATATATATATATATATATATATATATATATATATATATATATATATATATATAGAAAAAATTGCAAAAATAATAATGTTCTTTTATGAAAGTATTTATTTACTTGTATATATATTTGATATTTCAGATTGGCCTCAATCTTTCTTCAGATATATATATATATATATATATATATATATATATATATATATATATATATATATATATATATATATAATGTCATATACAAACACCAGTCTCTATATGAAATATACACACATTTGTTGATCAATGAACCATGAGTTATGTCATCATTGTCCTAAAGAAGTCATCTTATAGTACATTTTGCGCAAAGTACTTTTGTATTTCATACATTATTTGTGTTGATTTTTGCAAAGGAGAACATATTTCGGAGTTGATACCCAACATTAAAGGACAGATAATCGAGTATTATAAATGCTAATCACCGCAAACAGACGAAGCATATTCTCTAAATGATTCTTTTTCGTCTTTTATACAACATGTCTATTCAGGACGTGAATGCTAGTCGCTCTCCACAACTTTCTGGTTCTTGTTGCCCAAACACAAGCTTGACTTTTTTCCTTTTAATTTTATTCCTCCTCTGTTATCTATTTATACAAAATCATAAGGCAGTTTATATTAAAGTGAATAGGGATGGAGGAAGAGAATATCCTACCTGACAAGCTTGCGTAAATGGCTGGTAGAACAGAGCTTAGGAGAGATAGCGACACGGCAAACATAGCTAATACCTACAAATTACAGTATGTTGTGGAGAGCCATGATCGTACGACATAAATAATAATAAGAAGGTTTCTGACCATTTCCCATCCTTTTTACTTGTTTTTCTACTGGAAACAAAATGATTAAAAACTTACAAAAATAAAATAATAATACTTCGGACACGTTTTGACGCTAATAACAAGTATGTATATTTTTCTTTTTCGTGATGTGAATTACATATATTGGTATGTTGTGTGTTAAAAACGTTCTCAGTGTCACTGTCTCTTTTGTTTCTTTAAAAGTGTGTGATTACTTCTTTTTGATTGTTCCGCGAATTTTGTTGCTGAGGATAACGTTTAAGATCGTTAGTTTTCGATTTTCATGGAGGGATGACGATACATATTTGTTGGGCCTGTTTACTACTGCTACTGCCACTTGCTATCTACTGTACTTACTGCTCTCGCATATGGTGGAAGGGCCGTTTTTATAATCAGATTTTAGAATGTTGAAATATCTTTCTCATCTTTTATCACTGGTGGCAAGTTTGATTTTAGGATGATGAAATTTTTATCATTATTTCGGAGGTGACGAAATATCCTTATTTTCTATCACCATTGATGGCAAGGTTATTTTTAGAATAATGAAATATTATTATTCTGGATCATTACACCCACTTGTCTTCAATAGGTTCTATTATGGAGTCATATATATATATATATATATATATATATATATATATATATAATATGGACTAAAAAACTTCCATTCACGTCCTGAATACACATGTTGTATAAAAGACGAAAAAGAATGATTTATATACAAGTTTCGGGAAATAGCTACCTGACTCCATTTTATACGAAGTCTACGAGGAATTTTTAGCCGAGTCTATGGGCTCGGATACTCCTACATTAAATCGGGCCTTTTGCCAAATCTGACAGCGTGGAGCGGTGGCCTACTTTTCTCATCATGTGTCGTTTTTGTTTTTCATTGTACTTAACACATCGTAGTTAATATTATTGTAAGTACCATATTGCTGTAGTATACCGACGGACGATAATGTGTATGCGCCCATTTCCATAAATACAGTAGTGTATATTGTACGTGGTCTATAGATAGAGATACGTCTTCAGCTGTGGTGCTCAATCTCTATGACTTTGGGCAGAGAGGAACCCGGACGAGGGTCCGCCGAAGAGCAGAGACTCGTTCGGGGAGGTAGACTGCCCTGAAACCGTTTTTGGCCGAGACTACGGGATCGGAGAATCCACGTTAAACCGGCATTGTGCCACATGCAACACTCGTGGCGGGGTAGCTAAATATTCTAGAGATGGAGATTCGTTTCCAGCTGTGCTGGTCAAACTCTATTCAAGACGAATCTATGTTGAAGGGTTAAGTCTAGTCTCGGAAAATAGCTACCCGACGCCGTTTTATACGGAGTCTACGAGGAATTTTTAGCCGAGTCTACGGGCTCGGACACTACTACATTAAATCCGGCCTTTTGCCAAATCTGACCGCGTGGAGCGGTTGGTATATATTTTAGAGATGGAAATTCGTCTCAAGCGGTGCTGGTCAAACTCTCTACCTCCGAGCAGAGATGATCCCCAGACGAGGCTATGTTGAAGGGTCTAGTCTCGGGAAACAACTGCCCAACCACGTTTTATACGGGATTTAGGGGAATTTTTGGCGTAGTCTACGGGCTCGGATAACCCACATTAAATTCAGCCTTGTGCCACATCTGACCCCGCAGTGCGGTTGGTAGATATCCTAGAGTTGGAAATTCATTGTGTATTTCACTTGACTCAATTTTAGCAGTTGACTTCTACGCGCCGTTGGCGAATGTTTGTTTTTCTTGTCATAATTATCGTTCATTAACAACCTTCGTTTAATTATTCCATTCAGTAAGCTTCCCTAGGATACAACACATATGTACTCCCAGATTTGCATATTTTTAATATTACTATCAAGTCTTATTTAAATGAACCCAAGTCAACCATTAATAATCTTTGGTGTATATTTCTTTCATCCTAATATCAGTCGCTTACCATCGCAACTGCGCAGACCTTCATGCTAGAGATAACAACCCAATCGAATATAAATCACGTGACCTTATAATTTAACTCCGATCTTCGATATTCAATGGTTGTAGATTAACCGTCTCTATAGTTACATAGAAAAGTAAGTTTATATATATATATATATATATATATATATATATATATATATATATGTGTGTGTGTGTGTGTGTATGTGTGTGTGTAGGGTCCTCCATTAGGTCACATAAAAAAGAAGCATATCACGATTAAAAAGGCTCATAAATCAACAAAACAAAGTTTTGTCTCAATATGCTGTTATTAATTGAAAGCTAAAGCATTACATTTATTATTTCCAGTAAGTAAAATATTCTGGTGTCTTTCAGATAGAAATTATATAGATTGGAATGTCAAATATATGCTCGATTTTTGTTTAATTTTCTTAAAAGCAGCCATTTTCTTAAATTTTAAGAAATTTGTAAACAAGCAAAATTTTAAATTTCTTCCTAAAATAAATTTATATAATTTTGACACGTTACCTGAGTAAAATTAGAAAATTTAAAGTTAAATTAATCTGATATGAAACAAACAGTACTTACTTATAGCATAAAAAATTGTATCCAAACATTTCTTAACGATGTATCTGAATTTATCAACGAAATCTATTCTGACGAGGTGATGACAGATTATTATGGATGATCAAAATTGACAATTTTTGCAAAGTAAGAAAATGCGGTTTTTTCGTTTTTAACTAGTACTTTTTAAATATTAATATTAATATTTTTATTCAGCAATTATGTAATATCTATTTTTTATTTCATACTTTCTTAATTAGATAATAGTTTAAAGTTTTTCATTAATTAGATAAATGTTTATTTTTTTTTAAGGATTATGTCATGTATACAATTCCATACGTAGAAATTATGAACGTTTTTTTCAATAAAAATTTTAAAAAAATTATTTTTAAAATATTTTGGGACAAACGACTGTTGTGCTTTTCAAATTTCGATTCATAAATTTACTTTTTCATTAACGTTATCATTGCATTACGTGCTTGAAAGCAATAAAGAATTTTAAACGATTTTTGAAGTATTAAGAAGTTAATGAAAAAAAATTTTAAAATGTGAAAAAAATCTGTAAAAAATACATTATTCATCGAAAAAATTTTATTTCTTCACAAAATAATGTCCTTAGTATAACGTATTTACAAAAACAGGTGAAAGCTTTTCTAATTAATTAATGTCATACTTTTTTACATTTTTTTAAAGCAGATTTTCTATGAAACCGGGTACTGTTTTACAAAAAAAAAAAAAAGACTGGTGATTTACTTTCTACAAAGTGTCCTGTTTATAACTAATAAAACAAATCCCGCACGTGAAGATTTAATTTCTCGAAATTTCATGAAAATATGTAAGTGGGTGGAAACATGTTAAGAAAATCTCTTTTCAACAAGATTTTCAAAAATAATTTCATTCATTTCTGAATAAGTCCTGAAAGTTTCATTAAAATCCGACAATTATTTGATTTTTGAAAGAATTTCATAAATTAACGTGTGTTTTCCTCGGGAAAAGCGCAAAATAAAACAAACCTTTTTTTTTTACTCTTCTCTCGCTGTCGTAAAAAAAAAAAAAATTTAACCCAAATTTTCTACGTCCGAGGAAGGAGTAAAATTTTCAAAAAATATTTAAAAAATACTTTGGTCGTTCCTCTTCATAACAAATAAACATATTGAGACAAAATTTTGTTTCCGTTCATTTATGAAACTTTATTCATCGTGAAATGCTGCTTTTTTTAAGTGACCTAATGGAGGACCCTATATATATATATATATATATATATATATATATATATATATATATATATATATATATATATATATATAATTATATATATATATATATATATATATATATATATATATATATATATATATATATATATATATATACTAACATGTACCCAATACGAGTTTATATAGTCACTCAATGTGCAACGTGGATCATTTCGCTTTTCTTCACACTCATTGACCCTTGCATCTTAAGGCCTTTATTGCCTTGCTTTTGGTGAACGTTGTGTAATGCGGGTCATTTTGCTTTGCTGTTCCTTTAATGTTCTCTTTTTTTATTCCTTTACACTATCTATTGGGTTTTAGTGGCTTTATTGCCTTGTTTGGAGTGTAACGTCGTCCAATTCGCTTTCCTGCAGGTCTTCTGGGAAATTCACGCTTATTAGAATGTAGCTTTTTTTCTTCTGAATGAGATCTTGTCCCAAGCTTCTGCATTCCACAGTTCATCCCACTCATCAACCAAACGTGTACCCAATATAACAAGGTTATATAGTAACTCAATGGCGTCTACGATATGAGTGTAAGAGAAAGAAGTATGAAGATCATGAAGATAAGGAATACATATATTGATTTACTCTTGAAGGAAGGATACATGCGGGGGGGGGTCCGCAAAGTAGCTGTTCCTGTGAAAAATCTGAATGAAATTTCCTTCTCGCACTTGGAATACGAAACGAATCAGATGATTTGGATCACTAGATCTGAATTGTAACGAATAGGGCTCATCTGTAACATTACCATAGAAATAACTGTAGATTTTGAGACGATGCGTCTGTGTGATAGATGCATCAGAACGAATAACATTCTTTCCCCCATGAGAGCTTGTAAACGATTTTAAACCTAGGACTTGTAAACGTCGATAATTTCTGTTTTTTGAATAACCTACTCATGTAGTGAGGAACATGAAGGACGTAAGTATGAAATCAGCCAATGGATATATGAATTCAAGTTGAGACCTGGAGTGAATTTGTAACCCATGATAAGAAGAGATAGGCCAGGATTGGAGATAATTCAGGGATAATGTTCTTAAGCACTACAGCAGATTTTATTAGGCGCAGTGACCTTTATGAAGTCATGGTTTTTCATGGGTTTTGAAGAATTGCCGAATCGATATAGTTAGATCACAAAATTCGTGCTTCGTGTGATGTAGTGTTCGTGAAGGGGATGACTTACGATATCTATTTTGAGGCAAATATAATTGCAAAGTGCTAAGCCTTGTCTGGTGAGACCGAAAAATCCACAACACCATTAAAAACAATAGACAGATGATTTGACTCTGTTGAGAATATTTTTTGTGATTTTTTTTCAGAACTCAAGGCAACCAGTCTTTCGTTGACAATTGTCTTGAATTAACTCTGTACAGTTAATTTTAGCATTTTCCGGAATTCTCTGCAGGTGTTAAGGCTACTTGTGTATGCGAGATGAGTCTTACTGCAACGTTGCACGGTGATGTATATCCTAGTATTTGTCACAGCTGCACATTGAGTCGAATACTAACTTCTCATAGCTTTTGTAAAAGATTAATACCAAAATGTCTCCACTCGGAAATGGTAGAGACTATCTCATGAGCTCAATTTTCCTTCCATTTCCTTATCATCTAGTATAAATTGATTATAAGACTGAAAGATTCGTCAAAATTTTCACGTAGATGGATTGTTATGAGTCCAATACTATTTTCCTCGAGGTTTGCTTTGGTTTATTTTGTTTTACCGTATATCAACCTCAATGGGTTATTTAATGCTGACAGCATTTTTAGGATAGATTCGTATGAATAGAATATGCATTCTTTGGCGTAGATTTGTTTGCTTTATTTTGTTTAACAGCATATCAACCTCAATGGGTTATTTAATGCCGACAAGATTCTTAGGATAGGTTCGTATAAATAGAATATGTATTCCTTGGTTTAGATTGGTTTGCTTTATTTTGTTTTATGGCATATCAACCTCAATGGGTTATTTAATGCCGACAATTTTTTTTATTGCTGGTAATATTTTGTTTTGTCAAAAATCTGTTTCTGGTAATAATTTTCCTTCAAAATTTTATTGCTAGTAATATTTTTTTCAAAACAAGTATTGCTGGTAATAGTTAACTATTTGCCATGGCTGGGACCCTAACAGGTGCTACCGCCCCGGGTCAGGGTGGACCTGAGAACACCAGCAAGTAAGAGTTGGTTCCACGCTCCTTA
The DNA here is from genome assembly GCA_963932145.1 of Acanthosepion lycidas. Taxonomy (NCBI): domain Eukaryota; kingdom Metazoa; phylum Mollusca; class Cephalopoda; order Sepiida; family Sepiidae; genus Acanthosepion; species Acanthosepion lycidas. The sequence continues at coordinate 21,837,746 of OZ010590.1, read as the reverse complement.
AAACCTCCTGATCAGAGGCCTTGCTGCTGGACGTAGTTTATCGTCTTACCCAGGACGCGGCTGTAGTTTTCCTCGTGGACGGGTATTCTCATGGTGGATAAATCTGAAACACCGAGAGCAACATCACTGATGATATGACCGCGATCATCTCACAATTGTATTTGGAAATAATGATTTTAAGCAGCATTTTCTGTTTCCCTTATCTATATCCGTCAATATCCGTGAATATAAAACTCTCCAGATGTAGGTTTCTTTTATTTTGTTTTGCGGCATATCAAACTCAGTGGGTTATTTAATCCCGACAAAATATTTATTGCTGGTAATATTTTCCCCAAAATGTATTGCTGGTAATATTTCTTTTTTTCAAAAATGTTTTGCTGGTAATATTTTTCCAAAGAAGTATTTCTGGTAATATGTATTGCTGTTAATTATTTTTCTTCGAATATTTATTGCTGGTAAAAAATATATTGCTGGTATTAAAACCTATTTTTACACCTTTTGACCCCAGTTTGGGGGCTAACTATTTACGCATAGATGGGGCTCTAACTGGTGCTACCAACCCTGGTCAGAGTGGATCTGGTAACATCAGCAATTAAGAGATAGTTCCACACTCCCCAATACCTCTTGATCAGAGGCCTTACTGTTGGATGTAGTTTAACATCTTATCCATGACGCCCACATATAGGTAGTCACACGCTCATCCCAACTGCTTTTACTTTATAGCTGTATGTAATATTTGTCTGATTACCTTCCTTCACAACAACTGTTCTTTCATCTAAGCTCCTTATATAGGTTTCTTAATGTTTCCTTTTTGATACTGGTTCACTAGGTGAGAGTATTAAGTCCTCCAAGTCCTCTTACCTCATCATATGTTGTAGAAATTTCCATTTCCTCGTGTTTATTCTGAATGAAAGAATCTTTTATATTTTTCCTGAAACGTCCTCTTTAAAACTATTTTAATTTCTAGGTATATTCCCAGAGTTTCATCTATGGCATTTTCAGCATATTTCGGTAGAAGCATTTATTTGATGTCTCATGTTTCGTTTTTCATCTCTGAGGAAATTACCTAATATTCAGTAGTATATGGGAATTTAAAAACTAAGTAGTAGTTCCGGACATTTTTTTTTTATATTTCTCAATGTACTTTTCATTATTTAGAAGTACTTTTTCTCTATTCAAATACGCCATCATATTTTCATGCACAATTTTCCGCCTGCTGTTCTAACAATTTCACGATGCCTGTTTTCTGGAAGTGACACACGTATTCTGGGAAGTTTTTGCTAACTTTTTTCACCGTCATATTTGATTATTTAATTAATATTTTTAACAGGGATATTTTCTTAATAGCTTAATGTTGAATAAGTAATAGGGCCTTATTACAAGTTTGATTACATTATCTTCATAAGGAACTATTTTCTTCCGTCATTAAATAATGAATATAAAACTCATCACATCTAGGTTTGGTTTGATTTGGTTTTTTCTACGGCATGTCAACCTCAATGGTTTATTTTTTATCAATAGCGATCTATCACACTTCAAAAGTAGACGACAAAAATATATTTTTAAAAGAATTGTACTTCTTTCATTGGGTAAGTGATCCAGTTTCTAAAAAGTAATCCTTGATCGGAACAGTAACGGGACATTCTGATTAAAAATTGGTTCCCCCCCAAAAAATTGTAAAATGGTTCTATTCTACCTGGAGGTAGATATCCTTTAATAATATTTTCGAAGATCTAAGCCGGTTTTACCTCATATTGTACTGCTTCTGAACAAACAAGGATGTCTATTCCATAAAGTGTTCCCGTTAAAATAACATTTATTTAATTAGAAAAAAAAAACATTATTTGTTTATATCACTGAATATCTTTACAAAAGGTCTGCTTTCTGGTATGTCAATCTATTTGTCAAGTAGAGAGTAAATGCGCAAAATCTTGTGCAATCGACCTTCTCCAAACTCTCTTACCAAACCAGTAACAACTGAAAGTTGATATTCCGTAGTCGACTTTGTCAAAACCGAATCAATAAGAAATAACATCAAGTAACACGAGATATGGAGGTCGTTGAAAGTTTTACTTACAAGGCGATAAAACGGGCTCGATTTCTGTTTTTGTAATATACGTGAATTTATGACTTCGTGTTTGTATTTGTGTTGAGTGTGTAAAGCAGTCCGAAACTCCATTTCTTTCCTTCTTCCTATCGACAAACGTCCGATCTCAAAAAATCTCGAAATAACTTTCAAATCCCGTAAGAATTCTCGTACAAAGCGAGAGTCACGTTAGTGCTGAGCAGCTGATTTATTCAAAGCAATGAGCAAGCAATTCCCATTCGAGACGAAAGCCGATCAAAGCATAAAACGACCGGCCCTGAAACGGGAATAAACAAAGTCAATAAAATGGAAAGTGCAGACGATTGCGTCTGACACCTTCCATTCGGGCAGAAATGGCCGAACAATCGTTTGGTATATTTAAATTATTAGTATGCTTTTTAAAAAATTTTATATTTAGTTGTAAGACACATAACTGTAATCGCTGTATATTGTAAATATAAAGAATGTCAGCCATTTTGTTTCGATTTATTTGTCTGTTTTTGTGTTGATCTATTTCATTCGTTCAAACCTAAAATCTCTTGCTTCAAATTAGTTTTTATTCAAACGATGAAAACAAAAACCTAGAAAATGTACATCGTTATTCCTGGTGGAGGGATTTAAAGATAGATGTAAAATATCAGGAGAAACCAACAAATCTGTATTAATGAGCAAATTGATCAATCTATTCAAAATTCCAAAATATATTGGCAGTATCTCGAATACATAGATATAAACATACTAAGATAGATAGATAGATAGATAGATAGACTGAGATTGATAAAGGACAGAGACAAATATATATATATATATATATATATATATATATATTTAACTAAAATTATATATATATATATATATATATATATATATATATATATATATATATATATATATATATATATATATATAAAAATTTAATTAAAATTAATAAAACAGACAACCTTAAATGTCTATTGATTATATTTTATTTCACAAGGAAGGTGTTTTTTTTTCATGTTTCATCAGATTACAGCTGTAAGCATAAAAATGGTTTTTTGAGAGATAGTTTTAAGTTGATGTACGGTGAAGAAGAAAGGGACGGAGGAGTATGACAGATATAGTCGAAAGTAGAGAAGGAAGGGTGTGACAGGAATAATTTTAAATCTATTTTTATTAAAATACTTAAGAGTAAGGGAGGGAGTAAGGACCAGACATTGACCTATTTAATAAGTCATCTCCCAGGAAAAGAGACTAAGATAAAAAAAAAGATAAGATATAAGAAAGCAAATTTGGCAGCAGGGGTGGGGGGGAAGTGAGGAAACAAGAAAGGAAGAATAAATTAACATTTATAGGCATATTGCAGAAATTAAAAAAAAACACAAATTGATATAGTTTACAGTTAACGCTTGACATTAATTTACAGATTAACAACAAAATAAAATAAGATAAATGGAAAATAATATAAAATGAATATAAAATTAAACAAAAAATATTAATATTATTAATAACAAGTAAAAAATTAATAATTAAAATCTAAAATTTTAAATTCATGGTTTAAAATGTAAATTAAAAACAACAAAAAATTTCAAATAGTATCGAAAATATTTATAATATCGTAATAATAATAATAATAATAATTATAAAACTATCAATGAGAGGAATAATAATAATAATAATAATAATAATAATAATAATAATAATAATAATAATAATACCATTAATGAAAGGAATGGCGTTAGAGTGATAATGATGAAACGGTAATACTAGATCAGTTATAACCCATTTAACCATATATATTCCTGCATATATGTACATATATATATATATATATACCCACACATGCATATTCAAATACCTATACACCCACCCATACACATATCTATATATATATATATATATATATATATATATATATATATATATATATATACCGATATATACGCCCATACATACATATACATATTTATATATACACATATATATACATATATATATATATATATATATATATATATATACCCGTTCATATATATACACGCACATACCCACACATAAAGAAATTTACATCCACACACATATATATACATATATCGATACACATATACATGCATATGTATATATATATATATATGTGTGTATGTATGTATGTATGTATATATGTATGTATGTATGTAAGTATGTATCCACACATACAAATAAAAGCAAGTAAATACCCCATATAAACACCTACATAGACGCAAACACACATATGCGTGTAATTATAAATACCATATAATCACCTAAAATTATATGATTCACAATGATACAACATAATCTCATATACAAATATCTTTACGCATATACTGTATAACATAAACCATATATAGACTCCAGGTATTATTTCATGTCGAGATTTTTTAAAATTCCGGAGTTTCTATGGAAAGGTTTCCCAAATATTCGAGGTATTTTTTTTTAATTTTGAGACGATGTCTCTGTCTACATTTGAAGATAATTTATTGCGGTGATTTAGTAACACCTCAGGTTCATTATGTTTGATTATTAAGATTTCCTCCTTAATGCAGAGGTCACATCTGTCTCTTCAATTCCAAGGAGTTCGAACCCTAGAGATCATTCTCCATTTCAACCGTGGGGTGAAGACGTTTTCCACCAGACCACAATAGTAATTAGGCAGCGCTGTTTATTGTTTAAGGGATTTATTAGTGAAGGAATAACGACGGTTTTAAAGGCGCTGTTTCCAATTTCCAGCAGATATGCCAATATAAACCTTTTTTTTTTCGTTCGTATTCTCTTTGCTGAAGATCGTGGCTTCATACACCACATTTTCTGTAATGCATAATCCTCCCACTTAGTCCCACTCATACTCACATTATTCAATATAATACTACTTAGCTTTCAAACATAAATCATTTTTTTTTTCTGAATTTACTGATTATCCCTTGAAAATCGAACAATATTTTCGGGATGAAAAATTATTTTTAAATAATAACATTATTATTAGGTTGGTGCAAACATAATGACGTAATAATGTCGTTTTTTGACGTATTTTTAACGTCAAAAAACGACATTATTACCTCATTATTTTTGCACCAACCTAATATATTATGCTCTACTTTGTATCGAGCACTCTTTAAAAAAAATAAATGCTAAAGAACTGTATTGTTAATCTGACTGTTTTTTTTTTTAATTTTTTGGGACACACACACACATATATATATATATATATATATATATATATATATAGATAGATAGATAGATAGATAGATAGATAGATAGATAGATAGATGAGCAGAATGAGATAGATAGGCTAACAGAATGAGACAGGAAAAATAAATAGCTAGCTAGCTAGATAGATAGATAGATTGAAAGCGCTTATCTAACAGAAAGCGCATGTGATTACTCTACTTTTACTAAAATGTTTTTCTCCTATTTCACTGTAGGTTTAATCAACATCAGTCAAAACCTATGTCCAAGATGTAACTAAAGACAATATGCCTTTTCAGAGAAACAACCTTATAAGAAAAGTGCTCCATTATAGAAATGGAAATCTGCAGAATGGGACACAAATTTTATTCGAATAAGTTTCACTCTGATATCTTTAAAACCATAGCAGGACCATCCGCTTCATTCTAAGATCTGTAGTCTGATTAATTTGACTCTTTTCGAATAAAAGCAAGCTTAAATGAAAAAAAAAAAAAAAAAAAACTTGAAATAATATCTCACTTTCAGAAGAAGTTCAGGGTTTCTTATTCTATGTTTAGAATGAATCCTGTCCCGGTTGATGCTAAAGTTATTGTTTTCAGGTCGACCGTACCTGAGCCAATAAAACAGTTAGGAGAAATCGTATTCTACAACTTCACACTCGGCTACATTCATCTCAGTCAGACAACGTGGCACGTTATTACGAAGTATTTTATCAAGAGATCAAGTTCCGAGGTAAAGCCCTGAGACAAATTGATTCGGGCGATTCCCAAAGGCATTAGAGTGAAAGGAACATCAACATCAGTTGGAAATCGAAATTCGATCCCGTTTTCGGTTTCGGTAAAAGTTGCATCGATTCCCACTTTACGTTTTCAGATAGATGCCTGGTATCAGCCAAGATCGACACAAAAGTGAAAGGAAAAGTGAAACTATTTAGATTTCAATTCAACTTTCTTACCATTCTGCTTCTGACGCTGTTGTTATTCAATAACGAGCGTGAAATTTTACACATCGACACAGGCATATATATATATATATATATATATATATATATATATATATATATATATATATATATATATATAATAAAAATGATCATGGAATAATATATAATATTTGAAGTTTATTTCAATCCTTCATGAGCTTCCTCTTAGCCATGATTAGTGATTATCATGTCAGTATCGTTTATTATCAATTTTATCTCTATTCTCAATGTTAAGCTTGTAGAGTAATTATACATTCTTATTGCTCAAGGTAGAGTCCTATAGTCTTGTAAAAAAAACTCGGAGAATTCCAGTAAGTTATCTTTAATCATTTCTCATATACAATGGTTCAAACTTCATCTAAGAATTTGACATTTTTGTTGTTACACGATTTTGACAATTTTGCTGTTACACCCGGTATATATGAATAAACAGTACCCAAAATAGTCTACTAAAGATTTCACAATAGAATTGTGAAATAAATATTACAAAACCGGCGACTATATGAACTAGACAATCATTATAAAGAGGTCAGAGGTAAGACTGATAGCAGTTTCGTGTTAGGCAGTTCGCTGCCTGGCTTGCGACTGAAATGATATCTACATTCGAGCAGAGGAAGGCTCAGTCGAGGCTCTCTCTCATCGGAATGACGCTGGTCTGAGAAAAACAATGTATCCCTTCTCCGCGGTTACGTAAGTATCTAGCCATTTCGAGTCAGTTTGCTGTCTGGCAAGCCCTCTGCCTTCGAGTAGAGGGTGACGCAGTCTGTTCTCTGTCTAAGCGGGCTTCCCGCATTAAAACATAACCTTGTGTCGTATTCCGACGAGATGGGGAGGCATTGGTAAATATCCTAGCCGTTTGGAGACAGTCTTCAGACTAATACAATACATGCGTCACGGGAGGAGCCGAAGACTTACGCACAGTAAATCCTTATACGAAGTACATTATATACGAGAGTGTTCTAACAACATCTATCGTAAAGTGGCGCTATAATAATAATCAATATGGCTATATATATATATATATATATATATATATATATATATAGATAGATAGATAGATAGATAGATAGATAGATAGA
>OZ010590.1:21777919-21827919 GCA_963932145.1 Acanthosepion lycidas | reverse complement strand
CATTTTTGTACTTTCATTAGCATTTCAATGGTTAACTTTCTTTGTTCAAAGCTACGTCTGGATGACATTAGTCATAATAAACCTTAAAACTATAAAATAGGTTGACTTTTGAAAATATACTGTAAAAATGTGTATTTATTTTATTTTATCCTGTATGTGAAGATAATCCGATGAATTGGAAAAAGCTATGAAGTAAACATTTCGCCGAGGGCGTCTGATTCCTCCTGTTTCTTCAGGTTAGAATGAAAGAAAAACAAAATTGTATGCAAGGAAAAATGCGTTGGGGTCACTGTGGATAAGTGGGGACCATAAATAAAATAATCATATTTTCTTCTAGAATCTTTAATAATTTTTACAGTTAAATTTGTGGAGCATTAACGTATTTATTTCAGTGGAGTTAACTTATACCATAGCAGTTATTTGTTGCTTGTCGCTGTGTATCCTAATGGATATTTCGTAAGATAAATGGCACGTGACTCTACGAGAAAATGTATATGTTATAAAGCCTATAGAACATGTTTTGTGTTTATTATTTACAGAGATTACGAGTTTTTAGTAGAAAATATATTGTTTCTAAACTCGGGAATAATTTTCGTCTCAATCCTTCTTCTTCTTCTTCTTCTTCTTCTTCTTCTTCTTCTTCTTCTTCTTCTACTTCTTCTTCTTCTTCTTCTTCTTCTCGTATTACTTCAATAACAATCATGGCTTCTCACAATTCACTACTCTTTGTGGCTCTTAGGGATATTTGTCTGCTCACTATCGCTCGCAGTCCCTATTCGGCTATCCATTTTACACATAAACGTTGTGTCAGTTACTCGATGTTCTCATTTGACCCTTCTTGCACTGTGAGTGTCAATTTCTCCAAACTTTCTTTCCTCATTATTTGGCAAAATAAATTTCAATTGTGTCTTTCTGATTCTGAGTTTAAGTGTTCCTTTCGATTTTCACATTTGCTTCCAAAATAATTAAAAGCTAATTCATTGGTTTTTTGATATTCTTTCGAAGCTGGAAAATAAAGAAACCTTCTTAGCTTTATGTTATTGTAAAACAGCGAATATCTTCGAATGGTATTTTTTTTTCTTTTTCTGGAAGCAAATTGGCAATGTTTCATTTAATTTAGCACGTTTAAATATGATGAAAATCATTCGTAGCCATGTCGAAATCACACGACCCTTACGCCTTGTCAATACATCAGAAACAAAGCGGGGTAAAAAAGATGGAAATGATATAGAAGAGATGCTACTTGATTCCAGTGAGAAAATGAATTAAAGAAAGAAAGAAAGAAGGAAAAAAAATGAGGGAAGATAGAATTCTTTAACGTCTCATGCCAATACCTCATAAATAATGGGCTATTCGATTTTGCTTATGTTGGAGAACGCTACTTGGTTTCTGTTAAAAAAGATAGAAAGAAAGAAGAAACAAACGAGGGAAGGTAGAAGTCTCTAACGTCCCTGTCAATACCATTAGATAATTGACAATTCGATTTTGATTGCGTAGTAAAACGCCACTTGGTTTAAGAAAGAAAGAAAGATAGATAGATAGAAAGAGGAAAGATACACGTCTTTGTCGTCTCCTGTCAATTCTTCATAAAAAAAATGTACTATTAAGTTTTGATTGCGTGAAAAAACGCTATTTGATTTCAGAAAGAAAGAAAGAAAGAAAGAAAGAAAGAAAGAAAGAAAGAAAGAAAGAAGGGAAGATAGGAGTCTTTAACATCTCTTGCTAATACCTCATAAATAATGGACTATACAATTTTGATTGCGTGGAAAACATATCAAAGATGCTACTTGGCTTAAGAAAGAAAGAAAGAAAGAAAGAAAGAAAAGCGTTTCAGAATTCTATTTCTAATGGAAAGAGTTGCCAATTTCAAATTTGAAGTTATTAAGCTCAAATATTTAAAATGCGATAGGGGAATTTCTACGAAAATTTTATTGTCTTAAAACTCACCATCATCTAATTTAATCATTAATTTAAGATTCATCAGAAAAACGAAATAGCAAAAGCGTGTTCATTCTTCGATAGTTATTTCCTTAGTTTGCATGACTGCTGCGCCGTTGTCATTACTACGATATTAAGGTGAGGACACGGATTAAATGTGCATTTTTACATGGTGGTCTTATACATTGCGCCTTATCATAGAAACAGGTCTCTATATATTTTTTTCCAGTCGAGCAAGAAAATTATATATGCTGATTCTGCTGTCAAAAAATCAAGGAGATATTACAAAGAAAGTTTATATTTGTAATTATTCTATAAGGAGCTCATTTAAATATTTTACGTTCTATCGACATATGAAAGACCAAAACTAGTAAATTGTTAAGGGAGTTATTACTCTGAGTAAATAAATATAAACTCCCTAACATTTAAATATATAAAAATAATCGTAAAATGAGAAACAAAAAAACATGTAAACAGCAAAAGGAGGATTATTTTATTATGTGATTGTTATGTGGTGTTGAAGACAAGAGAGACATTAATACTGAGTAAACTTCGCGGTCAAATATACATCAAATATGGATCGGAATCAAGCAGAATTATAAGCTAAAGAATAAGTAAAATGTGTATAGTCTTTCTCATATGTTTTTTTTTATAGATGTGCTTGATGTGTATCCAGATAATTTAGTTGGCAAATACGAGATGTGTCTGTTTTATAATTACCTCGAACTTTTTGGTTGAGTGCTAAAAGATGAAAGTTAATATTATAACCTGAAATACGAAAAGGAGATTAAATATTCGGTGACACACATGTTAGTGACCTGTCTGTGCGAACTGCTTATCCGATGGTGAGAATGTCACGGGTTTGTGTGTGCAGTAGAGAAAAGTTGTGGTCGGTTCTCATGGGTTTAGAAAGAGTGAATTAATAATAATTATAATTGATATCATTATTTCATTAGGATTTTTGATACTACATTTCATTTGTTTTATTTATTTTCATAGACAAGATAGTTTTAATGAAAAATAGTAAAACTGTGGAATTTCCATATAACTCGTATAGTTAACTATAATTTAATCAACACTTTTAAACGCACTACGCATAAGAATAATGAATGGACAATAGTGTGAATGACAATTCTGGGTACTCAAAAAGACGATTTCTTCAAAGTTTCTACCGATGACTTAGAACTGTACTTATAAGTTTCTTCATTTTTTTTCATAACGAGTGGAGGAGAAGAAGGGCTTTTTAAGTAGGTTAACTAATAAGTAGGTATCGCCATAGCCTGACTGAGCCGAAGCTGGTTTTGAATTCAGATTTTTTTTCTTCTCCTAGAATGAAAAAAATGGTTGCTACCCAAGGCTATGGAACCCAGTCTATGTTGCTATTTACCCATAGCTGGGTAAGAAGAAAAGGATGTATACTTTTCCCAAGGGTATTTAGCATGTAAGTTACTGTAACTGTAGTTCGAACTCGGCTCTGCGATTACTTAATCTGCTATATTTTACCCCAGCGTAGCTCTTCATTATCTTAACTAATAAGTCAATTACAGTTTGTATTCCATTCATTATTATTATATACGTTTGAATGTCTAGAGATGATTCTATTTACTTGAAAGTGTTTTTTAATTACCCATAAATTATGACTTGTCAATTTTCAAGTGTCTAGAAGTGTCTGCTATGTGTGCGCACGACTTCAAACTAAAACCAAAAGGAATAGAATTTGACTTAAATATTTTAAACACACATACACACGACATATTAGTTTTAAAAACACTGCGACGAACAAATTTTCTTCCGAATCTTTTTTGCAGAACCGAGTTCTTTTCAAATGTGTATCTGCAAACACTATCAAGTTTCCAGCTATTAAAGTACATTTTCTGAGAAAAATCCAAAATAACTTAATTATCTTCCTATTGTAGCTATTAAACATCTTATAAATATTCACAAAACTGATATTGTCATACAGAGACAGACTGTTTCGCAGTATCACAGCTCGTCAGCGTGGCTACACATCCGATTGCTTCAAGCCAGAATCGAAACCTGACAGACTCTATAAAACTGGTAGATTTTTCCACTAAGCCATCGGCGCACACTTGAAAGAAAGACATATTTTTTACGTACTTAACCTGAGAATAATCACGCCTATGACTGAAAGTGCTCAATTCAGCTAGAATTTGCAATATTAGTAGTAAAAGTCATTGTTTACAAATTCGAACTTATTTCCCAAGTGTGCACAAGTTATTCGGATGAGTATATATTTTCATGCCTCCACCACACATATATATTGTTTTCCGCGCGCGCACACACACATACACATAAACACAGAGACACACACACACACTCACACACATACATATATATATATATATATATATATATATATATAACCTGCGGTTAGCAAGGTCGATTTTACTGTTTTTAAACTACAATTCTTTATAAAAATCGACATTACTAACCGAAAGTCTCCTCTGTGGCTCAATCGGTAAAAGCATCTCAGGCTATATGACAGTTCCGTATATATGTTTTTTGCTTGACATTTCTCTGTTTGAATAAAAATTTCGTTTAATTGTTTGAATAAAACAGAAATTTTATTGATTTTTTTTTTATTCTTTCACCTTAAGCAAGGTGACAAAGCAGTTAAGACGTAAGGATTGCTGAGATTAAGAAAAATAACTTCGAAACCGTTATTGAAGAGAATGAGAACAATAAAAGATCAGAAGTAAAAGACAGACGATGGCACTTGACGCCGAATTTAAATATTTCAGGATCGTATTGGCCTGAAAGGAAGAAGCCGAAAATGAGTTCGACAAGCATGAAGCTCTGGAAATATAGAATTAGGATAGAACGTACGATACATCTCTCAATTCCAACAGTAAGATGATGATACATGTTTGCCAATTTAGTTCTAGGCTTAAATTCACGAAGTCAAGGTCCCGAATAGGATATCTTTTCAGGAGAGTTATCATGAAAATATTTATAGAAAACGCAAAGGGAAACCACGCTGTGACGGTAGCAATGTGATTAAAGCTGAGATGCCATATGAGGACCAATAATATTGCCGATTCTTTTGGGATTTTGTCGTGAATCTCTAGATGAATACCAGAGACACTAGACCATATGTGGTTCCGATATTCAAAGCACGGATGAATGGTAGACTTAAAAATTTGCAAGAGATATTCTAGTGAGAATTTATTTTTTTCTACAATAACACAGTGAACCAATTTTCCTAGCCGCAGTCTAAGCTATTGTCTAGATACAATCGTTCTTGTTCATATCAGTGGAAAACAACACCAAGAATGAATTAGCAAAGGACGTTTTATATGTGGTATGTAACAACTTTTAGATTTCATAGATAAACAAGCGAACAAAAAAAAAATCCGTACACTAATGGTTATTCACAAATGCGTATAAATAGCTTCTGGATAAATGTCACAATGATAAGTTTCGGTTTATTTCAATTAAAAAGGATTCTGCAAGTCTTTACGTCTGTGAAGCATAGTTTATATGCAGGTGAGAAAAAGGAGTTCTGTTCATGAACATACATTTTCAAAATGGCGGGCGAAAAACAGTCAATTAGCGGTTGGTGTATATACGTCTGTATCTGGTAGTTTGTCAATAGCCTTCAGCTGTGTTTCTTTGAAGTCGCTGTTTCTTTGAAGTTGTTCTTTTGACGCGAAGGAAACTTCTGCTACTGAATTTTTCCAGTTGCCAGTACGGGTTTTATTTGTTTTCCGATTAACTACCGGATCGCAGGCGTAGGGAATTTGAAAACTTCATAGTACAATTTGATTGGTTAATTTTTTTTAATATCTGAACAAATATGTAATGTGATCTCTACAGCGTACGCCAAAATTATACAGACACAAGTGAAAGTGGATTTATTTTGATTGTAGAAAGCAGTCGGGTAAGTTATATCTATATTTTAGATTTCGCTTGATGTCTGCTGTTTTTTAAAAGCCTCCTGATTCTAATCAATTTTTGTGGGCGAATGTATGTACGTGTAGGTCATACGAAGGTAAGATTCGAGTCTTCAGAGAAGCATCCGTGCGAGATAGCCACAAATTAGCTGTTCTCTGGAAAAGGTTTTCTAAATGGAGGTTAGTTCTTAATAGCTGAATACGGAGTGAAATATGGGCGATAAAATTCGGTGTTTCCGCACCCATCATGGCAATCTTAAGGAACTGTGGATTTCAGAATTTGACGATGAATTACCTTACAACATAATTATTAAATATAGTTTTAACGAAAATAAGGTTGAAAATCGAATTGTTTGGGAATCAGATAAATCGTTTTATTCAAACGGTGAAATGACAATAAAAAACAAGGAAACGAAAGTAGAATGGATTTACCAAATATAGACATTACTGACCTGACGAACACAGACTGAAATCCTTGTTCTGATTAAAGCCGATTAACTGTTAAAGAAATTAGACTTCTCTCAGGCCAAAGAGACAATTACCTTTAAGGGAAATGCTGGAATACTGGTCTATGTGCAAATATGCGGTTTTGCTTACTTAATAAAAAGCAATGGTCTTACTCTTTGCTTGCTACATAATAGTTTTAACCAAGAGGAATTTTTAGTGGTGGAATAGCGAAAAGGAACACTGCCTTTATTGAGATCATGCAAATAGGTCGTAGGGCTACAATGAAAGGGCGATTATGTACCTTTAGGTAAAAGGAAATTCATGGGGGTCATGTGATGACCGATGAGTGATGTCAGTTCTTATATTTATGAATGCTGGTTGCTATTTAGCGCGCCTAGTGACAAGACGTATCTGTCCACACTGATTGCTGTGTCGACAGCGGAGAAGCAAGACTTAACTAAGGACAGCTAAGATAGCAGAGAAAAACCACACAGTCTCACCACGTATATAGAGGGTTCCACCGGTCAGCTCTTTTGCCGGTCACTCACCGCTTGTTGTGTTCATCTGTTGTAATTTCTTTTCGTGGGACAAATCTCGTCTGTTCCATCTGTGTATTAAAGTGTTATTATATCGTGTGTATAATAGTGCCGAGGATGGGGACATATGATCTCGAAATATCAGTCTTTCCTAGCACCGTCCCTTAATTTGAATAAATCCTCTTTATTATTTGACTGGGGGGGGGCTTAATTCTGACATTCTCCATATACTCAAGTTCACTGTAACGGTAAATTGCAGTTTCATAGAACCGCAGTTATGTAGCTAAGATTTGTATGTTATGGGGACTAGCGGCCATATCGCAGAATTCAAAGCGAAGAAAAAATGTCTGGAAATAGCTTAAGCCAAATTGTGACGTCAGTTCTGGTGACAGACCATCTACGCCGAATCCTGACCCTTGATGTTAACAGAAACGTAAAGGGTAACAAATAATGCACACTATCCGCTCGTTTATCCAAGGGAAGGCCAGTCTTAATCTGTGATCCCACTTAACGCGGAAATATAATCTAACGTTCGCAGCACTAACAAACTGGTAGTTCTTATTACAACCTAAATATTTGATAATTGTTAACAAGTTACTTCAGTCGTTTATTGGGGTGAATTTACAGCGGCTGATCCCAACCCTTACTTCTGCCCTATGATTCTGAGAGTCGCCAATTGCTACGGAACCCTTTTTAACCAGAGAGGATTTGACTACAAAAAACGGTATATCTCCGTACATAAATATTCACAAAATCAGTTTGAAAGTGACACTTTAAAATGGCAGCCGTGATAATGTTGGAACCTGAGTAGAGTCAATGAAAAAGATTATAATGCGTTCCTTCTGCGTTAAGCAAATTGTGTTCTTACACAGTAGGATAATAAATAAACGGATGTTATATATTTGCAAAGACAAAATTATCTTATAATTTTAACTGTTACATTTACAGAATACAATTGGCACTAGTCACATCTATTTTGATTTTCTTTAGAGAGTTATCTCACCGTAAATCCATTAAAAATTCAGATTTAAATGAAGCTCTTCCTATTTATGAAGGTATTTTTTAAACAATCCTTAGTCTATCATAGTGCCATAATTGTGGCGTAATTAATAAGAAAACACGTTTCACAATGAGATAATTTGTTGTTGTAGTAGTAGTAGTAGTAGTAGTAGTAGTAGTAGTAGTAGTCTAATAACCATGTTGTTAATGGTGTTTTTTTTTATTCATATAATAGAATTAATTCTATAAAACTTGGACGTTGCTTCTAATCTATGCTTGGAATGTATATTTAATGTAATTTTTTATATTACAATTGTAACACAAAGCCGTAGGAAAGTGGCGTAAGTCTTTATTGACTATCCTAAAACTAGCTAATCAGAATCACGGCCCATTCATCCTCTAAAATTATTTAATCACCACAAGAGCTCTTCTATTTCCATTTGTTCCACAATATTGCACGATACCACATGCTCACAGGAAACCTACTAAAACAAGCATAATATAAAAAATTCATCATATGTTGGAATCATTTTTTCTTTTTTCCTGCATATATAATTTAAAAATATAAAATAAAAATATAAAGTATGTGTTTATATTTCTGAGATGGCGTAATATGTACACTATTTACATTATTCGCACTATTGTCCTCAAATTTATCGCCTATGTATTACAACATTTCGGCCTTTCAGTGTCTGTCCATATTTCTGTGATGATGTATTATGTACACTATTGTCCTCATCTTTGTCGCCATATGTATCACAACGTTTCGGCTGTTGTATTCTCCGGCTTTCTTCAGGTGTTTGAAATGTCGAACTGTATTGTAAGAAAAGTTGTATGTAACTTCTCCAAGCTGAGGTTGATTTACACGTCTTTCTCTCTTCGATTGCCTCTAGATTAATAAATACTAAGTCAAAAGTTTTTCTTCGTATTTCACTCTTTAAATAATAGTTCAACCAAATTATCTACAATATGTATTTATTGACTATTCGCATTATTCGGAATATTGTTCTCATCTTTGTCGCCATGTTTATCCCAACGTT
The DNA here is from genome assembly GCA_963932145.1 of Acanthosepion lycidas. Lineage (NCBI taxonomy): Eukaryota > Metazoa > Mollusca > Cephalopoda > Sepiida > Sepiidae > Acanthosepion > Acanthosepion lycidas. The sequence goes on along the minus strand of OZ010590.1, from coordinate 21,819,045 downwards.
ACGGCCGTTGTACGCTCCGGCCTTCTTCAGGTGGTTGTAATGTCGAACTGAACCCTTTATTTCGCTAACTGGGGAAGACTGATCTAGTTCCACGTTCCACATGTCAGTTATCAGTTATCTCCTGATAATTCCCCTCTGAAAGTTCTCAACTGCCTTAACCAGGTATTGAATACTCTTTGGGTCCTGTCACCAACGCTTTAATCTACTGTGCCATGTGTCCTTGAGGACATCTGGGTATGAATTTCTGGTTATTATAAATCTAATGTCTCAGCAACCTTTTTTACCAGTGCTCATATTGCAATTTTTTTTTTTTTTTTTTGCTCTTAAAGAAATATAAAAATAAGGATGTAATGAAAATGATAATAAAATATTAAAAAGAAAAATATTTATCCCCAATTTATAGACATTAGCACACAAATGCAGACAGGGATTTCTTCTTAGCCAATATGATAGGTCACTTGTTTGTGTCATCTGGCTCAGTTCTCGTCTGTCTTGCATTGAAGTGTGAATGCTAAGGCCGTTTATCTGTATTTTCTTTCGTGTGTTAACCCCAATTCCTAGTTTGTGAATTTTTGCCATATTACTATTGATTCGCCTTATTACCGCCAATTTGCCTTGGATATATTGTTTGCTTGATTACTATTATTCGTCCTGTGCTTTTCTATTTCTTGTTTTTGTCACTTCGGTTTGTTGCGCAGTTCTGCCAGTAATTTACAGGTAACCATGGCCATCCACTCTACATTGGTTTTAAATTATCCTATTGATGGTGGCTTAAAATAAAGCGACTATATTTCCAGCGGGGCGGTTGTTTGTTTGCAAATTCGTATAAATCAATTTTAACTGATGGACATAAATTTAAGCACTATTAATGTTTACATATAGTCTCAAGTATAAAGAAGGCAAAACTCTACCTATATGTAGACGCATAATAACGGCCATTGATTAACAAAAGTTTCAAGTATGAACACAAATATTATTACTTAATCTTCTGCAGACGGATAACTCTTTGGATACATCGATTCTAAAAAAAAATATGTTTTACAGTGGTGTTGAATCTGCACATGGCCCGATAGTCACTCAAGGTAGAGGATTACAGAATAATAGTCATGCGGATATGTGGGGAAGATAACGTTTAACTCTAGACATGAACAGGATAAGATTCTAGTATTCGGGGAAGAAGTGTGTAAACTCCCTTGAGTGGTTTACAATACATCTATTTATCGTCTCTCAGTTGCGTCTCTATCCTAGGGCAGAATGCGAATCGGGGCGGCTCCGTCAAAGTCGCAACTGAGAAAAATTTTCCTGAGAGGTGCCCAGCTCTGGGGAACGCCTGCCCGAGGCTGCGCCCTCTCATTGAACCAGAGAAAGGGATCGTTGCTACCACGAGGCCAGCGCAACCGACGGTTGTGGGGACTGCCGGCAATTTTTCTTGCTGGCCCAGGTGTACGCGCTTGTTCCCCCAGCTTAAAAAAGACCTTGTGCCACAACTCGTCTTAGGAGGGAGACAGAGTTAATATTTATTTTTCGGGGATGCAATCGCTTGGAAGTCGGATCGACAAGGCAGGGGTTCGTGGGAAGGAAATGCTTGAGTGGAAGTTGTATCACAACAAGGAATACGAAGGGAATGGGGTAAAATAGACATGGCATGGTGGGTATTAGCCGTGAAGGTTAGGACTGGTGAGACTAAGGAATGTAATTCGTCGGAACACTTTGCATGGAAATAGCGATAGAGCAACGGGAGTCTTGCGACGTCTCGACTGTCAGAAAAGTGTTGTTGAATGGAGAAGGATTCGACAACCATAAGGACGCGGAGACCATTTTGGACTCTCTCTCTCTTTCTATCTATCTATCTTTCTATCTATCTATCTATCTCTGTCTCTATCTCTATCTGACTATCTGTCTGTCTCTAGAGAAAGAGCGATTAATACTCTCTCACTCTGTCTATAGAGAAAGAGAGATAGATGCTCTCTCTGTCTATCTCCCTCTGTCTCTAGAAAAAGAAAGAGAGAGACTCTCTCTCTATCTCTGACTAGATAAAGATAGATACTCTCTCTCTATCTCTGTCTCTAGAGAAAGATAGATACTCTCTCTCTATCTCTCTCCCTATCTCTCTCTCTATTTTTCTCTCTCTTTCTCTAGAGAAAGACTGATAGATACTCTCTCTCTGTTTCTAGAAAAGGAGAGATAGGTACTCTCTATATATCTCTCCCTCTGTCTCTAGAGAAAGATACTCACTCTCTATTTCTTTCTCTGTTTTCTAGAGAAAGATAGATAGATATCTCTCTGTTTTTTAGAGAAAGAGTGATAGATACTCTCTATCTCTCTCTGTCTCTAGAGAAAGAGAGATAGATACTCTCTCTATCTCTGTTTTCTAGAGAAAGAGAGATAGATAATCTCTCTGTCTCTAGAGAAAAAAAAAGTTGCGCTCTCTGTCAATGAATGTGACGATTAGGCAAGAGCACTCCACTTTGGGCCTGAGTTGACTCTTAAAAATAGGCTGCAGGTTATTAGAAATTTAAAATTGTTAAGAAATTCTATTGCTTGGACGGAATAGTAACAGTGATAATTTCATATATACTACATTAATACTGCCTTTCTTACAAAATAGTGAATATACATCGTCTCGAAGGGAAGTCAAACATTGATGGCCAGCTGGTAATAGGACGCTGTCACCTCTTTTGAAGTAAAGATTTTGAAAATGAATTGAGCATGAACTTGCCTTCCAACTGCATGCACACTAACACGTCTTTATGTATACAACTATAGATTATTCTTTCACATTCATTGCTTTTAAAGGAGTGTTTTATTCAATTGAACTCTGTGACTTTAAACAACGGGCATGATTTTAGAATTTTTTTTTTTTTATATATATAAAAGAAACTACGTTTTTTATAAATTCTTATGTATTATTATTGCATATATTATTTATAATATTGGTATAATGTTAGTTTTGAATCGCATTTTCCTTGAAGCATTTTGTGTCAACATCTTTTCATGGAATGCCACGTTTAAAATATTTTTTGTCTGTTCAGCTTAATCGATCATACCTCACGCATTCATGTAAGAGGTTTCAATTTTTTTTCAGAAAAAAAAGTTGTTTTATTATAAATGTTTTGTAATTATTATTTACACTTCTACATAGCACGATTTCTTTATGAAACACTTTCTTACACAAACGTAATGCAACTTCGCCAACGTCAATTTCAACGTTCTGGAACTCCTTTGTCGGCACAATTTCCGGTCTAAACAAATGTTTGTTAATTTTTCTTGTTATATTTTTAATAATTTCACCTTACATAAGGCTATAAAGCCATAAGATACAAGGCGTTATTTAGTGTGAAAGAATAAGAAAAAAAGTATTAAGGATCGAGAACAATTAAAGAGCACATTATTCGGACTATTTGTCTTTGTCTCCATAATTATTACAACGTTTTGGCCGTTGTATGCTCCGGCCTTCTTCAGGTGGTTGGAATGCCGAGCTGAACCATTTATTTCGCTCACATGCCATGTTTGTCAGTTATATCCTGTTAATTTCCCGCTGAAAGTTCTCCCTTGTTTTAACCGGGTATTGAACTCACACTCTTTGGGTCTTGTCACTGGATCTAACCAACGCCTTTATCCACTGCGCCATGTGCCCTTGAGGACATCTCGGTATGAATTTCTGGGTATTATAAACCTAATGTCTTCAGCTACCATTTTTACCAGTGCTCATATTGCAATTTTTGCTGTCATCATTCATATTTTTACCAGAGCTCATATTGCAACTTTGTTGTTATCATTGCTTTTCTCTGGCACTCCTTATTACTGGTTCCCATATTGTATTCAATTCTATACTTGGTCGGCTCAGGAGATTTTTGTCGCCTAGCATATGTGCTGAATCCTTAACTTTACGAATTTTCCAATGGTGTTCCTTGTCTATGATCTCAACATGATCCCACAGAATAATGTACATAATACCTCATCTCAGAAATATAGGCAGACTCTGAATTGAAGAGTAATCAAGAAGACAGTAGATAACAATAAGAATTGCATTTAAATTTGGCTGGAAAGCATGGTGCCAGAAAATTGAGAAAAGAGACTGTTAGCATAGATTTTGCGTTTATATTTAGCCAAATCAACCGTTAATAGGCAAGACCTAGATCACTAGATTGGCGGCTGCTATTCTAGTGATGCGCTTAAATTCATAAAGTCTACGAACCATAAAGAAAAACTGACTGGTATTATTCAGTAATTCAAAAACTAAGCAAGTCTCATTTCCTCATCACTAAGGCATTAAAGCCACTAAGTCTCAAAAAGTTACTGGGTATGAAAGAATTAGAAAACAGAAAACATTATGAAGGAGTGAGAACAATAGAAGATAGTAGACATTTGGCTGGAAAGCATGGAGTCGGAAGGGAGGTCCACAATCGATGCCAGTAGAGAATTTATGGTTACATCTAGCGAACTGAATTCTAAATTGAGGAGACCTTATTGCCAATCTAGTACTGGGCTTAAATTCATAAAGATTAAATACCACAGTTCAGCTGACCTCTTACCATGAAATTATTGATGGAAAAGGCCCAGGGACGCTACATTACAGCGGTGGGAAAGTGTTTTGACCTTGTTAGTGCTAGAAATAAAGACACAAACAGAAAAATTGAGTTAAACAAGTATATTAACAGAAACAGTAATACAAACATAAAACATATACAAACGAGAGTGTTACAGCAAGAATGTTCGGTCCGACTCTCAGAACTGACTGCTGGAAAATTCCCTCTCCAAAAGGCAGTAACTGATCCTATTTATAAAGAGTCCATGCGTGCGTGGGTAAATTACCATAACAGAAAGTGACTGAAGCCGAGTCATCAGGTATTGCTGATTCGTCTTTGCATTTATCAAGTATATGTAAGTAAATAGTAGGTGTAACTGTTATCATAGAACTTACGTTTATATTTAATCTGTTCAACAGTCAATTAGTTAAACATTTCCGTGAATCTACTAATGCGCTTAAATTCATAAAATCTACGTAGTACGGCGACAAATTACCATAAAATATTCCTGGAAAAGGCACAGGGGAGCTACATTACGGCGGCAAGAAAAGTCGTTGAAGTCAACATGCCAGTTTTATTGTTTTTAATGGATTTTTTGTGAACGATGCGTTCATAAAAAAGACTCATATCTCTTTAAAACTGACGAGTTTATTTCGGAATAAATATGTTTCTAAATAATCATCGTGTTTGAATATTGAGGCTATAATTTTGCCAATATTTAATTTATGTCGGGTACGAAACTGTTGTTAAACCTTTAAAAACGGGATATGATAAAAGGACATATGTACAGAAATATACAACAAAGTCTAGTCAGAAAAAAGATAAAAAAATTACTCGCCGTAAAAATGGTGGATCGACGGGACATAAAAACAAATCAAGAAATAGAATCGAGTTTTTAATATAAATAAAAAAAAATATTTATTACTTAGTGGGTCATTAACAAGGACGCATAATATTTTATTCGGAAATTCTGAGGATATAAAAATATAAATAGACAAACGTTTTCATTTGATTTTATCCATACTTGCATGAAGGAATTCACACTGCATATATATATATATATATATATATATATATATATATATATATATATATATATATATATATATATATATATAATACATATGGGTGTGTATGTGTGTGTGTGTGCGTGTGTGAGAAATGACGTGTGTTGATGTGTGGTAAATTGACAGTGAATGAGAAGAAAATTATAAACACAATGATTTACGTTTTTGACATGAACAATTTCATCTCGCCTTTAATATTTCTCTTGTTTATGGGACGGCATTCAAATTGTCATCATGGCCGCTTTATTAACTCCCAAAAAAAGGATAACAACAAAAGAACAAGGGACAAAATAGGAAAATAAGATTAAGAACAGCCGAAAACATATTTTTCTCACATCATATTTAGGATCAAATTTTCATTTCAACACTATATCAATCTAACTTTCCAGTCACAAACACATTCTCGTTTATTTTTCCCTTTTCTCTCTCTTTCTCTCTCTTTCTCTCCCCCTCTCCTCTCTCTCTCTCTCTCTCCCTATATATATATATATATATATATATATATATATATATATATATATATATCGTGTGTGTGTGCATTTGTGTTTGTTAGGCTGTCAGAAAAAGATCTGATGTGACCTTTTCATTCAAAATAGGTAATAAGAATATTTATTGTTTTGATTTCTGGTTTGTTTGCTTATTCCTATCTCCCAACATTCGGTACATTTAATTCAGTTTTATGACCTTTCCTGTCGAATTATCTCGAAAGCCTGTTAATATTTCTTCTAGGTTCGAAAAGGTGTTCTGCGAGTAATTATTGAATTTTTGGACCAGAGAAAATGGAATCAGGGGAAATTTATTATTGAGAGAAAAAGAAAAAAAAAAAACAAATTTGTTCGTTATTTCATTATTTTTTTCTATTTTTCATTTTTGATGCATGTTATCCGTATTCCTTTCAAAAAATATATTTCTTCCATGTTTTTCATGATAAAAAAAGAAGAAGCCCTGAAGGAAAGAAGAATTAGTTTTATATTTATGTATGTTCGCCATGTTATAACAATATGTCAGCAGATTAATAATGAGTTAAAAAAAAGAATTTATTTCAAGAAACAAATATTTATTTTCCTGTATAATATAAATTCTTGTCAATTCACATAATTCATACGTGAATATAACTCTTATCTATCGAATATTATACGGTTAAATTTCCACATCAGAATTCAGCTAATATACCACGTCTCTTCCACGGGCTTTATCGCATAAACTACAGATTGGGGCAGAAATACCTCCTACATTATAAATGCTGACTAAAAACCCAAACTGCTATTAAGAAGATTATTTCACTTTCTTTTAAACAAAGTTTTATGGTCCGGTTCCTTGTACCACGGTGATAATCCAAGGTAGAACCAATAAAGAAGAACGCGAACACAGGTATGGAATAACACAGATATATTACAAACAGGAATATATACAGAGAAGTAGAAAGTGTTAGTATGAACAATCAGGTTTAGTAGAGAGAACAATGTAGTCTCGACCAATATCACTATTCCAATACCTTGCAGTAATTGTCTGAACGCGACTCTGTTTCGGAATGCCTCTGACTTGACTCTTGACTCGACTTGAACTACTGACACGACTTGAACCACTGACTCACGATATTCAGTCACCCACCCACGAGGGCGTCATGTGGCACAAGGCTTTTTTAACTATAAAAATATGCCCATTGAACCCGTATAAACGGGTTCAGGGTCGGTTTACCTTCCCGAAAGAGAATCCGCCTTTCGGCGTAGCGTCCTTCGGGTTCCTCCCCCACCCCCGAAGGGAGAGAGTTCAACCGAGCAGTCGGTCAGGAGGTGAACCACTGACTCATGATATTCAGTCACCCCCCCCCACGAGGGCGTCATGTGGCACAAAGCCGTTTTTAACGTGGGATTTCAGAGCCCGTGGGCTCGGCCCAAAAATATGCCCATCGAACCCGTATAAACGGGTTCAGGGCCGGTTTACCTCCCCGAAAGATAATCCGCCCTTCGGCGTAGCCTCCTTCGGGTTCCTCACCGCCCGAAGGCAGAGAGTCCAACCGATCAGCCGGTCAGAAATTGAACCACTGAATCACTCCATGCCTACTCCTGAGGCGCAGTATTTATTAAGTATGGAATAGTCCATTATTATTATTATGGGTAAGATCCCATAATACAAAGGTTTATACTTTATGTTCATGTCCTTACAAAATGGACCTCCTCCATATCTCTATTTGCCTCTATTTACCATACACTGTTAAAGACGATTTCTAAAATTTTCCATAACCCGGGATTTCGTGCTGTTCTTCCAGGTGGCTTTCTTTTAAGCGCTAAACCTCTGGCAGTGAATTTTTCAACCCCTTGCATTATCGATTTTCTATCCGGAACAGCATCATTCCGATATAACATTAAATAAGCACAAAAAGCTCTCTGTGTTTCAATTACAGTTTCACAAGTCTTAAAAACGTTTAAACGCCACAAATGGTTCAAGCAGTGACGGAATCAGTAAAAATATTAAAACATTAGCTAGATGAACACGCCATTTTTACTTTACTATGTTCATTAGCAGCACGCAGGTGACAGTTTGAAATGTCGGAGGTATTTCTTCTGCACCCTGTATAAATAGAGCATGGTAGTTTTATATTTTATTATAAATTAAAGGTTTAGTTTTTAGATCATAAAATAAATACCTGCCAGTCCAAAGGTTATTGAGCTTTTATATTATATTGAAGGGTTGGACGGTATTTAAAGCGTGGGCTTTTAAGTTTGTATTCGATGTAACAGCTGGTATACACGATGAAATCAGTAAAAATGGAAAAACTTCAGGTAGATGACGCCATTTTCACTTTACTATCTTCATTAGCAACACGCAGGTGACAGTTTAAAATGTCAAAGGTATTTCTTCTGCACCCTGTATAAATAGAGCGTGGTCCTGTTTTATATTTTATTATAAATTAAATTGAAGGTTTAGTTTTTAGGTCATAAAACGAAATACTTGAAGGTCCAAAGTTTATTGAGCTTTTATACTTCATTGAAAGATCGGACAATATTTAAAACTTGGGCATTTAAGATTGTATTCAATTTACCAGAAAAACACACAATGCCTGCCAAAATAAACACGTAATTCTCAGGATTCCATTCCTCAAAATAATCACCTTCTCAGTTTTACCCTCTACGTATAAACTTCCTGAATAATGTGCCATCTCATCATTATTGAAAGAATCTATCATGTCGGCGGGTGGCAGTCTAGCGATGTCAAGATTGAATCCAAGTAACTCCAGTAACAAAGGATATTACGGTTACAAGCAGATGAAGAGATATATTTAGTGAGAGAGATTTTCATCTTATCTCTTCAAAACGTTCATGACTCTTCACAACTTCCTATCATTTTTTGCTCTTAGTAAGGTTTCCCCAAGCTCTTTAGGTAGGTTACTCTCAGTTTTCTTCTGTCCATCTTATCTTAAATATGTCCTGGGGCTGTCAAATATTCCATGACGTGTTTCTTCATTATGTCTTCAAAAGATTTCAAGTGATTCTGAAATATTAGCCTCTTTTTTTTCTTCTTTTATCCATAGAAATTCGTCGTTTACTCACCTGTTCTGTCCATAGGGTTCTCAGCATTCCTCTATGAAACAAGATTTCTGAAGTCTATTCTTCATCTGTGAAGATTGTCCAGCATTCTTTGACGTGTAGGAGGACCGATATGACATAATACTTTAGGAAAACTTTTCTTTGTTAACAATGAAATTTTCCAGTTGCTTAATTCTTTGCTGAGCTTTCGTAAGGGTTCTTTCAATATCCTAATGCTTTCCTTAATGGGAAAATGAGGATTTACTGGGCCATGGCGCTCTCTTTAGCCGAATGGTAACCACGCCTGATCGAAAAGTGAATTTTCCTAAAAAGGGGAATGCAGGTTCGAACCGTGCCAGAGAGCGCATTTTCTTTATTAGGAATTATTGAAAGCGCAAGGAAGCAGATATAATACACAGTAAAAAAAAAACAAAAAAACGAGGCGTCTGTTTCAAGTACGGCTATCCACAAATAAGTACATTTGAAGTAATAAATATTCCGCATTAAAAATAAATGCATTATTCCATTAGAAGCTTCAAACAGATATCAATAAACATTTTGTAATAGAATAAGCAAACACAAACAATCATATATATATATATGTGTGTGTGTGGTGTGTGTGTGTGTGTATGTCTGTGTGCGTGTGTGTGTGTGTGTGATGATTGTTGTTACAATGACATGATGTTATTAGACAATATGCTGTAACACTTTAACTTTTAATCCTCATCCTTCCCTTACCCGGTATATTAACTTGCTCAGCCTTTTAAAGGAAAAAAAAAAGATCTCTAGCTCATTCTAGTTCTTTATATTTGCTATTGGTTCATCATGTATTGCATCCTCCTTTCTTTTCTTTTCTTTTCTTTTCTTTATCTCTCTCTCTCTCTCTCTCTTTCGTTCTTATCTTAATTTGATATTTGTACATATTTATATTCCTTGCTTCATTCTTTTATTATTATAATTCTTTCTTCGCTTTCATTTTCTCCCTTTTATTCCTCTCTTTATTTTTTCTGTCACCTTTTTATCTCGATATATCTGTCTGAATGGAGTGATTCCATTTCTAAAAAAAAAAGAAAAGAAAAGAAAAACATTCGATCTGAAGAGACTATTATAAAATTATTCATGAAATAAATTATAACCGATATGAACTTTTAAGGTTTTCTTGATTAATCATTATATCGCTCTGTAACTTACATTGAGCTCTCTTTGGATTAATGTCCCTCTTGGAATTATCCCTACCAATTACAAACTAACATTATATATATATATATATATATATATATATATATATATATATATATATATATATATATATATATATATACAGGGTGTTTCAAAAAGTATACGCCAAAATCATCACGGGATGTGTCAAAAACGAAAAAATTTAGAAACCTCTAGCATGAACACATGTGTTGTGTATATACATTCAAGTTTCATTTCATGTTTTATAAGTGCTCAATGTGTCCACCACCGGCAGCGCGGACAACATGAAGCCGATATGAGAATTCCTCCTAAACACGCCTCAGCATGTCACGGTCCGCCGTGTTGATTACAGCTGTTATTCGATCTTTCAAGTCATCGATACTTGCTGGAAGTGCTGGAACATAAACTTGGTCTTTAACATAACCCCACAAGAAAAAGTCACACACAGTGAGGTCCGGGGACCTGGCAGGTCAAGCACAGAGAGCAAGGTCTTTAGCACCTCTCCTCCCAATCCATCGCTGAGGCACGTTTTCATTCAGATAAGCACTAACCCCGAGATGCCAATGGCTTGATGCTCCATCTTGCTGAAAAATGAAGTCATTCGAATCTGCTTGCAGTAAAGTGAATAGCCAGTTTTGGGTGCTCTGTTCCCCAAATGCACACATTGTGACGATTGACTGTGCCTCTCAAATGGAAATTCGCTTCGTCACTAAAAACTAAACGTGAAAAGAGTTTCATGACCTTCCTCCATCTCCAGCATTGACTCACAGAATGTCCTCCGCATCGCCTTGTCATAATTAGTAAGTGCTTGGACGAGGCTTAGTTTGTATGGTCTCATGTGTAATCGTCTCTTTAACACATGCCAGACAGAGGTATGAGGGATGGCAAGCTGAAGACTTGCTCGACGTACGGACTTACGTGGGCTGCTCTCAAATGCATCATGAATCCTTTCCACTTGCTCCTCTGTAACACGTGGTCATCCAGGACTCTTTCCTTTGCACAGGCACCCACTCTCTTTAAACTGTTTAACCGACCGTCGAATGCTCTCACGATGGGGCAGATCAATGCCGAATTCTGTTCTGAAAGCACGCTGCACCGTGACAATGGCGTTTGGTTTCTCGAACTCAAGCACGCATAATGCCTTCTGCTCAGGAGTCGCCATTTTTATTGATCTTCCCACAATTCAACTGCACCAGAAGCGGTGAAACTGACACCCAATCAAACTTTGATAAGTCCTCTATCAAATAACCACTGATTCAGTCCACTACAATGCTATAGACCTGAAAAAACAGCGTAATGATTTTGGCGTATTCTTTTGGAAACACCATGTATATATCGTTTCGTTTCTGAAAGTAAAGTCTGAGGAACCAGAGAAAAAGTAAAATTCTCTGGTGAAATAAAGTATTACTATGGAGCCTTAAATTGGTCTGTTTTTCTTTTAAATTAAATTATGAGCTCTCAGGATTTCGTCCTCCTTTGGATTATCCATAGGGATTACCAAGATCTTCGTTACTTATATATATATATATATATATATATATATATATATATATATATATATATATATATATATATATATACCTATTCCAGTCTGTTCATAAACACAAATACACATGTTCTCTCTCTCTCTCACTATATATATATATATATATATATATATATATATATGAACTGTGAGAGAGGAAAAATGTGTATTTGTTTTTATGTTCTCTCTCTCTCACTCACACACAGACACAAACACACACACACACACGGGTGGGTTGTGTCGATCCCTGCTCTATCCCTACTACCATGAAAAGACTCGAACGACCTACATTCCTTGGTTTCGCCAGCTTTGACCTTCTGCATTGCAGCAAACCACCCACATTCCCTCCATATTCCATCGGCGAGAAGTACGTTCCACTCGAACAGCTTCTTTCCGCGAACCACTTCCCTGTGGAACAGACTCTCAAGAGGATGTTTCCCCGATCACTACAATCTTAACTTGTTCACGTCTAGAATTAAACGTCATCTTCCCCTCCTATCCATAAAACTGCTCCTTAATGTAACACTCTTTCTCGAGCCTCCCCCGTCTTTATGCAGGGTGAAACCTACTGTAAAAGATAGATAGATAGATAGATAGATAGATAGATAGATAGATAGATAGAGATGTTGTATTTTCTATAGAGGAAAATGGTTTTAAATGCAAGCAGGAAGAAATTAATTTCAGCGATCCGTTTATTTCTTCAGCGCTGTGTGAAGTGACAATCATCCTTTACTTACTAACACCAGCAAGTATGTCCATCGATAAGTAATTTGATGCAGTCTATTTCTTCGGTAAAATTATACTTCAAATGTCTGCATTTATGCCGGTCTCCCCTGTGGCAATATTTGTTTATACAGTAAAACATCCGTTTTGACAGATGTCCCTTTGCCCAACTTTTCGTCAAGTGGGCGTTCAGAATCCGTTTATATTTCAAGCTTGGGAAAAAAATCGACTCAATCTGACCACCAACCGAGAAGAATTGTTATTCTGTGTTTATTTTAGTGGCATGTTTGTTCGGATTTGACTTAATTTCTGACCAAATATCATCATTTTTCCTTAATCAATTGTCACTTTTCTTTACTTTTCCTTTATAAAGCACAGTTTGTTTTGTTTTTTAATCGGTATTACACCATGCAAGGCGGTAAAGTCACTAAGACACAAGGGGTTACAGGGTGTCGAAGAATTAGGACAAGAAATATTTAATAATGAGAAGGAATAGGATTGGTGGAAATAGATAGAGATTGACATTGCATTTAATTTTTGGGAGATTAAAGTTATCTGTAAAGTTATTGAGCTGGAAGAGCGTTCCACAAGCGAAATGTGAGAGAGAAAAAACTGTTAGTATAGCATTTATGGCTACATCTAGCCATCTCAACTGTAAATTTATGAGATCTCGATGCCAGTCTAGGATTGAGATTAATTTTTTTTTTTTAAAGTCTAGGTACCATAGCGAAGTGTGATATTTATTCTGCATTATGTACAGAAATGTGGCACAAGGCCAAAATGAGGAATAGGGAAAAGAACGGTTTTCTTCTGTCTTAACGTTAAACTTTGCTAGCCACAAACACTGACCCAAGCATACAACAATACTCCTTACACCAAAACAACGCAATCTTACTCACCATTCTTAGTTCATCCACCATAATGTCTCAGAAACTCTATGAAGTCATAGCTTGTCCACATATGTACAATTCATTTTCCGTTGGAGGGGGGGGAATAAAACAACAATTTCAAAACCAACCCCATCTGTATTTACAATAGCGAAAATCTCATTCGAACAATTACCATGAAAATAGATATAGAAAAGACATACAGAGGCAACCTTACGACGGTGGTGGGGTGACTGCAGCTGAGCCTCTACATCAGGACCAATAATATTGCTGATTCTTCTTTGGATCTCATTAAGACGATCAAGGTAAAGAGCAGGAGCAACCGACCATATGTGGCAGCAATATTCTAAGCATGGAGAATGGTAGACTCATACATATGCAAAATAGATTCTGGAGAGAAAAATTTTCTCACTGAACATAATGAACCGATTTTCTTAGCAGCTGACGTAGCAATTGATTTAATATATTCTTTCCATTTCATGCCAAGCAGTGAACAAGATACTGAGAAGGTGTATCGAGTCTCTTTCCTGGAGGACAGCATCAGCCATGCTGATGGTAGGCAAAGAGGGGTCTCTCAGATGACTAATGGAAAGCAGTTTAGTTTTGGAGACTTTAAAATTAACAAGCCATATTTACGGTTAGATCTAACCAACTTAACTCTAAATTGATGAGATCTTGACGGCAGTCTAGTGCTGCAATTAAATTCAAAAAATTAGGTACAATAGCGAAGATCACATTCGAACAATTACTTTGAAAGTATTTATAGAACGTACATGAGAGGCAACCTGACGGCGGTGGGTAAGTGAAAAATACGTTCTTTTGTTTTTATTTTTATTTAGTTAGTTAGTTTTTATTTTGGAAACTGATATTTGTGTTTCAAGGCTCGGATAAACATTTACTGGCTATTCACTAGTTCACATCAGTGTGACACTATTTAGCGGTCGCGTGAAAATTAAAAGAGAGAAATAATTAAGGCGAGAAGAAGCTGAAATAATTAAGGCGATCAGAAGCTCTCACGAAAAGACATACTGAGCGATGTTATTTGTTTTTAACAAAGAAAAGTGGTAAAGATTTTATTTTGATTTGCGAAGAAAAGTATTTTTTTCGCAGAAGATAGGAAATTCGTAAGATCTCGGATCTGTCGAATTAATTTATGCTACGAGGCGGCGAATAAAAGATAGCCATCAGCCCATGTCAATAATGAAAATTTCAAATTAGTCAAGTGGCCTACGAAAGAGAAGCTGGGAGATAATTGTAATCAGGTGACGTACTGACCGAGAAAAACATCAGCTGGGCCACCAAAGAAAAAGAAAAGAATAAACCATTAACTATCTTTCGGAGATATCATTTGTTTTTGGAAATAGACCACTTGTTTTATTGTCCAGACCTGGACATGGTAAAAGTTTGTTACCGGGATGGATAATTGGATACAGAGTGTGAAGTCGTTCAGATGACCACCCTCTTGACGATGGCGAAAATCTCGTTGATAAATTCCAGATGGCATTCTGTTAAAATAGAGATTAAAGACCACACTATACGTCGTAGGGGTCTGGTGTCGGGAAAAGAAAGAAAAGAAAAAAAAGGAAGATAATTTTTTTTTCCTTTGAGCGAAATTTTTAAACTGTGGCCAGTCTATCCGCACCCACGCTGCTGGGCGTTCATTGGCTGAATGGTGGCGTGAGCGGTAGGCGAAGCTAAACTATGAGAAAGGAGGGGAGGCCTTTTGACGCCTCTGAGGGTACTGGTGTGAGATACCACTATGAGAGAGAAGGGAAAACTGTTGACGCCCTCTGAGGGGATTGGTGTGAGATACCAATATGAGAAAGGAGGAATTTGGGAGGACGAATCCCTTAAGAACCCCACTGGAGCAGAAAGTAATGGACTTCCAAAAATGAAAAGTAATAAATTTTTCCTGTCCGAAAACAAAGAAAATCCTTATTGTGGATTTAGAATTATCGAGAAACTCAAACTCCGACAAGCCCTCACCCGGTTTTGGTCGGCGTTCATCTAAACCGAGTCGCAGTGAGTTAGTTGGAGTTGGAGTTGGAGAGAGAGACGCAGACAAAGTTGAGCTGCGGACACTGAGGCCAGCCTCGCAGGAAGATGACTGAAGATCCACGCATCCCGACTTCGACTTCTAACCAAGAAAAATTTAATTTTGAAGAACGACTTAGACTCACACCACCAAAATAAAGTTTTGCGAATATCGCCTGAAGACACCAAAAAACAGTTATCGAAAAACAACTTAAGATATTAAGACTTGCCAAATAAACACAAAGTGTCACGAATCCATAGAAGAAGGTTGGGAGAAAGACGGAGTCCTGTATTCAGCAACCAGATATAAAAATATTTGTTATTCTTTTTTAACACAATTGAACTTTTCGAGTTGTTACTTTATTTTCTTTTACATATACTTGTGCGGTGTTACCTTTGCTCGGACTCGGCTTGCATTACGGCCCGGCGACTGATTGATTACGTCTACCTAAGATCAAATCACAACGTGGGTAGGTTAGACTAGAAGTCAAATCAGTTACTTCGGTAACCAGACGTTGGAGGTGAGCTGGGAACGACAAAGCTGATACCGAATCTAACCAGATACCCATCCGAATAAGCCAACAGCTAGAACGTCACATTTGGTGCCGTGACAGCAGGATCACATCACATTTGGTGCCGCGACCAATACCAAGTCACATTGGTCGTCACGGGATAGCACAGACGGGGACAGAGTGAGGCCCGGGTGACGTCACATCAGAAAAAACTTTTGTTCGGGAATGAGTTCAACTAGCGGGTGTCAACATTTTTTTAACCATGATATCCATCTAGTAGAAGGCCCAAGCGCCACTTGAGAAAGGGTAATAGAACAAGTCACGCTGTTTATACAGATATATGAAAAAGATAACGATTAATCCTCGACTTAAGCTTGTATTGATCTGGGAATCGTCCCCTTGGTAGCCGGTTCCACACAGCAGCGATTCGCAGAAAGAAGATGTTTGAGTAGAACTTACATCTCACCAAAATAATACGAAAAAATGAGGTTGGTTCGCTACGATACGCGTAACATGGTAGGTTTTAGCTGTGATGGCTACAAATGTAGAACTAAGGAATGAAGTTCGTCTCAGTATTTTCCATGGAAACAGCGATGACGCAGCGAGAGGCTTGCGAGGATTCGTTTGTGATAAAGAGAAGTTCTAGTGCGGAACTCATAAGGAATGATTTTTTTGAGTTCGAGATGTTAAAAAAGCAATATGAGCATTGTCAATTTGGAAGGATTCTGATGAAGGCTGATTAGAAAAGCTATTATTAACAAGCATACATGAGATCTTATCAAAATGTATCGACACTGATGATACAAAAAGACCACTACGAAACATACCAATTCGGCATTTAATTTCTTTCGAAGTAGACACGTTCTGAAGCCACACACTTTATCCGGCATGTTTTGCATTGATGAACGCATTCCTAGACTTATTTTTTAGGATAGCGAGTTACTGACTAGTCGCATTTTATGGATTTCCTCGAGGTCCTAAAAACTTGTTCCTTTCAAGGGAGATTTGATTTTTGAAGAGGAAAATGTTGCAAGAGGCGAGATCTGTTTAATATGGTAGTTGTCGAACCTGGAAACGAGAGCTGTTCTTGAGCAAAAACTGCTGCATAAGCTATGGTCACTGATGGAAGCTCTGTAGTGTGGTGAGACAATCATTTTCATTACAGTTTCCTACCAAGCAAAGGTATAAACAATGGAAGTGAGCGAAAATGTTATTAATGTGCATGCGCGTCAGAATTCAAAGTCAGTCTGTGCCAAGAGGCTTCACTCTGCGTGCTGGAGATCCGTTACCAAAGAAACAGTTCAAATACTTTTTTTTAGCCAGATTTTGTATAATATATAACTAATCTAATATACCTTATTATGTGTTTCGTAAAGGAAAAACGTTGTATTAGAAAAAGAAATATGAATCTAAAGAAGGAAATCCGAAGGTTCACTAGAATATCGAAAGACGCCTTTCAAAAGCTAAGCTGAGAATTAAGAGAAGAAACAGAAAAAAATTTGTTAGAAGCAAAGAAAATGTTAAACATTTTTTTAATCATTTCATTACAAGCAAGTGATTTACTGGGAGTGAAAGTGAATGAGAAGCAATTAGATCGTGAGAAGGGACAATGAATGAACAATAATCAGGAGCATGGACGCTGGCGATTGGTGTTGCATTTGCATTTAGGAAGATTGAATGAGTCAACAGAAGAAGAAACTGGAGGAAAGTTTCACGGGTCCGAATTGCGATAAAAATATTAAATGTGGAATTATAGTTCAAAAGTAAAACGGTGAGACCTAGTTCCCAATCTATTAAAGCGTTTAGATTCATGCAGTCGGGTCACGAATGAGAACAATTGGAATTGGATATTTTCACCAGAAGAGCTGATAAATATCATACATATCTAATATTTAGATACATTATTGATTATTATAATTATGGATTTCTATTTACATTATTCGGATTATTGTCCTCATCTTTGTCGCCATATTTATTACAACCTTTCGGCCGTTGTACGCTTCGGCATTCTTCAGTATATGTCTATATTTCTGAGATGAGGTATTATGTACACTATTTACATTATTCAGACTATTGTCCTCATCTTTGTCGCCATATTTACTACAGCGTTTCGGCCTTCTTCAGGGGGTTGGAATGTCGAACTGAACCCTTTATTTCGCTCACTGAGGTTTAATGGATGTCAGTTATCAGTTATCTCCTGCTTAATTCCTCTCTGCAAGTTTTCCACTGCCTTTGAACTCACACTCTTTGGGTCCTGTCACTGGATCTAACCAACGCCTTTATTCATTGTGCCATATGTCCTTGAGGACATCTGTGTATGAATTTCTGGGTGTTATAAACCTAATGTACCAGCAACCATTTTCAGTTAGACGTTCCAACCACCTGAAGAAGACCGGACTGTACAACGACCGAAACGTTGTAATAAATATGGTGACTAAAATGAGGACAATAGTCCGAATAATGTAAATAGTGTACATAATACCTCATCTCAGAAATATAGACACATTATGGATTATTATAAAACATTACAACACATCCTTGACAATCAGATTTTCACTCTATTTTATATACAGTATCCCTTCAGAACGTAGAAAATCACGGCCCTCCACATCTTCATGTCCTTTATAGCTCTTTATAAGTTTTATATTTTTGTTATTTCTTACAAAACCTGTTCTGCCATCCAAGTAAGTTAAACCAGTTCTGCTCAGCAAGTAAGTTATACGCTGCTTTCTGATGGCCCTCTTTCCCTCAATCCGTCCTGTGAGTATCTGATTTTCAAGGCCCCACCCTCCATGTTGCGTGCTCCAGAAATTTCAACTGCCTCTTCTTGATATTAAGTATGTTTCCTTTTTGTTTCCACACTCTCTAAAACCACGTCGATGCTCACATATTCATCGTACCCTCAGCACCTTTCTGTAGATCGACATTCTCGTCGCTTCAAGTCTCTTCTTCATTTTTGAGTAGACTGTCCCTTATTCGCTATAATACAGATTGACAGATATCACGTAACAGTTCAACACTCTATTTTCTTGTTTCTAAGGGAAATGCTTTTGCCTCTGATCCTTGTGAAATGTATCTTTTTCATCCCAATACGTCTTCGCACTTTAAGTCCTCTGTTAGAATACTTCCCAGGTATTTACATTTCTGCACTTTGTTTTTAGCATCCTGAATTTAGAATTTGCATTTTCGTCTCATCCTTTTTCTGATAACTATGGATTCTACCTTTATAACGTTTCCTATCCTTGTCTGTTATCGACACTGTAATCTGCATTTTTTTTTGTTTTGTTTTTGTTTTTAAGAATATCGCCCACAATAAGGAATCCTAGCAGGATTTCTAATTCTGTCAGTCTTGCCTCGCTGAAGATGTTGAAGACATCCGATGCGAAGACATATTCCTGTCTTACAGTACTTTCTATTTTTGTATTTCTGCTGAACTCACTAAATTACATAAAAACACCAAGAAGACTTAAGAAGACTTAAAAACAAATTCATAGCATCAAACAATGCTGAGGTACGATCTGTGAAAATCAATAACATCTTTGAAGATTACCAATCAGAATACCTATACGGAAACGTTTATATACATAGTATACATATCTTGATACCCACGACGACTCATCACTTCATAAATCCAAGCACCTATTTACCAGTATTTGTCTATATTTCTGAGGTGAGGTATTATGTACATTATTTACATTATTCGGACTATTGTGCTCATCTTTGTCGCCATATTTATTACAACATTTAGACATTTGTACGCTCCGACCTTCTTGGTGGTTGGAATGTCGTACTGAACACTTTATTTTGCTCTTTAGATGGTTGTAGTTTCACGTGCAATGTTTAATGGATGTTGGATATCACTTATCTTCTGTTAATTTCACTCTGCAAGTTCTCCACTATCTTAACAGGGTATTGAACTCACACTCTTTGGGTCCTGTCACGCCTTTATCCACTGTGCCATGCGTCCTTTACTAATTATGAAAAGTCCTCAATGGTACTATTACCCATATACTCCTCTCGGCTATAGTATCACATCTCCTCATGAATTTCTCCAAATCCTTAAAAACACAAACAAGTTATTTTGACCTGACTCGGTGTAGAAACTATATTCACAAACGTACCTGTCGATAAAACCAACGATATAATCTGTAAAACTGCGTCTAAACAAAATTCGACCCCAGCTGAATACATAGAACCTCATATTCTCAGTAAATTATTGCGCGCGTGTACAACTAGTCTCCCGTCAGCATAAGGATAATATTTATAATCTAACGGCTTTAGTATGGGAAATCCGCTCAAATCGTTCTTCTGTATTTATTATATGTCTCATGTAAGAAAAAAGCTATTTAATCCAGATACTAAACCTAAAATATACGTCGTTTATGAAGATGCTATTTTTATTTTAGCTGAAGAAAGCGATAATTTTAGAAGAAACTTATTTAAAAAAAACTGTCCTTAAGTTTACGTATAAATAAAAAAAAAATAAACCCCTATTCTTAGACGTTCTTGTAGAATCTAGTAATCGCATATTCACCACTGTCTCATACGAAACACATGTAAAAACTCTTGCCACCTTAATTTTATGAGTGAATATCCACTTAGATATAAAATAAGCGTTATAAAAAATGTTCTCAAGAGAGCGCACTATAATTCATCCTCTCGTTCGCTTTTCTTTCAAGAACTCACCAACATGAGACCGGCGTTAGTTAATAACGGCTTTTTCTAACTACCTCATAGATCAGTAAATTAGTCTATTTCTAACTGAAGTAAACAATAACAACATTGATCATACCGATAAACACAATAGCAGTATCATTTTCTATAAAAATCAATCTAACATTAGCAAGATGCATTTTCCCTTAGAAACATTATAAACTAATACTCAAACCCAATCGACCAGAATAATGAAATGAAATTAAATATCTATTATAAAATATTTAAAACAGTTAAACCCATAGTCAACAACTCGTCTGCAAGGGACAAATATTATTTGTTTGCTTGACAATTAAGGACATACGTTTCTGAACAAACGAAATTCCAGAATAATTTTATTGGACATACCATTACATCCCTATCAAGAAGACTCATGTTGCATTCCACAGACCATAGATCAATTGGGAAGAAAATTCCATACGGATACCTACCAAACATATAGAGATGACGGTGTAATTCTCCCCCAGAAAACTAGCCTGCGTAATAGTGACCGATTGAGAAAAGAACTTATAATTTTTTTAATGATCATGATCCAAACATTATCACCACCACCGATACAAAAGTGATTAATTTTCTAAACGTAGCATTAGTCCTAGATAATGGTTAAAACCATACATCAAAGAACTACATAACCAAATACGTTAGTAAAAAATCAAATCACCATCACAAAATTCTAGATAATTTACATAATTCTGTACAAGTTAGATTATCAACTAACTCCAACAACGAAGAAATATTTAATAATCTTACAGATAAATATATTAATGCTTTGAAACGTAGCAATCATAAGGTAGAGTTTTGAGAAAAAACAAAGATGATATGGATAAATGAAAACACCGTAAACACAATATCATGTAGTTTCACCCACATTTTAACCGTAACGTCTAAACCAATGTCGAAAAAATTTTCTTAAAATTAACCCCCTATGTATTTTAACAATTCTGCAGATTTTTAACAAAAATAATGTAAAAATCAGTTATAGCTTCACTAGCAAGATCGATTGATCTATACCAATACACAGCAACATCTTATTAAGTAAACATCTTTCCAACAAAGACAACTTAAATTTTTCCAAAAATAAATGCAGTTGAAAAAAAAATCCGTCAGTCCATTAAAAGGTCAATGAATGACCGACAATATTGTATATCGGGTGTGCATTCGTTCCGGTAGGGATGTTAAATTTTATTTTGATTCTCCTGAGAATCCTTGGAGGTTTCGCTTCTAAAATCACCGTATGACTTTGTCTAATATTAAATACACAAACAGTACTGTTCTCTCTAATTATTTCTGGTAACTGAAAGATCCTGTCAGCTCACCTTCAATTAAATGGAATATAATGGCAAGAGCTAAACCGTTTAATGACAAGAGGAATAAATGCTACCTGTTATTAGTTGAAAAACTAATTATCTTACAACATTTAAATAGCACGGTTTTCCTAAATAAGAGAAAAATCTGATGTTCACATATAGGTCTAAAAATAAATATCTACTTCAGCACGTAAACCCAGAGTAAGTTTTCTATACTATCGCGGTTTAGTTTTTACTGTAGGATATTTGCTTAGCATTTATTTATTTTTCTATTTGCTTATTAACATTTTTATTTACTGTTTATTACGTATTTATAGGTTTTATTACTTATTGTTTTTTTTATTTGAATATTTTTATAGATTTTTATGGATTTTAATTATTTTTATAAGTTACTATAATTATTATATTTATTTATATTTATTTATTTATTTTCGAATTATTATATTTTTCTTTAATATTGTTACTATTTTGATATTAAATTAGATTAAGTTAGCTCCCTTAATAATAATTAATAATTATTAGCTGATAGCCCACAACTGTAAAATTAAATAAAATAAAATTAATAATTCATAATAAAAACTTTTCTTTTATGCACATATGGAAATACTGGTTATTTTTTTTGCTATTAACAAACTATTTTCAAGAAACGGTCATTATTCACTCAGTCCGTGAAGACTGTGTTTGTCATGAAATTCCGAGTCGTGCAAATGGCGTCGGATAATATGTGTATTTATTAATATATATATATATATATATATATATATATATATATATATATATATATATATATATATATATATATATATCTGTTATATAGCATCGAGCACTGTTTCAATAATGCCAGCACTTTATGTTCAATCCGTATATTTATATATTTACGCATACACATATATATGTGTATGTATAAATAAATTTATACATACACATATAATATGTGTGTGTATAAATATATATATATATATATATATATATATATATATATATATATATATATATTAAGAAATTCGGATTACTAACACAAAAACAGAAAATGTCTCATATCGAGAATATTTAACACTGAAAAACATAAGGAAAAAATTAATTATTTTTAATAATACGTAGAATTCTCCGCTTTTACCTGAAGATGGTCGCGAATAAATTCATATTACAACCTAAAACGTTGGCGGCACCTCTCTTCTCTTCTTTTTAATATACATACTTTTCTCTCGTTGGAACCACTAAAACCTCTTTCATTTATATATATATATATATATATATATATATATATATATATATATATATGTATGTATGTATGTATGTATATATCATTCCCAGACAGTACTGTATCACAGCTTCTAGACAACCGAATGCCTCAAGCCCGGATCGAAACCCAACCGATTTGGTGTCTACCACTGAGCCATCTTCACTCGACAGAACGAATCAGCTAAATCTTGCTGATTGATTTTAGAAACGTAAACAAACGCAAAATAGTTATAAGTATAAATGTTGTGTATAGAAAATATTATGTCTACTGTATGTATCCTTCGTCTTTCCCAAAACAGTTTACCCTAACATGACTGTGCCAGAAGCAAAAAATATTCAATTTTGAGGGAAAATGCAAGTTTTTGACCCAATGAATCATTGATAGGAGTGCGAAATAGTAAATAGAAGGAGATAAAACAAAGTATTGTCAGTAGTTGCATGACGGTTGTTTTTTTTAGAGGAATGATTGCTGACTGATTAAATTCAATTTGAATTGCAATATACATACGCCAATATGAAAAGAGTTATTCTTGTGATGCATTTCGTTCTTTTGGACATCATCGGACTAAATTTGTCATGTTGGTGTGACTACACATGCGCACGAAAGAGGGATTCTGGTAATTTTTAATCTTTTTGCTTTTTGTTTTATATAATCTAGCCGATTTCATTTAGATTCTTTTTCCTTTCGTTTCCATCATTTTTCTTATTAGATATCCCACCACCCTTTGATAACAGAAGATCTGCCAGAATTGATGAAATGTTGTAAGAGCTCCACCACCCGTCCAAAAAAAAAAAAAAAAGATTCTAAATGAAATCGGTTAGATTATATATAAAAAATGAAAATCGCAGCATCTCTCGTTTATACGCAGGTGTAGGCAAACGAACGTAATAAATTTAGTACTAAAGGACGAAACGCATCACACGAAAACTTTTTCCACTTTGTCATATATTTTCCTCTCATAATGTTCTTGACAAAAAATATGCATATCGTTATCACAAAGGTCAATATAATATAAATATAAGTATTATTATATATCATTTATTATAGGCAAATCTTACAGCCACCTTTTTCTTTCGAAAATATATATTCGCTTAAATTTATATTATTTGGATTATTGTCCCCGTCTTTGTAGGCATATCTATCACAACGTTTCGGATGCTATTCGCTCCAGCCTTCTTCAGGTGGTGTTTCCGGAAGAAGGCTGGAGCGTACAACGGTCGAAACATTGTGATAAATATGGCAACAAAGATGCGGGCAATAGTCTGAATAATGTAAATAGTGTTCATATCACCTCATCTCAGAAATATAGACGGAAAACTTCAGTTGTTTCAATATTTTCAGGTATGCGAGCACAAGTTACACCCACACACACACACACACATATATATATATATATATATATATATATATATATATGTATATATATTAGGCTGGTGCAAAAAGAATGTCGTTTTCTGACGTTCAACTTTATGTGAGAAAACGACATTATTTTTGCATCAACCTAATATATATATATATATATATATATATATATATATATATATATATATATATATATATATATATATATGATTCCATCGCGACACAGAAATTACTGTTTCGAAACGGAAACTTAATGCTTAATTTCAATATTAAACGCTAACTCCGATGTTTGGCGTTTATATGTGTAAAATAAATAGACTTGTAATCTGAGTTTCTTTTTCATTCAATAAAAAAATCATGATTATAACTTTATACTCTACTTTTGTATTGAACGCTTTTTTTTTTGTTGTTTTTTAAATACTAAAGAACTTTGGATCATCAATCTAAATGTTCTTTCCTATTACATCAATGTATACACACACAAACACACACACACACATATATGCACACACACACACACACACACACACACACACACACATATATATATATATATATATATATATATATATATATATATATATATATATATATATATGCATTCCTGTGCAAATTAATTGAAACAAAAGGAATAATTCCGTTATTATTTCCTTTTTTTACGCATTTTTCTAATGAAACATGACCCAGTGCATACGTTAGTACTTTGTATGTCCATTTGACGATGTCGTTCCTTGCAGATTGACCACAGATTCTAGATTGGATTTAAATCAGGAGATTTTCTGTACCAGTCGATAGTACTTTGATTTGCTCACTGGTTAAGTTTTTCATTGTGTTCGTGCTCTCCTTTGGAGTAGCGGCCATCGCACACAATGGTCGTAGGACAACTAATTGACAGTCGATACAATAGTATCTGGGAGTGATAAAAATCTGATGCAATCACAGATGACGCTATATTCTTCAAAGCCAAACAAATTTCATCATACACGCCGAAAATAGTTATATATTACTGCAAACTACAGCAAATGAGCCATTCTTAGAAAAAAATAGAATTCGTTTAAACCCTGTCACTCCAGTGGGTCTAAAATTGACCGTATGTTGAAAGAAGGAAAATAAATAATTCACTTAATTTGCACAAGTGTGTAATCTGTCTTTAATTTCACCGAAGTTGATAAACTCTATAATTCCATTTTCTCCGTCAGTCCCTAATCACATATCTCAGTGGACTGCGAATAAGAAATAAAATATTGACGTTTTCTTCTTTAGTCCACTAGAGTTTCCAAGAATAATTCTTTTTTTTTTTTTTTTTACTCCCCATACAGAATATCTTTGCATTCCTCGGGAATTAAAATGAGATCTGAAGGCCATGAAGACGTGAAAGTCGATATTTCTGATGCTAGAAAGTCATTATTCCTACATGAGAATAGATCTTATGAGATTAATTGTCACAATCATTCAATTGTTCCTTTATTCATTTGTCGCTTTTGTTAGGAACGACTTTTTCTCCCTGTTATATCAATTAATCACATGATTGTTTATGCTAGCTTTTCATCCCTTATCGAAGTAACCGGAAAATAAAACCTATTGAAATAAGAAACAAATTACCAAACAACCAATCAAAATTAAAGTAAAATAAGCAAACAACTGCCGATAAGCTTCATTTACATTACATTAAAAACGCTACCAATATATGTTAACAGATGAATCTAAATAAGGCAGCAGCAATATTCCGAAACTGAAAAAAAAACTATAAAAATAAAAACCGGAATCGAAAATTAAAAAAAAAAGATACTAGAAAGATATCAGCATTTAATACGACCTTGCTTCTTCCTGATTGGCTGATTTGATATTGCTGTTATCAGGAAAACGAGAATACAATCTCTCGCGAGACTCGGGTTCGGTTTAATTTGTAAGTTTGTCGTTCTTCGTTCTCTTGCTGTGTCACCAGTGGGTCGCCATATTGTTGTAAGAAAGACGACAGCTGACAGCGTTGAGTATTGGGAAATTTCTCGAACGTTCTGTGAAATTCAATTACAGTATTCTTACTTAAGTGCAGGTTTTTTGCAAGCACGAAATGAAATGCTGGTGACTGTACAAACTCTCTTTTGATTGTTTTTTTTTTCTTTTTTTTTTTTCTTAACGCTATGTTTGGCAAATATTAAAATGTCTTTAACAAAAAATGTTAGTCATACCGAAAGCTTAGAGACAGCGTTGAAACTAAAAATAAAACCATTCAGGTTTACTCAGAATTGCATATTCTCATACAGATGCAAAATGATGGCATAATAAGATATGGATTAACACAGAATGTAGTATCACAGGCAGTCAGCTAGAAAATATGACAGACTATATGCATGAGTGGTTGGTTAGCTCTACTTGCAACCGATTGATAGAGTTTGAGTGGCACTCTATCTGCCACAAATTGTTTTGTCTTACATAGACAAGCTCAATGCAATTAGGAGCTGAAACAATTAAGTGATTTCAAAGACTATTCTACTATTTCGACATTGAATCAGTTTTCTGTGAATCGGTCGCTTAACAAATTCGAATGGAAAAACAGAGGTGTTTGGATTCGTTCAAAACTGATTTTGAAGACCTGATATTGGTAATCTATCGATAGCAGTCACTCGCTACAGTGTGTTAGACAAAGCATAAGAAGATAAGATATCTCTCTTCATGAACCGAACCTGCATTCCCTTTATCTGGGGAGATGACTTAGCTAGACGGATTCTTGGCGTGTCTTTTATAAAAGTTTCCTTGATTTCAACTAGGACGTGTTACACTGATTGTTTAATATATATATATATATGACAAAGCCCGACAATTATTTTTAAGTCATTTTTATGTTGATATATTCTTTTTTATAGATACAAATATTTAAGTAAATGCTCTGTTTGTGATAAACAGTATTAATCAACATTTACCGGCCTAAATGTCCGAGAAATTTTCATAGAAAATATTCGTTTTCCGACAGGAGTCGAACCTGTATCCGATACGAAACCGTCAATTAGACTGACGTGGTCTTAAATGATCGAGCCACAGAGATTCTTTCGATTAGCTAGGTCGAATTTGTTGCCTTTAAACTACAATCTTCCCTGATTCTCTCACGTACATTCATATCTGCTCAAAACGTATCCAAATGTAAACAAATGACGTCACATATTATGAAAGGGACAAAGTCCGACAATTATTTTTAAGACATTTTTCTGTTCATAGAGAATCATGTTTATTAATAAGGAAGAGATAATCGAAGCATTTGGACAGTTTATCAAATCAACAGATGATAATTATTTTAAAGATAGAATAATGAATTTGCAGGTACCTTAGACAATACTCATTCATCAATATGGCGCCTAATTCAAATGTCCTGCGTATGATGATAAACTACATCCTTGTCATGGGTATGGCGATAGACTACATCCGCGTCCTGGGTAAGACGATAAACTAGGTCCAACAGCAAGACCTCTGATAATACGTTTTTGAAAAAATTATATTACCATCTATACGTTTTTGAGGAAAACATATTAACAGAAATAGATCTTTTAAAAAACAAAAATATAACCAGGAAAAAAACATTGTCGTCATTAATGCCGATAATTCTTTTGAACCATTGTCCCACTGAGATTGATATGCCGTAAAACAAACCAAACCAAACCAGACCTATTTCAACTAAATGAATTAGTCATTAACATTTCAGAAGCGTTTTATTCATTTCCTATAAAGTGCGTCAGTTCATATGTGATAGCATATCAGAACATAATATAAACACACACATAAATACATAAAATTTATGTGTGTGTTTATTTTATGTTCTGATATTATGCTATCACGCATGAAATGACGCACTTCATATATATATATAACGTGACCATGTTTAAACGGAACGCTGATCATTCGGTTGTCTGTTTGGATAAGTCTTGTTCTTATGTCCATCGTCTTTGTCATGTTGAATGGATAATGTTAATTGTGTTTTATGAATATGTCCTGAAGATGGTTTATTGGGCCGAAACGTCCGACGTTGACATTATATTAACATAAAAACAGCATAATTGCATATAAGGATTTTTGTTTGTTTTTTCCGTGTATTTTTCTTCATATATATATATATATATATATATATATATATATATATATATATATATATATATATATATATATATATACATATATATATATATATATATATATATATACATACATATATATGTATATATATATATATATATATATATATATATATATATATATATATATATATATAGAGAGAGAGAGAGAGAGAGAGAGATACTGTTTAATTTGCGGAAATTTTCACGAATTCTGTGAAGCGCAGAGAAACAAATAATCAATAACTGCATTTCTTTCAATAACATCGAAACTGAGCAACCCCGTTCCAAATTTCATAAAACCTCCAATTTAATTCGCCAACCAAGTCAAAAGTCTTTCACTTTCCATCTGAGCGGATATACAACAAATTCTTTTCTCCCTCCAGGCTAAGGGGGGTGTCGAACATTTTCTGCACCGTGAGAATTCCTGCGAGCGAAGCTAATGATGGCGATATCATGAAATAATCAATCCCAAAAAGAAAGCAGCAGTAATTTCTTGTCGATCTCGAAACTTTTGTTGTTCTTGTTGCAAAGCGAAGACACCTGCGTATCTCTTGGCTTCCCAGTCGCCATCTTTGCTAGGGAAGGTAAACTACGCCGCCCTATCCGCCGGCTTAAATATTCCGAGTTGCCGCTCTGACAGTCATGGTCGTCATCACAGGCTCTGCCAGTGGCGCAGTTTCTTCATTCCTCAAAGATTACTTCTCCACAACTGATAATTTGTCAAGGTGTATTTGCAAAGCTAACAGGGAATTATCTATTTCGGAATAATCATTTACGATATATATATATATATATATATATATATATATATATATATATATATATATATATGTATGTATGTATGTATGCATGTATGTATGTATTTAAATATATATATATGCGTGTTATATATATATATATATATATATATATATATAAATATATAGTAATTTATACGCTTGCATACACAAGTGTATATATATATATATATATATATATATATATATATATGTATGTGTGCATTTAAATATATATATATGCGTGTTATATATATATATATATATATATATATATATAGTAATTTATACGCTTGCATACACAAGTGTATATATATATATATATATATATATATATATTGAATTAGATATGCACATATGTGTGTGCAAATATGAACAGATAATATCTGTGTAAGCGTATATGCCTGAAAAAGTATGCTTGCATATGAATGAATATATATCATATATATGCGCATATATCAAAAATAAGGAATACGCATATATTAAGATTAAGGAATTCGATATATATATATATATATATATATATATATATATATATATATATATATATATATATATATATATAGCCATAAATATAAATACACACACTCATTTCTACAAACACACGCACATATGTGTTTCTATATAAAATTCTTTTTACTGATATATATATATATATATGTGTGTGTGTGTGTGTGCGTGTGTGTGTATGTGTGTAAGTCCTAAGAAGAATTATTAGGTTGGTGCAAAAATAATGAGGTAATAATGTCGTTTTTTGACGTATTTTTTTACGTCAAAAAACGACATTATTACCTCATTATTTTTGCACCAACCTAATATATATTGCAAGGTGTATTTGCTGAATAAATGTTCACTCTATCTGAGCAGTTTGGATAAAAATTGGTTATTTCTGCGCAGATGTAACCCTTTAACGAACACCTATCGCATGTTTGAAGTTATGCAAATTAAATAAACCTTTGGAATTGAAAAGGTTCTGAACCAATATTTGTCAAATTTAAACTCATCCATTTCCATGCTTAGTAAAATATGTATTTAAATTTTCTGCTGTTTTTAATCCTTAGATATTAAGATATTTGAAATTAACAAAAATGGACTGACTGAATTTAATGTGCAGATTAAAGTAATATTTGCTTGAGACCATTGAAATCTAATACAAAGTATTTTTTTTCTGTTTGTCCATAATATCAATTGAGACATAGGTAAGAGTAAGGACGATCAACTGTTGCAAACAGGAAATGACAAAGTTATTGTGTAAGAAAATGTCAATATTGGAGATATCAAAGAAGCTCTGCAGAGATCATCGAACAATAAAGAAGGCAATTTTTGTTGTAACCTCCTCATGTTTTTACCAGAGCTCATATTGCATAATACCCAGAAATTCATAATATAAAGGCGTTAGATCCAGTGAGAGGACCCAAGGAGTGTGAGATCAATACCTGGTTAAGGCGGTGCAGAAATTTGAGGGGGGAATTAACAGGAGATAACTGACATCCATTAGACATGGCACGTGTAACTAGAACCGTCTATCCCAGTGAGCGAAAAAAGGGTTCAGCTCGACAGTGATTCAATCCTTAGAACTCTAATCCACGTCGACCGGAATCACTCCCTTTATGTTTGATTAAAATACACCGGCGTAAATGCACAAAACTCATGCTGCTTTGATATATTTTAAATGATAAATTTTAAATGTAATCTGCGTGTGAATCTTTTTTGAAATTAAAATGAAAGAGACTAGGACACATGGCACAGTGGATAAAAGCGTTAGTTCGATCCAGTGACAGGACCCAAAGAGTGTGATTTCAATACCCAGTGTAGGCATTGGAGAACTTGGAGAGGTGAGTTAACAGGAGAGAACTGTCAATTGATATCCATTAAACATGGCACATGGAAATAGATCAATCTACCTCAGTGAGCGAAATAAAGGATTCAGTTCGACATTCCAAACACCTTAAGAAGGCCGGAGCGTACAACGGCCGGAACGTTGGGATAAACATGGCGACAAAGATGAGAACAATATTCCGAATAATGCAAATAGTCAATAAATACATATTGTAGATAATTTGGTTGAACTATTATTTAAAGAGTGAAATACGAAGAAAAACTTTTGACTTAGTATTTATTAATCTAGAGGCAATCGAAGAGAGAAAGACGTGTAAATCACCCTCAGCTTGGACAAGTTTCATACAACTTTTCTTACAATACAGTGTCTCTCTCTCTCTGTTATCCTGTGACACCTATGATGAAAGTGACACACCCTATTGTTATTTATGTGATAGAAACCTGATCTGAATATTTCTTTATACAATTTCCTTGTCATCTTTAACTATTCATATGGTTTTATAAAAGTTGATTGTAGTCGGAATCATTGAGTTAATGCTAACGGTAATTTCCTTAGCTACATACAGATTTGAATTCACTCTTCTTTCTCCTACACCGGCACCCAAGGCTATAGAACTTAGTCTGTACTGCCAGTTACCGGAGCTAGGGAGAAGAGATGGATTCGTACATCTCCAAAAGGCCTTATCACGTAAGTAAATGCAATGAACTCAACTTGACTTTGACTTTGGCTCTCGGATTCCCCAACCCGAAACGCAACCAGTTACACTACCGTGCCTCCTTGAAAGAAGTTGACCGTCAATGCAAATGATCCTTTCCTTTGCTATATAGTGTGTGATTTGCCAATGCTACATACAGTTTTGAATTCAGAGTTTTCCTTATCCTAGACAGGTTGCCCACCGCTCCAAAGCAATCTATTCTCTCCTGCTATTTACCCATAGCTTGGGTTGGGAGATGATACGGATTCATAACTTTCCTATGTGAATGCAATGGATTCGCCTGCAATTCGAACTCGGGTCTCCGATTCCTCAATCCGAGCTGCAATTCATTACTCCAACCTGGTTAAAAAAAAAGTAAGAAATATAATGACGAATTGAAAATAAAATCTATTAGTTCCTTAAGAATTACAATAGATTTTTTTTTTCTTTACTTTAAGGATTCGAAAATAATATGTATTTTCGAATAGATATAGGCTTTCGGTCAGTTCTGAAGGAGAAGATGAGCATTAGTTAAAGAGATAACTGAAACTTACTAGGCTGGGAAATTCTCTGTGATAAAGCAATCTAACGTACAACTGATTAAATCATGGCTTCCGCCTACAAAATGGGACGCAGGTTCGAAGGACATATTGTCCTTATCAAAACTCTCTGGTATACAGGCGGGTAAATGTAATTCTCACATTTTCAAAAAGAAAACAAAGCAAGGTATGTCCTTAAAACACGTTTATCTGCTACGATATTTTAAATTAATAAGATTAAATTTGATTTTCTACGTTGGAATCCTTGAATGATAAAAATTCAAAGAATCTTGCATATTGAGACATGACAAAAATATCGACCAGCATTTAGAATATTCGCAATGTCTGAAAGGATTCACATTCTTCGGTAAAATGTGAAGATTCTTTCCATCTTTTCTCACTTAGTATTGTACCACGACCGTTTATGTTCTAGCAACCTACTGCATTGGCAGTTAGGTCTCATCGATTTAATATTGAAATAGAAAAATGTAACAGTAAGTTATATTCTAATAGTTTCGCACCCGTGAGATTATCTTCCGTTTTAAATTTTGAATATTTTAGTTGGTAGGGAATACTAACTAAAATATTCAAAATTTAAATGCAACGTCAATCGGCATCTTTTGAATCATGTTATTTTATTTTATTTTCTCCTCATTAAAGTTTTTTTTTTCATTCTCTTTCACTTCCAGTAACGCCTTGAGTCATAGTGGCTATACAGATAAGTCATCAGTTACCTCCCCTTAAGATCTAGGAGATATAAAATGCACCCTGTTATATCAGTCAAGAGACGAGTAGTCAGAGTAAAGTGCAATAAAGCTTTGGCATAGGGTTATTCACTGGTTCTGTTTTTACTACAGTGACTTTATGGCTTAGCTTGGGGTGATTTTTTTTTTTTTTAAATATTACAACATAAATAAAGTTTATATTTATAGCAATACAAAATCTCTGAATGGATATTCAGGGATGTCATTGGCGATAGAACAGATCTTATACATTTTCAGAAGCCCAAAATAATCAAATGCATAATACGTTTTTTTTTTTTTTTATACCATTGAATCCTGTTACATTTCTCTTAAAAACCGGTGCTGATCAATACACAATCTGAGATGAGGTATTATGTACATTATTTACAGTATTCGAACTATTGTCCTCATTTTTTAACCATATTTATTACAACGTTTCGGCCATTGTACGGTTGGTTGGAATGTAAAACTGAACCCTTTATTTCGCTCACTAGGGCAGACTGTTCCAGTTCCATGTGCTTTGTTTAATAGATGTCAGTTATCAGTTATCTCCTGTTAATTTCCCTCTGAAAGTTCTCCACTGCCTTAACCAGGTATTGAACTCACACTCTTTTGGTTCTGTCACTGGATCTACCCAACACCTATATCGACTGTGCCATGCGTCCTTTAATACCTGGTTAAGGCAGTAGAGAACTTTCAGAGGGAAATTAACAGGAGATAACTGATAAATAACATCCATTAACTGGAACTAGAATAGTCTACCCCAGTGAGCGAAATAAAGGGTTAAGCTCGACATTCCAACCACCTGAAGAAGACCGGAGCGTACAACGGCCGAAACGTTGTAATAAATATGGCGACAAAGATCAGGACAATAGTCCGAATAATGTAAATAATGTAAATACAAAATCTATCAACTAAATTAATGATTGGTTAGTCTAACACCAAGACGTGACATCTATTAAACATGACACATGGAACTTGAACAGTCTACCCCAGTGAGCGAAATAAATGTTTAAGCTCGACATTCCAACCACCTGAAGAAGACCGGAGCGTACAACTGCCGAAATGTTGTAATAAATATGACGACAAAGATTAGGATAATAGTCCGAATAATGTAAATAATGTTAATACACAATCTATCCACTAAATTAATGATTGGTTAAGAGAATGGCTTACATACACCTATATAAAAGAATATCTAGATCTTCGAGTGGTAAGAATGGCACAGAGGAACTGGCGTTGCTAAATGAAAGTGTAAACATCTATCAAATGCGCAGGGCATATTTTATAATGATGATGAAGAAATTATAGAATCTACGTTGATTTGATTCGATGAAATTATTCAGGTTGAGAAAACCAGAACTGAAAGTAAATATGAAACCGCGTCTCGTTTCGCATTTCGAATTTTATTGAAATAAGCTTCTTTTTATATGCCGTGTCCTTTCAGGGCGTAGGCGATCATGGCTCTCCACTTCTCCCTATCACTTGTAGTTTTCAATAATTTTCGTCCCTCTGCCACCTCCCACAGAGTACCTTCCGTCATCCACTTGCTTAAGCCCGTCAGGTATGTCATGCTTTGTTTCACCTTGTTTCTCTTTCGCTCTATTCGTCGCGCGAGTATCAGATTCTCCAAGGTCTCCTTTCTCGTTACATGTCCTAGAAACTTCAGCTGCCTCTTTCAGATGTTACGTATATGCTTCCTCGTTTGCATACTCTCCAAAACCTAATCGTTGCTCACACGGTCGGTCCATGATATCCTAAGCATCCTTCTGCAGAGCCACATCTCCGTCGCCTTGAGTCTCATCTTTGAAGAGACCGTCAAACATTCGCTATCGTAAAGAAGGACATATGTCACATAGCAGCTCAGTACTTGTTTCCTTGTTACCAAAGAAATCCTTCTGTCTCGTTATACGCTGCTCAGCTTTTGGAATGCCTCCTTGGCCATCCCAATTCCGTCTTCCGGTCTCACTTTCCATCCTTTGTCAAAACACTTCTCATACATTTGAACTTCTGAACCGGCTTGATTTTAGTGTCCACGACCTGCAAATCTCATTTCGGGATCATCCTTTAATGATGAGCATTCATTCTGTATTCTTATTGTTGAAGCTTTGTCCCATCTTCTCAGTCTCCTTTCCGAAATCAAATGTAAATAGGAAAATAAACAAATAAGATGTAAAAATAGTTAAAATCAGTTACATGGGGAAAGAGAAAAATATTGATAAAAAACGAAATAAATAACAGGTTAATTAAAAGAAATCAATAACGAAAGACGGTATGAATAAATAAAAGATAGACGGTATTAATATTAAGCAAGAAAAATGAAGAAAGATCGAACGAATATATGAAAATAAAACAGATTAGCAAAAAGATTATTAAGGAGAAAGAAAGAAAGAAAGAAAGTAACAAACAAACAAAGAGAAAGCGATTAGTGAGGAGAAACAAAGAAAATAAAGGATGATGAAATGAATGAAAAATAGAAAGTAATAAGACTCGAAAGAAAGAATATATGCAAAAAAAGAAAAAAAGAGGAAAACATATTATGAAGAAAGAAAGAAAGACAGAAAGAAAATATGGGTAAATAAAATAAATAAAGAAGATATTAATACTCAAAAAGATGGAACAAGGACAAAGAAAGAAAGAAAGAAACAAACAAACAAACAACATATGAGTAAATGAAAAGTGGAACAGTGACAAATAAAGAAAGAAAGAAAGAAAGAAAGAAAATAATGCCAAAAAAGAAAAACGAAAGCGTATAAGCATAAGAAAGAAAGAAAGAAAGAAAGAAAGAAAATATATGAAAAGAAAGAAAAATGAAAGGAAAACAGATTAGTAGGGAGAAAGAAAGAAATAAAGAAAGAAAGATTAGTAAGGAGAAAGAAATGTGACGTTCTAACCTTTTGGTGATTCGGATGGGAATCTGGTTAGATTCGGTATCAGCCTTGTCGTTCCCAGCTCACCTCCAACGTCTGGTTACCGAAGTAACTGTTATTATTTCTAGTCTAACCTACCCACGTTGTGATTTGATCTTAGGCAGACGAAATTAATCAGTCGCCGGGCCGTAATGCAAGTCGAGTTCGATCAAGGGCAACACCGCAGAAGTATATGTAAAAGAAAATAAAATAATAACTCGAAAAGTTCAAATGTGTTAAAAAAAGGATAACAATATTTTATATCTGGTTGCTGAATACAGGACTGCGTCTTCTTCCCAATCCGCTATATGGATCCGTGACACTTTGCGTTTGTTAGGCGAGTCTTAACATCTTAAGTTGTTTGTTCTTTAAAAAAACTGGCTCTTGGTGTATCTTCAGGCGATATTCGTGAAACTTGTTTTGGTGGTGTGAGTCCAAGTCGTTCTTCAAAAAAAAAAAAATTATTCTTGGCTAGAAGTTGAGTTCGGAATTGCGTGAATCTTAGTCAAATTCTGCGAGGCGGCTCTTCAGAGCTCTCAGCTTACTGCAACTGATTGCCTGTCTGTCTCCAACCCCAACTGCTTTTCACTCGCTGCGAAACCGCGGTGGGCTTGTCGGGGTTTGAGGTTCGTTGATAAATCTAAACACACAATCCACTTCTTTGTTTTCGGTCAGAAAAATTTTATCATTTTCCATTTTTGGAAGTCTTTCGTCTTCCCACCTTCTTCTGTTCTCATATTCGTATCTCATCATGCCCTCAGAGGGTGTCAACGGGTCTCCTCTCTCTCTCACAGTTGCATCTCACACCTATCCCTTCAGGGGGGCGCAACAGGCCTCCCCTCCTTCATGATTACCCCCGCCTAAAGCTCATGCCACCATTCAGCTAATGGGCGCTCAGCAGCGTGGGTGAGGCCAGACTAGCCTCGGTTTAAAAAATCTTGCTCAAAGAAAAAAAAATTATCTTCCCTTTTTTTTTCTTTTCTTTCCTTTCTTCGAGGAGACCTCACACCCTAGACTCTTACCTTAACCGAATCACCTGGAATTCGTCAAACAGATTTTTGCCAGCATCAAGTGGGTGGCCATTTGGACGTAATTGCATTCTTGGTGCCAATTACTGATCCGAAAAAATAGTTTCGCTATCATAGCCAGCCCTGACGATAAACAGATGCTCCACTCAATGATATTCTGCATATAGACAAAGAATTAACTTTTCCTTCATGGTGGTCAGCGGACACTTTTGTTTTTCTCGGACAGTGCGTGCTTAATTAATTTTTATTTTTATCTCTTTAGAATTCTGCGGGAGGTAACTTGTCCAACTTGAAAATTCCCTTTACTATTGCCATGAGCAGATTGGACATATCTTACTCTCTGCCCCGTAACATAAATCAGATTAAATCCTGTGTTTCACCTTCTCGACAATGGAAATAAAAATCTTACCACTTTCACTGTCAGAAAAATAAAACCGCTTAGTGTCCTTTTCGTGATGGCTTCTTATCACCTAAATTTAATTCTCGCCTTTCTTTTTTTCTTCTTTCTTTCTAGCGACGTAAATAGTGTCACAGAAGAAAGAAAATAAGCCTGCGTAAATAAAAAAGAAATAATGAAGATATTAACACTTAGAAAGATGGATCAATAAGAAAGAAAGAAAGAAAGAAAGTATATATGCAAATAAAAAAAACGAAAGGAAAACATTAGTAGGGAGAAATAAAGAAAGGAATAAAGAAAGAAAGGAAAACAGAAAGAAAACTGATTAGTAAGAAGAAAGAAAGAAAAAAAAGTAAATCGCTATGTATGACGACTGACAAAAAAAAAACGAAAGTAAAGATAAATAGGGATAAAGAAACGCATGTCCAAAAGGGAAAAAAATACGCCATTAAAAATGAAAGGTAAAAAGAAATTCAAATTAATATTAGGAAAAAACAAATAAGGAAAAACAAATAAACTCGAAAAGAAGTCAAAGAAAAATAAAGATTGCCCCAAAGACCACAATTGTAAGACACCCAGTGTTGATCGAACTCAATACATTAAGCTAATTAACGTTTACCATACGGAGATTGAAGAGAAAGAATAATTCGAATAAAAAAGTGAATGAAAAAAGCGGAAGACAGCAATGATTATGAAATGAAATGATGTACGATGAAAGATGTTAAAAGGAAGAAGAAAAAGAAGACAGAAACTACAGATAGGCTTAGAAGATAGAAAGGGAGGAAA
The DNA here is from genome assembly GCA_963932145.1 of Acanthosepion lycidas. NCBI lineage: Eukaryota > Metazoa > Mollusca > Cephalopoda > Sepiida > Sepiidae > Acanthosepion > Acanthosepion lycidas. The sequence goes on along the minus strand of OZ010590.1, from coordinate 21,780,601 downwards.
AGAGAAAGTTATATGGCGAGAAGGAATAACTTGACAAATATGGAAAGAAAGACGAGAAAAAAGGACGAAAATATTAAGCAAAGAGAAAGAAAAAATAAATAAATAAATGAGAGACGGAAATAGAAATAAATGAAAATGAATTAAACTATAATAAAAGATAGAAGAAAAAGAAAATATGAAGCAATAGACTGAATAAAAAAGGGGATAAAGACAAAACAAAGGGAAAAAGAAAAGAAGAAATGGAAGAGGAAGAAAAAATCATGGATACAAACTTTAAAAATATTTAAAATAACCGTTGATTAGAATATAAAAAAAGAACAAAATATCCGTATAGGGAATGGTCTTTTCATTGAACGCAATTCTTCTTCTTCTTCTTCTTCTTCTTCTTCTTCTTCTTCTTCTTCTTCTTCTTCTTTCCAAATCACTGCTGGTCAGAGACAGATTAGAAAGGATTTACTAAATGGAGACATTTCAACAAAGTCTGTTCTTTCAATGCAAAGATAACGAACTCAACCGGTCCGACTGAATGGACACTTGGCTATATTTTTTTTTCCCCTGTTTTTATTTTTGGTCAGTTATTTTTGTTGTCTTTATTGATTACAGCGGATGCGCCGATGGAGCAGAGTCCCTTTCGATGCCAATAAGATAAATTGACCCTTAATTGTTATATCTGACAAAAGCCTGTTGCATACGAACGAGGTCGAATATATGACCGGGTCAGGGGTGTAGGTGCAACAGTCTGTTTCTCTTTACGTGCTTCCTTTCGATCTATTCCTTTATTGATTTCCTTTTCACCATGTGTTCTCCTCTTTAGTCCCTCTCAATCTCTCCCTCTCTCTCTCTCTGTCTCTCTCTCTCTCACACACACACACACACACACACACACATATATATATATATATATATATATATATATATATATATAGTATGTTTAATCCACACTGGATTCCTCATTGGCATACTTTGTTATTATTATTATTATTATTGTTATTATTATATATATATATATATATATATATATATATATATATATATATATATATATATATATATATATATATATATAGTATGTTTTATCCACATTGGATTAGCATATATTGGTATTATATATATATATATATATATATATATATATATATATATATATATATATATACTTCATACTTCTCCAATTCACTCTCGTGTGGTCATGTGTGACGTCATGAGATGCGGTGCGATTGTCGCTTCTAGCGTCTTATATGCGCGTGTTTATCGTTGTTTAGAAATCATCTATGTAAATATTGACCGACTATCATCACTGTCTTGTCCGTATATTGCTTAATATGTTGTAATTGACATCTTTGATAATGGCTTAAGTAAGCCGAAAGCTTAGATTGTGTTACAAAAATTATGGATCCATATTGTGAATTTCTTTCTTCGTTCAACGATAATGTTATTCAACTTATCAGACGTTACGAAAAATATTTACATAAAATAAATAGACAATACTTGTCTATATTATTTAATGAAACGTGTATATATATATATATATATATATATATATATATATAAAAAGTTGCAAATTATATATATATATATATATATATATATATATATATATATATATATATATATACGTGATTACAGATTATAAGATTCAATTATAAGGTCCAAGAATCGCTTAAGATAGAGACTTACTATTACTAACTAGACGCTTATTTAGCTGAATTGTTAACAACACGTCAGTTATCATAGGTTTTTCTCATTAAGGTTTACAGGTCCTATTCCAGTCAGAGCATATTTTCTACGTAATTTCTCGAACGTTCAAGCCGGTAAATGTAATTAATAGTGTATAACTAAAAAACAGATCATTTATTTAAAGCCTATCTACAAAAATAACATATAGACGGTAAATATATTAAATAATTATGGGACTCAATTCATTTCATAATATATACATGAGTTTGTATTGTTTTTATTAGTGGATATTCGTGTTTGTATAGACGGTCCGATTTATCTTAAACAATATGTATTTCATCGACTGGCCGATGCACTCTAGAAAACTATAATAAAATCTGGATTTGAACCCACTTTTCCTACATGTTGTGTGTGTAGTGTGTGAGAGAGAGAGAGAGAGAAAGAGTGCGCGCGCACGCTCGTGTGTGTGCTTAATTTTTCTGTGGTTCTTTTCCTTTCTCTTATGTCGGAAAGAAGTTTGCAAAAGAAAAATTATGTGCACTTCATGCAATATTAATGGAATTATCAAAATTTGTCTTGCGTTATGTCTACGTCGGTTGCTTTCGAATGTCGAATTTATATCTATCTATCTATCTATGTGTATATATATATATATATATATATATATATAGATAGATAGATAGATAGATAGATAGATAGATAGATAGATATCAACAGACAGACAAACAGGCAAACAGATAGATACATAGATAGATATCAAAAGAATTAACTATCAGCAGACAACAGATAGATAGATAGATAGATAGATAGATATTAAGAAACTTTGTAGATAGATATGAAGGTACTCTATAGATAGATAGATAGATAGATAGATAGATAGATAGATAGATAGATAGATAGATAATGTAATACAGTAACAATTAAACAGAAATTGGTTGCTGCCAGTTGAGTTGAATAAAAATCATTATATATATATATGAATATATGCGTGGGTATATATATATA